>CM055117.1:736361627-737041627 GCA_029206835.1 Rana muscosa
ATTAAAAGTCCCCACTACAGTTCTGCGATCAGCAGATGACCTTGATCAAGAGCACCTAACTTGGCTGATCAGAACTCCTCCCCGCACTGACACTAATCCCACACCCCCCACAAGCACTGCCACTCATCCCATTCCCCCCACCAAGGAGTAAGAGAAGGAATAAAAATAGAGAATACATGAAAGGGAGTGGAAAAGAGGGGGAGGAACAAAGAAAAAAGGGAGAGAAAGAATAACGGAACAAGAAAGACGGCTAGAGAAAGGGATGGGGGGGGGGAAAAATAAAAAAATTAGGATAGAGAGATAAAAGGGAAAGAAAGGAGAACAAAGAGAAAGCGTGGTATATCTTAAAATGTACCATAAGGAGATTTAATCCTGTATGAGTGGAAGGGACTCAGGGAGCACTAAATGTCTGTGGGTTAGGGGCATAAAAAACTTGCCTTGGGTGCTGACAACCCACGCTACGAAAATAATTTTTCTGTTAGGGGTCCCCACAACTTGGGATATTTTATCAAGGGGTCACGGCACTAGAAGGTTGAGAACCACTGAAGTAGATTATATTCTCCTGCTTTCTCAAATTTGAATATTTATTCACTCCAGTAGCAGCGTACGTGTGTTAATTTAAATACTTTAAGAAACCAATTTCTTTATGCAGTGTCACGATCCTTATTGTCTCTGGAAATTGTCAAAGTAATTGGCAGAAATTTCTTACTATGTTAAAAAGTTGACATGGCTTCCTTTTTCATGAAAATGTGCACTATTGGTCTCCTTAGGTATGAAGCAGTTAAATAAAAGAAGGTGTTGTTTACTGTTACAGAGGACATGTGGCAAACTGTCATGTTCATATGACCAAATGATCAAAATCTGAACTTGTGTTTAATTGCTCCCTGCTGTTAGGCTACCCGGTTATGATCAAGGCCTCAGCAGGTGGTGGCGGGAAAGGCATGAGGATTGCTTGGGATGATGAAGAGACCAGGTGAGATGCTGTCCACAACGCTAACATTGTTTAATGTCGCACTTACCAAATCCTCCTTTCCATTGGGGAAATGTCACTTCAAAGTAACTTCAAGTCTATACCAGTGATTCTCTGTCCTGTTTTTTATTTTTTTCTCCTGTGTGTTTATTAGAGTACTGTTGGCTTATGACATTATAACTGTAGATCTGTTTTCCCTATCAAATGCATGAGAATAAATTTTGTACTGGCAGCATCAGTGGCTACTGGCTAGGGGACTGGTCCTTGTTAAACTGCCACATTTTTGCAAGCCACACGATTATTTGCTGCACAATCACAATTTTCTGAGAATGCATTGCAGTATGGCTACATGGAGTTATGTACACAGGGTGTGTACTGACCACTCCCAGAAACATAATTTCCTACTTGTGTGATTGGCTCACCAATTTCCCCAGAAGTCTGCCTAAGACACAAGTCAGATTGTGTGCATCCCCTGCAACACATATTTTATTTTTGGAGAGATACTTTCAATAGGAGATTTCCTTTATTGGAGCCCTGCATCTGCTTACCTGACAGTTAATTATGAAACCACTCCCATTAGACCCACTCAGTACAGAGGCACAAACACACATGGATTACTTCAGAATAACAAAAGTTAAGAATCGGCAGCAAAGGTTGTTATAATCCTTGCAATGTACATAGATCACCCAGAGGGGAATGTTTTTTTTTTTCTCAACAAAAGTGGAGTTACACTTTAAGGGCATGTAATTTTGCTGATTTCTCACTTCTGAGTTATTGTTGGCTAGGCCATTGCAGCAGCATTGCTCCCTAATGAGGAGTTGGAAAAAGATGAAGTAGCAGAGCAATTTTTGGAGTCGGGGGACTTCTCCAGAAAGGAAGGCAAATCGGCTACGATCCCTCAAGATGAAGGAAATCATTAAGGTTCTAAAGGATGCAATGCACACTTGTTTGAAATTGGCACGACTCCTGTTTAATGGTGAACCACTCATCAGAGAATGTATGGACACCTTTATTAATCACTTAATCACTAGACTTCAAGTGGTTATACTGGGATGATGCCTACAGCTTCAGGCATCGCCCTGGTACCATTTGTTTTAGAGCCGATAGTTGCCTCTCTTGTAAAAGCAATCCAACGGTTAACTAGCCGCTGGATTGCTTTTACAAGCAGCGGGAGGGGACTTTCAACCCCCCCCCCCCAAACTGCCACCTTCAACAGCTTTATTGGGATCTCCTGTCCCATTCCTTGTGACGGCAATAAAAGTGATAAAAAAATAATAATAAAGCAACCGTGTAAAAAAAATAAATGCATATTGATAAAAAAAAAATATGAAAGTGCTCACGCAGAGAGGCACATGCACGTGTCATTCCCACACGTGTGGTATCACTGTGAAAGTCAGATCATGGGCAGTAATTGTAGCAGCAGACCTGTTTAAATCTAAAGTGGTAACCTGTAAAGGCTTTTAAAGCTATGCCTATGGATAGTAAAATTACGACGTCTGTCGCCATTGCACAGGCATGTGCAATTTTAAAGCATGACATATTTGGTATCTATTTTACTTGGCAAACATCATCTTTTATATTTTACCAAAAAATTGGATTCTGTATTGTGTTTTTTTGCATTATAATTCAAAAAGTGTATTTTATTTAACCCTTTCCATACAGGGCTTTTTATGCCACTTCCATACTGGGCCTATTCTGGCACTTCTCTCCTACATGTACAAATCATCATTCTTTTGCTAGAAAACTACTCCGAAACCCCAAACATTATATATGTTTTTTTAGCAGACACCCTAGGGAATAAAATGACGGTCGTTGCAACTTTTTATCTTTCACGGTATTTGCGTAATAATTTTTCAAACGCCTTTTTTTTGGGAAAAAAATGGTTTCAGGAATTAAAAAAATAACAAAACAGTAAAGTTGGCCCAATTTTTTTGTAGAATATGAAAGCTTATGTTACGCCGAGTAACCTAACATGTCACGCTTTAAAATTGCGCACACTCATGGAATGGTGCCAAACTTCGGTACTTAAAAATCTCCATAGGCGACGCTTTGAATTTTTTTACAGGTTACCAGGTTAGAGTTACAGAGTAGGTCTAGTGCGAGAATTGTTGCACACGCTCTAACGCACGCGGCGATACCTCACATGTGTGGTTTCAACGGTGTTTACATATGTGGGCGGGACTTGCATGTGCGGTCGCTTCTGAGCGTGAGCTATTGGGGACAGGGGCGTTTTATTTTTTTATTTTACTTTTTTTTTATTTATTTTTTTACCCTTTTTTTTTTTTATCACTTTTATTCCTATTACAAGGAATGTAAACATCCCTTGTAATAGGAATGTGTGTGACAGGTCCTCTTTATGGAGAGATGCGGGGTCAACAAGACCAAAACTATTTCACCGATCTCATGCTTACTAGCCGCAATGGTGGCTTTGTTTACATCTGAGGACCCGGGCGTGACGTCATCACATCGTGCCCGGGTCTCCCAACGGTCCGCCTCTATGATCGTTCTTATGGTGCGCAGAATCGCCGGCTAAAGACGTGGGTATCTGAATGATGCCTTTAGCTGCAGGCATCATTCAGATATCCCCCCTCAAACCCAGGACGTCATATGACGTTCACCCAGAGGGAGAGAGATTTCCTGCCGGCGTCATTTTACAATGACCCGGTATGGAAGTGGTTAAAAAAACAAAACAAAAAAAAACTTCTGAAAAACAGCTGCGCAAACACCATTTTATTCTGTAGGTCCTCTGCCTTAAACAAATGTTTGTGGGTTTTACATAATTTTCTAACAAAAAATACAGATTTTTACATGTAAATAAATGTGTCGGAAAAAGGCCCGGAGGTTGAAGAATATTATCTAATATTTTTGTATCTCAAGGGCGTTTCTGGATGCATAGCATCGATAGTCAGACTAACTTAAAACAAAGTGTGAGTTTGTCACACAGTTGGCATCATGAATACAATGTAAAAAGTATAATAGTTCAGTTCAGTGTAGGTAAAAATATATGAAATAGAATAAATAGTTTTATAAAGCTGCAATAAGTTTATAAAAGCATGTGTGCTTCATGGCTGCTGCCTTCTGTCTCCATGCTGTCTTGTGTAACCAACAAGAAGCAGGAAATTTACGTTCCTAGACTTCTTAGCAAATTCAGCTGTTCCAATTTGTCAGTGTCTTCATGTGAATGTCAGTGTCATCTGTCCTAGTGGGTGTGTGTGTGTCTGTTTGACCTTCAATATCGAAGTATTGGCTTTATATGTTTCATGTGAACGTCATAACCTGACAAAAACGTAGAACCTTGTATGGCACATATTAATTTCTGATAACTTCAGCAATATGCTATACAAAAGGTGAGTTATATATGGCGTTTGATTGACAAGCCCACATGTAACACTCCATGTTTGAAGTAATGTGCTGATCATGTAATGTCATATAAGCAAACATCTACTAATATGAACACATAATACCAACTTTAACTACATTAACCACTGGGCACTTAAACCCCCTTCCTAACCAGACCTATTTTCAGTTTTCGGTGCTCACACTTTGAATGACAATTAGTCATGCAACACTGTAACCATATGAAATGTTTGTCCTTTTATTCACACAAATCGAGATTCATTTTGGTGGTATTTAATCACTGCTGTTTTTTTTTTTTTTTTTATGCTATAAATCAAAAAATACAGAAAATTCTGTAAAAAAAAAAAAAAATAATAATAATTTGTTTCTGTTAAAAATTTAGCAAGTTAGTATTTTTCCTCATAAATTTTGGCCAAAATTTATACTGCTACATATCTTTGGTAAAAAATAATCGAAATGGGTGTATATTATTTGGTCTTTGTGAAAGTTAGAGTCCACAAGCTTTGGTGCCAATCTCTATAAAAATTGATCACACCTGGAGTACCGACGGCCTATCATTTCTTGAGACCCTAACATGCCAGGAAAGTACAAATACCCCCCAAAATGACCCCTTTTTGGAAAGTAGACATTCCAAGGTATTTAGAAAGAGGCACAGTGAGTTTTTTGAAGTTGTAATTTTTTCCCACAATTCTTTGCAAAATCAAGATTTTTTTTTTAACAAAATTGTCATCAGGTTATTTCTCACACACAGCATATGCATGCCACAAATTATACCCCAAAATACATTCTGCTACTCCTCCTGAGTATGGCGATACCACACGTGTGAGACTTTTACACAGCCTGGCCACATACAGAGGTCCAACATGCAGGGAGCACCAGCAGGCGTTCTGGAGCATAAATTACAAGTCTAATTTGACTATTACACTGAGGCACTGTAGTGGCATGGATGTGAACTAATGTGGCATGGCTGAGCTGTGGATGGGGATGGTTGAGCCATGAATGTGGATGGCTGGGTATGGATGGATGGATGGATGAGTATTGCAGAGGATGGATGGATGAGTATTGCAGAGGATGGATGGATGAGTATTGCAGAGGATGGATGGATGGATGAGTATTGCAGAGGATGGATGGATGAGTATTGCAGAGTATGAATGGATGAATGAGTATTGCAGAGGATGGATGGATGAGGTATTGCAGAGTATGGATGTGGCTGGCATGGGCACTGAGCAGCGCTGTGGGTACTAAAGATCCGGCCCACAGCGCTGCTGCAAACGATCTCTCCCCCTCTCCTCTCACACTGTACCGATCAGTACAGAAAAGGGGAGAGAGGAACCGGACGTGACGCCGGTTTGTTGTTGTGATTGCGCCGTCATTTGACAGAACGATCACGTGGTAAACGGCCGCTACTAGCGGCCATTTACCGTGATGTGCCGGGTCTTCCGTACCCGGCGGTCACGGATATTTCAGGGTGCGTGCGGGAGCAAGATTCTGGGGGGACGTCCATGTACGCCCTCCCAGAATAAGCCGACCTCGCTGTAGCTGTCTTTCGGCTATGGCCTGGTCGGCATGTGGTTAAGTAACTATATACTAATACATATTAATTTGACCGAGACTACACTAACTTAACAGGATATAAACAAATATGTATTATTCCTCTAACTACATAAATACTGGTCTATTCTGGACCTCCCTTGACAGTCTATACCAGATTCCTTATGTCATTCTCAAACTAACTACATACAACCAGATACTTATAGCATATTACTGACTCAGCTTCAGACGAAGAACTAATTTACTGAACATTTGATCAAGGTCATTCACACATACTATATTTATTATGACTAGTCATAAAACCAAATATGTTTTGCAAGCTTGCCATGAATATAATAGAACAGAAATTATGATTTTGGAATAATATTCTAATAGAGGTCAAGTGGTTAACATGGTTGCATGGTTGTAACCCTTGTGCTGTCTAATCTTCTCCTCTCTAAGCTGTAAAAAACCCAGTTGATCCTGCCACAAGAATCATGGCTGCTGAGCCCTAATTACTGTAGTCAGTTTACTTGCCGCAGCTCTCCTCCAACCCCCCCCCTTCACCCCGCCTGTCAATCCTGTGTCTGTGAACTGTCTCGCCCCCCCCCCCCCCCTTTCCTGCCGCTATTGGTAGCAAAGCAAACTGTACAAAATCTCTCTTTTATCGAGCCATAACACACAGAGTGTTTGTTGAAAACGAAACCTTTACAATAAGGGGAAAAAAAACAATTTGATCCCCTGCTCATTTTGTACGTGTTTTTTTTTAAAGATATTGTTATTGAAGTTTTTTACACAACATAAAAAAGAAAAGAAAAACTTTGGTTATTCATTGCATCCAAACCTTACAACCTGTATTAAAACATACAATTAAACAGTAGGCAGCCGGGTGTGTCCTGTCATTCTTAAACATAAAAATAAGGTAATACACTTTCTCCAATACGAGACCACCTGAAGGATGCGTCTGACACAGGTTCAACGTATCAATTATGTATATTATCTTGCACGTGATTTACTTGACGTGAGGGTGAGGGGGCTGGCCAGCCATCTGCCCCATATCTTATGAAATGTTTTGGATCATTTCTGAACCTCAAATGTAAGCTTGTACAGTGGTATCGAGTCATTAACCAGTGATATGTTATAACAAAAAATAATGCGCAACCTTAACCAAAACAATCAAATGGGTGTAAAATAATCAAGCAAAAAAATGCTTATATAGAACAGTGCACAAGTAAGTAAACGCATACATACAGGTGTACCTATACCAAATATATAAGTGAAAAAACACATAACTTGTCCATAAGTGCAGCTGAATGAGATTTGGCTACAATCAAAAGAGCAAAGAAATGCCAATCTTCATCATACTCTTCCTTTCAGCAGGTAAATACAAATGACAACAGGTATAAGATGTCCGCTTACCGAATCCGGTGGGACCCCTGTTACAGAGATCAAATTGGCGCCTCCTTTCCCAGTGGACGCCTTGTATGGAGAAACGCAGCGTCGGGCGGAGCTAAGGATTTTGACGTCACCACACTTCAGCTGACTGGCGCGAGCCGCAGCTGTTTGCTTTTTTAAATTCGTATGTGTTTGGGTGCAAACATACAGCGCTCTTTTTACTTTTGGATGTCAGCAACCCGCTATATTCAATAAAGGGGATTCTATTACATGAAGCGGTCTGCACCATGAAGTCTCTTTTTTTCCTTTATCCCCAAATATGCTAAATCATGAGTTCTGAGCGGTGATCGCTGGCTTTTCAACCTGGGAGGTTTTCAACTGCAGCGCTTCTGAGGAGTGAAGGACTACAGTGATCGCATGATCTCTGCTACAGATGTCCGGATAAATCCCACATACTGAGCCCATTTGATCTCTGTAACAGGGGTCCACCCGATTCGGTAAGCGGACATCTTATACCTGTTGTCATTTGTATTTACCTGCTGGAAGGAAGAGTATGATGAAGATTGGCATTTCTTTGCTGTTTTGATTGTAGCCAAATCTCATTCAGCTGCTCTTATGGACAATTTGTGTTTTTTCACTTCTATATATGGAATTTCTTTAAGTTAATTTAATTGCATGTGTATGTGTCAGCGCATATTCACCCTGGGTATAGGTACACCTGTATGTGTTTACTTGTGCACTGTTCTATACAAGCATTTTTTTGCTTGATTATTTTACACCCATTTGATTGTTTTGGTTAAGGTTGCGCATTATTTTTTGTTATAACATATATTCCAGTTCATTATTCCAACTTTTTTAATAATTGCAGCACCATCACTTATATGTCACACAGACATCTGTTTTATAATTAGGATTTTTATCCTGTTTTTTTTTTTTGCACTTTTGATGCAGTTTTATATATTTTTGGGGCAGCGCGGACTGTTTTATATTACACATTAACCAGTGATAGCCAGTGAGACTGTAAAGGTGTCTGTGAGCCTTTCCAGGTCAATAATATAGTCTTTCTAGCATAAAAATGAAGAATGCGAAGGAGTCTCTTTGCATGTGTAGAGATGTGGAGATCCCCAATAATTCCCAAAAGGCAGTTCTTGGGTTGAAGAACATTTGGGAGGCCCAGTGCTTGCGAGATGGACTCAACCTCCCCCAGAAGGCCTGCACTATTGGACAGGTCCAGAAACAGTGCAAGAAGTCGGCTTCCTGGCCACACCCTCTAAAGCGGTCACCTGTGGGGGCTAGGCCCATTTTGCGCAGTCTAGAGGGGGTCAGGTGAGATAAGTGAAAGATCTTCATATTGATTATACGGTCATTGGAAGATATTACCAAGGTTTTATAGGTGTCACTGAATTCCGACCAGTCCTCATCTGTAAGGGTAGAGTCCATAGATGCCCATTTGGCCTGGGACATCCGGAATCTAGGGTTACAGTCAGTCAGAAGAGCAGCATAGTATCTAGATATAAGTTTAGTGGGGTCAGGGTGTCGCAGTATTTTCTCCAGTTGCGGCACAATGGTGGGGTCAGCTAGGGAGCCAAACTGGGCTCGAATGGCGTGTCTGAGTTGGTAGTAAAAGAATATGTATGAGCGTGGGAGGTCAAAGTCCAGTCGCAGTTTTTGAAATGACTTAAACCCATGCTCATCATATAGATGACACGGGTATTTAACCCCCCTGGAATACTATCGCTGCGGATCCGGTTTGGAATTCAGTTCTTTAAGGGTAGGATTAAACCACAGCGGGTTGTTAGGGGATACTGACCATGATTCTTTGGTAATTTTGGAGACGATCGTTTTAAACAAGGAGAGCAAAGTGTTTAGTACAGAAGTGCCCGGGCGGGTCAGAGTCTGACCCCAGTACACAATTTGTGGAGGGTCTCCATAGAGGAAGCTATGGCGTCTTCCGTGGACTTGCAAGTGTTTGCAGCAGCTGGGTGGAGCCAGTCATGAATATGGACTAGTTGGGAGGCCAAATGGTACAGGTAGAAGTTGGGAAATGCCAAGCCCGCCAGGTGCGCCGCCAACCGCAGAGTCTCCAGCGCCACCCTGGGGGACCCACCACTCCACAGAAAAGCTGTGCATATCGTATCTATCCTTTTTGAAGATGGATTTAGGGACTCTACAAGGTGCATTGGATAGGACATATAGCAGTTTAGGCAAATAAATAATTTTATGGGTATTAGCCTGTCCCATGAGATCCAAGGGTAGGTCCATCCACCGCTTAGTCTGTTCTAGGAGCTGGGCCAATAGAGGAGTCAGGTTATTATCAATATAGGAGGATAAAGGGAGCTGCACTACGACTCCTAGATATCTGAAAGAGGACTCTACCTGAAGCTTGGACTGGTGATGAATCTGTGACGCTGCAATAGTATCCAAAGGAAACAAGTTAGATTTTTCCTAGTTTACTCTGAACCCGGAATAGTCACCGAAGACCTCCACCTGATCCAAGCAATGAAGTGAGGGCCAAAGCCATATCGCTGCAGAACTTGGAAAATATACGTCCCCTCCACACTATCGAAGGCCTTACAAGTGTCTAGGGACACAATGGCCCAGGTAGGGGTGCAGTCATGTGGGTATTGAAGATTGTGAAACAATCTACGAATGTTCATTCTCGTGGATCTGCCTGGAATAAAACCCCCTTGATCACTCCTGATAAACTGCGCAACCACGGCTTTTAGACAATTGGCTAGGACTTTTGCAAGAATTTTGACATCCACAAACATTTATAAGAGAGATAGGACGATATGAGTCACATTTAAGGCAATATTTCCATGGTTTCAGTAGCAGGATTATTAGGGCTTCCCGCATAGTGGGAGGGAGAACCCCAGCTTTTAGAGCGGAATTATAAGTCTGCAAAAGGAATGGGCAAAGTAAATGTTTAAACTGGGAATACTATTCTGCAGGGAATCCATCTAAGCCAGGAGTCTTGTGTGCTGGTAGTTGCAAGATGGCCTCCGCGATCTCCTCAACAGAGAGGGGTGCCTCCAAGTCCCTTCCACTCTCAACTGAGAGGGAAGGAAGGGATATTTGAGTCCGATAGCCAGTCAACTGAGAATCTGTGTAGTCTGCCCTAGTCGATTGTAAATCTTTGTAGAAGTCTAGGAATGTCACCATAATGTCTTCCGGGGTATCACTAGTTTGTCCTTGTGTAGTCATAATGCATGGGATAGATATAGGGGCATATTCTGGTCTCATCAAAAAGGTTAACAAACGGCCTGCTTTGTTACCATGTTCAAAGGACTTTTGTGTAGCATGCAACATACGTCCAGTAAATGGAGCTCATAATTTCTGCGTCCTTGTAACCAAGCATCTCTGTTGGTCGGACTAGTGTCAGAGGTATAAAGACGCTCTGCAGCCTTCATGGCTGTTTCCAATTCCAACATAAGTTGCTGGTTGTTTTTACGTATAACACTCGTTATGGACACATAAGTACCCCGCAACGTGGTCTTAAAGGCCTCCCATTCAGGAAGCGGGTCTACTGTGCCCGAGTTCTCTTTCCAATAACTGGCTACATCTCTTCCACACTCTCCCTGTATAATCTCATCCTCCATCCAGAAGGAGTTCAAGTGCCACACTCTTGAACCTGAGCCCGGAAGGAGGAGGAGATGATCTATTTCTAGAGGGGCATGATCAGACACACCACAAGGCAGTTAAGACACAGCAGAGACAACCGGGAGTACATCCCAGGTTCCAAACGCCAGGTCTATTGGAGACATGGTATGGAAAGAGTCAGAGTGGCAAGAATATTGACGCTCATCTGGATGTTTCCATCTCCATATCTCAGTGAGGCCAGTCAGTAAAGGAGGTATAGGTTCTGCCCCCTCCTCCCATGCGATCCACAGCCAGATCCATGACAGCATTAAAGTCACCTGCATATAGCAACGGCCCTGGAGGCCTAGACAATAGCATGAGAGACAAATTCAACAACACATCAGCAGAGAACGGGGGGGGGGGGTACATATACATTCCCCAAGGTAAGTGTTATAGAGGCATTCTGCAGAATAAGAACAATATACCGTCCCTCTACGTCCCCTATCTGGGGACCATATATTAAATGGATTTTTAGAACAGGGAGATGGAAGAAGAGCTTGCTCTGTCCACTCCACGCATCGACCTGGTATTGCAGTACCTCCAGGACCGGTGCACCAAAAAAAAAAAAAAAAAAATATACCGTCCCTCTGGGTCTGACTTGACTTGAACAACCTCTGCATGGAGAGATTTAGCAAGTAAGATGGACACACCCCAGGCGTAGGCCGTATGCGTGGCATGGTACGACTTGGCTAACCATGGCCTCTTAAGTGACCTTGTTTTAGAGTAAACCATGTGAGTTTCTTGGAGGCAAATATGGGATCGGTGTTTTTTTAAAGACTGAGAAGACCAGGGAGCGTTTCTGAGGAGACTTCAGCCCTCTTGTATTCCAAGAAATTATTTTAATCGGTTTAGCCATGACACTGGCAACAGTATATAGTGGACATCCTGCGGGCTAATGGCAGTGGTATAGCGCAGCCCGGCTTGCCTCCCAGGATGGGCACAAGCAAAAAATGTAACAGCAGGTAGTGTGCATTATTCAGAACTAGGAAAGCAGAGATGCACATGAACAACCAAAATACAAAAAAAAACAATTGGTTTCTCAAAAACTGGAAAGCAAAAATAAGAGTACCCCCCCCAAAAAAAGAAAAAAAAATATCCTGATGATAGGAAGGAAGTCCAATCTGCAAGGATTAAAGATGGCAGGGTAATAGTTCTCAGGCCTACTGCAGGGAGGTGTAACATACCTTCATGAAGAGCCAGGTCAGTCAGTATAGTCAAGGTAAATAAATTCTCCAGTATGGAAGGATGGGTATACCCACAACCGATTTAAGGCAAACGTAGAAGAGAATGCAGGGAGCTAGAACCTCAGACATTAGACAGCTCTGCACCTAGGTGGAGCTCCGTATCGATCATTGAGCCATGCCATAGCCTCCTTGGGGTTGGTGTAGAAATGCGCTTTACCATTATGAATGATGCACGGTTTGGAAAGAGCATGACGTAAGAGAGACCCTCTGTACGCAGGTGGGCCTTCACTGCTGCAAAGGAGGTGCGTTGTCGCTGGACATCCGCTGAAAAATCAGGGTACACTGAGATGGTACTGCTGTGGGGGCACTCAACAGGAGGGAGGGACCAGGATAACAGGAGAAGAGGATGATATGGTCTTGCTCTGTGCAAATCGTCTGCGACAGAGCAGGTAAGTAAAACATGTCTGTTATTTTTATTGAAAAAAAAAAGAGACTTCACAATCACTTTAAGCGGGTGAAAGATGCCAGGTGGGGACTCTGTGTGGTCCGGATGAATTGATGTCATGAGCATTTGAATCTTCACAGAATGCAGTAATTTTATCTCTCTTGGATTTGTACTGTCTCTGGGACATGATCCTCCTGGCACGAAGAATTAAAAATTATTATCTTGTTTTATGATTGTGTCTTTTACGTCCATTCCTCCCTATATGCGCTGTATGATAGTTCGGCTACATGATGCTCTGTCCTTGTTATACACCATATAGTGTAACCCTTGGGATCTGTTTGTATTGTGCTATTTTTCATGTACAACTCTATGCTTTTTATTTATTTTTTCCCAAAAAAAAAGCCAATGGACCACGAGGTATTAGTGTTATATTACAGAATAAAGATAGAACAATTAGAAGATGTAATATAAGAAGCGTCAGTTTCATGGATGTCGGAAACAGACAGAAGTACAAAGAAGAAAAAAATAAATAAAACATTTTTTAAAGTGCAATTTCTCAATGTGGCAAATGTAACATAACATATTAACACAAGTAGCTTAATTGTAGGGAACATTTGTAATGTGGGCAGGGGATGAGAATAACGGGAAGAAAGGCATATTTTATACACTACTGAAGCAAGAAGTAACAGAAAACATATTGCAGGGGAGGGCACATGGGCATTTTCAAAATTAATAGAAGGGTAAAAGCAGCTATGGCCAATGTAATCCTGCCGCCAATAAAAGGGGGGGGGGTTTAAAAGGAGGGGAACGTGGGGCTTTTGATTATGTTTAGGGTTGTTCCGATACCACTTTTTTAAGACCGAGTACAAGTACCGATACTTTTATTCAAGTACTCGCCAATACCGATCCTTTTTTTTAATCATGTGTCAGTTTTTTTTTTTACATATTTTTTTTTTTTATTTTTTTTTTTTACATTCTGACAAGTAAGGAGCCGGATTTACCGGCTCCTACCTCCGCTCTCCATCCTGACAGATCGAGGGGGTGGCGGAGGAGAACGGATGGGGACGGCAGCACGGAGGGGGACACGGCTTGGGACGGCGGCACGGAGGGGGACACGGCTTGGGACGGCGGCACGGAGGGGGACGGCGGCATGGAGACGGTAGCAAAATGGAGGGGGCTGGAGGAGGATACGGGGACAATCGGTAGTGATCGTGTGTGGGGGAGTTGCGCGCACCAATCGCAGCTGATTTTAAAGCAGCTGAAAGCCGCGCGAGGGGGGGGGGAGAAGCGGACTCGGAGAAACGACTTTTAAATATATACAGCGGTGATCGGTGCTGGTAACTTCCCCCACCGCACTGATCACGGCTGATCACAAGTATCGAGTGAAGCATCGGGAGCATTTGCCCGAGTACAAGTACTCAGGCAAATGCTCCGTATCGGTGCCGATACCGATACTAGTATCGGTATCGGGACATCCCTAATTATGTCACTAATAAAAATAAGAATATTTGAAATGTAAATAAAAAACAAATATTTTGTTTGTAGTATTTGGTAACATTACAACAAAATGCAAACGTGATTTTTTTTTTTTTTACCCTTTAAATCGTGTGACTTTAATTTACCAACTCATTTTTCATAGGGAGGGATTCAGGTTTTCAGCACAAGAAGCCGCGTCAAGCTTTGGAGATGATCGCCTGTTGATAGAGAAATTCATTGACAATCCTCGTCACATAGAGATTCAGGTAAGAGTTAAGTTTTGCATTCAACAGATGACTTTCCCGATTCGATATTTAAATGGTGTATCTAAAAGCTTAGTGATTGTAAAAGATCACTTTTTAAAACAACCCATTCAGTTTAAAATAGAAATGAAAGGCAAACCATTGTTGTATAGGTATATAAAAAAAAAATTATAAATACTTTTAATAAGTGATCACATGCCCTCTGTTCTCAGCTGCGTAAGAGCTGGGGGAGGAGAAGCAGCAGCACACTGAGCTTCCCAGTTAATGGCTGTGCAGCGGAGGCATCAGGACAAGTCTAATTATTGGAGGGGAGTACACTGTATTCCCAACACAGCTAGAGAACTGACAATGCTGTGCTCTCCTGCTTGGTTTGGTCAGTTTCTAATAGGAAAGCAAGAGGTCTAGCAGGAACACCAGAGATTTCACATTAAGGAAGCAATACAAAGAGAACAGGATACTTTCTCATACAAGTACATGGCACAGCAGGCACATATCAGGAATATGAAGAGTTGGGGTAACAAACACTTTAAAGCTCCAGAAATGTATATGGCTCACAATTTTGGCATATTTGGGGAATTAACCTAACCACTTCAGCCTCGGAAGATTTGGCTGCTCAATGACCAGACCATTTTTCACTTTTGTTCATTGACGGACACAGCAAGTTAAATCTTGACCTTAGGGTTATATCGCCACCTTCAGGAGAGGACTAGGCAGAACATGTTAAAACAGCAAAACTGCACAGTACCGCCCAGGGGGCGGTCCTACTGGCTATAACCCCTCACACTGCATCCAGCAGCTCAGTTTTTTCCTGCCTAGTGTAGAAGGACCTGGCTCCCGGTGGGGACCATTGGTCCTGGAGATTTTTTCGTTTTTTTCTGCTTTTTGATTTCGGTGATCTACTATCAACAGCCGGGCTGGGTGACAGGCTGGATAATCTAGATCCTGGTAGTCTCCCCAGCCCGGCCATCGAGCGTGAGCAGGCCTTACCTACGCGCTGGGTCGGCCATGACATACCCCGTCTAATCCAGGGGCGGCCGGCGAGCTATATGCTCCGGGGCACACATATGACCGGGCTACTGCTGTCCGTGTCAGTGTGCCGTGGCCGACAGCCACCCCGTACCGCTCGGGTGATGGGTCTGTCCGCGGAATGCGTCCAGCAGTCCCCACAGGGCGGGTAAGTATGTGCCACCTGTCTCGGCAGGACGGAGCAGCTGGGAATTCCCTTGGAGGTAGAATTGAGGGTGTCTCATTCTCCTCTTCTTCTCTCCCCGTCCTTTCCCTCCTCCCCATGCTTGGGCCGCTGCGCGACTGAACGGGGGTCTTCTAGTGGGCTCCGTGTCCGGCGAGGGGGCTGCGCTGGGTGTTGGGGGTCCGCTGTTTCTCTTCCCTACTTTTGACATAGTGGGTTGTTCTGGTGTGCACATTGTGGAAGGCCTCCGTGCGGAGGGTCAGCGTGGTCGCGCCATTTTCTTGTCGTTTTTGGTCAGGAAGTCCGGCGTCCATTTTCCTGTAGCCTTAGTCAGTAAGTCCGGTGGCCATCTTTCCAGAGCCCTCAGGCGTTTTCTTGTTGAGGCGGACATTTTCTTGTAGTCTCAGCTTGGTTTTTGCCTCTAGCGCTGGCTATCCTGGAACGGTGCAAATTGCACAGAACACCTCGTGAGGGAGAGCGGACGGCGGCACAGTACCTGGGCCGGGGTGGTGGGTCCTGTGGGGGGCCCCCTCAGTCTGTGGCAGCTAGGAGGGTGGACTTTTGGTGCAACTGGCCTGCGGGTCCCTAATGGGTGTCAGGCGAGTGTGGGTCAGCATGGCGTCAGAAGCTGGCGTTTCTTCCCCAGATATCCCTGTGGTGACAACCGGTTCCCCTGCACCTGCGGTGCCTATGGATGCTTTGTCGGTGGTCCTGGAATCTTACGTTGCCAGGGTGGAAGCGGCGAGCGGGCGCAAGGGGGTTAAACGCCCTCTCCCCCACCGTCTTCTGGGGAAAGCTCTGATTCAGACTCGGGCCTTGCTGTGGCAGACGGCCCCTGTTCTGATGTTTTCAGAGAATGCGGACCAGGATAATTCGGACAGTGAGGATGACTCCGTGTCCGGGTCAGCGCAGGAAAGGGCGCTTGTAGGAGCACTTATCACAGCGGTGCGGGATACCCTAAAGATGGAGGATACGGCGGGGACATCTACAGAGGTATCGGTCCCTTTTGGGTCCCACAAGCTGGCCCGCATGGCTAAGGTGTTTCCCTACCTAACTTACTTTGATGAGTTTATTTACAAAGAATGGGAACGGCCGCAGTGGGCCTTTTCGGTCCCTAAACACATGGCGGTACGGTACCTCTTTAAGGAGAGTTTCCTGAAGAAATGGACATCTCCCCCGATTGTAGACCCCCTGGTCTCCAGGTTAAATAAGGTAACCACGATTCCGGTGGAGGGGACCCCGGCTTTTAAGGACACCGCCGATGGGAGGCGGTCGCCCGGTCCATGTTTACGGTGGTGGGGTCAGTATTGCGGCCAATATTGGCCACGGCCCTGGTGTCAAATGCTTACCGAATGGGCAAAATTGTTGCACGAGAGTTGGAAAAGCAACAGGCTTCCCCGGTCTGCGTGGAACTGGCGGACCAGTTGGTGCATGGCCTTAAGTATGTCTGCGATGCGGCCTTAGATACGGCCCCCTTGCTTTCTAGAGCCTCAGTGTCTGCTGTGGTGCTACGTCGCCTGATTTGGCTAAAATGCTGGTCTGCGGACCAGGCATCTAAGAAAGCTCTGGCAGATTTGCTTTTCCAGGGGGAGAGGCTCTTTGGAGCCTCGCTGGATGACATTATTAAAAATGTTACTGGAGGTAAGAGTACGTTGCTCCCATAATCCAGAAAAGGTAAGGCGCTTCTCCGTAGGCCAGGACCTTCCTTTTCCGCTCAGAAGCGTTTTTCCGTCCGCCCCAGGGGCGGCGGGTAAGCGTCCCCAGACCGATAAGGTCTCCACTGAGGAACAGAAGCGTCCCTGCTTTCGCAAGCCAAATAATCCTGCGAACAAATTACCGTCAGCATGAAGGTTTGCCCCCGCCCGACTCTCGGGTGGGGAGTCGCCTTCAGGAGTTTGCAGCTCGGTGGACCTCCCTGCTTTCCGACCAGTGGGTCTGCGAAGTGGTTTCATCTGGATTCAAGATGGAGTTCCTCTCTTGTCCACCAAACAGGTTTTTTCCCTCAAACCTTCATCTTCTTCCAGCTCGTCAGGAGCAGTGCAAGACCTGCTGCTGCGCGGGGTGATAGTGCCGGTACCGTCGTAGGAAAGGTTTCAGGGATTCTACTCCAATTTGTTTGTAGTCCCGAAGAAATAAGGGGTCCATCCGATTCTGGACCTCAAGGCCCTCAACAGATTTGTGAAGATGAAAAGATTCAGGATGGAATCATTTCGCTCTGTGGTCGCTGCACTCCATTAGGGGGATTTTCTGGCGTCCCTGGACATCAAGGACGCATACTTACATGTCCCCATATGCGTCCGGCATCAGAGGTTTCTGCGGTTTGCGGTCGGGGACGAGCACTTCCAATTTGTAGCTTTCTCTTTTGGCCTGGTGTCGGCACCAAGGGTTTTCACCAAGGTGCTCGCCCCGATTCTGGCTTTGCTGAGACGAGGAATCGCAATTGTGAGCTACCTGGACGACCTCCTTCTGAGAGCAGCTTCAGCCTCAGAATTAGAGGAGGATGTGGTGATAGCCAGTCAGACTCTTCGGGAGTTCGGTTGGGTTCTGAACCTCCAGAAGTCGGTGTTACTGCCGATTCAATGCCTGGAGTACCTGGGCTTGATTCTGGACTCAGAGGTGAGGGTCTTTCTCCCTTCGGACAAGCTGCAGACACTGCGGTGAAGCTTTTGACGTCCCGCCAGTGGTCGTCGCGGTTTTGCATGCGTGTACTGGTTCTCATGGTGGCCATTTTCGAGGCGGTACCGTATGCTTTATTCCACACTCGAGTCTTGCAAAAGGAGATTCTGTCCAAATGGGACAAGTCTCCTTTGTCTCTGGATTGTTGGATTCGGGTGAGCCACCTAGTCAGGGAATCCCTGGTCTGGTGGCTGAGGTCTCCGGCCCTTCAGTCCGGAAGTTTGTTATTTCCTTTTCATTGGACGGTGATCACGATGGACGCCAGCCTGACCGGTTGGGGGGGTGTTTGGTGCGAACAGTCGGCACAAGGTCGCTGGACGCAGGAAGAATCCCGCCTGCCGATCAATGTGCTGGAACTTCGGGCGATCAGGCGGTGCCTCTCCACATGGTCACAGAGGCTGCAGGGACGCCCAGTCAGGATCCAGTTGGACAACGACACGGCGGTGGCGTATGTCAACCATCGAGGAACAAGAAGTTTGGCTGCAGCATTGGAGGTCGCTCACATCCTGCGGTGGGCAGAGCGGCGCGTGCCGGCTCGATCGGCCGTGTACATTCCGGGTGTAGAAAACTGGCAAGCAGACTACCTAAGTTGCCATATGCTGGACCAAGGGGAATGGTCGCTACATCCGGAGGTCTTTCGACTCCTTTGCCTGAGATGGGGCACGCCAGATGTGGATCTCCTGGCCTCTCGACTCAATCGGAAGGTACTGAGGTTTGTGGCCAGGTCCAAGGACCCATGGGCGGACGCTGCAGACGCGTTGGTGGCATTATCGGCTGATTTATGCCTTCCCCCGATAAAACTTCTCCCTCGTCTGCTTCGCAGGGTGGAGACCGAGGAGATTCCAGTGATTCTAATTGCCCCAGTTTGGCCTCGATGTCCCTGGTACGTGCGAATTGTGGCGGATGTTCCTTGGTGACTGCCGATGCGAGAGGACCTTCTGTCGCAGGGCCCTATGCTTCATCCTGCTTTACAGTCGCTGGCTTTAACGGCAAGGCTGTTGAAAGTCAGGTGCTAAGGGACCGAGGTCTGTTGGACTCGGTAATCTCCACTATGATGAGGCCGCGGAAGTCATCTTCTCGGAAGATTTATCATCGCACATGGTAGGCCTACATCTCTGTGTGAGGAGATGGGATGGCGTCCGCCGCATTCGGTTTCCAGGATTCTGCTGTTTTTGCAGCGGGGCGTGGATCAAAACCTTGCCTTAAGCACCATTAAGGGGCAGATATCAGCCTTGGCGGTCTTTTTTTCAGCGACCTTTGGTGAGTACGTTTGTGCAAGGGGTTCGACATGTGGCCCCTCCGGTTCGGCCACTGCTGCCTCCGTGGGATTTGAATCTGGTGCTCTCGGTTCTTCAGAAACCGCCGTTTGAAAACATTAGGGAGATCCCCTTATTGACACTCTCTCAGAAGGTAGCCTTTCTGGTGGCTATTACATCTGCCAGGAGGGTTTCTGAGTTGGCGGCCTTGTCTTGCAAGTCTTCCTACTTGATCCTCCACAAGGATAAGGCGGTGCTACGCCCGCAGCCTTCTTTTCTTCCTAAGGTTGTTTCGGCATTTCATCTGAATGAGGACATTGTGCTTCTGTCCTTGTATCCTCGGCCGTCGCATCCTAGAGAGGTTGCTTTGCATTCCTTCGATCTGGTCCGGGCTCTGCGGGTGTATCTGTCTGCTATGGCTCTGTTTCGGAGGTCAGACTCACTCTTTGTGTCGGTGACTGGTCCGAAGAAGGGCCTGGTGGTCTCGTCGGCCACCATTTCTCGGATCAGACAGATCGTTAGCCAGGCTTATGCCTTAAAGGGGGTGTAAAGGTTTGTTTTTTATTTTCTAAATAGGTTCCTTTAAGCTAGTGCATTGTTGGTTCACTTACCTTTTCCTTCGATTTCCCTTCTAAATGTTTTTTTTTTTAAATGAATTTTTCACTTCCTGTTCCTCCTCAGTAAGCTGTTCAGTAAGCTGTTCTGGCTTACTAAACACCGCTCAGATGATGGTGTGAAGTTTACTGAGGAGAAACAGGAAGTGAGAAATTCAGACAAAGAAAAAAAACATTTAGAAGGGAAATTGAACTAAAAGGTAAGTGAACAAACAATGCACCAGCTTAAAGGAACCTATTTAGAAAATAAAAAACAAACCTTTACAACCCCCTTTAAAAGGGCGGGCGCCTCCCTTTCCTGTCACGACACATTCGACCAGGGCAATTGGTGCCTCCTGGGCTTTCCGACATCAAGCGTCCGTTTCCCAGGTGTGCAAGGCGGCGACCTGGTTGTCCGTTCACACTTTCACTAAATTTTACAAGGTTGATGTGCGTGCATCTGCGGATGCTTCCTTCGGCCGCAAGGTTTTGCAGGCGGCTGTTTACTGTTAAAAACTCCCCTGTTGAGGAGCTCCGGTTGTTATGGGTGGAGTTTGTTTGCTGTTCCCACCCCTCGTTTTTTGACACTGCTTGGGGATGTACTTAAGGTCAAGATTTAAGTTGCTGTGTCTGTCAATGAACGAAAGAGAAAATAGGATTTTTGTACTCGTCGTAAAATCCTTTTCTCTGACGTTCATTGACGGACACAGCACCCACCCCTCCTTTTTTCTGTTTGTACTGCTTTTTGACAAACTGAGCTGCTGGATGCAGTGTGAGGGGTTATAGCCAGTAGGATCGCCCCCTGGGCGGCGGTATTGTGCAGTTTTGCTGTTTTTAACATGTTCTGCCTACTCCTCTCCTGAATGTGGCGATATAACCCTAAGGTCAAGATTTAAGTTGCTGTGTCAAACGGATTTTACGGTGAGTCCAAAAATCCTATTTTTGCGATACGGCACTGCGTCGCTTTAACTGACAATTGTGCGGTTGTGCGACGCTGTGTTCAAACAAACAAAATTTACATCCTTTTTTCCCCCACAAATAGAGCTTTCTTTTGGTGGTATTTGATCATCTCTGCAGTTTTTTTTTTTTGCGCTATAAACAGAGCGACAATTTTGGAAAAAAAAACACAATTGTGTAATTTTTGCTATAATATCCACTTTAAAAAAAAAAGCAAGTTTTCCCCTCAGTTTAGGCCGATATGTATTCTTCTACATATTTTTGGTAATAAAAATTGCAATAAGCAAATCTTGATTTGCGCAAACCAAAGTTATAGCGTCTACAAAATAGAGGATAGATTTATGGCATTTTTATTATTCTTATTTTTTACTAGTAATGGAGGTGCCCCATCCTGACATTTCTCCATTCTTGAGTTGATCAGGGATGGGCCTTGAGTACATTTAAGGGTAAGATTTTGGCCTTGGTAGTCCTCCTTTTAGAGACCTGTTGCTTTGCATTCCTTGGTGCCTGTCTTTGTACGAGGGGTCACATTTATTAAGTCTCCTTTAAATCCATCTGACCTCAACGTGGTACTTTTTGTGTTGCATAAATCTCCATTTGAACCCATCCGTGATTTGTTCTTAGTCCTTCTGACACGCAAGGTTGTTTTTCTGGTTGCCATCACTTCATCTCATAGAGTTTCAGAATTGGTTGTTACCTGTAGGGAACCAATCCTTTTTGTCAAATGGGGACAGCCACACACATCAAAATTTGGCCCGTTCCTACTGAACTGTTCAAATTCAGATCTATCCGTTTTAGATTTACTGTTTTGCCATCTCTTTGGGTATATATTTAACTTACCTTCACAATATGGCTATTAATGATTGAGACTTTTTAAAGGTGTTTTATTTACCATGCATTTGTGTGATAACTACATATGGTACATGTGATCTACTGTTGTAGGTGCTTGCAGACAAACATGGTAATACTCTCTGGCTAAATGAAAGAGAATGCTCCATTCAAAGGAGGAACCAGAAAGTAATAGAAGAAGCGCCAAGGTACTCTTTGTGTATATCATGTCCTTATCAACATATTTCTAATGTATAATTACTGCAGAGGGTTTATTCAGAGCAGATACTTACAATGAGTCAAACTGGTCACTTGCTAGAAGTATTGTATAGGAGGAAGAGGCTTAATTGGACTATGTGGGCACCATATGTAAGACCAATGTACAGTCAAAAGTATAAATATAAAAAAGGTTTTTATTACACAGATATAAAACAAATTTACCATGTACATGTTTATAGATTAAAAATCGTTGTGACAAACATAAGACCACTCATATGGGCATACCATTGTTGCCAATGGAATATCATACATATACAGTAGAATAGTATACAAGACTCGACATGTTTCGCGTTTTATGATTCCGTAGAATCCGCTTCTTCAGGAGCTAGATACTATCAATATTTTTCAGTAGATAAATGAGTTTTTGTCACATGGCTACAAAGAAACAACATGGTTAATATAAAATGGAAAAATGTGGATGTATGAAATTATATTTTACAATAAAAATTGAATCCATCACATGAACCATAAAGCCAGACAGAGCCCCAAAGTCTCACCATGGGAGCTGGGCCACGCAGTGGCCGAGATGCGGGTCAGTCAAATGGGTCCGCCCTGGAGAATAAACCGGACCCTCACCAAAGAACACAGATTCCAGAGGTATATATCTAAGATAAAAGTAATAAATAAACATATCAGTGTATCATTCCATTATTGGCTGCACTAAGCAGGCCAAATAGTGGATGGTATACCCTGAGTATTAATTTCCATATGTAGGTATAGCCATACCTCCTGAGGCGACACATCCAATTCATCCCAGAGGCATCAAGTGCATGGAGCAGAGGATAATGAAGGTAATTAACCCTTCTGGGTACAGAGAGGGCTGTGGAATAAATAGCAAAGATGTTATTAAATAACACTATGCTATATATTAGTTTGGGTCTATTTGGTAAGTCTATTTAGAATCTGACCACAGATGGAAGTGTCCCTGAGTGCCTTGGGGAGAGTATAACATGTAGGCAGGTCTATATAAAGACAGGATGTTGACTTAATTGGGGTCAGCTGACAAGCATGGTGAAATTAGTGCTGGTGTATGTGAATGTGATAAAGATAAATATATAATCACATTTTATATATATATATATATATATATATATATATATATATATATATAACCAAAAATAAGTAATAACATAAATCAATGGTTGTGCTGTATAGGAGGTATGGCTATACCTACATATGGAAATTAATACTCAGGGTATACCATCCACTATTTGGCCTGCTTAGTGCAGCCAATAATGGAATGATACACTGATATGTTTATTTATTACTTTTATCTTAGATATATACCTCTGGCATCTGTGTTCTTTGGTGAGGGTCCGGTTTATTCTCCAGGGCGGACCCATTTGACTGACCCGCATCTCGGCCACTGCGTGGCCCAGCTCCCATGGTGAGACTTTGGGGCTCTGTCTGGCTTTATGGTTCATGTGATGGATTCAATTTTTATTGTAAAATATAATTTCATACATCCACATTTTTCCATTTTATATTAACCATGTTGTTTCTTTGTAGCCATGTGACAAAAACTCATATTTATCTACTGAAAGATATTGATAGTATCTAGCTCCTGAAGAAGCAGATTCTACGGAATCATAAAACGCGAAACACGTCGAGTCTTGTATACTATGCTACTGTATATGTATGATATTCCATTGGCAACAATGGGTATGCCCATATGAGTGGTCTTATGTTTGTCACAACGATTTTTAATCTATAAACATGTACATGGTAAATTTGTTTTATATCTGTGTAATAAAAACCTTTTTTATATTTATACTTTTGACTGTACATTGGTCTTACATACGGTGCCCACATAGTCCAATTAAGCCTCTTCCTCCTATACAATACCCATTGGGACGAAGGCGCACCAATTTATATTTATTCTGATACCATCAGCACTTCCATACACTTGCTAGAAGTGTTGACCGAATCATGGCTTGTGTTTAATTAAAACCCTATACATGCATTTGCTTTTACCTAACTATTTTAACCATTGCATAACATATTTAGGGTGCATACCTGATGTTTTAAGCACACCAAAACCATCTTGATAAACTTATTTGTTTGTTTTGTCAGTAAATCATTCTGTGATATGTTGGTACCATGTACTAGTAAAGTATTTTTATTTTTTTTTTTCCACAAAAAGGTTTTCATTAAGCACATAGTAAAAAAGAAAATAAACAAGCATGTCAAAATACAGAAGACATGACAGCAAAATAACAAAGTATTATAGAGGATACCAAGTATAAGATACAGTAACAATAGTACAATCGGGAATACTCGACCCTAATCTGCAGACATACATGTAAAGTAGCTTAAGAGGGCAGGGGGGCATATTTTCTTATTCTTCCCCTCGATATAATCAAGGGAAGGAAGGAGCGTACCAGGTCCGACTTAACTAGAGTCCAGGGCATGGCGTAGTCTGTGTAAAACAAAGTGCTCACAAATGAAAGGTACCTCTATGATCATTGAGTACAGGGAAGAAAATAAAGAAGGGGTGTAGGGCTAGAGAAAGGGGGAAGGAGCCAAAGAGGAAAAAAAAAAGGGGATAGCGAGAGAGAAAGAAAGGAGAGAAGGCAAAAAGGAGGGAAAACGGTAGGGGAAGGGGAAAAAATCCTATGAGGGCATAAAAGAAGGAAGGCTAGATGGATCCGCACCCACCTTCCCCACCCCACCACCCGCCAATCCGATCAGATCCAGCCTGACATATCAACGCTGGACAGCACACTGGAGAAACCTGTCAGTGTTCGTGAAGTGGTTCCAACACGCCCAAGTACCTGAGAATTTGTCTATACTATCTGACGAAACATGAATTAATTCCTCCAACTCATAAATTTTTGAGTTTCTCGCGAACCATTCTCGAATTGTTGGGATTTTGGTGGATCGCCAATACATAATCTAGCCGCATTGACCATATGCATGGCCAAGGATTTGTAGTATTCTTTTTTGGACAATGAAATATGGTGCAAGAGAAACTGGGCTGGGGAAAAGTCTAACATGTAAGTAGTGATATGTGTGATGAGACTGTGAACCTCTTTCCAAAACGGTTGGAGTCTCTCACAGGTCCACCACACATGAAGCATGGTGCCTATGTCTGATCCGCATCTCCAACACGTGTCAGGGATGTCCAGTGAGAATTTATGGAGACGGGGCGGGGTCCTGTACCATCTGGTAACTACCTTGTAGCCATTCTCTTGAATGGCCACGTTTAATGAGCCCTTGTGAGCATATTCATAGATAGGGTTCCAATCTGCAGTAGATAGAGGCATTTGTAGATCTCGATTCAATTAAGTTAGTGAGGCAGCCGGAATCTGAGTGGTGGTCTCCAAGAGGAGGGTGTAAAGGAAAGAAATCGGGTGTCTTTGTGGAGCTTTGCTGTGACACAGGGATTCGAACGGGGTGAGTTGTCTGGACCAAAGAGACTGGTGGGCATGAGTGGAGAGGTAATGTCTGATTTGTCTATAGGTCCAAAAGGAGGAGGACGACGTCCTAGAGGTAGATTGTAGCTGTTCAAAGGATATAGGAAGTTCATTAGAGTAAAACTGGAGGGCGAGCATGTCCTCGAACGTCCACTCATCTTGCAAAAAGGCTGCAGAGTCTCCCGGAGGAAAATGAGGGTTCCCTCTTAGTGTGGTTAGAGGTCTCGGAAGGGGGGCCAACGACCCCCCCAGTGAGGCCTTTCTGAACGCTCTAAGCGTCGAGTTTATGAGCGGGTGGGACGAGAGAGACCGCGGCCAATTCTTTGGTGGTAACCATGGGAGGAGGTGCAAGGGTCCAGATGGAAACGTTTTTTTTAGGGATACCCATGATTTTTTAAAGCCATGAATATTCCAGTCTGCGACCCTAGTTAGGTGGCATGCAACATAGTACTTCTGAAGGTCTGGTAGCCCAATACCTCCTCTAGATTTAGGTAGTGCGAGTCGGGAGAACTTAATGCGGAGGGGGAGAGTTCCTCCATAGGAAGGCGGAGCACTCATTCCGATAAGTTGAGAAGAAGCCTGACGGTAAAAGGATGGGGACTGATTGTAGTAAATAGAGTAAACGTGGCAAGATAATCATTTTAAGCAGGGCGGCACGTCCAAACCAGGAGACATTCAGGCCCATCCAATCCCCAAGGTTTTTTTGAATCTTAAGTAAGGCTACGTGGTAATTTTTCAAGTAGAGGTCAGATAAGCGGGACGGGATTTGGATACCTAGGTATGCAATTGCGTCCTGTTCCCAACGGAAAGGGAAAGACTCCCTGCAGTGCATAACTTGGGAAGGAAGGGCAGTATTCAAGTCATGTGATTTTTGTGTGGTTTATTTTAAGATTCAATAAGGTCCCAAATGTCTCCAAGTCCTTGAGGAGATTGGGTAGGGATATCCTGGGTGCCCTTAGAGAGAGTAGTGTATCGTCTGCAAAGGCTGCCACTTTAAACTCCCTATCTTTAACTATGAGTCCATGTATGTCCGAATTACCTCTCAACCTGTTCAGGAGGGGTTCCAAAGTGAGAATGTATATCAGGGGCGAAAGTGGGCCACCCTGTTGTGTACCATTGCTGATGGGGAAGGTGCTCGACAGGTGACATTGACTGTTACCGCTGCGGAGGGGCCCGAGTACAGGGCCATTATGTATGATAGCATACGAGGACCCAAGCCAATGGCCAGGAGGACCTCTCACATGTAATCCCTGGCCACCCTGTCGAACGCCTTCTCGGCATCGAGTGAGAGAAAGAAACATTGTGACTTAGTAGACGTGAGCCAGTGATGTAAATTCAATGTCCGGATGGTGTTGTCCCTAGCCTCATGGCCAGGGACAAAGCCCACCTGATCTAGGGATACGAGGCCAGGAACTAAGGGAATCAATCTGTTAGCCAAATTTTTTGCGTACAACTTGATGTCGACATTCAAAAGGGATATCGGCCTGTAATTAGCAACTAGCGGGGGGTCCTTCCCTTCCTTAGGTATAACGGCAATATGGGCAGCTAACATTCTGTCTGGCTTGACCTGGGGATTCGACAAGCCATTGAAAGTGGCTGAGTTTGAAAGAAAGGATATCGATGAAAGATTTATAGTACTGGAGGGACAAACAGTCCGGCACCGGGCTCTTGCCCAATTTCATTTGTTTCATAGCCATCTCCAACTCTGCCGAGTCTATGGGTTTCTCCAGGTCAAGTGCATGTTGGGTAGCAATTGGTGCAGGGCTATATTGGGAAATAAATTCTTTAATGAGTCTAAGACATGATTCATCCGTTGCCTGGGTCAGGCTTCCAGGCTGTAAATTGTATAATTTAGAGTAAAAGCTCTCAAATTCTTTGGCTATGTCTTCGTTCTTGACCAGAAGAGCTCCCAGAGGGCTGCGGATATGGTGGATAGTAGAGGATATTTTAGAGCTTTGGACTGAGCGCGCTAACAGTCGCCCACATTTATTGCCCTGTTCATAGAAGATCCTCTGGCCAAGAACGTATCGTCTAGTTCCCCTACCCAGTTCATCTAAAAGCAGGGCACGAGTGTGGGTTAAGTCCTGTAAAGTGTTCTTCGCCCCATTCTGTTTATGGGATGTTTCCAGGGATTTAATCATCCCAATGAGAGCGATTGTGTTCTTGCCTTTGTCTCTTAGCTTTAGTAGCCAGGGCAATCAATTTACCCCGGATAACGCATTTATGGGCTTCCCAAAGGGAAATTGGGGAGACTTCCGGAGTCGAGTTTTCCAGGAAGTATTGCCGAAGACGCGTACGGATGTGGTATATCGCTACAGGGTCTTTAAGGAGGGAGGAGTTCAGGCGCCAGGTCTTAGTTCTAGAATACGTTTCAGGGAAGGACAATGTAACTGTGATCGGGTGGTGGTCAGACAAAAACATTGGCTCTATCGTGGACTGCTGTAGGAAAGGCAGATCTGATTGGGATATAAGGAAGTAATCAATCCTGGAGTATTTGTGATGTGTGGGGCTGAGAAGGTGTAATATTTATCCGAGGGGAATAAGGTGCGCCAGGTATCATGTAAAGCCAGGGATTGAAACTGCAATTTTATCTGGCGTAACGCTTTGTACATCAATGTAGAAGTACCTGTGGAGGTGTCAAGTAGAGGGTTTAGGGCAGGGATATGCAATTAGCGGACCTCCAGCTGTTGCCAAACTACAAGTCCCATGAGGCATAGCGAGACTCTGACAGCATCAAGCATGACACCCAGAGGCATGATGGGACTTGTAGTTTGGCAACAGCTGGAGGTCCGCTAATTGCTTATCCCTGGTTTAGGGGAACATTAAAGTCACCTCCCAAAAGTACAACGCCCGACTGGAAGGAAGCCAAGAGGTTGCAGACTTTTCTGAAAAAAGCAACCTGATGGTCGTTAGGACAATACAGATTGGCCAGGGTGATCGGTTTTGAGGCGAAGGAGCCCTTAAGAAAGATATATCTGCCTTCTGGGTCTATAAGAGAATTGGTTAGTTGGAAATTGGCATGTTTGGAGATCAGTATAGAGACTCCCTTAGTCTTGGAGTCAGGGTTTGTGGCATGAATGGCTGTACGGTAGATATGATTAGATAATCTGGGGATGGCGTCCGTGCGGAAATGGGTCTCTTGGAGGAAAATGAAATGTGGCTTATGCTTGGATAGGGGAAGTCAAAACTTGGGATCGTTTTTACGGCACGTTCAGGCCTTTGACATTGAGGGATAGGCATTTCAGCGTCAGGGGAGACATATTAGTAGAATGTCTCGTCCTAACTCTGCAAAGGTGTATGTGTTAGGATTACTAATTTAGGTAGTGTAGTGTAAGGTTGTCAGCTAGGCGGTAGGGGATTCAGCTGGAGGGGTGGGCGCGGATCCAACAAAAAGAGAAATTAAAAAGAAAAAGGAGGGAAATGGGGGAGGGGAGGAGGCGCAGCAGAGAAGACAGAAAAGGAGAGTGGAGAAGGGGTATATAATGCACAACCAGAGGTGGATTCAGACTATCTGGACCACCTTAAAAGTGGAAGAGCCGGGGGGGAGTAGCACATGTCCCAAAAGGACTGCTGTGTGGGGACAATAGTATAGACGAAAACCACAGGATGGTTGCGAACCAGGGAACAAAAGAAAGTATATCAATATAAAATGTTGTTGGGATGGGGAGCCAACCGCTTGTGGGAAACTATGAACAGTATTTCCATGGTGTGAGAGCTCTAAGGTTTAAACATTAAGGGTGAGAGCTCGCCAAAACAGTAACACAGTAACAAATTGTAAACAGTCAGAGTAATACAATTCTAAAGTTCTACCATGGATTGGTTCTGTCATATCTGCCCGTTGCAACAAAAAAATGAGGACAGGGAGGTAGAACAAAAAAAAAAGAGGGTGGCACAAACCTGACCACAGCCTCGCTAGGGAAAAAGCATGAAGTCCACAAAAGCTGTTACCTCCGAGGGAAAGAGTTCTGTAAAGAGAGCCAGGGCTGGTAGCTCAGTGATCCGTGAGAATGTAGTGTCCAGCAAGCAGGGTTTAAGGTATAAGCAAAGACTGCAAGAGTGTGTGTGTAGAAAGCAGAATGCGTTACCTCCCAGTGAGCACAGGCTTCCTCCGCTAGTCCAGGTGCCGGCCAAGCTAGTAAATCTGTGGAGATAGCTGCTGGAGATGTCCTAAAGTGCGGAGAAGTGTGGACCTCCGAAGAAAAGTCCATCTTGATATCCCAGCTTCTACTTCATAGCTGGTTGTGGATGGGATCATTCGATGACTGCACGGGGCCTAGTGGAGGGTAAAGAGTACACAGAGGCGAAGAGGCAAAAAAGGGAGGGGGAAGGGAGGCGAAAGAAGCAACTCACAAACAGCAGTCCATGGCAGCGGCAAAGCGGAGGAATCAAGCATCCAGTCGGTCCCGTCTCCTAACAGGAGTGGAGGGGGAGCCCGGACCGTGTTGATAGAGGTCTCGGCGTGACGCATGAGCGCTCGGAGAAGCCTGGTCAGCTTTATTTCTGTGGGATCTGTGGCGTTGGGCTTTCGGTGATGGGTTGAGAGACACCGGGAGCCATGGTTCCGCAGGGAAATAGAAATAGAATGCATACCATTCCGGAAGCTTGATGTGCGGGAGATCAAGTTGGTCACAGGAGCCTAGCAAGTCTTCCGGGGTGCGTAATAAAGCAGAGCGGCCCCTAGCGGAGACCGACAGCCCAAAGGGGAACTTCCAGCGGTATTGTATATTCCTGCCACGCAGGGCCTCCAGCAGAGGGCACAGGGCTCTCCTGTTTTGCAGCATTATCTGCGACAAGTCCTGGAAAAGTTTTTTATGTCGGCACCATTGTAAATACTCCGGCCCCGTTCCCTAGCTTTACGGAGGATCTCCTCCTTGAGTGGGTAGTTCACCACGCAGCAAATAACATCCCTGGGTGGATCGCTGTCTCGGGGTTGAGGTCGTAAGGCGCGATGTGCTCTCTCCATATCAATGGGAGAGTCCGCCGGGCGGGCAATTAAATCGTTAAATATGGCGCTAATAGTCTATGCTCCCCGGGAGTCCCCGGACACGTTTGTTGTGTCTCCGGCCTCGATTGTCGAGATCCTCGACATGTCTGTGGAAATCCAAGAGATGAGGGAGCTGGGTGTCATAGGTGGTTTGGACCTGGCGAATGGCGGCCGCGTGTGTCTGAGTGGTTTGTTCCATGCTGTCAATGCGATGGGCTACAGCCTGGATCTTCGCTTTGAGATCCGCCATCGCCACTGTAACCGTGTTTTTAATGTCCGCTGCCACTGTTTCGAGGTCAAAGAGGCTAGGGGGGTGAGCGTGTCCCGGGCTTGGGCCCTTCCCCCCCATCGTGGACATCGTTGGTTCCAGGCTAGGTGAGCTCAGGGTCTGGGCCCGTGAGGCCGCAAGTGTAGCCATGCGTTATGACCGAAATATCTCCGGGATGTTGCCGCTTAGCTGTGTAACTGAGTCGGTGACCACCGGGGGATGTAGAGGAGCTCCGGGTAGATCTGCTCATGGTGTTTCAAAGATGTAGGCTCCCCTAAAAGGCAAGATTCGTTCCCCGGATCGCAGGAGCTCTCAGCTTATGCTGCCATCTCGGTCTCTGTCCAGGCCACGCCCCAGTAAAGTATTTTTATATGATTAAAAGGACAACTTTTTAGATGAATAGGAAAACATTTATTTGTTTTTTATATGTAAGGCAAGGTAAAATGCATTAGGGGAAAAGCAATGACTGCATACGTTATCTGCCTTCATAAAGGAGTTTCCATGGCAAAATAGTATGCTGGAGACATATAATTAGTGCTCTCTGGTCAATGTAATTGCCTAACACAAGATGAGACACTGTTATCTTATTCCCCCCCCCCCCCCAAAAATAAGAGATTTATACTTACCTGCTCTATGCAATGGTATTGCAATTTTATTTGTAAATTTGACGCAAGATCACTTTTATTGGTGGCGGGAGAGCACCCCCCCCCTCCACCGCTTACCGGAGTCGTCGGCAGCGGCGGAGGCGATCAGGTCCTGTCTCTGGGCTGACATGGAGGCGAGTGAGGGGAAGATGGCGCCCTCCCGTCTCCATATCATTGCAGGGCGGAAACTGTCAAAACGTCACTTCCACCCAATGCTCTTAAAGGGACATTTTTATTTTATTTATTTTATTGCATTTTAGTCTAAATATGAGATCTGAGGTCTTTTTGACCCCAGATCTCATATTTAAGAGGACATGTCATGCTTTTTTCTATTACAAGGGATGTTTACATCCCTTGTAATAGGAATAAAAGTGACCCAAATATTTTTTTTACAAGTGTCAAATTATTTTTTTTTAAGTAAAATAAATACAATTTTTTTTTTTTTTAAGCGCCCTGTTTCGACAAGCTCGCGAGCAGAAGCGAATGCATACGTGAGCAGCGCCCGCGTATGAAAACTGTGTTCAAACAACACATGAGGTATTGCCGCGATCGTTGGAGCAAGAGCAATAATTCTAGCCCTAGACCTCTGCTGTAACTCAAAGCATGCAACCTGTAAAAAAATGTAAACGTCACCTATGGAAATTTTTAAGGGTAAAAGTTTGTCGCCATTCCACGAGCGGGCGCAACTTTGAAGCTTGACATGTATCTGATCAATTTACTTGGTGTTACATTATCTTTCACAATATAAAGAACAATTGGGCTAACTTTACTGTTTTATTTTTTTAATTCCAAAAAAGTACATTTTATCCCCAAAAAAGTGCGCTTGTAAGACCGCTGCGCAAATACAGTGTGACAAAAAGTATTGCAACGACCGCCATTTTATTCCCTAGGGTGTTAGAAAAAAATATATAAATAATGTTTTGGGGTTCGAAGTAATTTTCGAGCAAAAAAAAACGTTTAACTTGTAAACACCAAATCTCAGAAAGAGGCTCGGTCCTTAAGTGGTTAAGTGAACAGGATCAATATTTTTTAGATAACAAACACTTTAACTTTTCTCTTTTTTCCTGTTCTTCCTCTTCTTTGTTTCCTTTTCTGTTATTTTATTGTATTTGTTTGTGAAAACTTTAGTTATGTAAACGAAGACAAGTTTTATGATAAATGCGGCTATAATACTTTTTGGCATGGGAAAGCCGACAAAAATTGCAATATATTATTTACAAGTGTACTAAATGCTGTAAGAGTGTGTGGAAAATGTTTTAACTATATAGAATTATGATGTGTATACTACCAATGTTACTTTTATTAACGATATAAACTTTTGCCAAAAAAGGGCTTTGCAGTTCCTGGAATTAAAATAAGGGTCCTTGTTCTCCTATGGATAATGCCCTGGGGTCAGAATAGTGTGTTGTCCAGCTAGCAGTGTGCCAGGTGGTGGGTGAGATTTGATGATTATGGTGTGTCAATGGATAGGCTGCAAATGTTAGATGCAACCTAGTTTTGCAGTAAATTCAGATGTCCCTAGTGTGTGCCATAGGGGATAGCAAAGTGAATTCATTAATGGGGCATCATCAATCATATAAGAGAATTAGGTTGGAAAGGTGTAATCCAGAGCATATCAATCTCAAACTTTTTGTTCAGGGAAATATAAGGTGGTCACGTGGCATGTGAGCCAATAGGTATTATTTAATGATATCTGGAAAGCTGATGCCCCTTTGAGAAACCATGAGGAGCTGTCTGGTTTCATTCCAGTTGCAGTAAAGTTGGGCTTGTTGGTCTTTTGATAAAAATGCTTACTGAAACTTTCTACATCCTACAAGCCTATTTGAATTATACATGGGATACTGATACAATCTACCTCAACACCTCCAGCCCCCAACCATTCCGAATGATAGCATCTGTTCAGATAGGATAGTTGTTTTGAGAAGATATTTTGTCAATTTAAGAAAAATTGTGGGCTTTTTAATTTCTAAAAATTGTTTAACCGGTTCCCGACCGGCTCCTGTACATATACGTTGGCAGAATGGCACAGCTGGGCAGAGTAATGTATATTTACGTCACTTTAAAATTCCCACCCCTGGCGCGAGCTCCGTGACCGTGCCCGCGGGACTCGCGGCTCAATGTCGTCCGATGTGCTGCGATCGGGTCACAGCTGCAGAACGGGGAGAGGCAAGTGTAAACAAGCATCTCCCCGTTCTGCCTAGTGACACTGTGTCTGATCGAATGCTCCCTCTCATCGGGAGCAGCGATCAGGGACGTGTCACTCGTAACCACGCCCCCTAACAGAATCACTCCCTAGGACACACTTAACCCCTTCCTAGCCCCCTAGTGGTTAACTCCTTCACTGCCAGTCACATTTATACAGTAATTACTGCATTTTTATAGCACTGATCGCTGTATAAATGTGAATGGTCCCAAAATAGCGACAAAAGTGTCCGATGTGTCCGCCATAATGTCGCAGTCACTATAAAAATCGCAGATGGCCGCCATAACAAGTAAAAAAAAAAAAAAATTCCATAAAGCTACCCCTATTTTGTAGACGCTATAACTTTTGCGCAAACCAATCAATATACGCTTATTGCATTTTTTTTTATTTTTTTTTTTACCAAAAATATGTAGAATACCTGTAGGCCTAAACTGTGGAAAAGATTTGCTTTTTTTATATTTATTTTTTGGGTATATTATAGTAAAAAGTATTGCATTTTTTTTCAAAATTGACTCTAATTTTGTTTATATCGCAAAAGATATAAACTGCAGAGATGATCAAATATCACCAAAAGAAAGCTCTATTTGTGGGAAAAAAAGGGACGTCAATTTTGTTTGGGAGCCACGTCGCACGACCGCGCAATTGTCAGTTAACCGATTGCCGACCGCCGCGCGAGGATTTACGTAGACAGAATGGCACGGCTGCGCAAATGGGCGTATATATACACACACACACACGTCCCCTTTAATTTGCCGGCCGTGTGGTCGTGCACGCTCACGACCCTGTCGCGAGCTCCGTGACCGTGGACTCTGTCCGCCGTTGTCCCACGACCGAATGAGAGAGGTGTAATCACCATATCAATTGGAACAGTGTGACGGCCGCATCCCTATAGTATAGAACAAAAAGGTTGTTCCCCCTAGGATGAGACTTTAAAAGCCAGACACTGTGATCTATGTAAGTACAAATGTTTAAAAACATGAACCATGGTGGGTGGTATTCATGTTTGTAACAATACAAATATCATCTGTACAAGAGAACATTAAACAGAAATGACACTGAAAACTCTCCTATGAGTGATGTTCCCTGATACCCGACGCATTTACGGTATACAACCTTCATCAGGGGTAACAAGCAGGGGTGAGTACGGTCAAAGAGTGGCTCCATATGAAAAAGCTAATAAAAACAGATGGAGATGCATCAATCCAGCACCAATTTGAACTTGAAAATAATAAGTAAGGCACCCTAAGTGAGTGGATGGCTCCAAAGCAATTCCTGTATACCGCTGTAGTCCACATCCCCCCTATATCCCAGTATGTGGATTTGTCCGTATGGATGGCGTTTCCCCTCTTTGTGGTCCCGCGATCAGGTCACAGAGCTGAAGAACGGGGAGATGTTAGTGTAAACACATCTCCCCGTTCTTCCTAGTGACATGTCACTGATTGTCTGTTCCCTGTCATCGGGAACAGCGATCAGGGACGTGCCACGGCCCCTAACAGTTAATGAGTGATTCTAGGTCTCACTTAACCCTCTTAGCGCCCCCTACAGTTTAACCCCTTCACTGCCAGTGTCATTTTTACAGTAATCAGTGCATATTTATAGCACTGATCGCTGTAAAAATGACAATGGTCCCAAAATGGTGTCAAAAGTATCCGATGTGTCCGCCATAATGTTAGTCATGATAAAAATCGCTGATCGCCCCCATTACTAGAAAAACTATTCCCTATTTTGTAGACGCTTTAACTTTTGCTTATTGCTATTTTTTTTATACCAAAAATATAGTAGAAGAATACGTATCGGGGTGTGTGTATATATATATATATATATATATATATTTTATTTATTTTTTCTTGGGGGGGGATTTATTATAGCAAAAAGTGAAAAATAGTAAATTTTTCTCAAAATTGTCGCTCTATTTTTGTTTATAGCGGAGTGCAGCACTCTGCCTCTCCCTGTAGAAGAGTGGATGTTCCTGTGAGAGCGTTGCCGTGTGGTGTCCTGTCCTGAGACTCCTAGCTTTTACTGCCTGAGGTACATAACATGCCTGCCTGAGTGACTGGCGCCCATACTTTTTGCACCCTGAGAAAGGCACTACACCAGATATTGAATGTTCCTGGGATCTTTTTGCTATGTAAAAGTGCTTCTGACATTTTTAAGGTAGCTGTTGGCATCTGCAAGTCAACAAACACTGGAGCCTTCCAGAAACAGAGTTACGCTATGTGGCCCTTTTTTTTTCTCCCATTTTATGATATATATCCTTCCATACCACCTTGGGACTTCCCGGACCGCCACTCTTCACAAGAATACCCTGCAAGGACACCCCCTTCTTCTGTGGCCATTCCCATCCTGCTAGTGTCCGCTTATTTCTGGTTCAGCCATTTGAAGTGCACAGATTGTCCAAGTTCCAACTGTGGTTTCACCACACAAAGCCTGTTTGACCCATAGAACGTATGTTCTCTCGGGTTCAAACGTTCCGGTAAGCCTTCTACCTATTGGTAGTGGTTTTCTACACTTTGTCATCTCTTCACCTTCACTACTTGTTTTTGTTTGAAGTCATCACCAAGCTTGAACTGTTCCACACATTGGAGTTTTGTCACATTACAGACATTCAATTGTCCATTTTGTACACCACTACTGTGTCTGTCTATATCACAGACATTCAATTGTGTATCTATCAGTGTATCACTATTACATATCACTGTTTTTGTTTATTATTAGAGCACTTTGTTTACTCATGTTAATGTGCATTAAGTCATTTGATTATATTAATTTTACCTACCGTATTTATCGGCATATAACACGCACAGGCGTACAACACGCACCCTAACTTTAGGAGGGAAGTTTCAGGAAAAAAACTTTCCACAGCCCCCTGCGTATAACACGCAGGCACAGTTTACCCTCTATTTTCAGGGTTAAAATTTGAGTGTTATACGCCAATAAATACGGTAGCTATGATAATGGCTATGAGTAAGTGTCAATTCGTGACGTGAAACGCGTTAGCCACCCTTCCCTGCATGCACACTATCTGCATTTGTTGTTTAGGATTTATGGATTTATTTTGAATTTGGATTTTTTACTTGAAATTTTGGAATAAATAACTGTCTATGTAGAGTGCGGCAGTCCAGGGTTTCTTTTTCTCCCATGCATCAGTGCAGAGCCAGCACCTGTGTGAGTGACCGGGCGGAAGCAGCTATTTGGTGAATTCTTAAGCTTTTGAGCGGTACGTTTTTCCTTTCCTATGATAGTGGAAGGTATGACTATTGTTTCATTAAATTTGTTACATGTTTTAGGGTAAATGGGTAGTTGGCTGAAAACAGATCTGAAATGGAAGCTGAATTCCTAGATACGGGATTGCTTTCTCCGCCCAGGTAAAGGGAAGTTCTATTTTTGCTGAGTCTATTTCTCTATCAGATAGGGATATATTCAGTGCTAGGCACTTTTTGGGATTATTAGTCCTGGGATGTTGGCAAACCTGTTGAGCGAGACAATAAAATAATAGAATATCATCTGCGAAAAAACAAAGTTTGTGTTGATAGCCTCCTAGTTTTATTCCAGTTATCGTTGGGTCCGATCTGATATATTGAGCAAGGGGTCTATAAAAAAAAGCAAATCAAAGGGGGAGAGCGGGCATCCCTGACGTGTGCCTCTTTCTATATTGAAGTCGGATTTGTAACCTACATATTTTATGTATGCCTGAGGTCTATCATAAAGTGCAGCTATCCATTTAGTGAAGTGGGGGCCAAACCCTCATTTCTGGAGGGTGTGTTGCAAATAGGGCCAAGAAACAGAATCAAAAGCTCTCTTGATATTAAGGGAAAGGAAGCAAGAGGGAATGCAGCGAGTTTTGGCAATGTACGCCAAAAGGACTCGCTTGGCGTGTAGGCATAAAGCCTAATTGATCCCGATGAACAAGATTGCCTATGATTTTGTTGTGGCGAGTTGCCAGGATTTTTGCTAAAAATTTTATGTCTAGATTTAGAAGGAAAATGGAGCGATAATTTGTGCAGGAAGTGTTTTCGGAATTAGGCTTAGGGATCATACAGATAATTGCCATTAGCGATTCTTGCCTAAAGGAATATCCTTCTAGTATTATATTAAAAGCTTTGGCTAGGACTGGAGAATAAGGTCTCTGTGAATGTATGATAATATATGGCTGAAAAACCATCAGGGCCTGGTCTTTTGTTTAATTTTAGTTCTTTAATTGTTTTTGCTACATCTTCCACTGAGATGGGCTCTTCAAGATGAGATTTTTAGGTGTGGGTTAGTTCAGGAAGATTTAAGTGGGAATAAAAGGCGTCTGCTTCAGTAGGGTTAAATTAGTTTGTTGCCAAGTATAAAGAGGCTAAATGGGATCGGAATTTATGGACTATTTTAACGGGGTTGCAGCTGTAATTATCCTTTGACAATTTGAGTCGGATTGGTTTGGTTTGTTTAGAGATTTCAGAGCTTGTGCCAAAAAAGTGTCCGGCTTATTGGACTTCATATAGAAGGCATGTCTAGAATGGCGCAAGGATTTATCAGCAGTTTCTGTGAGAAATGAATCATATTCCATACGGGCCTTTTCTAATCAGGTTTTTGTGGCTGAGGAGGGGTTATCTTGGAAGGTTACAAAAGAAGTGTTGTATTCTAGTTTTCAAGCAAGATTTCTTCGTTTACGCTTAAACATTGCAAATTGTCGCTAAAATACACTACGTAGCACTGGCTTATGTGCCTCCCAGAGAGTTAGTGGAGAAATATCAGGGCTGATGTGTATCAGATATTCTTTTAGGGCTTGGTTCGATGATCAGGCGGTGAGATGGGTTTTTAAGCAAGATGTTAGGGATGTACCAATATGGGTCATATGCTTTAGGTATAGTAGAGGCTATAGTAGTACAGACCGCATTGTGATCTGACCAAGGGATTGGGATAATGTTTGATGTAAGAATCTTAGGTATCATACCAATAGTTAGAAATATGTGGTCAATACGAGAGAAGGTTTGGTGTGGATGCGAGTAATAAGTATATTTTCTTTTAGTCGGGTTACTTCCTCTCCAAGAGTCAACTAGGTTATGTCTCAAGAGAAGTTGTGAAAAGGATAGCTTGATTGGGCTTCTTGGTGGGATATAAGGTGATTTGTCTAGGAATGGGAGGAGGACCTGGTTCAAATCTCCACACATAATTGTTCCCATCTTGTGTGCAGATACCACTTGTAAAAGGTGAGATAGAAAAGGTGTTGGCGGTTTGTTTGGAGCATAATATGAGACAGTTGGGACTGCTGTGTCCATAATATGTCCCTTGAGAATAATATATTTCCCTTGAGGGTCTTTGATTTCAGATTTAGGAGTAAATGGGATAGAGCGGTGAAAAGCTATAAGGGTTGCATGCATTTTGGTGGATGCTCAGGCCCTGTAAATTTGCGGTTAAGAGGAGCTCATAAATTTAGACGTGAAGCTCAATGTAAAGTGAGTTTCCTGTAAGTATACTATATGTGCTTTCTGTGTGAAAGAAACGGAACGCTTTAGTGCATTTCTGCGGTATATTAATACCCTGAACATTCAGGGAAAGAATGTTTAGGGTGCCATGATAGATAAGTGAGATGTTGCTCACCACTTCTCACAAATTTCTGGCTAAATGGATCATTTCGAGTGAACATGGAGGGAGAAATGGAGGAGGACCCAGGATGCTCTAAAGGAAGGGAAAAACATATAACATATGAGGTAAGATATAATGAATGAATACATTTTTGATGAAATGAAAAAATTCCCTATCATGGGGAAAAGGGCCATCGTCAATCGTCCACATATTAGTGGGCGATCGAGGGAGGCAAAGTGGGGCACACTGAACTACCGTGTATAGAGGAAAAGACCTATAAAAAGAATATCATAGAGATGTATATAAACAAAGCCTGCACGGCAATGAATAGATGCTGGGCTAAAAGCTCCGGTTGATCATATAGGGAGAGATGTGAGATTAAACAGTTAATCTAGAAAGAATAAAGAGATAAATGATTAGTAACATATAATAATAAAGACTATTAGATAATAGGATATGTCTTTACATGCTGTATGATAGAGAACGTTTTAGCTAGTATCGTGTTTGGCCTATAAAGTAAGAGGGCATAGATTGCTTGTAAGGGTGCTAGATGACCAAGCAATAGTATTAAGGAGTCCTTCAGGAATGAGATTTTAAAATTAAACCTTTCTGAATGTTCCGTGAATAAGCCATGTTTAGCTTTGTGACGGTCTTTCAGCCTCTGAACTCAGAATAGGTGAGTGAAGAAGTGGAGAGATCAGGAGTAACCGGTGATAGATTATGAAATCGGTCCATGGAGTCGTCTTGATCCAAAGGAGGGAGTTTAGACGACTTCTCTTATGGGCATGTTGGTTCACGTTTTTTCTCTGAAGATTGGCAAGGGTTGCGTGGAGACTAAGAGGTTGACCTTCTGTGAGAAGAGTTGGTAATGTGTGAATCTTCCACTAGATGAAGGTCTTGTAGTGTCTGCTGCAATTCTTCTGAAGATCTACAAGTACATTTTGAGCCCTGATATGCAAAACAGATGGAAAACGAAAATCCCCACTGATAAGTGATGCGATGACTTTGCAGCACTGTTGGTTGAGGTTTCATCGAGGTTTCATTGAATTGTTAATGGCCAGTTGGCATAAGTCAGCAAATGGCTGATAATTGTGACCCTGGAAGGTTAAGGCATTTTTTTCCCGGACTGGTTCCAATAATTGCTCTTTCGTGCGATAGTGAAATTTTGCAATTTATAATTCATGAAGGGCCAACCTTCTTATTTTTTTTTTGGGCGTGAGGGCCCGATGAACCCTGTCCATTTCCATGCGTTCTATTGATAAAGCCGGTTAGAGTTCTTGGAGAAGTGCCATTAGTTTGATTGCAAATCATGTACCGTTTCTGGGATTTCTCTGATGCGAAGGTTGGAACGTCTGGCTCTGTAGTCGTAATCTTCCAGCCTGGATTGTAGTGTAAAATTTTCGTCCTTGAGATTTTCCATTTCTGCCACATAATCCTGTGCTGAAATTTCAATTTCATCCACTCTAAGTTCTAATGCTGCTGTACGGTTGCACAGTTATCTGATTTCTTTTGTGAGGCTATTTGTACGGTGGTCTGATGTTTGTTTCAGTGCTTTTTGCAGCATATGTTCAAATTGCTTTAAAAGAGCTGGGGGAGCAGAGAATTCTTGTGGAGAGTCTTGTGAGGGGAATAATTCTGTATCCGACTCACCTGGAGAGTCTGGTTGCAAAAAATTTTGTTTATAAGCATGCGCTGAGGTGCTGTATGAGGCAGGTGTTGGCGTCATTTTAGCTGCAGCCCGCGTCTGTCTCCTTAATGGAGGAGTTTTTCTTTTTCGTACATCACGGGACACAGAGCGACTTAGTCATTACTAATGGGTTATATAGATTACCTTCAGGTGTTGGCACTGGCCAATTCCAAACCGGAAGTACCCTCCCCTATATAAGCCCCTCCCATCCGGGAGCACCTCAGTTTTTTGCCAGTGTCTAAGGTGTTGGCCAAAGAGTAACATGTGTTTTCACTGGGCTTGCGTACAGGTTCTTTTGGGCCTTAGTAAGCTGTTCCGGATCCCACCAAAAAAGCTTCATAGCTAAACGGTCGGTACCCCGGCCTTGCAGCAGAAGAGCAAGGTTTTGCCTGTAATGCCTCTCTTAGGAGGGCTGGACCCTGGGATCCAGAGCTCTGGTCATACCCACGACCAAGATGTTGTCTGTGCAGGGTGCTATACAGGTCCAGGGGAGTGGAATCCTTGGGAACCCGGTCCCTGAAGGTTTAATTACAATGCCTGCCGTGATAGGTGAAGTTTGGACTTCTGTGGACCAAACAAAGTCCTGCGGCGGGGATCAGGTAAGTGGGGGCCCCCAGGAACTTGGTTCTATTGGGGGACCCCCAAGCCTAATTTGTCTTTCTGTCTGTTACCTAACGGTATTCCCGCTAAATATCTGTGTTTGCCTGTAACTACTGAAAATGTAAAATTTTAATAGTAGTCAAGAAAAAAAAAAAAAGGGGGACCGCGGTACTTGTGTTAAACCACTAGAGGCCGCTGTAGTCAATTTTTCTTGTCATGTGGATCTTTGGTTTTCTCAAGTCAAAAGATCCAGGCAGTTGGTAAGTTTCTCTGTGGGAATCCACTTCCTCTGCCCTGTTGCTGCGCTCATCCACCGCACAGGCCCTCCGGCAAAAAGGGCCCTGGCTCCTAGTCCCTGTTTGATTTCGAAAAGGGCGCCAATGGCGCGCGGGCGCGTGCACGCGCCTCCTATGAAAAAAAAGGGGCGGGGCGGGTGGATGGCGCTCGATGCGTGCCGCGGCGCTTCTGCGCATGTGCAGGCGTCCCAGCATGGTTAAAAGACACAGTACAAGTGTCAGCTGGATGCAAACAGAGCTAGCAACAAACAGTGGCACACAGAGGCGGTTGATGCAGGCATCCCCATAGAAAGGCACTTTAGTGGACACCAGCTGGTATATAGCAGCAACTGTGTTAGACTATTACCAGCAAAAATTGGTGTATGACGACGGGAATACCTCAGCTTTGTGCTTAAAGGATATGTCGTCCAGACGCTCCGGAAATAGGTCTTCCAGGAAGCCAAAGGGGTCTCCATCGGGCTCTGAGGATATTGGGCATGCTTGTACTGCACCAATCTCCCCTGAGAATTCAGAGGTCAGTAGCCGTAGAAACCCCGCAGGAATGCCTGGTGCTGCGGCTGTCCCCAGTCCACCTGCTCCTGTATATATAACAGAGGAGGTTTTATCCTCAACTCTGGGAGGATTGGAAGAGAGATTAACAGCATTGATCGCTGCTTCCCTGTCACAGGAAAAGCGCGTCCGATCTCCGTCTCCTCCTTCAGAGTGCCTGTTAGTGGAGGAACAGCCCCACACAGAGATCGACCTACCTGAAGGGGATCAGGATGAGGTTGATGCAGTTATGGAGGAATCAACAGTGGAAGAACCTTTCTCAGCATCTCAGGCTGAAAGATTATGGGTTCAGTCTCTGACTAACATGGTTCGATCAGCATTTAAAATGCCTCTGGCGGAACCACCATCCACTACGGTTTCCTCGCTGGGGTCGCTAAAAGCTCCCCAGGCTGTCTGTTCCTTCCCAATCCACCCTTTATTAGAAGGGCTTATTTACCAGGATTGGGAGCATCCTGATAAAATATTTGCTCCCCCCAAGAGATTTCCGGTGATCTATCCCATGGAGGATAAGTTCATAAAAAAATGGAGGGTCCCTACAGTGGACGCAGCCATCTCTTCTGTGAACAAATCACTGACATGTCCAGTAGATAATGTTCCAATGTTCAAAGACCCAATAGATAAAAAATTGGAGTCTTTACTAAAATCTGCTTTCTCTACAGCAAGCATGGTGACACAACCTGCGGTAGCAGCGATTGGAGTCTGCCAAGCAGGGAAAGATCAGTTGAAACAAGTCTTAAGGGACTTACCAGATCAGCAGGCTCTTGCCCTAGCTGACCTGCCTAGAGCCTTGTGTTTTGCGGTGGACGCCATAAAGGATACAATCCAACAGGCCTCCCGCTTTACGCTGTCTATAGTACATATGCGTAGGCTTCTGTGGCTCAAAAACTGGTCTGCTGAAGCTCCCTGTAAAAAACTGCTGGTTAGCTTCCCATTTCATGGAGAATGCTTATTTGGAGAAGATCTGGACAAATATATCCAGAAAATTTCTGCCGGTAGAAGTTCACTCTTACCGGTTAAGAACAAGGGTAGAAGTCCTTCTTTTAAGAGGCCTACTTCTCCAGTCCCGGGCACATCGGCTGTGAAGCAGTTCCGACGGCCTCCACGGTCAAATTCAGGGGGCAGAAATCAGGGACAATCACGGTAACAAGAAGCCCTGGATCAAGAGAGGTACAAAACCTCCCCCCAAGGCATGAAGCGTTGCCCCCACTCAATCGGGTGGGGGGAAGACTTCAGTTGTTCACAGAGACCTGGCGGGACACCATCAGAGACAGATGGGTGCTCTCCACAGTAAGTCTGGGATACAAGCTGGAGTTAAAAGGCACTCCTCCTGCCCAATTTATGAGGTCAAACGTGCCAAGAGATCCCCAGAAGAGAGGATCCCTCCTTCTGGCACTAGAACAACTATTGCTCCAAGGTGTAATCATGAAGGTTCCCCTGGAAGAAAGCGGATTCGGGTTTTACTCGAACCTTTTCACAGTCCCCAAACCAAATGGGGACGTGAGGCCCATATTAAATCTAAAAGGGCTAAACAAGTTCCTAAATATCAGGACTTTTCGGATGGAGTCGATCCGATCGGTGGCCACCGCCCTACAAGGGCAGGAATGGTTAGCCTCGATCGACATAAAGGATGCTTATCTGCATATTCCCATCTTTCCGGCCCACCAGAAATTTCTACGCTTTGCAGTAGAAGGGCGCCATTTTCAGTTCAGAGCCTTACCTTTCGGTCTGGCCACAGCACCACGAGTGTTCACAAAAATTCTGGCCCCATTATTGGCCAATCTAAGAACACAGGGTGTAACGATAATGGCATATCTAGACGACCTGCTACTAATAGACCACTCAGTGGAAAAGCTGGAAGTAGCTATTCACAAGACAATCAAGTATCTGGAATATCACGGTTGGATTATCAACCGGGACAAGTCAGCTCTAAGACCAGTCAAAAGTCTGGAATACTTAGGGCTAAGGCTGGATTCAAATCAGAGAAAGATTTTCTTACCTCCAGAGAAGGTGTCGTCTTTAAAAGATTTGACCCACTTAGTGGGTACAAAAAGAAAACCATCCATGCGCCTCTGCATGAGGCTGCTGGGAAAAATGGTGGCTTCATTCGAAGCGGTACCCTACGGTCAATTCCATTCAAGGAATTTGCAAAGGGCCATACTGTCAGCCTGGAACAAAAAAGTTCAGGCTTTAGACTTACCAATGTCCCTGTCCCCTTCAGTCCGGTTTCTTGGAAGGTAGTCACTACAGATGCCAGCCTCATAGGCTGGGGGGGCAGTACTGGAGCAATGGTCTCTCCAGGGCAAGTGGTCAGAAGCAGAAAAGGCCCTGCCCATCAATCTCTTAGAGATACGAGCAGCCCGGTATGCCCTAGTAGCATGGACATCCAAACTCCAAGGGTCCCCTGTCAGAATTCAATCAGACAATGCCACAGCAGTGGCATATATCAATCACCAGGGTGGCACCAGGAGTCGTGCAGCCCAGAGGGAAGCAAATTGCATCCTGGAGTGGGCAGAAAGATATGTCCCAGCCATATCCGCGGTTTTCATCCCAGGAGTGGAAAATTGGAGAGCGGACTTTTTAAGTCGCCAACAATTATGCCCGGGGGAATGGTCTCTTCACCCCGAGGTTTTCCAGGCAATATGCCAGCGGTGGGGAACACCGGATGTAGATCTGCTAGCATCCAGATTCAACGCAAAGGTGGACAGATTTGTGTCTCGCACAAGGGATCCTCTAGCTTGCGGCTCGGATGCCCTAGTGTTCCCTTGGGATCAGTTCAAGCTGATATATGCATTCCCACCGCCACAATTGTTACCGCGATTACTCCGCAGAATCAGGGTAGAAAAGAAACCAGTGATTCTGGTGGCTCCAGCGTGGCCCCGAAGAGCATGGTACGCGGAGATTGTAAAAATGTCAGTGAGGAGTCCTTGGACCCTCCCACATCGTCCGGACCTGCTGTCGCAGGGACCGATATACCACCCTTCCTTACCAGCCCTAGGTTTGACGGCCTGGCTATTGAAGCCCACATTCTGAAAAAGAGAGGGCTCTCTAATTTTGTGGTATCTACCATGATCAATGCCAGGAAGCCGGTATCCAGGCAGATCTATTATAGGATCTGGAAAGCGTACATTAAGTGGTGTGAGGCCAAGAAATGGCATCCACGTAAGTACGTGATAGGGAGGATTTTGGACTTCCTACAGTGGGCTGTAGATAGGAAGCTGGCCTTGAGTACTATCAAGGGTCAGATTTCGGCCTTGTCAATATTTTTTCAAAGGCCCTTGGCTTCGCATTCACTAGTCAAAGCTTTCATACAAGGAGTGATGCGTATTAGCCCTCCGGTTAGTATTCCCATATGTCCTTGGGACTTAAACCTGGTTCTGTCAGTTCTACAGAAACAACCGTTTGAACCATTGCAACACATTTCCTTGGTTCTTCTCACCAGGAAATTGATTTTCTTAGTAGCCGTTTGTTCGGCTAAAAGAGTATCGGAATTAGCCGCCTTGTCCTGTAAGGAGCCATATCTGGTTGTCCATAAGGACAGAGTAGTATTACGTCCTCATCCAGCCTTTCCTTCCTAAGGTGGTATCGAGGTTTCATTTGAACCAAGATGTGGTTCTTCCTTCTTTTTTCCCCAAACCTAGCTCGGTAGAGGAAAAGTTATTACATTCCTTGGATGTAGTAAGAGCAGTTAAAGCTTATCTAAAAGCCACTGCTCAGATTCGCAGAACGGATACTTTGTTTATTCTGCCGGAAGGCCCCAGAAAGGGTCAGGCAGCATCAAAATCCACTTTAGCCAAGTGGATTCGACAGGTCATAATACAAGCCTATGGCTTGAGAAAGAGACCGCCTCCGTTCAAAGTTAGGGCGCACTCCACAAGAGCAGTTGGAACTTCATGGGCAGTGCATCACCAGGCCTCCCTGGCTCAAGTATGTAAGGCCGCAACATGGTCTTCGGTAGACACGTTTACTAGATTCTACCAGGTAGACGTTAGAAGTCAGGAGGATGTCGCCTTTGGGCGCAGTGTGTTGCAGGCCGCAAAAGATCCTCATGCCTGATGGCGCCCAGCTTATGTATCCCTCCCCTCATTTGGCATTGCTTTGGGACGTCCCATTAGTAATGACTAAGTCGCTCTGTGTCCCGTGATGTACGAAAAAGAAAAAGGGATTTTTATAACAGCTTACCTGTAAAATCCTTTTCTTGGAGTACATCACGGGACACAGAGCTCCCACCCCTCTTTTAGGGACACTTATTGCTTGGCTACAAAACTGAGGTGCTCCCGGATGGGAGGGGCTTATATAGGGGAGGGTACTTCCGGTTTGGAATTGGCCAGTGCCAACACCTGAAGGTAATCTATATAACCCATTAGTAATGACTAAGTCGCTCTGTGTCCCGTGATGTACTCCAAGAAAAGGATTTTACAGGTAAGCTGTTATAAAAATCCCTTTTTATCTTGGTGCGGTTGCCTCCCAGCACAATTTTCTGGGTCCCAAACGGAGCTCCGGGGTCACGGGAGTAAGCGGGAGAGGAGGGTGAGTTTGGTGCCGGCGGGTTTGTACTTTACCGCGGCTTTTCTTCGGTCACGGAGCGGAGCTCTAGCAGTGCATTACCACTCTGTCAGACTCAGCGCATGCACCCTCTCTCTGGGTAATCTTCCAAGGTATTCTGTAATTCCATAAAACTAAAATAATGAGTTCACTTAACATTTTGGGTCAACACATCTAACTGTTTTTGTGACATCCAACATGCTATTATGCCTTGTAATCTTTCTGTGTTCCCTGATCAAAGGCCTTGCACCTATTACTGTATTATATAGAATTTTTCAGTTTTGACCCTTATGAGCATTATATGCAGATTACGTTTGCTATTTGATATGGTAAAATCCTGGCATAAAGTAGAAGTTCAGCCAAAAACAAACTTATTTTAAATCTACATGCAGACACATTTTAAGACTAATCTATCTAACCCTGTAAAGCAAAAATCGCTATACATACCTTTTCTACAGCTGATCCGGTCCCACGCTGAGCTATTAGCGGCGGCTTCTCTGTGTAGCTGCATGTGCAGGAGAGGCAGCCAACAACGGAAGCCCCCTGGTATGTCTATGGGTGACATCACTTTCCAGACATTTCCCAGCCATTGTCAGCTGTCTCTTCTACACTGCATCCGTCACTGGAGACTGGATGTGCTGCAGAAAAGGTATGTATAGTGATTTTTGCTTCACAGAGTAAAGCCTCGTACACACGGTCGGACTTCAAACAAATTTTTCTGTGGATTTTTGTCCGAAGTGGGTTGGCCGGGCACACCCATAGCATAAACACAGCAGGACTTTTCTGCGAACTTTACCAACATCACCTGGTTTTTCTGCTCTTTTCTGTTCTTTACCGCCACCCTTTGGTCAACTTCTGCTATTGTTGGTTGATTTTAACATTGGTTCTGGGCATGCGTATTTGTACTTTGGACAAAAGTCCGATGGATTTCTGTACACACGGTCGGACTTTGCACCATCGGACTTTTGTTGCCGAAAAGTTTGTCCGTTTGCAGAGCGAACTTTTGTCCGATGAAAACCGAAAAAGTTTGTCCGATGGAGCGTACACACGGTAGGATTTTTTGGAAAACTTGCTCATTTTGAAGTTGGCAAAAAGTCTGACCGTGTGTACGGGCCTTTAGATTAGTTTTAGAATGTGGCTGCCAGTAGATTTAGTATAGTTTTTTGGCTGAACCTCCACTTTAAATAAAGAATGTTTAAAATGCTGTGCATAAATTGTGCTAAAAAGTTTCCAAAACCTATGTGGCCACAAAAACCGATGCCGTTTAAAAAATTTGAAATTAAAGCAGTTTTACCACTTGCCTACCAGGCCAATTCTGACCTTTCTCTCCTACATGTAAAAATCATACATTTTTTGCTAGAAAATTACAAAAAACCCCAAACATATTTGTTTTTGTAGCGCCCTGCTCCCAATGAGTGGGCACTATGTGTTTAAAATTACAATTGTCTGAGCAATAGTTTGGCTCATAAGGATTGTGTTTCAAATTATACTCCGTTTCTGTTCAGCTGGTTTCATGATTTTCCTCCTGACATTGGGTGTCGCTGTCACCACTGGTCAGAATTGGAAGGGCATCAGGCTGAATGCATTGGGTATCTTTCTCATAAGCAGCTCAGGGGGCGTGGTCAACCCGCTGTGCATTCTGGGAGAGGGTACTTAAGGGACAGACACCATTTTGTGGGGTCGTCGTTCGTTGGTGGTGGGCACCGGCCACCCGATCCCAACCTGAGGGTCCTCATGGCCTCAGGGATGTACTGGCAGTTTCTGCCTCAGAGCCACGTTGGCCTGAGGCTCCGTTACTGAGATGTAGGCCCAGGAGTTACTGGGGCCTATTGATCCAGGGATGATCCTGTGTCGCCTTGCCTGCGGGAAGGGACCAAGCAATTGAGGACTCAATTGGAGGATGTATCCGGATCACAATCTACCTCACAGTGCTGCCAGAATGGTGTTCTTTTATTCAGAAGGTAACCCAGGGAAAGGTTGCACCAAGTCTGTGGCAGTGACTGTTCTATTCGCACCAAGTCTGTGGCAGTGACTGTTCTATTTGCACCAAGTCTGTGGCAGAGACTGTTCTATTTGCACCAAGTCTGTGGCAGAGACTGTTCTATTTGCACCAAGTCTGTGGCAGAGACTGTTCTATTTGCACCAAGTCTGTGGCAGAGACTGTTCTATTTGCACCAAGTCTGTGGCAGAGACTGTTCTATTTGCACCAAGTCTGTGGCAGAGACTGTTCTATTTGCACCAAGTCTGTGGCAGAGACTGTTCTATTTGCACCAAGTCTGTGGCAGAGACTGTTCTATTTGCACCAAGTCTGTGGCAGAGACTGTTCTATTTGCACCAAGTCTGTGGCAGAGACTGTTCTATTTGCACCAAGTCTGTGGCAGAGACTATATGTGATCGAGCTGCGCATCTTTTGCTAGGCCGGTGAGAGTGGGCCTATCCGGTGGTGGCTGAGTCCAGCGTGGAGACAGTTGTTCCTCTGGACCTAGGAAAATTCCTGTGATCTGCAATTAAAGTACCTGAGTCCTCCCCATCCCTTCAACCCCTCTGTTGGAAACTTGAATCAATAAAACCCTTGAAAGATACTTTTTGTTGGTGCAAACTTTCTTCTGGACAACTCTTCAAGGAGAACCCCTGAGACGAGCATATGGAACAGTAAGGTAACGGCAGGCCCAAATCTAAACCAGCATCCCCTACGGGGGTAGTGCTACATTTTTTTTTTAGCAGAGACCCTAAAGAATAAAATGACGGTTGTTGCAACTTTTTATCTCACATGGTATTTGTACAGCAATTTTATTTTTTTGGGGGATGGGGGGGGGGTTTCATGCATTAACCACTTGCCGACCGCCTCCTGTACTTATACGTCGGCAGAATGGCATGTACAGGCACATCCATGTACCCGTACATCCCCTTTAACTGCCTGATGTGTGGTCGCGCTCGTGTGCACGCCGGCTGTACGCTCGTGACCCTGCTGCCTTCCCCGTGAGTCAGACCGCGGGTCCCGCGGACTCGATCGCCCGGGGGAGTCCCCGCGATCGTCTCACCGAGGTATAGAGCAGGGAGATGCTTGTGTAAACTGCAGCTCCTCCAGAGTTACCATGGGCCTCTTGGCTGCTTCTCTGATGAATGCTCTCCTTGCCTGTCAGTTTAGGTGGATGACCATGTCTATGTAGGTTTGCAGTTGTGTTATACTCTTTCCATTTTGGATGATGGATTGAACAGTGCTCTGTGAGAAGCTTGAGATATTTTGTTTATGACCTAACACTGCTTTAAACTTCTCCACAACTTTATCCCTGATCTGTCTGGTGTGTTCCTTGGCCTTCATGATGCTGTTTGTTCTCGAAGGTTCTCTATCAAACCTCTGAGGGCTTCACAGAACAGCTGTCTTTATACTAAGATTAGATTTTTCACCTGGACTCCATTTACTACCGTATTTTTCGCTCCATAAGACGCACTTTTTATCCCCCAAAAAACGGGGGGAAATGTGTGTGCGTCTTATGGAGCGAATACTAATCAGGAGAGCCGCTGATAGGGGGATCGTTTCGACGGCAGAACGATGCCCTATGCATCACTGCCCCAGCTAGATCCTGTTTCTCTAATGCTTTCAGCTGCTACTGGGAGAGAAACAAAAGGGTATTGTTCTGTATTTAACCCCCACAGGATCGGCATTGATATGTAAATCGCGCGGGCATTGTTATGTTAATGAGGTCGGCCGCCGCGATTCATATGCTAATTACGCCCGCACCTCTGCATGCCGCCCACCTAGAAGGTGTGAACAGCATACAGGTGAATATAGGGGGCATGTAGAGGGGATCAAAGAGGGGGGTTTGAGGTGCAGAGGCTGCAGAGTTGAATGGGAAGGAGAGGTTGGAGTGCAGATGTTAGAAGATGAGGGGTTTGGGGGACAGAGGTTAGCAGATGAGTTAGAGGGGCAGAGTTGTACTGAGAGGGAGATAAGAATGCAGAGATTAGTAGAGAGATGTGGGAGGGGGTTACTGTAAATACACCATTTACATTACTGGTCAGTGTAAATGTCTAAATATGCAAATACTCCTGTTGTATTGAGGTCATGTAAATGTCTCAGTTAAATTGGGGATCAGTGTAGGGTGCCCCCTTACATTAGTTGTTAGTGTAGAAATATTATTCTGTTATACTTTATTAAATATTTTAGTACACCATTTGGTTCAAGTTTTTTTTATTTTATATTTTCCTCCTCTAAAATCTAGGTGCGTCTTATGGTCAGGTGCGTCTTATGGAGCGAAAAATACGGTAGTTAGGTGACTTCTGAAGGCAATTGGTTCCACTAGATTTTAGTTAGGGGTATTTGAGTAAAGGGGGCTGAAAACAAATGCATTCAACACTTTTCAGATATTTATTTGTAAAAAAAAATCTGAAAACCATTTATCATTCTCCTTCCGCTTCACAAACAGCTTTCTTTTGGTGGTATTTGACCACTCTACGTTTTTTATTTTATTTTGCGCTATAAACAAAAAGAGCGACAATGTTGAAAAAAATATATTTTTTTTTTTACTTTTTGCTATACTAAATACCCCCCCCCCCCCAAAAAAAAAAATAAAAAAAATATATTTCTCGGTTTAGGCCGATATGTATTCTTCTACATATTTCTGGTAAAAAAATTGCAATAAGCGTATATTTGCTTGTGCAAAAGTTATAGCGTCTACATAGGGGATAGATTTATAGCATTTTTGTTTAATTAGTAATGGCGGTGATCTGCAATTTTATTTTATTTTTTTATCATGACTACGACATTATGGCGGACACTTCACACTATTTTGGGACCATTGTCATTTATACAGCTATCATTGCTATAAAAATGCACTGATTACTGTGTAAATGACACTGGCAGGGTAGGGGTTAAACACTAGGGGGCGATCAAGGGGTTAGGTGTGTTTCAAGGAGTGATTCTAACTGTGGGGGGGATGGGCTACCACTGACATGACAGCGATCACTGCTCCCGATGACAGGGAGCAGTAGATCCCTGTCATGTCACTAGGCAGAACAGGGAAATGCCTTGTTTACATAGGCATCTCCCCGTTCTGAAGCTCTGTGTCCTGATCGCGGGACATCGGCGGACATTGAGTCCGCGGGTCCCGCGGGCATGGTCACAGAGCACTCCGCGCGCCCACTAAGCCGCATTGTAAAGGGGACGTACCCGTACGCCCATTTGCGCAGCCGTGCCATTGTGCCATCGTATATCGTCGTGCGCTGGTCGGCAAGCAGTTGAGCTTTGACAAAACAAACCAGGAAGCTGAATGGTTTGTATGCAGAGCTGCACCAGATTTTGCACTCTCCAGTTTTAGTGAATCAACCCCTTTATGTCTTATGTAAATACAACAACCAATATGAGTTTTAACCACTTAAGCCCCGGACCATTTCGGGCCATTAGGACCAGGCCTGTTTTTGGGATTCGGCACTGCGCTGCTTTAACTGTAAATTGTGCGGACATGCAATGTTGTACCCAAATGAAATTTGCGTCCTTTTCTTCCCACAAATAGAGCTTTCTTTTAATGGTATTTGATTGCCTCTGCGATTTTTATTTTTTGCGATATAAACAGAAAAAGACCGAAAATTTTGAAAAAAAATGATATTTTCTACTTTTTGTTATAAGAAAAATCGAATAAACTCAATTTTAGTCATACATTTAGGCCAAAATGTATTCAGCCACATGTCTTTAGTAAAAAAAATGTCAATAAGCGTATATTTATTGGTTTGCGCAAAAGTTATAGCGTTTACAAACTAGGGTACATTTTCTGAAATTTACACAGCTTTAAATTTATGACTGCCTATCTCATTTCTTGAGGTGCTAAAATGGCAGGGCAGTACAAACCCCCCCCAAATGACCCCATTTTGGAAAGTAGACACCCCAAGGAAATTGCTGAGAGGCATGTTGAGCCCATTGAATATTTTTTTTTTGTCCCAAGTGATTGAATAATGACAAAAAAAAAAAAAAAATTCAAAAAGTTGTCACTAAATGATATATTGCTCACACATGCCATGGTTATATGTGGAATTGCACCCCAAAATACATTCTGCTGCTTTTCCTGAGTACGGGGATACCACATGTGTGGGACTTTTTAGGAGCCTAGCCACGTACGGGACCCCGGAAACCAAGCACCGCCTTCAGGATTTCTAAGGGCGCAAATTTTTGATTTGACTCCTCACTACCTATCACAGTTTCGAAGGCCATAAAATGCCAAAATAGCACAAAACCCCCCCCAAATTACCCCATTTTGGAAAGTAGACACCCCAAGCTATTTACTGAGAGGCATGTTCAGTCCATGGAATATTTTATATTTTGCCACAAGTTGCGGGAATATGACAAACTTTTTTTTTTTTGCACAAAGTTATCACTAAATGATATATTGCTCACACATGCCATGGGCATATGTGAAATTACACCCCAAAATACATTCTGCTGCTTCTCCTGAGTACGGGGATACCACATGTGTGGGACTTTTTGGGAGCCTAGCCGCGTACGGGACCCCAAAAACCAAGCACCGCCTTCAAGGTTTCTAAGGGCATAAATTTTTGATTTCGCTCCTCACTACCTCTCACAGTTTTGAAGGCCATAAAATGCCAAGATGGCACAAAACCCCCCCAAATGACCCCATTTTGGAAAGTAGACACCCCAAGCTATTTGCTGAGAGGCATGTTGAGCCCATTGAATATTTTTTTTTTTTGTCCCAAATGATTGAATAATGACAAAAAGAAAAAAAAAAATGTACAAAAAGTTGTCACTAAATGATATATTGCTCACACATGCCATGGTTATATGTGAAATTACACCCCAAAATACATTCTGCTGCTTCTCCTGAGTACGGGGATACCACATGTGTGGGACTTTTTGGGAGCCTAGCCGCGTACGGGACCCCAAAAACCAAGCACCCGCCTTCAAGGTTTCTAAGGGCATACATTTTTGATTTCACTCCTCACTACCTATCACAGTTTTGAAGGCCATAAAATGTCAAAATAGCCCAAAACCCCCACAAATGACCCCATTTTGGAAAGTAGACACCCCAAGCTATTTGAGAGGCATGGTGAGTATTTTACAGCTCTCATTTGTTTTTGAAAATTAAGAAAGACATTTTTTTTTCTTTTTTTTTTTTCTTTTTTTACATTTTCAAAACTTTGTGACAAAAAGCGAGATCTGCAAAATACTCAACATACCTCTCAGCAAATAGCTTGGGGTGTCTACTTTCCAAAATGGGGTCATTTGGGGGGGTTTTGTGCCATCTGGGCATTCCATGGCCTCCGAAACTGTGATAGGCAGTGAGGAGTGAAATCAAAAATTTACACCCATAGAAATCCTGAAGGCGGTGCTTGGTTTTTGGGGTCCCGTACGCGACTAGGCTCTCAAAAAGTCCCACACATGTGGTATCCCCGTACTCAGGAGAAGCAACAGAATGTATTTTGGGGTGTAATTCCACATATGCCCATGGCATGTTTGAGCAATATATAATTTAGTGACAACTTTTTGTACATTTTTTTTTTTTTTGGTCATTATTCAATCACTTGGGACAAAAAAAAAAAATATTCAATGGGCTCAACATGCCTCTCAGCAAATAGCTTGAGGTGTCTACTTTACAAAATGGGGTCATTTGGGGGGGTTTTGAACTGTCCTGGCATTTTATGCACAACATTAGGAAGCTTATGTCACACATCATCCACTCTTCTAACCACTTGAAGACAAAGCCCTTTCTGACACTTTTTGTTTACATGAAAAAAAAAAATTTTTTGCAAGAAAATTATGTTGAACCCCCAAACATTATATATTTTTTTAAAGCAAAGGCCCTACAGATTAAAATAGTGGGTGTTGCATTTTTTTTTCCACACAGTATTTGCGCAGCGATTTTCAAACGCATTTTTTGGGGGAAAAACACACTTTTTATTTTTAATGCACTAAAAAACACTATATTGCCCAAATGTTTGATGAAATAAAAAAGATGATCATAGGCCGAGTACATGGATACCAAACACGACATGCTTTAAAATTGCGCACAAACGCGCAGCGGCGACAAACTACATTCATTTTTAAAAGCCTTTACAGGTTACCACGTTAGATTTACAGAGGAGGTCTACTGCTAAAATGACTGCCCTCGATCTGACCTTCGCGGTGATACCTCACATGCATGATGCAATTGCTGTTTACATATGACGCTAGACCGACGCTTGCGTTCGCCTTTGCGCAAGAGCAGGGGGGGACAGCGGTGCTTTTTTTTTTTATTTTTTTTATTTATTTGGCTTTTTTATTTTATTTTTAAACTGTGCCTTCCATATTTTATTTTTTTACCATTTTTATCGTTATCTCAGGGAATGTAAATATCCCCTATGATAGCAATAAGTAGTGACAGGTACTCTTTTTTTGAAAAAAATTGGGGGGTTAGACCCTAGATCTTTCCTCTGCCCTCAAAGCATCTGACCACACCAAGATCGGTGTGATAAAATGCTTTCCCAATTTCCCAATGGCGCTTTTAATATCCGGGGGGGGGACATTCCCTCCCACTGCTTGTAAAAGCAGTCTAGAGGCTAATTATCTGCTAGAATTGCTTTTACATGAAAGCCGGCTGCTGGCTGAAAAGAATGATACCAAGATGATACCTAAACCCGCAGGCATCATTCTGGTATAAACATTCAAAGTCCAGCAACATACCAGTACGTTGCTGGTCCTTGTTGGACATGTATTGTAATCTTTTTTTTCATACAGCCTATTGGCTGAACGAAAAAAAGAAATTGATTGGTGGGTATGCCCACCATTAGAATACCTCCCTTCATCCACCCACTTCTAATGATGGGCATATATGCCGAAGCATGGGGGCATCCTCCCGCAAAAAAGTTATGCCGCGTACACACGGTCAAGCCTTCGTCGGAATTTCGACCGTATGTACGCGGCATAAAAGGTTATGCCGCGTACACGCGGTCGGACTTTTCCACGGGCAAGCCTCCGTTGGAATTTCGACCGTATATACGCGGCATTAGGAGAAAAATCGCTCCTCCGCCCCTGCTGCCCCCATGCTTCGGCATATATGCTCTTTTTTTTAACTGTGGTGGTGAAATCACCTCCTACAGCGTTGGAGTCACGGCTTTATGTATCGTGGGAGCAAACGCTGTTGCTGTCAAGATAAATAGATCCGCGCTGCAACTGAATGGCGTACCTGCTAAGCAAATGGTGGTTAACATTAAAACAAAGTAACATTACAGTACAACAGTAAGACCTTACCATGCCATACCTGCAAAGCAAATACCAAAACAAAACCTAGTAAAAAATAAAAAAATGTTTTAACGCAACCTGTGCCTAAAATATATATATGCCGAAGCATGGGGGCATCCTCCCGCAAAAAAGTTATGCCGCGTACACACGGTCGGAATTTTCCACGGGCAGGCCTCCGTCAGAATTTCGACCGTATGTACGCGGCATTAGGAGCAAAATCGCTCCTCCGCCCCTGCTGCCCCCATGCTTCGGCATATATGCTCTTTTTTTTAACTGTGGTGGTGAAATCACCTCCTACAGCACTGGAGTCACGGCTTTATGTATCGTGGGAGCAAACGCTGTTGCTGTCAAGATAAATAATTCCGCGCTGCAGTTGAATGGCGCACCTGAAAACAAAAAATTACATACCTGAAAAGCAAGCATGATAAAACATTGCAGAATAGAATACAGTAAAAAAGAGCAGAACAATAGAGAGAAAATAGAGAGAGAGAGAACAATAAAACGACAACTATTTTTGGTTTTTTTATTTTATATTTTATTCGTGTTTTTTTTTTTTTTTTCTTTTTTACACTTTTTTTTGTAACTTTACAACTGTAATGGTTCGGGTCTCTCAAAATGTAATGGCATCTTGGGAGACCCTGTGTAAGTGTGTCCTTGTCTGTGAAATGCTGTACTCTACGCTAAAACTTCACTTTTGAGTGGTAGCGTTCAAAACATTCACCTTGGCAAAGACCAGGCTTGTCAGGACAGAGTGGACAAAAACTACGGGTGTCACGCCTAAATCCGCGCTTGCTACAGACACGACATCTTTTTTGGGGGTGGCTTTGGGTAGGGGTACTCGGGAGGACATACGAATAATGCCTCTCATGCAGCCGGCTTACTGCATTTGGTTGGGGATGGTGAGGTGCAGAACCGCCTGGATACAGGAGTTCTGTGACTATCTCATTCTGGAATTTTAGAAGAGATAACGTCCCGCCTGAAGCTCTGTATAGCACATGAGCGTTCAGCAAAGCCAATTGGAATAATGATAGAGACACTTTTTTGTACCAGCGTCTCGCCTTACGGTCAATTAGATACGGCGCCATCAACTGGTCGTTGAGGTCCACCCCTCCCATATTTTGGTTATATTCGTGGACACAGAGGGGTTTCTCCACAACACCAGTCGCCGTACGAATTTGGACTGTCGTGTCTGCATGAAGGGAGGTAAGAAGGAAAACATTCTTATTGTCCCTCCACTTCATAGCGAGCAAGTTATTACACTTCAAGCAGGCTCTCTCCCCCAGCCTAAGACGGGCATCTACAAGCCGCTGGGGAAAGCCCCGGCGATTAGGTCGCACGGTGCCACATGCTCCAATCTGATGATCAAACAAGTGACTAAACAGTGGCACGCTCGTGTAATAATTGTCCACATACAAGTGGTACCCCTTTCCGAATAAGGGTGACACCAAGTTCCACACTATCTTGCCAGCGCTCCCTATGTAATCCGGGCAGTTGACCGACTCAATCTGACTATCTTTTCCCTCATAAACCGTAAAGTTCACTACATAGCCTGTTGCCCTGTCACAGAACTTGTAGAGCTTGACCCCGTATCTGGCACGCTTGCTGGGAAGGTACTGCTTGAAAGACAAGCGGCCAGAAAATTTAATCAGGGACTCATCAACGCAGACAACTTGATCGGGAGTAAACAAGGCTGCAAAATGTTCGTTGAAGTGGTTTATGAGGGGCCGAATTTTATAGAGCCGGTCGTATTCAGGGTCCCCACGTGGACGACAAAGTTCATTGTCGTTGAAGTGCATGAACCGCAAAATCTGCTCGTATCGTGCCCTGGACATGGAGGCAGAGAACACGGGCATGTGGTCAATTGGGTGCGTGGACCAATAAGCACGCAATGACGGAAATTTATGTGTGCCCATGTTGAGGGAAAGGCCCAGAAAGGTCTTAAATTCGGAAACCGTAATTGGTTTCCAATTTCTGGCAATTTTAGGCAACTGGGGGTTAGCGGCGATAAATTGACCAGCATATAAATTACTCTGGTCCACAATAGATCTATAGAGATCTTCCGTGAAAAACAGCGAATAAAAATCAATTGGAATAAAATCAGCTGTTTCCACCTGAATACCGGGTTGGGCAGTGAATGGGGGAAGTACGGGTTCTGCAGAAGTGGTGGGGACCCAATCAGGATAGGCGAATTCTGCAGGAAGGGCAGTATGGGCACGACGGGCCTGCCTTTGTCTTCTTGGTGGCAGCGGGACACTACTTGTGCTTGCCACCTCGCCAGCTTGAACTGCACTTATGGGACTCGCCACGTCACCAAGTGTTACTGCAGTGCTGGATGTACGTCCAGGCTGTACTAGGCCGCTGGTGCTTGCCAGTTCACCAGAAGGAATAGCGGCGCTAGTACTACTCTGCTCCATGATACGAGAGACCTGCGGTTCTTGCTCCTCAACAACCTCAGAAGATCGGGATCAGGTACACCTGACCTTAGCAGGGACCTCAACTTCGTCGTCAGAGCTATCTGACGTGGGGCCGCTGACGTCACTGTCTTCTACGGGAAGATATTCTGAGCCTGAATCTGACAGATACGTGACCTCCTCTTCACTATCTGTCATGCTCAGAATCTCGTAGGCCTCTTTACTAGTGTACCTTCGTCTTGCCATTTTGGGCTCTAAATTTAGGGGTACACTAGTAAGATTCACAGGAAAAAAAGCACCTGACTGTCGTCAGCAAATATATCAAACGCTACAAAAAAACAGTTAGCGATCGCAGGGATCAGGCCTGTCTCTGCGAACGCTGCAGTTATGTGTGTTGTGTTTGGTAAGTGACAGTGATCGATCGATACTGCACTTGGGTGGGCTGGGCTGGGCTGGGCGGAGGGGCTAAACGCAGGCGCTAGCAGGTATCTGGGCTGATCCCGCTAACACTGCGTTTTTGGGAACCCTAAACCGCTGGGGATGCTAGTATAGATCTGATCAGATACTATACCACTAAGGGGGGTGTATGCTTTGCGCGTGGGTGTTAGCGTTACTGGCACTAACCTAACACTGCCTGGGGCGACGCAGACCCTCTCTGGCGCTAAAACCTAATTGATCTCACCCGCCGGGCGATCAGGGGGGTTAAACCTTTATTGGGTTATATACGGCGGGTGCCCTGATGCTATAAAAAGCAAACTAATCAACCAGCGTCACCCGTAACCTTTATATGGTGATCACTGGTGAAAGGGTTAACTAGGGGCAATCAGGGGGTTAAAACCTTTATTAGGTTAAATATGGGGGTACCCGACGCTATATAAAAACCTGACGGGTAACCTAAACTAAATAACTTACTGGCTAACCAGTGACACCAGTGACGCTTATACGGCGATCACTGGTGAAAGGGTTAACTCTAGGGGCAATCAGGGGGTTAAAATAATATATGGGGGTACCTGACACTAATAAAAACCTGCGGCGAACCTAAAAAAAAATAACTGCCTATCTAAAACACCAGCGACACGAATACAGCGATCGGAAAAACAATCGCTTAGTGACGCTGAAGTTAGGGGGTAAAAGGGTTACCTGGGGGGTGATCAAGGGGTTAAACCTTTATTAGGGGGGTTAGGGGGCTACCCTGGACCTAAAGGGGCCTAATCCTAACTGCCCTGCAACTTTTTACAATCACAGATGACACTAAATGCAGTGATCAATAAAATAAATGATCACTGCAATCAGTGACACTGTGATTGGGGGCTTTGGGGTGACCTGGGGGGTGATCTGGGGGTGACTGGGGGGTGATTTGTGTGCCTATGTGTACCTACGTGTCAGTGGACTGTTGGAGCACTAACCTCTGTCTTCTCTCCTCGGCGCCGGGAACGAAAAGACGGCGGCGAGGGAGATGACATCACTTCCTCCAGCCTGTGTTTACATCACATGGCGGAGGAAGCATTTTCATTGGCCGGGAGCGATCGCGAGGGGGGGCGGAATCGAGCGGCCGCCCCCTCATGCCTGATCGCTCCCGAACACTTAACGGCCGCTCACTGCAGTGAAGGGGGGTCCGGATGGACCCCCCAACTGCACAAAGGCGATCACGTAGATCTACGTGATTCTGCCTGTCGGTGCCATTCTGCCGACGTAAATCGGCGGTGGGCGGTCGTTAAGTGGTTAAAGAGCTTTCATGTTACGAGTAAAAGTGTCTGTCTGTAAACCCTCTCCTATACCCAGTGAAGTGAATAGCCTCAGATGATACACAGAGATGAAACAAATCTCCCTACATAAGTCTTGTATATCTTCTGTCTTTCCCTTTCTACACTCTTTGTAAAGTTCAGATCATGTTAAAAATATTTATTCCTCTTCCAGCAGTGGGTAGGGAGTCTGGGCTTACACTGTGTGAGAGATGATTGGAGTAAAGGCACAAGCCCCCCCCCCCCCCAATTAGGCAGAGGAACAAAGTATCATGCAAAGCTGTAGTCTGAATAGACAAGCTCTCTGCTTATCTACCTCTAAGCTCCCTCACTAACAAATTTTCAGTTGCTGTTATGTCATGTGTCTTAGAACTTGTCAGAAGTGACTCTGCTGATAGAGGAACAGAGCAGCAGAAATGGATGGGGTTCACAATCACTTTAAGAGCAATATGTAAGTTCACTAAAATAATTTTACATTAGTTATTGTATGTTTACATAGGGCATACATCATTTGGGCATGTTTTTTTATTGTATACTTATCAAGATTTATATGATGTCACATAAATTGACATCACACTGCACGACTGACTTAAAAAAAAATATATATATATATATATATATATATAGGTGTTTTAGATTAAGCACATACATTCATCTCATGGGAATTTAATCTTTTACAATATACAGTTGGAAAAAAAATAACTTTAACCCCCTTCTGCCCGGCCCATTGTATTATGTCAGCTGAGCAAGAGCCCTGTTGAGATATGAGATCCTCCCAGGATTGCGCTTCACATACACTCTACGTGCCGTGCTCAGGGCGATCTGTCACCCGCTGTGTCCACCAGACACAGCCCATGACAGATCACTGTACTGGTCAGCTGCTGGTACAATGTGATCGCTGTGGCCAATCACAGCAGATCACATGACAATTGTACACCATGAAAGGCTTTGATTCATGCCTTTTATTGTGATGAGCTCTGTAATTGGTCACAGTGATTACATGGTATAAACAGGGCAATCACAACCCATCAGTACCATGTGGTTGGCTGTGGCCAATAACCGCTAACCACAATGGTAAACACTGAATAGTTTTCATTCAGAAAAATTGGGTGCTTATAACTGTAAAATTCAGTTAAAAGCAATCGTATCATAGCGTGTAAAAAAAAAAAAAAAAACTATTGTAACATTGTATTACTCTGGTCGCTCTATGTAAAAAAAAAAGGTAAAACAATTGGTAAAAAACAAAAATATACCATAGTTTGTGGACTCCGTAACTTTCCTTCAGACTAAATAACATACAATGATTTGGGTTATTTTCACCAAAGGATATAGTAGAATACATTTTGGCCTAAATTTATGAAGAAAGATTATTTGCAAAATGTTATCACCGCAACGAAGAAAAACGCGGTTTTCAAAATTTTTTTCATCATTTTTCATTTTATTTAGTAATAAATTAAAAGCCCAGCAGTGATTAAATACCACCGAAAGAAAACTGTGTGAAAAAAATTATAAATATTTCATATTGGTACAATGTTGCATGACAACGTAATTGTCATTCAAAGTGTGACAACGCTGAAAATTAGCCTGAGCAGGAAGAGGGAGTGAAAGTGTCCAATATTAAAATGGTTCTGTTTAAAAAAAAAAAAAAAACCTGCAAGGTCACCGTAAAAGTAATGAAAATGTGACAGCAAAGTATGAATTTTATATAGAGAAGAGATGAATTTACCATCATTTTACGAAAGGCTTTTTTTTTAATGCTAGAATGGTAAAACTGACAAACTAGAATGGTAGAAAACTGATTTTACAAAAAGGGCAGACAGATGCTTCTATATAAGTCCAATTACACCCCTCTTCTCTCTTCCACGACAGAAGATTTAAAGAATTGGCAGAACCATAGTCTTTCTTGGATGGGCAGAATAAGTGCCGTTAAAATGATGACTCTTTCCAGAATTCTTTATTATTTTAGGTCCCTGACGATTTCAGTTCCCGCAACATTTTTTAAACAACTCCAATCATTAGTTTTCAAATTTATCTTGAGCCGAGGAGGTTGCAGAGTGGCTCAATCTTCCTTGTATGTCTCAAAGGGGCGGGGTGGATTGGGGGGTAGCACACTTTTTGCGTTTATTATAGAGCGGCCCAATTGGTGCAACTTTACCAAATATATTCTACAGCTTACCGCCCTGATTGGGTTATTCTAGAGGCACAGGCAAGTTCTCCACTCCCTATGGACCTTCTAATGTGGCTACCCTCTAGGGAACGTAAAGCCATTCTGAGCCCCTCTCTCTAACTCACTGGGCCTCTGGGACAGGATGTGCAGAACATACTCTCTGAGGTCACCCCATACTCCAGTGGCCCCCATTTTCGAAAATCCACACTTTCCCTGAGGACAACATCCACAACAGTTTGCATGGTGGAGCAATAAAGGTTTATACAAGACGGCACATTTCATAGATAATAAGGACATTAGAAAGCCCTCCTACTTTCGAGACACTTTAGACATGCCCCCGACGGAGACGTTTCGACTCTCCCAAATTACCCATTATTTACAATCGCCTTGTCGAGACCAGGGGGACATCGTTACTAGAACATTCTACGTAAATAAATGCCTAAGAGGGCCTGGGATGCGTGGTAGTATTTCGGAGTTGTATGTTCTGCTAACGGACCATGGGCTCTAAACTTTCCTATCAATTAGCTTGGGAGGCGGACATGGGGGAGACTATTGATGAGGACGTTTGGTCCAAGTGGTCGACCATGGTTCACAGTGGAATTTTGAACACTTCTCTGGTAGAGGCGAACTACAAGGTATTGTCACGATGGTACCTCGTGCGGATAACTAAAATCTACCCAGATGCATCGCCTCTCTGTTTCAGGGGGTGTGGTCAAGAGGGCACAATGCTCCACACCTGGTGGACATGTCCGAAAGTCGAGAGATTTTGGATAAGAATTTTTAACTTGGTTTATTCGGTGACTGGAGTGAACATACCTGAAAATGTTAAGACAACCTTATTTTCTGTCCTTTCGAGTCAACTCAGACACCTCAGATCCCTCATCTTTTTTTTATCTTTTTGCCAGCTAAAATCACCATAGCGCGAGCATGGAAAACCCCTCTGATAAACAAAATTTCCTGGATCATGATAAATGAAAAATTAACTAGTATTCTTCGTGACTAACCAAATCAGTTTGAAAGGGTTTGGAATCCTTGGATTAGATATCTCCAGTCACCGTGAGGGGCGGGGGGAGGGGTCAGTAGCCTGGAGATCGATCGCACATCCTCCCCCCTTCTTCTTTCTCTCTTTCTCTTCTCTTTCTCCTCTTCTTTAATCTCTTTATACAAACTTTTTACTTTGCTCCCATAGTTGGGTTCCCACATGTTTGATAGTGGTCTCTAAAGTACATTAAGCCCAGCGTATACTTAACACCTAGGTTTTCTACTATGACTTCAAGCCAGGAAATCTGGTTCCACCACACGATAGTCCTACAGGGAATTTCACTGTTCTATCTCCCCCCTATTATTTTTCTGCAAGGCCTTCCAGGGTTACACCAGAATAGCCTTGACTTGTTATAAATGTTATTAATACTATTGTTGGGGTGTACAGTGAACAGTTTTATCGATCAATGTGTATTAGGCATCTCATGACCCATCAGTTTGTTTATGGACAGGGTTAGTACCTTTTTGTTTTAGTTTATTTCTATGATGATCCATTCGTACTAATCTGAGACCCACTATTGTAACACTACTGTTGCCACAAAACCTGTATCATTGTGAACCCTTGTTGTCTGTCAAAACTTGTGTAGCGATACCTTCAATTAAGAGGGCCGCAGATTTAGTTTGGGCCCTGAAAACAGCTCCGCCAACCCCCGGCAATGTACTCGACCCCCTACTGGCACAGTTAGTTATGGCAGCAATATAATTCTTATACTGTATGATTAACTCAGACACCAAGGCAATAATGAAAGGGGTATCTAATTTACTTTAGATTTGTGATAAAAAGGTTAACAGTGGTAACAGTTCACATAAGATAGGCTGCAGAGCCCTGCAGCAATAAACATACTATGCATTAAATGAACAGTAAAGGTGCGCCGCGTGGGCGACCATTAACTAGGCGCCCTGTGGCGCAGTAACTAAATGAACTAACTGGCTGGTCAGGCCTGGCTCAGATACCTAAAACTCAGTCTATAGGGGATGATGGTTTCTTCACCGGCAAGTCTTTAAAGGTGGTGCACATAACAAAATAACATTTGTAATCTAGTGGGAAGATTGTAATGGAATAAACACTTTACTGAAGAACCTCTGAGTTCAACTCTGATATGGGTTTCCAGTGAGAGTATCAGATATAAACTTGTGGGCCACGGCAGTCTATATTCACATCAGCAACAAAAAGTATATGGTCTGAGCATACGCTCGCTCACCCCTCCGGACGCGATCCCAGTCCGGGAACTTCCACCGACTGTGTCCACACACACACACAGTATCTCCAGCGATCGGGTCCCCGATCCAACCAAAGCTGTAGATAAGCGAAGTCAGATGCCACCCAGGCTCGCAGTGGGGTGGAAGGCTCTTTGGTGCTGCGCAAGGCCTCAGGCTTCAGGCCTTGCACTCCGGCACATCCACACAGGAGGATCAGTCACTGAAGTCTTGTGTCCCAAAGAGGCCGAGCCCAGCCTCGCCTCCTCCTTTTATAACCCCTCCCATGAGTCTTTGGGGTGGAAACATTGCCTAAAGGGATTCTGAGCAAGGTAGTCCCGGGAGTCTTAAAGGGGACCCCGCTACACTTGATTTCAATAAAAACCATTGAAAGCGAAAAAGGGCAGATGCTTTTCTTACATCTAATAATACCCACAGTTATTACTGGTAAGGGTTAGCATGGATATCATTTTTATCCAGGAAATTAATCTGACCACATTTTTGGGTTTAGGACCGAATTGTTCTGTGAAACAATAATTTTTCCCTTTTTTGTACCAAACTTGATGGAAAATTTATTTGAAACTGACGAACATGTCTCTTTTTTTCAGCCTAGTAACTGTGTAACTATTACGTTTTTTAAGAGATAACAGTTTATTTTCCCTAATGGTGTTTTTATTTTATTTTTTTATTTTTTTTTAAGCACTGTGATTATTTTCATCTCCTTGATATTGAAAATAGCGATTGTTACAGCTAATAATGAACATAGCTTAGCGAATTAAGCCTAGTTGTTCATTAGGGCAGCCTTACCACATGAAGAAAGGCTAAGTAGATGGATTACATCTATGTATTATAGGTATTTATATAGTGCTGACAATTTACACAATGCTTTACACATATATTGTACATTCACACCAGTCTCTGCCCTCAAGGAGCTTACAATCTACGTTCCCTAACTCACAATCATACATACACATACTAGTGCCAATTTAGACAGGAGACAGTTAAACATACCAGCATTAAACGATTAACTCAGTTATATAGGGACAACCAAATGAAAACATTCTCAGAGTTAAACAAATTTAATATATCAAACAAGACCTTCTATAAATTTCTTCAAATCAGGCATGCTGTCCAGGACCAGTTTAAGTCACAAACACTAACATGGACCCAGTCCCCCGTTCTCTCAAAAATAGCCACAACAAGTACACCTAAAGGCCTAATTTCAGAGCTGTATGCTAGACTAGGGGCAAGGGCAACAAATAGAGTGGGACCTTCCAAGAGCAAAACATATTAAGGCGGGATTGCATATTGTACATTGTTATACATTTTTTTTTTCTTTTCCCCTTCTCTTTTTCACTGTACACTGTATTGTATTGTAGTACACTTGGAACGAAAACAAATAATAAAAAGTATTTAAAAAAAACATACCAGCATGTCTGGAGTGTGGGATGGATTCAGAGTACCTGGAGGAAACCGACACAGAGAGAACATGCAGGCAGGTAGTGTCATGGTTGGGAACCGAGGACCCTAGTGCTGCCAAGCAGAGGTGCTAAGCACTTGGCTGCTGTGCTGCCTAGCCACAGGCTAAAACCTTTTTTAGAGGAATGTTCAACATCTAAATTGCAGGACAAGTTATCTACAGTAAACTGCAAATGATTAGGACTAAAACTGAACCAAACATTTTAAAATGCAGGGGATGTCAGGGTTTCGTTTCAGGTAAAGTATATACGTTTTGTTGTTCGGTTACTATAAGGTGTTAGAAAATGTTATTCAGAAAACATTTTTTCCCTATAGATGCATCCAGTGTGTATAGCTGAGAGCTGCATTTCCACCTTGTAGTATTCCGCTGTGATCCTTTCATCATGCTGTGGTGATTGTGTGGCTCAAATACTGTCAGATATTGAGGTGTTGGAGTCAAGTGACACATGCCGTATTTAAGTGCTGCATAATTGGGCTGGAAGGAAGAGATGATTAAGGAGGTAGAAGGAGAAGGGGAGAATAAGTGGTTGGGTGTTGGGCAATAATGTTCCATGCAAAATGCATATAAAGTGTATAGAGGCAGAAAGAAATATAAAAACTTCAGTTAATTAACCTGTCTGATTGCAAAGATAATCCAGTCATTTTAGATTAGAAAGCCTAACCGCATGGCAAAGATCAAGTTTAGCAGTGTGACACCTCTGTTCCATTCTTCCGCTGCAGCAGGAGGTGAGCAGTGAGAGTGTGAAAGGCGATGCAGATATATATTCACAAACATGGGAAGACACTAGTCTAGTGCAGGGGAGTAGCTGTCCTTTCATCCATATTAACAATAATGATGCTTGTTCTGCAATACAGCTGCAAGGTGTAATTCAGTCTTTAAAATCCACAGCCCCTAATAAAATGCTCAAGCTGTGCTTTCAGTAATGTCTAATCAACGCAAGCCAGTCTGATTGAAATACACATTTGAAGCTTTATTTGAGGAAATAAAATCCTGTGTCAATGCTTTTGTGAAGGATTTAGCCTTGTGTAGTATATTTTTTGGCTACTGGAAATGTCATTATATATTTCCACAGTTTTGTGTTAGTTTTTTCAATAAATTAATAATTTTGTTTGTTAAAAATATGTACACACTTTATGTACAGAAGCATGTTTTATACCATATAATTTTATTAAATTTGTAATGTATAGAAAACATGCATATATATGAGGCTTTTATTGTGCTACAAATCTGGCACTTGTATTTTACCTTTGAATTAGGCCTGGTTTACGCTGATGAGATTTCGGATGCAACTTGGGTCGCACAGAAACACATGACAATGCAAATAACATTTCTTCCCATGTTGTCTCTTCACACCAATGCAGCGCAGCTGCAATGTGACTTTGGGTAAGGGTCCTGTGCTATTTTGCTCAGATGCAGTGCGATTTTGTGGTCCAAAGCTTCTAGGAAATATATCAAAATCGCATCTACATCGTCAATGTCATTGGCTATTACGGAGTCAGTACCCACCAGTGTCCTAACCAGTGAGCAACAGGAATGTGCCATCTGTTAACCACTTCAGCCCCGGAGGATTTGGCTGCCCAATGACCGGGCCATTTTTTGCGATTCAGCACTGTCGCTTTAACTGACAATTGCACGGTCGTGCGACGTGGCTCCCAAACAAAATTGACGTCCTTTTTTCCCCCCAAATAGAGCTGTCTTTTGGTGGTATTTGATCACCTCTGCGGTTTTTAGTCTTTACGCTATAAACGACAAAAGCGTGACAATTTTGAAAAAAAAAGGCAATATTTTTTACTTTTTGCTATATCCCCCAAAAAATGTTTTCCTCAGTTTAGGCCAATATGTATTCTTCTACATATTTTTGGTAAAAAAAATAATCTCAATAAGCGTATATTGATTGGTATATGCAAAAGTTATAGCGTCTACAAAATAGGGGATCGTTTTATGGCATTTTTATTAATACATTTTTTTTTTTATTAGAAATGGCGGCGATCTGTGATTTTTATCGTGACTGCGACATTATGGCGGACACTTTTGACGCTATTTTGGGACCATTGTCATTTATACAGCGATCAGTGCTATAAAAATGCACTGATTACTGTGTAAATTACACGGACAGTGAATGGGTTAACCACTAAGGGGTGGGGAAGAGGTTAAGTGTGTCCTAGGGAGTAATTCTAACTGTGGGGGGGCTGGGCTACATGTGACATGACAGTGATCACTGCTCCCGATCACAGAGAGCAGTAGATCACTGTTCTGTCACAAGGCAGAACAGGGAAATGCCTTGTTTACACAGGCATCCCCCTGTTCTGCACTGCACAAATTTCAAAGCAAAGTACCTGTATGTTGCTTTGCGCACAGGAGCCATTCTGCTGACGTATATCTACTGACAACGGTCGGCAAGTGGTTAAGGAGTTCCAGCCCCCACCACAAAAAAATTAAGTCAACAGCTACAAATACTGTAGCTACTGACTTTTATTATTAGTACACTTACCTGTCCTGGAATCCAGCGCTGTCAGCACCGCCACCAATGTTTTCATTGGCTCTCGAGTGCTGCCATTGCCACTTGAGGCAATTTAGTTCGCATTTAAAATGCTATATAAGTTACTCACTCATATATGTTACTCCCTCACTTCCATTACCTGTAAGGGAAACTGGTAGTGAAGCCTTGCAGCTACATGGCTGATTCCTTACTGCGCATTAGTGAAGCGCGCTGTGCTTTTTGAATGGCCCGCCGGCGGGGGAAAGAGGAGGGGCGAACTTCCGGGGGACCTTGCTGCATCTCACAGCAGACAGGTCTCCCCGAAGTGGGGATGGGTACCTGTCAAAACCAGGTCCCCCCCCCAAAAGGTGCCTAATGTGGCACCGGAGGGGATGAAGCAGATAAGCGGAGCTTCCCCTTTTGGGTCAAGCTCTGCTTTAAGGAGCCAGCACCCACTGGTGTTTTAACATCGATGAGTCATCAGAATGTAGACAAAAGAACCAAAAAAAACCTATACCAGGCCCTTCAGATCTGGTATGATTGAAGGTGGAAACCCACAGCAAAAAAAAAAAAAGTGTGGGGTCCCCCCAAAATCCGCATTGGACCCTTTAGTCTAGTATGAATTTTAAGGGGAACCCCACACCAAAAAAAAAAATGGTGTGGGCTCCCCCCAAATCTATTTGAGCATGCAGCCTGGCAGGTCAGGAAAGCCCCCCTCTCCCTGAACCATACCAGGTCACATGCTTTCAACATAGTGCCAAAAAATAGGATTTTTATAACAGCTTACCTGTAAAATCCTTTTCTTGGAGTACATCACGGGACACAGAGCGACATAGTCATTACTATGTGGGTTATATAGATACCTTCAGGTGCTGGCACTGGCAACTTCCAAAACCGGAAGTACCCTCCCCTATATAAGCCCCTCCCATCCGGGAGTACCTCAGTTTTGTAGCAAAGCAATAAGTGTCACCAAAAGAGGGGTGGGAGCTCTGTGTCCCGTGATGTACTCCAAGAAAAGGATTTTACAGGTAAGCTGTTATAAAAATCCTATTTTCTTTCTCGTACATCACGGGACACAGAGCGACATAGTCATTACTATGTGGGACGTCCCAAAGCAATGCCCAATGAGGGGGGGGATACACCATACATAAGCTGAGCGCTATCAGACATGAGGATCTTTTGCGGCCTGCAACACACTGCGCCCAAAGGCGACATCCTCCTGACTTCTAACGTCCACCTGGTAGAATCTAGTAAACGTGTGTACTGAAGACCATGTTGCGGCCTTACAGATCTGAGCCAGGGAGACCTGGTGATGCACTGCCCATGAAGTTCCAACTGCTCTCGTGGAGTGCGCCCTAACTTTGAACGGAGGCGGTCTCCTTCTCAAGCCATAGGCTTGCATAATGACCTGTCGAATCCACTTGGCTAAAGTAGATTTTGACGCTGCCTGACCCCTTCTGGGGCCTTCCGGCAGAATAAACAAAGTATCCGTTTTACGAATCTGAGCAGTGGCTTTTAGATAAGCTTTAACTGCTCTTACTACATCCAAAGAATGCAATAACTTTTCCTCTACCGAACTAGGTTTGGGGAAAAAGGAAGGAAGAACCACATCTTGGTTCAAATGAAACCTCGATACCACCTTAGGAAGAAAGGCTGGATGAGGACGTAACATTACTCTGTCCTTATGGATAACCAGATATGGCTCTTTACAGGACATAGCGGCTAATTCCGACACTCTTTTAGCCGAACAAATGGCTACTAGAAAAATCAATTTCCTGGTGAGAAGAACCAAGGAAATATGCTGTAATGGTTCAAATGGTTGTTTCTGTAGAACCGACAGAACCAGGTTTAAGTCCCATGGACATATGGGAATATTAACCGGAGGGCTAATACGCATCACTCCTTGTATAAAAGCTTGATGACTAGTGAATGCAAAGCCAAGGGCCTTTGAAAAAATATTGACAAGGCCGAAATCTGACCCTTGATAGTACTCAAGGCAAGCTTCCTATCTACAGCCCACTGTAGGAAGTCCAGAATCCTACCTATTACGTACTTACGTGGATGCCATTTCTTGGCTTCACACCAGGCGATGTATGCCTTCCAGATTCTATAGTAGATCTGCCTGGATACCGGCTTCCTGGCATTGATCATGGTAGATACCACAGGATTAGAGAGACCTCTCTTTTTTAGAATGTGGGCTTCAATAGCCAGGCCGTCAAACCTAGGGCTGGTTAGGAAGGGTGGTATATCGGTCCTTGCGAAAGCAGGTCCGGACGATGTGGGAGAGTCCAAGGACTCCCCACTGACATTTTTACAATCTCCGCGTACCATGCTCTTCGGGGCCACGCTGGAGCCACCAGAATCACTGGTTTCTTTTCTACCCTGATTCTGCGGAGTAATCGAGGTAACAATTGTGGCGGTGGGAATGCATATATCAGCTTGAACTGATCCCAAGGGAACACTAGGGCATCCGAGCCGCAAGCTAGGGGATCCCTTGTCCGAGAGACAAATCTGTCCACCTTTGCGTTGAATCTGGATGCTAGCAGATCTACATCCGGTGTTCCCCACCGCTGACAAATTGTCCGGAAAACCTCTGGGTGAAGGGACCATTCCCCTGGGCATAATTGCTGGCGACTTAGAAAGTCCGCCTTCCAATTCTCCACTCCTGGAATGAATACCGCGGATATGGCTGGGACATATCTTTCTGCCCATTTCAGGATGTAATTTACTTCCCTCTGGGCTGCACGACTGGTGCCACCCTGATGATTGATATATGCCACTGCTGTGGCATTGTCTGATTGAATTCTGACAGGGGACCCTTGGAGTTTGGATGTCCATGCTACTAGGGCATACCGGGCTGCTCGTATCTCTAAGAGATTGATGGGCAGGGCCTTTTCTGCATCCGACCATCTGCCCTGGAGAGACCATTGCTCCAGTACTGCTCCCCAGCCTATAAGGCTGGCATCTGTAGTGACCACCTTCCAAGAAATCGGACTGAAGGATTTCCCTTTTTCCAGATTCTGGAGAACCAACCACCAACGGAGGCTCTTGCGAACGGAAGGGGACAAGGACATTGGTAAGTCTAGGGCCTGAACTCTTTTGTTCCAGGCTGACAGTATGGCCCTTTGCAAATTCCTTGAATGGAATTGCCCGTAGGGTACTGCTTCGAATGATGCCACCATTTTTCCCAGCAGCCTCATGCACAGGCGTATGGACGGCTGTCTTTTTGTACCCACTAGGTGAATCAAATCTCTCAAAGACAACACCTTTTCTCGAGGCAAGAATATTTTTCTCTGGCCTGAATCCAGCCTTAGCCCCAAGTATTCCAGACTTTTGACTGGTTTTAGGGCTGACTTGTCTCGGTTGATAATCCAACCGTGAGATTCCAGATACTTGATTGTCTTGTGAACGACCACTTCTAGTTTTTTCACTGAGTGGTCTATCAGCAACAAGTCGTCTAGATATGCCATTATCGTTACACCTTGTGTTCTTAGATTGGCCAATAATGGGGCCAGAATTTTTGTGGTGCTGTGGCCAGACCGAAGGGTAAGGCTCTGAACTGAAAATGGCGCCCTTCTACTGCAAAGCGTAGAAATTTTTGGTGGACTGGAAAGATGGGAATGTGCAAATAAGCATCTTTGATGTCGATCGAGGCTAACCATTCCTCCCCTTGTAGGGCAGTGGCCACCGATCGGATCGACTCCATCCGGAAAGTCCTGATATGCAGGAATTTGTTAAGCCCTTTTAGATTTAATATGGGCCTCACGTCCCCGTTTGGCTTCGGGACTGTAAAGAGGTTTGAGTAAAACCCGAACCCCCATTCTTCCAGGGGAACCTCCATAATTACTCCTTGGAGCAATAGTTGTTCTAGTGCCAACAGGAGGGACTCTCTCTTCCGGGGATCCCTTGGCACGTTTGACCTCATAAAATGGGAAGGAGGGGAGTCTTAACTCCAATCTGTATCCCAGACTTACTGCGGAGAGCACCCATCTGTCTCTGATCGTGTCCCGCCAGGTCTCTGCGAACAACTGGAGTCTTCCCCCCACCCGATTGAGTGGGGGCAACCCTTCATGAATTTGACTTTGGGGGAGGTTTTGTACCTCTCCTGACCCAGGGTTTCTTATTACCCTGCGATTGTCCCTGATTTTTACCCCCGGGATTTGACCGAGGAGGCCGTCGGAACTGTTTCACAGCCGATGCCCCAGGGACTGGAGAAGCAGGCCTCTTAAAAGAGGGACCTCTAACTCTGTTTTTAACCGGCAAGAGTGTACTTTTACCGCTGGAAATTTTCTGGATATATTTGTCCAGGTCTTCCCGAATAAGCGTTCACTATGAAATGGGAAGCTAACCAGCAATTTTTTACAAGGAGCTTCAGCAGACCAGTTTTTGAGCCATAGAAGCCTGCGCATATGTACTACAGACAGCATAAGGCGGGAGGCCTGATGGATTGAATCCTTTATGGCGTCAACCGCAAAGCATAAGGCTCTAGGTAGATCAGCTAGGGCAAGGGCCTGCTGATCTGGCAAGTCCCTTAAGACCTGTTTCAACTGATCCTTCACTGCTTGGCAGACCCCAATAGCTGCCACTGCTGGTTGTGTCACCAAGCTTGCTGCAGAAAAAGCAGATTTTAATAAGGACTCCAATTTTTTATCTATTGGGTCCTTGAACATTTGGACATTATCCACTGGACATGTCAGTGATTTATTCACACAAGAGATGGCTGCGTCCACTGTAGGGACCCTTCATTTTTTGATGAACTTATCCTCCATGGGATAGACGACCGGAAATCTCTTGGGGGGAGTAAATATTTTATCAGGATGTTCCCAATCCTGGTAAATGAGCCCTTCCAGTAATGGGTGAAGTGGAAAGGAACAGACAGTCTGGGGAGCTTTTAGCGACCCCAGCGAGGAGACAGTAGTGGTTGAGTGTTCCGCAAGGTGCATTTTAAATGCTGATCGGACCATGTTAGTCAGGGACTGAACCCATAATCTTTCAGCTTGAGATGCTGAGAAAGGTTCCTCCACTGTTGATTCCTCTAACAGAATCAACCTCATCCTGATCCCCTTCAGGCAGGTCGATCCCTGTATGGGACTGTTGCTCCGCTAACAGGTACTCTGAAGAAGGAGACGGAGATCGGGCGCGCTTTCCCTGTGACAGGGAGGCAGCGATCAATGTTGACAATCTCTCTTCTAAGCCTCCCAGAGCTGAGGAAAAAACCTCCTCTGTTACATACACAGGAGCAGGTGAACTGAGGACAGCCACAGTACCAGGTACTCCTGCGGGGTCTCTACGGTCACTAACCTCTGAATTTTCAGGGGAGACTGGTGCAGCAGAAGCATGCCCAAGATCCTCAGAGCTTCGCTTCCTGGAAGATTTAGTTCCGGAGCTTCTGGACGGCATATTCCTAAGCCCAAAGCTGAGGTATTCCAGCCGTAATACACCACTTTTACTGAGAATAGTCTAGCACAATTGCTGCTATATAACAGTTGGTGTCTACTAAAGTGCCTTTCTAGAGGATGCCTGCATCAACCGCCTCTGTGTGCCTTTTTACTGTTGCTAGCTCTGTCTGTGCACTTCAATAGCCAGCTGTGATTGTGCCTTTAAACACGCTGGACGCCCGCACATGCGCAGTAGCGCTGCAGCGCACACCGAGCGTCATCCACCAGCTCCGCCCCTTTTTCCAGATCGCCTCTATATATAGAGGCGTGTGCACGCGCCCGCGCGCGGGCATGTGCGCCTCCGGCGCTCTTTTTAAAAAAAAATAAGGAGCTAGATGGGAGCCAGGGTCCCTGCCGCAGGGCCCGGGGATGGATGAGCGCAGCAACAGGGCAGAGGAGACAGCTTCCCAGCAGAGAACTTACCAACTGCCTGGATTTGACTTTGGAAGAAAAAAATCCACATTACAAGAAAAAAGAACCATAGCGGCCTCTAGTGTTTAACACAGGTACCGCGGTCTTACCATTTTTTTTTCTTGCCTACTATTAAAAATGTTTACATTTTCTTAGTAGTAACAGGCATGCACAGAATATTTAGCGGGAATACCTTAGGTAACAGGCAGAAAGACAAATTAGGCTTGGGGGTCCCCCAATAGAACCAAGTTCCTGAGGGCCCCCACTTACCTTTTCCCCGCCGCAGGACTTTGTTTGGTCCACAGAAGTCCAAACTTCACCTATCACGGCAGGCATTGTAATTAAACCTTCAGGGACCGGGTTCCCAAGGATTCCACTCCCCTGGACCTGTATAGCACCCTGCACAGACAACATCTTGGTCGTGGGTATGACCAGAGCTCTGGATCCCAGGGTCCAGCCCTCCTAAGAGAGGCATTACAGGCAAAACCTTGCTCTTCTCTTGCAAGGCCCGGGTACCGACCGTTTAGCTATGAAGCTTTTTTGGTCGGATCCGGAATAGCTTACTGAGGCCCAAAAGAACCTGTACGCAAGCTCAGTGAAAAACACATGTTACTTCTTGGCCAACACCTTAGACACTGGCAAAAAACTGAGGTACTCCCGGATGGGAGGGGCTTATATAGGGGAGGGTACTTCCGGTTTTGGAAGTTGCCAGTGCCAGCACCTGAAGGTATCTATATAACCCACATAGTAATGACTATGTCGCTCTGTGTCCCGTGATGTACGAGAAAGAAAAATGCTCATCAGTGATTGACGATGCATTTATATCAGGGGGCATTTTTTTTTACCGTATATACTCGAGTATAAGCCGACCCGAATATAAGCCAAGGCACCTAATTTTACCACAAAAAAATGGGAAAACATATTGACTCAAGTATAAGCCTAGGGTGTCCATCTGCACGCCTCACTGTGCCTCACTGTGTCCATGCCTCACTGTGCCCAATCTCCCTACCTGATCTCCGACGCTATGTGACTAGACTGACTTTTAACATGGGAGTCTATGGAAGGGGTGCCCGGCTTTGAAAAATCAGTGCTCCCCGGCCGTAGGTCCCCTAGACAACAAACTTTGCACACTTGTAGATGAAGAGTGGGGCTACATGTGTGCTAAGATTGGGGTCCAGGGGACCTAGGGCCGACCAGTACCGGGTCCCCAAATTCACTGGAGAAATTACCGTTTAACATTGGAGTCTATGGAAGGGGTGCCCGGCTTTGAAAAAATGGTGCCCCCTGGCCGTAGGTCCCCCAGACACCACACTTGTAGAGGAAGAGGGGCTACATGTGGGCACAAAGTTGAAGTCGGACACAGGCTTGAGTATAAGCCGAGGGGGGCATTTTCATCACAAACAAATGTGCTGAAAAACTCTGCTTATACTCGAGTATATGCAGTATTTATTTATTTTTTAATAAAGGACTTTTAAAAATTGTCTTGTGTTTTTATTTACATTTGACTTGTTTTTATTGACAAATAAGTAGGGGTACAATGTATCCCTTACTCATGCACATATGGGGGTCCGGGCTCTGTTAAAGGGACTTCCAGATTCTGATAAGCTATCCCCCATAACCACCATGCCAGGGTTGTGGAGCAGATGCCCTTGTCCTCATTAATATGGGTACAAGGTGCCTTGCCAAGGGGTAACCCCTCCCCGGGCAATATTGCCCCTCCATGTTGAGGGCATATGACCTGGTATGGCTTACCGTTCGCTTGCCATCTGCCCGCAGCAGTTATTCTGCCAGCGGCTGGAAGCTCCAGGCCGGTTGATGTACATTTACGTTGCGGTCCGTCCTTCCGGGTTTGGGCCACACACATGCAATTGGACCTACCAAATTGGACAAAGCACAAGTTTGGCAGCTGCTTTTAGCCAATGATTTTGGCTGAAGTCAGCTGATTGGCCGTTCACAGAACACATAATTCTGTGCTTTTGTAAACAGCAATCTGTCTGTTGCAGGGACAAAAAGAAAGAGAAATAGTAAAGTAAAAGCAACACATATTACACGCATTACACATGGTTAGGCACACAGTTAAACCTTTGATTGCCCCTAGATATTAACCCCTCCCCAGCTAGTTTCAGTACAGTGACGGTGTACAGCATTAGCACTGATCACTGTATTAGTGTCACTATTGATGTCTGTGTACCTCTTAGCCAGTGCCAGATTGCCAGCCATACTATCAGTCCCACTTTAAGTTGCTGATCCCTGCCATTACCAGTATAGCATCATATAGCTGTGTAAATTCCAGTATATAAACTATAGTTTGTAGACGCTTTAACATTCACACAAAACAAATACCGTATTTTCCGGCGTATAAGACAACTTTTTAACCCATGAAAATCTTCTCAAAAGTCGGGGGTCATCTTATACGCCGGTACCTGACATGCAGAATCTCAGTCAGACCGTGGCCGTCCATTTTTCCGCCTATCATGGATGCCCTCTCGTCCTCGGCCTCGGATGAGAGGGGATCTGTGATAGGCGGAAGCGGAGTGTTCCGTCTATCACAGAACAGCACGAGGAGGAGGCGTGGCTTTTGAAAAATGGACGGCCGCGGTCTGACTGAGATTCTGCATGTCAGGGATAAGGTATGGGATCGTCGAGGCATGCAATGGCACGGTGAGGTGAGGTGAGGCGAGGCATGACTAGTCGGAAGGGGGTCATCTTATACGGCAAATTTATCCCAAAACCAACATTTTAGCTGGAAAATTAGGGGGTCGTCTTATACGCCCAGTTGCCTTATACGCCGGCAAATATGGTATACACTTATTGGGATTTTATTTTATTTTTTTAACAAAGACAAGTAGCAGAATACATTTTGTTCTAAATTTATGAAGAAATTTGTTTTGTTTTTTTCATTGGATATGTTTTATAACAGTAGAAAATATATTTTTACTTAAAAATGTTCGTTTATATCACAAAAAAAACTCAATAATGATCAAATACAACTAAGGGAGCTCTATTTGTGTAAAAAAAAAAAGTGCAAATGCCAGTTAAAGTAGTGCAGTGCTGAATAGCAAAAATGCTCTGTTCATGAAAGAGGTCAAATCTTCCAGTGTTCAAGTGGTTGATGGCAACTCTTTTGTTTACATTCTGCTGACAGCAGGAAAGACTCCTTATCGCGATCGCCTTAACAACTGATGACTCATCCCTGCTGTGAGCAGCGGGGATGAGTCATTGGTTGTTGGGATGCTAGCGGGTGCCAGTTCCTAAACCACTTGCAGCCCGCCATATAGCAAAATGATGGCGGCAAAGTGGTTCTGTTATCCTGATCGGGCATCATATGACGTCCAGCAGGATAAGCAGCGGGGTCACGCAGTCTGACACACCACATCTCCAATCAAGGTAAAGAGCAGTAGGCTCTTTACCAAGTGATCAGCTGTATCCAATCACAGCTGATCACAGCGTAAATAGGAAAAGTTGTGTATTGGCTTTTCCTCTACTCGCACCGACAGGGACAAGTAGAGGAGAAACGATCGACTGCTCTCCTGACAGTGGGGTCTGTGCTGATTATCAGTGCAGCCCGACCCCCCCCCCCCCCTCCCCGAGGATGCCCACCCAAGACCACCAGGGATGCCAATCTGTGCCCATTAGTGATGGCACTCTGTGCCCATCAGTGATGCCTGCCAGTGCCTCCTGATCAGTGTCGCCTACAAGTGCCCTCCAGTGCCACCTATGAGTACCCATCATTGCCACTTATCAGTGCTGTATATCTGTGCCACTTATCAGTGCCCATCAATGCTGCTTATCAGTGCTGTCTATCAGTGCTGCATATAAGTGCCTCATCATCAGTGCCAATCAGTACTGCCTCATCAGTGCCCATCAGTGAAGGAGAATACTTTTTTACAAAAAATAAAAACCCTAGTGGCGATTAAATACCACCAAAAGAAAGCGCTATTTGTGGGAAAAATTCAAATGTGAGAGCGCTGAAAATTGGTATGGGCAGGAAGGGGTATAAGTGTCCTGTATTGAAGTGGTTAAAATTGAACTCCAAAAACCTTGTTCTAGCGTTTGAACCTCTGTCAGGTTTTTATTGTTGTTGGCGGGCAGAACGGCGATCGGTGGTGCGGCAAGTCAGTCTGGCGCACTGCAACTCCGATCTAGGTAAAGAGTCTCTAACGGAGACTCTTTACCACGTGATCAGCCGTGTTCAATCACGGCTGATCACAGTGTAAACAGGAAAAGCCGTGTATTGGCTTTTCCTCACTCACGTCTGTCAGACGTGAGTAGAGGAGAGCCGATCGGCTGCTCCTCTGATGGGGGGGGGGGTCTGTGCTGATCATCAGCACAGCCCCCCTAGGATGCCCACACTGGACCATCAGGAATGCCCACCACTTGTGACCACCAGGGATGCCAATCAGTGCCCACATTGGATGCCAATCAGTGCCCATAATTATGCCAATCAGCGCCAAACACTGCCTGCCATTCAGTGATGCCCATCAGTACCATCCATCAGTGTACATGAGTGCCACCTATCAGTGTCCAATCATGCCATCTATCAGTGCCACCTTTCAGTGTCACCTATGTGTGCTCATCAGTGCCACCTATCAGTGCTCATCGGTGTCCGTCAGTGCAGCCACATCAGTGCCCGTCAGTGAAGGATAAAACTTATTTACAAAGTTTTGTAACTGACAAAAAAAACACCTTTTTTTTATTTGTTTAGCAGAAAATAAAAATCCCAGTGTTGATTAACCACTTCCCGCCCAGTCAATAGCGAATTGACGTCCGGGAAGTGGTTACAATATCGATACTGGACGTCATATGACGTCCTGCAGGATATTGCCTTGCGCGGGGGCGCGCAGCGCGTTGATCGGGGACGGCATGTGTCCCTCGGACACAGCGCTTCCCCGATCACGGTAAACGGCCAATTTCATTGGCTGTTTACCATGTGATCGGCTGTGTCAAAGTCACAGCCGATCACCTGTCAAAACAAACTCGGCGGCGCGCACCGTGCGCGCCGCCACAGGCTTGCAGAGCGGGGATCGGGGAAGGCGAGTGTCCCTTGGACACAGCGCGTCCCCGATCAGAGTAAACAGCCAATGAATTGGCTGTTTACCACGTGACCGGCTGTGTCCAATCACAGCCGGTCACAAATGTAAACAAACTCCACAGGAGTTACTACCTGATCCCTGCTCTCTCCTCACACACCGATCTGTGAGGAGAGAGAAGAGATCAGTAAGTTAGCTCAGTGTAGTTTGTCTACATAAGTTTACAGTGCACAACACGCCCCCCCCATAAAGAGGACCTGTCACACAGCCCAGCACATCAATCAGCCCATCTGTCAATCAATCAGCCCATCTGTCAATCAATCAGCCCATCTGTCAATCAATCAGCCCATCTGTCAATCAATCAGCCCATCTGTCAATCAATCAATCAGCCCATCTGTCAATCAATCAGCCCATCTGTTAATCATCTGTCACAGGCCCACCTCCATCGGTACTGCCATTGGCACCGCCACACAGGCTACCAGTACCGCCATCGGTACCAGTACCACCACCAGTACCGCCACCAGGCCCAGCATCTATACTGCCACACAGGCCCGCTACCAGTATCACCACTAGTGCCGCCATCGGTACCACCACCCGTACCACCGTCGGTAGTGCCACCACCACCTGTACCACCACCTGTACCGCCATCGGTACCATCACCACCCGTACCACCACCACCTGTACCGCCATCGGTACCACCACCACCTGTACCGCCATCGGTACCACCACCACCCGTACCGCCATCGCTACCACCACCACCCGTACCGCCATCGCTACCACCACCACCCGTACCGCCACCTGTACCGCCATCGGTACCGCCGCCACCACCACCACCCGTACCGCCATCGGTACCACCACCACCTGTACCGCCATTGGTACCACCACCACCCATACCGCCATCGGTACCACCACACAGGCCCACCACTAATACCTCCATCGGTACTACCACACAGACCGCCACCACTACCACCAGCAGTACCATTACACAGGCCCACCAATAAGCACTGCCATAATGTCCCAAAGGGTTTACACACCTGAGGAGGCATATGCCATTCTTGCCATGTCGGATGATGAGAGCAGCGGGGAGCTCCCATTATCCGATTCTGGTTCGGAATACGAGCCAGTGGAGGATAGTGGCTCAGAGTCCGAGTCCCCGGAGGAAACCGTCCCTCCCAAAAGAATGCGATCGGCACCAAGATCAGCACCAAGATCAGCACCAAGATCAGGAGAACTGCCCACCACCAGCAGCGCCATACCCCAGGAAGAGGAGCCCAGTACAAGCAATGGAAATGCACGCCCAACCCGAAGAATCCAGCCCCAATCCTACCTTCCCGATGCCCTGGCAAACCCCTTATGGTTGCCTGCCAACTCAGGATCCGCTATCATCCCCCCTTTCACCGCACAGCCAGGTGTGCAGCCAGACACTACAAATTTTTCTAAATTTGATTATTTTTGTTTATTTTTCCCACAAGATTTGCTGCAGAATATAGTGGATCAAACGAATCTGTATGCATCCCAATTCATTGCTGCCAACCCCGATTCTTCCTACGCCCGCATGTTCCAGTGGCGGCGTCTAACATTGGAGGAATTTAAATTATTTATGGGGCTTACAAAAAAGAACGAAGTCCATTCATATTGGTCCAAACGCCCCATCCAACACATGCCCATATATTCCGCTGTCATGTCCAGGAAAAGATACGACATGATTATGCGCTTTCTCCACTTCAATGACAATTCACAGTGCCCTCCCCGAGATCATCCCAACTACGACAAATTGTACAAGATACGCCCCCTAATCAATGCCTTTTCCCAGCGATTTGAAGAAGTTTTCATCCCAGACCAAACAATTTGTGTGGACGAGTCCCTCGTACATTTCACCGGCCGACTGCAGTTCAAGCAGTACATACCAAGCAAGAGAGCCAGGTATGGGTTAAAATTAAATAAATTATGTGATCGAGCCACTGGATACGTCTGCAAATTCAGGATCTACGAAGGCAAAGACTCCCAGCTCCAGCCCCGTGATTGCCCCACATATATTGGAACCAGTGGGAAAATTGTCTGGGAGTTGGCATACCCCCTGTTCGGAAAAGGTTACCATTTATATGTTGATAATTATTATACCAGCCTGCCCCTTTTTCGCCACCTTTACAGTAAACAAACCCCGGCCTGCGGTACCTTAAAAAAAAACCGGAAGGGATTCCCACAAAATTTATTGACAAAAAAATTGCGACCTGGAGAATCGGCATCCATGAGGAACGAGGAGGTGTTGGCCATGAAGTGGAGGGACAAGAAAGATGTCCACATCCTCTCTACAATCCACAATGACACCATGGTGGAGATCCCAAGAAGACGCGGCTCCATTGTAAAGCCTGAATGTGTCCACGACTACAATTTGTACATGGGGGGGGGGGGGGGTGGGTTTAAACGACCAGATGCTACAGCCCTACTTATCAACCAGAAAGTCCCATTATTGGCACAAAAAAGTTGCGTTTCACCTGTTTCACATGGCCCTTTTTAATTTGTTTGTCTGCTACCAAAAAGCAACTCAAAATCACCGACTCCACTACCTCCAATATATCGAAGATATCATCGATGCCCTCATTTACCAACAAGATCCCGCCCCAGGAAGCATTCGCTCTGATAGTGTGAGTCGGCTTCACGAGCGACACTATCCCTTTAGCATCCCCCCCACAGAATCTGGAAGAAGACGCCAAAAGAAATGCCGTGTATGCAGCAGAAGAGGAGTAAGAAGAGACACCAGCTATTATTGTCCCGATTGTCCCTCCCAACCTGGCCTGTGCATCGGAAATTGCTTCAAAAATTATCATACATCCATTAGTTCCCCTTATTATTAACAGACTGCCATTTCCCTATTTGCCTGCTACCATGTTACTAACTACCTTCCATGTTAATTAACTGACCCTGGCCTGTTTACCGACGATGCCTCTGCCTGCCGATTTAAACCACGTTTCTGACTTCCACGTGTACCGACCTTGGCCTGTTAATCGACCATGTTTTTGCCTGCCACTTGGACTGATCTTTTGGCCATCTACTTTTAGTACACAGGGGTCTCACATATGTGAGGGGCTTCAGAATAGCGTTCTGAGTAGAGAAAATCAGTTTTTCGTTTTCTGTGCTCCAAGAACAGGGTCTGGTTGCCCGGAGGCTTCAAAGCGATTTGGGTGGGAGAAGCCTCTACCCCTGTCCCCCTGGCCCTAAGCTTGATGGTCCTTCCTGCTGCCTGGACCAATAATTTGGCTGTGCTGACCATATTACTGCCTGTAATGACCCATGACATTATGGACCATGTTTCTTCCTGCTGCTTGGACCAATACTTTGGCTGTGTTGACCATATATCTGCCTGCTGCCTCTACTGACTTTGGACAGCATTTCTGCCGGGACACCTCTGCCTGCTACCTGGACCTGTGCTTTGGCTGTGCTCTGGCTGTACTGACAGTATCTCTGCCTGTGCGAACTATGGACAGTATTGCTGCCTGGATGATTGCTTTTGCTGTCGCTGACCTCATCCCTGCCTGCTGCCTGGACCGATGCTCTCCTCTGTGGACCACTGCACTTCTAAAACCACAGGTAATCTTTTGTTGTTTGGTATGTACCTGCTATGTGTTAGATATATGAAGGGCCTTCAAAAATGTGATCGGTAGTCAGAAAATGATATGTGCAATTAATGCTGCTAGAATGCCTGGAGGTGCTACTTGGATGTTGGGCCTCTGTATGTGGCCAGGCTGTGTAAAAGTCTCAAACATGTGGTATTGCCATACTCAGGAGGAGTAGCAGAATTTATTTTGGGGTGTAATTTTTGCTATGTACATATTATGTGTTAGAAATATCTTATAAATTGACAACTTTGTGTAAAAAAAATGCATTTAAATTTTTTCTCCACATTTTCCAAAACCTTCTGGAAAAAAATGAACCGTTCAAAAGACTCATAATGCCTCATAGATTATACGTTGGGGTGTGTGCTTTCAAAAATGGGGTCATTTTGTGGAAAATTCTATTGTCCTGGTGCTCTAGGGCCTTCAAAATTGTAATAGGTGGTTGAGAAAGGATATGTGCGATTTATGCTTGTAGAACGCCTGAAAGTGCTACTTCAATGTTGGGCCTCTGTATATGGCCAGGCTGTGTAAAAGTCTCACACATGTGGTATCGCTATACTCAGGAGGAGTAGCAGAATGCATTTTGGGGTGTCATTTTTGCTATGTATATGCTATGCGTTAGAAATATCTTATAAATGGACAACTTTGTGTAAAAAAAATGCATTTTCATTTTTTCTCCACATTTTCCAAAACCTTCTGGAAAAAAATGAACCGTTCAAAAGACTCATAATGCTTCATAGATTATACGTTGGGGTGTGTGCTTTCCAAAATGGGGTCATTTTGTGGAAAATTCCATTGTCCTGGTGCTCCAGGGCCTTCAAAAGTGTAATAGGTGGTTGAGAAAGGATATGTGCGATTTATGCTTGTAGAACGCCTGAAAGTGCTACTTCAATGTTGGGCCTCTGTATGTGGCCAGCCTGTGTAAAAGTCTCACACATGTGGTATCGCTACACTCAGGAGGAGTAGCAGAATGTATTTTGGGGTGTAGTTGCAATTATGCATATGCTGTGTGAGAGAAAAAAACTGTTAATATGACCAGTTTGTGTAAAAAAAAATAAAAAAAAATAAATAAAAAAAATAATTACATTTTCCCAAGAATTGTGGGAAAAAAATACAACTTCAAAAAACTCACCACGCCTCTTAGTAAATACCTTGGACTGTCTACTTTCCAAAAAGGGGTAATTTTGGGGTATTTGTACTTTCCTCGCTTGTTAGTGTCTCAAGAAATGAGATATCCCTTCAGTACATCAGGTGTGATCAGATGTGATACATTTTCAGTGATTTCCACCATAGTTTGTAGACTCTATAACTTTCACAAAGACCAAATAATATACACTAATTTGGGTTCATTTTACCAAAGATATGTAGCAGTATACATTTTGGCACAAATTTATGAAGAAAAATTACTTATTTGCAAAATTTTACAATAGAAACTAAAAAAAAGTTTTTTTTTTAAAAAATTTGCTTTTTTTTTTGCTTATATCGCAAAAAATAAAAAACCCAGTGGCGATTAAATACCACCAAAAGAAAGCTCTATTTGTGAGAAGAAAATGATAAACATTTTGTTTGGATACAGTGTAGCATGACTAAGTAATTGTCATTCAAAGTGTGAGAGTACTGAAAGCTGAAAATTGGTCTGGGCGGGAAGGTGCATAAGTGCATGGTATTGAAGTGGTTAACCACTTCAGATCCGCGCTATAGCCGAAAGACGGCTGCAGCGCGGACCTTAACTGCCGAGTGGACGTCCCCAGGACGTCCTTGTATTTACACTCTCCCCGCGCGCTCCCGAGAGCGCGCATCGGGGAAAATCTGTGTTGGCCGTGTCCCTTGGATACAGCCAATCACAGATCGTGCTGAATGGCCAATCACAGAGGCCATTCAGCACTCGATCTCACTGCCCAATGAGAGATGATCTCAAATGTAAACATATGAGATCATCTCTCATTGCCGGCTTTCTCTCCTCACACAGAGACCGCGTGTGAGGAGAGAGAGAGATCTGTGCTGCTGCTGCTGTCAGTGAGTTTATTGTAAGAACAATCAAAGTAAAGTGAAGTAAAAAAACAGTGCCCTCTGCCAGTCCCATATCTGCCCGTGCCATCTGCCCGTGCCATCTGCCCGTGCCATCTGCCCGTGCCATCTGCAAGTGCCATCTGCCATTAGTGCCACGTATAAGTGCCATGTATCAGTGTCATCAGTGCCACGTGTCGTCAGTGCCAACAATGGCTAGAAGATTATTTTCAGCCGAGGAGGCATACAATATTCTTGCGGCCGACGAGAGCAACAGGGAGCTCTCCGATTCGGATTCCTCCGCAAGTTCAGACTATGAGCCTGACTATGAGTCTGACGTGGACTACGAGCCTGTCCTAAGCAGTGGAACACCGACAGCCTCAGAAGAGGAGGAGGAGGAGGAGGAGGGCCCGCCCGCCAGACGAAGGCGTTCTGCTGAGCAGGCAGTGCCATCCACCAGCACTGCAGTGCCATCCACCAGGCAAGCAAGGCCACGTACCAGTGGGGTGTCATCTCAGTCCCAAAGGGTTAGGTCCCATGCCAGCCTTCCCTATTCCCTTCAGAACCCCTTGTGGCTTCCTCCTAATTCAGGAGAAGCCAACATTCCCCCTTTCACTGCCCAGCCAGGAGTCCAGGTGGACACAGAAAATTTTGCCCCGATTGACTTTTTCAATTTAATTTTTACTGACGACATGCTTGCATCAATTGTGGCCCAGTGCAACCTATACGCCCAACAGTTCATAGCAAGCAACCCAACGTCCTATTATGCCCGTCCCTACCAGTGGAGAGCCCTCACAGTGGAGGAGTTTAGAATCTTTTTGGGCCTCACATTCTGCATGGGACTAAACGGAAAAAATCAAGTGCGTTCATATTGGTCATCCTGCCCCATCTACCATATGCCCATCTTTTCCTCAGTAATGCCCAGGTCCCGATATCTAATGATTATGAGATTCCTACACTACAACGACAATACCCAGTGCCCTCCCCGAAATGACCCAAATTTTGATAAGCTTTATAAAATTTGGCCGCTACTAAATTATTTTTCTGAAACCTTCCCCCAGTTGTTTACCCCAGACAAACACATATGCGTGGATGAGTCCCTAATAAAATTTTCTGGCAGGCTGGGCATAAAACAATTTATACCCAGCAAAAGGGCCCGCTATGGGGTGAAGCTGTACAAATTGTGCGACAGAGAAACTGGGTATGTGTATGGCTTCATCATATATGAAGGGAAGGACACCGAACTGAACCCCCCCTAATTGCCCAATCTACATTGGAACCAGTGGGAAAGTAGTTTGGGAACTCATAAACCCACTCCTAGAGAAAGGATACCACTTGTATGTGGACAATTTTTATACAAGTTTGCCCCTGTTCCGAAACTTGCACAGAATGAAGACTCCAGCATGTGGCACCGTACGGACGAACCGGAAGGGCTTTCCTCAAAGCCTGGTCACCAAAAAATTGAAAAGAGGGGAGACGGCGAGTTTGAGGAATGAGGAAATTTTGGCTGTGAAGTGGAGGGACAGAAGAGATGTCTACGTGCTTTCTTCCATCCACAACAATGAATTCGTTGAAATCACCAGAAGGAATGGCCGGATACAAAAACCCAAATGCATCTACGATTACAATAAGTTCATGGGGGGTGTCGACTTCAACGACCAGATGCTCGAACCCTACCTTTCCACAAGAAGAACATACCAGTGGTATAAGAAAGTTTCCATTTATTTATTTAATTTGGCCATGTACAACTCATAGTGGATTTTTGATATATTACATATAAGAGCCAAATCCTTCCTTTTCTTCCAGGAGGAAATCACCACTGCCCTTATATATCCGAACAGCCCACCAGTAAACATTAGATCCGATGTCATTAGTCGACTCTCTGAGCGCCACTTCCCAGATAAAATCCCTCCCAGACCAACAGGCCAAAAACGCCAGAAAAAATGCCGGGTGTGCTCCAAAAGAGGAGAGAGAAGAGACACCATTTATTATTGTTCCCAATGTCCTTCAGAACCAGGCCTCTGCATGATTGATTGTTTCTGCCGTTACCATGCCAAAATAAATTATTAGTTCACTTCCTGCCATTTATCTTTACGCCCCTTATGCATCTGCTTTCTCTGTAACTGACCCTGGCTTGTTATTCGACCACGCTTCTGCCTACCGATTCTGTTTATACCTCTGCCTGATCTGGAACTGACCCTGGACTGTTATTTGACCACGCTTCTGCCTACCGATTCTGTTTATACCTCTGCCTGATCTGGAACTGACCCATGACTGTTATTTGACCACGCTTCTGCCTACCAATTCTGTACATACCTCTGCCTGATCTGGAACTGACCCTGGAATGTTTGACCATGCTTTTTGCCTGCCTCTTGGACTGATCTTTTACCCTGCCAGTGGACTAGTGGGATTCATAACACAGGGGTCTCACATATGTGAGGGGCTCCAGAATTGTTTTTCTGGATGAAGAAAACAATTGTTTTTGTTTTCTCATTCCTAGATTAGGGTCTGGAGACTCGGAGGCTTCAAAGAGATTTGGGTGGGAGAAGCCTCTACCCCTGTCCCATTCAGTCCTGAACGAGGCCCTACTTCTGCCTGCTGCCTGTAGGACCTATGCCATCATGCCTCTGCCTGTTGCATGAACTGACCACACCACATGGACCTGCCTACTATCAGGACCAATATTTTGTCACTGCTGACAATCTCTGCTTGCACTGACCCTGGACTGTATATAACAAAAAGACTGTTAACTATTGGAGTACTGCAGAATGCTCACCAGCTGCCTGTATGAACTATGGACAGTATTCCTGCCTGTTGCCTGGACAATTGCATTCGCTTTTGCTGACCAAGTCCCTGCCTGTTGCCTGGACCAGTGCTATCCTCCTGCGGACAACTGCGCTTCTAAAACAGGTAATCTTTTGTTTACCATTTGCTCAGCAGAATGTATTTTGGGGTGTAATTCTTGGTATGTGCATGTTATGTGTCCCTAGAACACCTGATGGTGTTCCTTGCATTTTGGGCCACTGTATGTGGCCAGGCTGTGTAAAAGTCTCACACATGTGGTATCGTCATACTCAGGAGGAGTAGCAGAATGTATTTTGGGGTGTAATTTTTGCTATGTACATGCTATGTGTTGGAAATATCTTATAAATTGACAACTTTGTGTGAAAAAAATGTGTTTTAATTTTTTTCCCACATTTTCCCAAAACTTCTGGAAAAAAATGAAACGTTCAAAAGACTCATTATGCCTCATAGATTATACATTGGGGTGTTAGCTTTCCAAAATGGGGTCACTTTGTGGGTGTTTCCATTGTCCTGGTGCTCCAGGGCCTTCAAAAATGTAATAGGTGGTTGAGAAATGAGATGTGTAATTTATGCTCCTAGAATGCCTGAAGGTGCCATTTCAATATTGGGCCTCTGTATGTGGGCAGGCTGTATAAAAGTCTCACACATTTGGTATCGCCATACTCAGGAGGAGTAGCAGAATGTATTTTGGGACGTCATTTGTGGTATACACATGCCATGTGAGAGAAATAACCTATTACAATGACAATTTTGTGGAAAAAATAAAAAAATAAAAATAAATCTTCATTTTGCAAAGAATTGTGGGAAAAAATTACAACATCAAAAACCTCACGATGCATCTTACTAAATACCTTGGAATGTCTAATTTAAAAAAAGGGGTCATTTGGGGGGTATTTGTGCTTTGCTGGCTTGTTCGGGTCGTAAGAAATGAGATAGGCCACCAGTACATTAGGTGTGATCAATTGTTTATGATCCGCACCACAGCTTGTAGACTCTATAACTTTCACAAAGACCAAATAATATCCACTAATTTGGGTTATTTTTACCAAAGATATGTAGCAGTATAAATTGTGGCCAAATTTTATAAAGAAAAATTAATAATTTGCAAAATTTTATCACATAAACTAAAAAAAAGCCTTTTTTTTTCGAAATTTGCCGTATTTTTTCATTTATAGCGCAAAAAATAAAAAACCCAGAGGTGATCAAATACCACCAAAAGAAAGCTCTATTTGTATGAAAAAAAGGACAAAAAAATCATTTGGGTACAGTATTACATGACCGAGTAATTGTCATTCAAAGTGTGAGAGCACTGAAAGCTGAAAATTGGTCCGGGCACGAAGGGGATTTAGTGCCCAGTTGTCAAGTGGTTAAAAACCACCAAAAGAAATCTCTATTTGTGGGAACAAAATTATTTAAAAAAAACAGTGCACTGAAAGCGGAAAATTTATCTGGGCAGGAAGGTGTATAAGTGCCCTGTATTGAAGTGGTTAACAACCAATGACTCATTCCTGCTGGCTTGACAGCAGGGATAAGTCACAGTAGTAAAACACAAATTCAAAACGCACCAAGTCGCATTGCAGCTGCATTACAAAATCTCATTGAAAATCATGTAAAATCACACTAGTGTGAACCTAGCCTTAGTTAAGTGTTAAAGTGGAAGTCCACCCTAACACTAAAATCTACAGGCATCCATTATCTAAGACTAACCTATCTAGCCCTGTAAAGAAGAAATCACTATACATACCTTTTTTGAAGCCGCTCCAGTCTGGTCTCCAGCGGCAGAAACTCTGCAGAGGAGACAGCCGACAACGGCTGGGAAATTAATGAGAAGTGATGTCACCCATGGAGTTACTATGGGGCTTCTGTTGCGGCTGCCTCTTCTGCACCCGCCTCCACAGTGAATGACAGCTCAGCGTGGGACCGAACCGGAGCGGCTGAAAAAAAAGCATGTATTTCTTCTTTACAGGGCTAGATAGGTTAGTCTTAGATCGTGGATGCCTGTAGATTTGGAGGTTTTAGTGGACTTCTAACTTAAACCTTGTACACACTATAGGTCAGCCCCGGTCGGAGCCGCTGTATTTGCTATGCAAAGTATGTATATCGATCTCCCTCTCTGAGCTGTTGTGTTCCGTCAGTGAGAGTGTGAGAGCCAGTGGCGGCTGGTGCTCAACATTTGGGGGGGGGGGGGGGGCACAAACAAACTGAAAAATACTGAAAAAAAAATCACTTGCAGCCTCACTGTGCCCATCAAATGCAGCCACTCATGCCCATCAAATGCCGCCAGTGTGACGCCCGCTGTCTGCCCGACACTTACCCAATCTTGGTGGCAGGTGATGGCGGCGAGCTGTGGGTAGGCTCCTGTGTCCTCCATGCCTCCCCCTCCTCTGTTGTTCCATTTTGCTAGGCGTACAGCCTCAGCCAATCGGGTAACGGCTATTAGACCCACGCTACCTGATTGGCAAATTTGCTTTTCTAACACATCTGCGTGGACGACGAGCGCAATGCTCTCTGCCACCAGTCCACCTTTTTTTAAGCCTATTAGAGCCTCTGGCTCTAATCAGGTGCTTAAAAAAAAACACCCCTGCCTCCTGAATTCAGGTGCCCGACGTCCGAAAAGGGCCCGAGTGCCTGAATATGGGGTGGCAGCGGCGGCCATGGATAGATTTATTCTATGCATGAATCTATTCCTTAGTCATAGAGGTGGTGGCTGGAGAGAAGGGGCGGTGCCCATGCGCCCTTAATGGACGGCGCCCCTGCTGAGAGCGCTACTCGGGATTTGGTCGGCACTGGTTTTTCAGCAGGCTCGTCCAACAGAAGCTGACCACACGGGCCGAATGTCGGACATTTTTTATTTTATTTTTAAACGGCAAAAAACATCTCTTGCTATCCGACCTATGTGTAGCTGGCTTCAGGGTAAAGTAATTATTCCAAGGCTGCTTGTTTGTGTAATGATAAATGGTAGATTGATCATAGATCTGATTACTTCAAATGATCTTTGGCCCAAATAAATATTCTATGCATACAAAAAAGATTGATTTTGTCATATTTGATTGGATTTCCTGTCAGGACCAGTTGTTTTTCTTTCTGTAAAAATAATCATTTGAGTGAAGTATTTCTTTAAGATGATTCCTTTATCAAAGTAATCTTAAAGGATACGTTCACCTTATGGAAAAAAAAAAGTAAACGCACGCTTTTTTTTTTTTTGCAGGTAAAAATGCATTTTTATATTTTTGTAAGATTTCTGCTGATTGCGGGTGCAATCTCAAGCTCCTGCAGACTCTCAGGATAGCTGTCTGCCCATACCCTGTATGGGCAGGCAAGTTACCTGAGAGCAGGAAAGATCAATGGAGAGCGCTCACCAGCGCCCTCGCAGTTCATTGAGAACCACAAGCCCTTAGCCGCAATGGCTGGCGGTACTTGTAGACATTCATTCGCAGGAAACTCTGAATGAATGATGTGGCCATGTGAGCAGAAACCTTACACAGTTGTGCAATTTTCATTTTGTGATTGTGGGTGCTGGGGGATGATCTCCGGCCTGCTGTTTGTTACAGGGAGGGGGACCGGGGGTCAGAGGCTGCAGATTATGGACCATGTTACATGTTCCAATGGAATTAGCCTTTAATATCAAACAAGTGTGTGGCCAGAATTATATGTATGTATTTATTTTCAAGTTGAAGATCTGTGCTCTAAATTACAAAAGATATTTTTTTGATTGTTAGAGGGTTTTTACTTAAATTTTTTATTTTTTTTACAAACGTTTTTTATTGCGTTTAAAGAGATAAAATAAAAAATAAACATAAAGAAATCACACAGTAAAGTAACAATATACATTACAAAATTGACATCCAAAGCATAACAGGAAAAATTTGAAATAAGGAATAATTCGAAAGCATACAGAAAAAGATATGAGAAAGGAAGACCTACAAGACTTATTTTGTCATGGGATAACAATAAAATGTGCTTATGGGTTTTCCAAGGTTCCCATCTACGATCAAATAGGAGCATCCTATCTTGTAGAGTATACAATAGCCTCTTCATAATCATCACCATATCAACTCTGTCCTGTATGGAGGCCAGGTGTACAACGGGGGACTTCCAGTGAAGAGCAATGACCCCGAGAGTAGATATACAGATAGTATGTATGAGACATTCTTCCCTACGAAGGATCCCTGGGATCGTTGCTCCAAGTAAACACATTGGGATCGTGAGCTCCAAAGAAGTTCCAGATATTGCAGAGGCTACAGCAGTCACCTTTTTCCATACTGGGGCAAGGAGCTCACAATCCCAAAATATGTGCCTGAACGTGCCCAGCAGCTGGCAGCTAAAGCACAATCCAGACGTTCCCGGGAACATTACTTGGAGTCTGGAAGGAGTGTAATACCATCTGGTCATAACCTTATAGGCTGTCTCCCTAACCGCTAGTGACTTAGTGGCCTTCTTGAAGGTTTGCCAGCATATCATCCCAATCCTCCGGAGCGAATTGTTCGTTAGTCAGTTTCCCATTTTCGCCTATAAGGAGGTTCATCTGAAAAATCTGAAGCCAATGCAGCCTTATAGAGAGTCGAGATGAGGCCTTTACCTCTAGGGGCTTCTCGGCAGATCAGTTCGTAAGAGGTGGAGGGGGAGGAAGGGGTAAGACCACAATGGGAAATATAAAAGTGTCTGATTTGCATGAAATGGAGAAATTCTCGAAGTGGAATCTGTTTTTGTGTGCGGAGGAGCTCAAACGAGGCAAAAATCTCCAAACTGTTGATCTGCTAAAGTTGTCAAGGAGTTAGATTTCCACCAAGCAAAACTCTCAGGGTGATGAAATGCTGAGGGAAACAATGGTTCCCCAAGGAAGGACGAGCCTGGAGGGGAGGGTGATATTAATCCGAGTTTGCTTTTGTAACGGTGCCAGATGATGAGAGAGTGGGATGCGATCGAATTGAGGGGTGTAAGCTTATGCACAACGTTGGAGGGTGACCATAAAATGGACAGGAGGCAATAGGGTAAGATGGAGCAAGATTCAAACTTAACCCAGGGTACTTTTGATTCCGGGATATTCCATTGTGCTATCTGGGAAAAGCGGGCAGCTAGGAAGTAGAACCAGAGGTTGGGAAGACCCAGACCTCAGGTGGGTTGTGATTTATAAAGGATGTGTTTTGAAAATCTGGGACGTTTATTCTGCCCAAAAAAATCTGTTAACATCCTGTTGGAGCTTGTCTATAAATGCTTTTGGGGTATTGACAGGGAGGGAACGGAATAAAAACAAAAGCTTCGGCAAAAGGGTTATTTTAACCGCCATAACTCTGCCCAAGAATGATATGCGGTAGGAGCTCCAAATTTTAATTTACTTTAATTTTAAAGTGATCCATCTTCTATGTATAAAGGACACCCTCATGCACACGCATTTTCCCCTTAATAAAAATAGAACCCACGTGCCAATTTCAGGTGACTATTTGACTATTATGCTTAGGTTTCAGGTAGTTGGTAGGCAGAATGGGTGCTAGTTGTGCCCCTCCCCCCCACACACACACGCGCGCACACACACATTCTGCTTTTCATAACTTGACCTATTAAGACAATTCCTTGTGAATGGACAGTTAAAAGTTCCTCTTTTACCATGTTCGAAAGCCTATCTTTTGTTTGTTAATTTGAACCAAAAATTAGTACATGAGCTTGCACTTCACAACTTTGGCAGATTTCTAGATGTTTTTTGTCGAGGTTTAAACATGCGTGCAGAAATATCATGTACTAGGTGATTTTGTGGCCTGTGTAAAGAACTTTCAAAGTTAGTTAAAGGCAGAAGATATTTTATCTTAATGCATTCTATGCATTAAGATAAAAATCCTGCTGTGTGCAGCAGCCCCCTTAATACTTACCTGAGGTCCCTCTCTGTCCAGCGATGTCCACGAGTGACAACTATCCAAAATTTCCTTCCTGATTGGCTGAGACAGCAGTGGCACCATTGGCTCCCACTGCTTTCAATCAAGGTCAGCTAGCCAATCAGGGGAGAGAGTTGCTCCATGTCAGATTAAACACACAGAGCTGTGACTCACCTCGGGTGCACCCATAGCAAGCTGCTTGCTGTGGGAACACTGAACAGGAGTGAGGGGCTGAGATCACAGAAGAGGGACCTGAGAATAGGAGAATCCGGGCTGCTCTGTGCAAATCCACTACAACAGAGCAGGTACGTATAACAAAACAAGACTTTACAATCACTTTAAGGTCAAGGGTTATGGGATCAAAGTTTAGGGGTTAAGCTTGCCATACAACATAAGATTTCTCTCATTCAGTCCCATGGGCTGTACGAAAGAAAACTGTCCCACCTCCCATGCACAATAAACAGCATGTATGGAGGACTCTTTCTTGCTAAGTATTGTATTCAGATAGCCAGCACCCACAGCTATCAATACCTGAACTTTGGTCGCATCTGATTGGATGCAGCCACTGTTTGTCCATAATTTTCTACCTTGCTCATTATAGAACTAGACAAAATGTGCCACTGTATGGACAATTTAAGGGTAATACTTTGTAAATTATTAGTTATGTTTTTGGCTTCTTCATTAGTTGTAAGTGTTCAGGTTAAGTTGAGGGGTTAGCGGTTAAAGTGATTAAAGTAGATTTTCGCCTTAGTGGGGAACAGTTGGAAAGCAATATAAATGTGTGAGGTGTGATATGTCCCTATTGGGAAGATTTGCTCCTGCTTCATGTCCTGGTTACTGGAAAAATCTCCCAGTGGGCACACCGGTTTCAATGGCAACTGAGAAAGTTGATCTTTTCCCCTTTTAGGTAGAAAGCATCTAACTTTCTGTTGTGTTTCCAGAGCAGGACATCATCTCCCCAATGCAGAGACTAACAACAACAAAAACCTGACAGAGGTTCAAACGCTAGAACAAGGTTTTTGGCTGGAGTTCTATTTTAACCACTTCAATACAGGACACTTATACACCTTCCTGCCCATACCAATTTTCAGCGCTCTCACATTTGAATTTTTCCCACAAATAGAGCTTTCTTTTGGTGGTATTTAATCGCCACTAGGGTTTTTATTTTTTGCGCTACAAATAAGACAGATTTTGAAAAAAACAAGTTTTTCTTGGTTTCTGTTACAAAACTTTGTAAAAAAGTATTCTCCTTCACTGATGGGCACTGATGAGGCAGTACTGATTGGCACTGATGATGAGGCACTTATATGCAGCACTGATAGACAGCACTGATAAGCAGCATTGATGGGCACTCATATGTGGCACTGGAGGGCACTTGTAGGCGGCACTGATCAGGAGGCACTGGCAGGCATCACTGATGGGCACAGAGTGCCATCACTAATGGGTACAGATCGGCATCCCTGGTGGTCTTGGGTGGGCATCCCTGGTGGTCTTGGGTGGCCATCTTTGGGGAGGGGGGGGGGTCGGGCTGCACTGATAATCAGCACAGACCCCCACTGTCAGGAGAGCAGTCGATCGTCTCTCCTCTACTCGTGCCTGTCGGTGCGAGTAGAGGAAAAGCCAATACACGACTTCCTATTTACGCTGTGATCAGCTGTGATTGGATACAGCTGATCACTTGGTAAAGAGCCTACTGCTCTTTACCTCGATTGGAGATGCGGTGTGTCAGACTGCGTGACCCCGCTGCTTATCCTGCTGGACGTCATATGATGCCCAGACAGGATAAAATAACCGCTTTCCGGCCATTATTTTATATGGCGGGCGGGAAGTGGTTAAAATTAAAGCACATTTTTTTTCCCCTGAAAGTATCTTATGATTGCTGCAGTGCTTACCTGCAAAAATAATACATGGGGGAAAAAGGTTAAAATATAGGTACAGTACAGTAAAGTACACAGAACCACAACCACCAGAAATGTCAACTAACTCATACAATTGGACATGCAAACGCATGTTCGTATCTTTAAAAGTTTTCTACTTGAAGGTTTGTATGTAGGGGACGAGAACTGCATTAGGTGAAGCATCTCAAGGTTTCACGTGAAGTAAGGGGTTGTTCAATACATTCTGCCAAATGAGAGAATGGTGGTGAAAATACATAAACTGCTTTGTATATCTTGATGATCTTAAACCAAAAATATTGAATATGGAAGTACGGTAAAGGGGAAGTGTGTGGAAGAACTTTCAAAACTGGGTACAAAGTTTAACGTGCCTCCAAGACAGTATAGGAAGAGATATTATACGATGGAGCTTATTCTCTGGTCATAGTATTGGGGAGGGGGTCATCAAGCTATAGTGAACAGTTGGAGAGTAGAAAGAGGAAGAAGCATAGAGAAGGATAGAGTGTGGAGGGGGGCATTCGGGAGATGGAAGTTAGCTTTCAGCAGGGTAGGGAGATTTTATGAATAAGTAGCCCAACCTTTTAGACTAAATTAGAACCACTGTATAGCACTGCATTGCAGGAATCAGAACTCTGTGTATGTAACGCACACATTGACAAAATTATTTAGGGTAAGCTGATCTTTTATATATAGGTCCAGGGACATTCTTTGGCCCACTTTTTTTTATTTTTTTTATTGTTTTTACATTTGCTTGTAACACTGAAAGTGTCACTGTGCCAAGAACTACTGGATCTGGCTGTGATGTTAGAGGTTTCATCAGTCTCTTTGAAAAAACATTACAAGTCAAAACAAATACTGTAGCTGCTGACTTTTAATAAATAACACTTACTTTTTCTGGGATAGAGTGCTTTTCTCATTCAGGCTGATTCTTTATCAGTGTTCGGGTCCCCAGCACCGGCATGTTTATTTGCGGGAACCTGGCTGTGACTCCTTGTGGCTTCACAGCCAGCTCCCCACTGCGAATGTGCGAGCTGCACTGTTAAATGCTTCCGGTGGAAATCCCTTAGCGATTTCAGTGGAAGTGGGAGCAGATACCTGACAAAATTAAGTACCCGCTATCCCCCAAAAAAGTAAAATGTGCCAAATGATAGAAGGGGGGGGGGGTGTGGACATAAAGCGGAAATTTCCCTTTAACCACTTGCTGTCCGCCTAAGGAACATATACGTCGGCAGAATGGCTCGTGTAGGCAAAGCAACGTACCTGTATGTTGCTTTGAAAATCCCGCCATGCGAGCGCGCGCCACAGCAAGCTCTGTGACCATGCCCGCGGGACCCGCGTACTCGGTGCCCTGCGATCGTGTCAGGGAGCTGCAGAACGGATAGATGCCTATGTAAACAAGGCATTCCCCTGTTCTGCCTAGTGACAGGACAGTGATCTACTGGTCACTGTGATCAAGAGCAGTGAATCACTGTCGTGTTACTCGTAGCCCAGGCCCTACACAGTTCAAATCACTCCCTAGGACACACTTAACCCCTTCCTCGCCCCCTAGTGGTTAACCCATTCTCTGCCAGTGTCATTTACACAGTAATCGGTGCATTTTTATAGCACTGATCGCTATATAAATGACAATGGTCCCAAAATAGCGTCAAAAGTGTCTGATGTGTCCGCCATAATGTCGCAGTCACGATAAAAATCACAGATCGCCGCCATTATTAGTTAAAAAAAACAATATTAAAAATGCCATAAAACTATCCCCTATTTTGTAGACGCTATAACTTTTGCGCAAACCTTTTTTTTTTTTTTTTTTTTTACCACAAATATGTAGAAGAGTACATATCTCTGGTGCTTCCTTCTTCCATTATCAGCATGAGTCACTTTTGTGAAGTTTTCCTGACACAAGATAAAATTTGTGTTGTGTCAGCATGCAGCTTGTCTATTCACAACACAGTTTTTCTGTGTGGAGAGGAGCATGTTTCTTTCCTCCAATCAGCTCTCAAATACTGTAATTGCAGCCTCTCTGCCCCCTTCCCTTTGCTACTATAAGATGGAGAAGGATTTTAACACAGTTCTGTCCTTTTGAAGGGATGTAGGGAAGAGAGGGCTGTGAATAAACACGTAAAATCTATGTAGGAGGATTTGTTTCATCTCTGTGTATCATCTGAGGCTGTTCACTTCACTGGGTATATGTGATGGTTTACAACCATTTTAACATTCAAGATTTTGTTGGAGCGTTGTCTTGATGGTCTACTGAACTGCAACTTGATTATTTTTGTTTTAACCTTAAATTAGAATGGTGGCCCCAAATTTGCTTTAACATTTAATACATATTTCCATTTTTCCAGCATGTTTCTTGATCCAGAAACTCGGAAAGAAATGGGAGAACAGGCTGTAGCCCTTGCCAAAGCTGTGAAATATTCGTCTGCAGGGACAGTAGAGTTTCTTGTTGACTCAGAGAAGAATTTCTACTTTCTTGAAATGAATACAAGGTTACAAGTAAGAATATTTTTGTCATTGTAGCATGCCATATATTTTACAAGTGATTCATTAGTACTGGTAGTATAGGCAGTGTTTGACGCTGTGTGGACAGTCACATTTTGCTCCTAGAATAAAAGCCACATGGCTTAATAGACTGCATCCCTGTCTCACCATCTTAATCTTTTGTTGTTGCCTCACATGAATGTGAAATCTTTTAACATTAGGGGTACATACAGCATAATGTTTTGGAAAATGTTACACAGCAAGCAATCATCAGAGGTGTCACTTAAACATAAGTCTCATGGAACAGGCTGTATAAGAAGTATTCCTGTAATCTTTAACTGAAAGATTGTTTGGTAAAGACTTTATACACTGTACTTTACATGAGGGTGTTTTCATTGATTCATGGGATTCCAGGAGTTGGTAGCGGCAGCTTAGACTAGGCAGTGCTGTTGACCATGCAGGAGACACTGATGGCTACAAGGAGTTTGGGATGGGCTAGATACCCGAAGGTGTTGGTGGGCAGAACGCAGTATACCTACTAGACAGCAGACATGATAATTTTTAGAAGGGCTGAGTCGCGGAGTCTAAAGAGCTACCTTGTCCTCGCTAGAGTTTCTGATAGTGGAGATGGTTTCGCTGCAGGCAACACCTGGGTTGTGACCCGCCAACAAACCTAAGCAGGCAGCTACCATAAAACAGAGTATGTGCGCTTTAAAAAGTCCATAGAAGCACTGGGATCAAGGCATCACATGGCAGCAGGTAACAGTCCAAATAGGTAGGCTTGCATGGAAACACAAAAAAGCAAATATGAGGAAACAGGCTGGGCATTAGCAGGTACTGGTGACCAGAGTCTTACTGGAAAGCACAAGGAGACACAATAATGAATGAAGCCTGGATTACACAGGTAACAGGACTGGTTTCAAGCTGGAGTATCAAGGATCACTGAGATGACTGCAGGCTTACAGTACACCGAGTTGAATGCAGGCTGGGATACACTGAGAAAATCAAGAAGAATTGAGGACACAGAGATAACACTATGAAACACTGAGAGGTCAATTTGGAACACAGAGGATCTTTTCCTAGTGTGTGTGGAAGCATTGCTCAAACACTTTGCAAGCTGTGGGCTAGCCCTTTAAGACAGAGAGTGAATAGGAGTGACTCATTACAAGCAGATGATGCAATGTTAGAGTTCTGATGAGAAATGTTCCAGTGTCTGAATCCCTTTGCAGAGCGGACACAGGCAAAGCCCGCACTTCTCTATAGGCGGTCAGATGCAAATTGACCGCCAGTCCACTTACACCTGACTGTCCTCTGATCTGATCCGCCAGATGGATGGGGAACTGATACCCATCCATCTTTTTTGATAGGATCAGATGTTGGTGGGTGTCAACAGACACGTGGTTGTTGACACCCGCCGCTCCATAGTGGTGACTGGAGGGTCTGTCTAAAAAAAATGACAGGCGGACCCGATCAGCCTGCTATTGTGAAAGGGGCCTTAGGGAGCATCTCACAAAATATATACATTTTTTTTTCTTATTTTGTTTACAAACTGATTATTTGTAAAATATAGATTCATTACAAATGCATGAATACAAAGGGAGAAGGCATAAAACCGCTTCAGAACAAATAAGAAACCCCTTAAAATATAGTGCCATAATGAAACATTGTATCAAGAGTATAAAATACAAATAATGATTACACATATATACTAATTCTTAAAATTTGTGGGAATCCAGTAGAATCACTTCATATAAAGTACAACCTAAGTCACGGCAGAAAAGAGCATTGTTAGGAGATCCAGGTATCCCACTTGACAGAGAATCGAGTAATTTTATCATTGGGGTGTAAAATGTGTCAATTGGCATAATGGTAATAATTCGGTCAATGATCAAAGAGAATGGAATAACTGAAGATTTCCACTGTAAGGCTATAGCCCATAATGTTGCAACACAAATGGTGTGGATGTGTCTCTCTTCTTGGAGGAGGACACCTGAAATGGGTGCAAAATGAAGGCACGTTGGTAGTGTCAGTGAATCTCTAGCTGAACAGCCTCTGAAGCACAAATAAGAGACTCCAGGGTATATAACATGAAGTTTGGCTGATGTAAAATACCACCTAGTAAGTAACTTAATGGTGGTCTCCCTGACAGACAATGATTTTGTAAATTTATGTAACTGATGGACTGCAAGTTTAACACGCCCACACTTGAAGCCCCACCACTGCGTCAAAAGGAAAACATTTGAGATTTTGTTGAAGCTGCCTCTTAAATAAATCAAACTGAAAACTGTGTTTACCCTCTACCTAAAAGTAAATAGTGGCGCTGATATCAAAGTACTGTAAATAATAACTAACAATACTATAAAATAACACCCAGTGACAAGTGAAAGTCACTGTATCACCAGTGACAAAAAATAAAGTCTGTAATTTAACCACTTCAGCCCCGGACCATTTCGCTGACCAAAGACCAGAGCACTTTTTGTGATTCGGCACTGCGTCACTTTAACTGACCTGCGCGGTCACGCAACGTGGCTCCCAAACAAAATTGACGTCCCTTTTTTCCCCTCAAATAGAGCTTTCTTTTGGTGGTATTTGATCACCTCTGCAGTTCATATTTTTTGGGCTATAAACAAAATAGAGCGACAATTTAAAAAAAAAAAATCTATATTTTTAACTTTTTGCTATAATAAATATCCCCCCAAAAAATTGATGAAAAAATAAAAATTTTCCACAGTTTAGGCCGATTCTTATTCTACATATTTTTGGTAAAAAAAATCGCAATAAGCGTATATTGATTGGTTTGCGCAAAAGTTATAGCATTTCCGAAATAGGGGTAGTTTTATGGCATTTTTATTATACATTTTTTTTTTTTTTTACTAGTAATGGCGGTGATCTGCGATTTTTATCGTGACTGCGACTTTATGGCGGATACATCGGACACTTTTGACACATTTTTGGGACCATTGTCATTTTTACAGCGATCAGTGCTATAAAAATGCACTGATGTGAAAATGACACTGGCAGTGAAGGGATTAACCACTAGGTGGCGCTGAAGGGGTTAAGTCTGTCCTAGGGAGTGATTCTAACTGTTGGGAGGCATGGCTACGAGTGACACGTCACTGATCGCTGCTCCCGATGAGAGGGAGCAGACGATGAGTGACAGTGTCACTAGGCAGAACGGGGAGATGCATGTTTACACTTGCCTCTCCCCGTTCTGCGGCGTAAATATACGTTACTTTGCCCAGCCGTGCCATTCTGCCGACGTAAATGTACAGGAGCCGGTCCTTAACCGGTTAAACAGTCTCAATTTTATCTTTGTGACTTCAAACATATGCTCCTATAGCGATTGTATTAATCCAAATCTTCTACCACACTGCATGTGAAGGTGCTTCCGCTCCCCTTAAGAAACTGCTAGAAAGAAACTACAAAAAATCCTTCAGGTGAATCAACATCAGCTGTTCACAACACTCCTACGGCTACCACAGGAGAGACACTTAGAATTCCCACGTTGACATCACTTCCACCTCCATCAGCATCTAGTTAAATTTAGTACATTTGCCTAAATTATCTAGCATGTTGTCCCAATCCTCCAAAGAAAAGGGTAGTGTCATTTTTTTATTTTATTTAATCATATATGGAAGGGAGTCAGAAAAAATGCTATTTGAGAAAGAACTATGCAAGATCTAAATCGGATCTTTCCCCCTAAGAGTAGCAGCAGATTTTCTTGAACATTGTTGGTGGGGATGTTGGTGACATTTCATTTTGTAAGGCATAAAAATGCCTCATTTGTAAAAAGTGATACAATGCGGTAGGGAATATCTTTGTGAACTAGCTGGTTTGGATTTTTTTAAAGGGACCAAAGTTAAAACAATTGGGCATCTAAAGTATTAGGCACTGTAAAAATGTGCAGGAATGCAGCTCTAGAGGGTGAGAAATGATTGATTTTACAGCCATTATGGGTTGTCGGGAAGAGGCCCTTGTCTCCATCAAAATGAAGACACAGCACCCACCCCGCCATGTTGAGGGCATGTGCCCTGGTATGGTCCAGGAGGGGGGGTACTCGCTCACCCCCCTTTTCAGGTCTGCCAGGCTGCATGCTCCGATATGGGTCTGGTGTGGATTTTAGGGGGGACTCAACACCATTGTTTTTAAAATTTGTCGTGGGGTTCCCCCCTCAAGATCCATACCAGACTCAGAGCCTGGTATGGATCTGGGGGGACCCCACACTTTTTTTCCTTCAATTTTACCGTGGGGTTCCCCCCTCAAGATCAGAGCACAAGTCACATTCCACAAGTCGGATCAGTTAAGATGATGATCTGACTCGGATGCAACTTACATTCAAATCAATGTGCTGAAATCATGCCCAAGTCACCAAAGTGGTGCAGGAAGCATTTTCAAAGTCGTACCTACACAAGTCGGACCAGTTAAGATGGCTCTCATATGGAACCATTCATTTTGACATGTCATGCAAAGTCTGATCACGTCAGACCAGTGTGATCTGGCCCTTGTGCTATGTATGCTATGCTTATGATGTGTGTTAGAAAATATCCTATTCATTAACAAGCTTGCGTAAACAACAAAACAAAAAAAGATACATTTTCACTTTTCTGCATTTTCCAAAAACTTGGGGCAAAAAAAATATGTTTTCAAAAGACTCACTATGCCTTTCAGATAATTATTTGTAGTGTTTACTTTTCAAAATGGGGTATTTTTGTGAGTTTCTATTGTGCTCCAGGGCCTGCCACTAATGTGATAGGTAGTCAGGAGATTAGAAGCTTCATTTTTGGCCCTGGAACACCCAAAGGTGGTCCTTGGATTGTGGCCCCCTATATGTGAAAAACTCACACGTGGTAGCCCTGTACTCAGGAGGCATATCAGAATGTGTGTTGGGGTTTAATTGTAAGTATGCCCATGTTGTGTGTGAGAAATTGCTTGTGAAAATTACAGCTTTGTGAAGAAAAAAAAAATAGCTTCCAAATTTTGGACAAAAAATTGCAAAAATCCTCCATCCCTCTTAATACCTTGGCTGTATACTTTAATTTGTGTCTTGACATTTTAGGGCCTCAAATGGAGGGAGGCATCAGGACTGATCAATTTTGAAATATACAGTATATTCCATAGTTTGTAAACACTATAACTTCCATACAAACTAAATAATATACACTGATTTGGGTTATTTTAACCAAAGAAATGTAGCGGAGAATATTTTGGTCTAAAGTTAAAAAGAAAAAGTATTTAACATTTTTGCAGAGGAAGTTTAGCCTTTAATGTGAATTTTCCCAGAGTTTAGTGAACGTCAATGCAATTTTACTTTGCATTGGATACCCAATCATGTGAAAGGAAAATAAAAAGAGAACACAATTGCCCATGATTGAATTATGGAAGTCATCAGAGCTTCACTTAATTCGCCAAGCTCTGGGGAAAATTCCCTTGCATAGTTAACTGTCTATAAGCATTTATTGACTCAACCCCTGTGACCTTTTCCATAAAGGTAATGCCCTTTTCATAGAGGAGGTGTAAAGCTGATGCCAAGAACCAAAGTGTACTTATACAATATTGTTGTGGCATAAGAAAGAAGTAAAACCTAATGTGTTCATGCCTTATTTTTTAAAGTGCAAGGAAGAAAGGGGGGGGGGCTGTGTAACAACACAGGTGGGACTTTGAATGAGGCACATGAAAATGTGCCTCCATCCCTGGTACAAAATATAAAGAGAAAGGGAATTTGGGACTTTGAATGAGGTTCTAGACAGGGTGGGGGTATGTTAAAAGGAAACACATGTTTATTAACATGGAAGATCAATATGGTGTAATATCTGGATCATAGGGTTGCACATAAAAATACTCACATATCATGGACATCAAAGATATATAATCATATCAACTTGGAAACTCATGGCAATCCATGTAGAACATGAACATCAAGGATACAAAATATCATCTAGAAAATACATAACAGTATGGAGAATGAATGAGCAACTCCCACAAATGCATATATATATATATATATAATATATATATATATACATACATAGGTCCTTGGGACAGCACAGTGCAATGAAATGGCATGATCTAAATGGATGTAGACCGGATTGCTTGTGGATAGTCGGTTACTGATATGGGTGTGTGTTAGCATCCTAGATAGGCCGACGCGTTTCGTGTTTATACACTCATCAAGGGTGGATGCTACTGTGACCCACCCCTTATGACGTTACCACCCATCATGCCCCGGGTGGTGATGTCACAAGGGGTGGGGCCTCCGGGTGACGTCACACGGTGACCCCGCCCATGCCTATATAAGTAGTGGCACACCACGCACCGGACATTAGAGTGGGAGAGAGCGTTGTGTCAACATGGGAAGAAGACAGCGGAGAAGACCCAGGCAAGAGCTAGCAAAAGAGCTGGCAAAAGAGTAGAGAATGGGGAAGGAGGTCCGCAGAAGACACTGGACAGTGGGAGAAGAGCCGGAGAGGGGAGAAGAAATCGAAAGAGACCCCCAGAGCTGCCTAGTAAGTAATTTGTTAAAAATAAAACTACACATTTTTTTACTTTTTTTTTATTTTTATTTTTTTACAGGTGAATGGGTAGGGGTACAATGTACCCCCATACTCATTCACAAAGGTTGGGGACCGGGATCTGGGGGCACCCTTACTAAAGGGGGCTCCCAGATTCCGATAAGCTGCCCGCAGACCCTGACAACCAACGGCCCGGGTTGTTGGGAAGAGGCCTTTGTCCTCCTCAAAATGAGGCAAGGTGCCCCTGCCCCAAAGCACCCACCCCCATGTTGAGGGCATGCGGACTTGTACGGTTCAGGAGGGGGTGCTCACTCGTCCCCACCCCCTTTCCTGACCTGCTGGGCTGCATGCTCGGATAAGGGTCTGGTATGGACTTTGGGGGGGACCCCCACGTCATCTTTTCCACATGGGGGTTCCCCTTAAAATCCATACCAGACCGAAGGGCCTGGTATGCTTTTAGAGGGGGAACTCATGCTGTTTTTTTAACTTTGGCGTGGAGTTCCCGCTCGATCATCGGAGCACAAGTCACATGCCAAAGTCCGGATCATGCAAGACGGCGATTTGACTTTGATCCAACTTCAGTGATATAACTTCAGTGATATTCAATGGGCTAAAGTAGAATGAATGTCAGACCAAATAGTACAGGGAGCATTTTCAAAGTCTGACCGACATGTGTCGGACCAGTTAAGACGGCTCCCACAGGGAAACATTGATTTTCACACGTCATGCGACATGAGCTCCCAATGTCGGGGCGTTTGTCGTACCAGTGTGAACCCGGCCTCGGTGACTGAAACAGTACCAGCTTATTGGTATTACGTTGGCTTTTTGCCAATGTTTAAAAAAAGGGCCAAGATTTAAAGCTGGAAACTATAGACCAGTTAGTCTAAAATCAATAGTATGTTAAATATTGGAGGGGGTGATGAGGGCCTTTTTTTCAAGAATTTTCTTATAAAAACAGTATCAGTAGTAATCCGCATGGAATAATGAAAGATTGTTCTTGCCAGACAAATCTGTCAACATTCTATGAGGAAGTTTCATTTAGATCAGTGGTCTCCAAACTGCGGGCCTTTGTTTGCCTTTATCTGGCTTTTGGGACAACACTTCCTTCCACTGATACAGTACACTATTCTGACAACTGACATCAGCTATGGGGCACCATTTTTCTGACTGACACCAACAATGAGGCACTATTCCTCCCAATGTAAACTATGATGGGACACTATCCCTTCCACCTAATCCCAAATGTGATGTTTAATCTTACTGATGCTAAAAAAAAAAAAAAAAAAAAAAATCCTCTCCCAATTGCCAAAGTTTGGACCCCCTTAAATTCTGAAGGATAATAAACTGGTCCTTTGTTTAGAAAGTTTGGAGACTCCTGATCTAGACAAAGGAAGGCCTGTGGACATGGTGTTTCTGGATTTTTCAAACACATTTGATACAGTTTTTTTTGTAAATGCCTAAATTGAGGTCTGTTGGCATGGATGATGATGTATGTACCTGGATAGAAAACTAGTTACATGGACGCATTCCAAGAGAGGTGATAAATAGCATGTACTCAGAATGGTCTGGAGTGGTAAATGGAGTAGCAAGGCTCTGACCTAGGACCAATTCTGTTTCATTTATTCATAAATGATATAGAGGTTGGTATACATAGCTCAATCTCTGTGTTTGCTGAGGATACAAAGCTAAGCAGGGCAATAACTTCATAGCAGGATGTAGAAACTTCACAAGAAGACCTACATGGCAAATGAGATTTACTGTTGAAAATTGTAAAATAAACACAAGTTACAAATTAACCTTTGGGGAAATCCAGGATGGAAAAAGATCTAGGGGTCCTAGTGAATCACAGGCTCGGCAATTGCAAAGCTTGCAGAATATTGGCATACGTTAAAAAGGGTATTTACTCAAGAGATAAGGCTATAATTCTGCCACGTTACAAAACTCTAATTCAGCCACATCTTCAGTATGCCTTATAGTTCTGGTCACCAGTCCTCAGGAAGGATGTGCTGGAGAGAGTCCAGAGAAGGGCAACAAAGCTAATAAGCAGATGGAGGGGCCTCAGTTACAAAGAGACTACAAGCATAAAACTTATTCATCCTGGAAAAGATATGCTTAACCCCTTGCGACCAGCGCACGGCAATATACCTTGGCACAATGGCACTGCTGGGCAAATGGGAGTTCATGTACGCCCCCTTTAAATCGACGCTTAGTGGGGGCGTGCGTGCGCGCCACATACTCCGTGAGCGTGCCTGTGGGTCCCGCAGACTCTATGTCCGCCGGGGTCCCACGATCGTGGCACGGGGCGGCAGAGCGGGGAGATGCCTATGTAAACAAGCTATTTCTCTGTTCTGCCTAGCAACATGACAGGGATCTACTGCTCCCTGTCATTGGGAGCAGTGATATCTGTCATGTTGTAGTGAGTCCATCCCCCCTACAGTTAGAGCACAGTGAGGGAACAGTTAACCCTTTGATCGCCCCCCTAGTGTTTCACCCCTTCCTTGCCAGTGTCATTTACACAGTAATCAGTGCATTTTTATAGCACTGATCGCTGTATAAATGTCACTGGTCCCAAAATAGTGTCAAAAGTGTTTGATGTGTCCACCGCAATGTCGCAGTCATGATAAAAATCGCAGGCCTTGTGCTCCCTGCCCCGCCCCACGTTGCTCCATCGTCTCTGGGACTGCAAAGCTGTCACTACATACTGGAACTCTGTAATGGCCTTCGTCTGCAAAATTGATAAAACAAAATACCGAAAGACCGTCTTCTATGCTTGTTTGGTTACACACCACCATCTTCCTCTTCCTCAACAATGGGCCTGATAAATATTTCACAATGAGCTCATCTATGTCTTTTGGTTGCACGCAGGACTATTATGTCTCACTGGATTTCATTGACACCACCTAATTTAACGGCAGTTAAAAAAGCTATGACATCACTTTTCTACTTGGAGAGACTGGACACCATTACACTGAACTTTCGTTCTACTTCACGTTTTTTCAAGAGATGGCATAAATATTTGGAGGCCACATTTACCCAAACAGCGATACAAGACATAATGCAACCATTCCGTTTCACGGACTGGTACTTGAAGAAGGATCTTACCAATTCACTTGGCCACCTTAAGATATCCACTGTCTCTGACCCCTCTACCTTTTTACCGCCATAGGACAACCGCAATATTACGATGCCCTTTGACATCCATGACTTTTTTTTTTTCTTCTAAACTCAGTACTGTATCATCACTTGGTATTACTGTTATGTCTAGACCAATTTACGAGATCACTAGTCAAACATATCCAAACGTTGCTTCCACTCCTGAGGTTAATGAGGTGTAAGGTACAGCCTATATAGGCATCGCATTGTCATACTTCTGGCATGATGGTAAACATGATTTACCGGTTTCCCTCCCCTTTCCCCCCTACTCTGGGTTAAACTTTGTTGACTTGAGAATTTACATATGTATGCTTTGCAGCCACTGTTTTATACCACTGTATTATGCAAAACCCAATAAATATTTTACAAAAAAACCCGCAGAACGCCGCTATTACTAATAAAAGAAAAAGAATAAAAATGCCATAAATCTATCCCCTATTTTGTAGACGCTATAACTTTTGCACAAACCAATTAATGTACTTATTGCAATTTTTTTTTGATTTTTTTAACAAAAATATGTAGAAGAATACATATCGGCCTAAACTGAGAAAGAAATTTTGCTTTTTTAATATATTTTTGGGGGATATTTATTATAGCAAAAAGTAAAAAATATAGATTTATTTTCAAAATTGTTGCAATTTTTTTGTTTATAACACAAAAAATAAAAACTGCAGAGGTGATTAAATACAACCAAAAGAAAGCTCTATTTGTGCGGAAAAAAAGGACATAAATTTTGTTTGGGTACAACATCGCACGACCGCGCAATTGTCAGTTAAAGCAACCCAGTGCCATATCGCAAAAAGTGCTCTGGTCAGGAAGGGGGTAAATCCTTCCAGGGCTGAAGTGGTTAAGAGTTGTAAAGGCAGAAGGTTTTTTATCTTAATGCATTTCATGCATTAAGATAAAACTTCTGTCAGCATCCTCCCCAGCACCCCCTAATTACTTACCTGAGCCCCCTTCTCTCTCCAGTGATGTCCACAAATGTCTAAGCCGGGACACAGCTCCTGATTGGCTAAAACACAGCAGCGGCTTCATTGGCTCCCGCAGCTGTCAATCAGCCAGTCGGGGGAGAAAGGTCTCACTGGTGAGGCCAGGTCGGGGCTCTCTGTCTGAATGGATACACAGAGCTCTGACTTGGCTCGGGTGCCCCCATATAAAGCTGCTGGCTGAAGGGGCACTCGATAGGAGGGAGGGGCCTGGAGCAGCAAAGAGGGACCCGAGAAGATCTGACTTTTAATAAGGACACTTACCTGTCCTACTCGCCCACGATGTCAGGCCCCCCCCCCCCCCCCGAGGCCCGATCCCTCGATCCTGGCAGCTCCCGGCTCCGCCATCCTCAGCAAGGGAAACCGGCTGTGAAGCCGTGCGGCTTCACTGCCAGTTTCCTACTGCGCATGCGCGATCCGCGTGGCGCTTTGTGAATGGGCTGGCTGCTCTCTGGGATACACACAGTTCCCAGAAGGCAGTGCTCCCCATTCACCAGAAGACACCGCGAGTAGAACAGAGGAAGAAGACCAGCCGCGGACGATGAAGAGGCAGATTAGGGACTTCCGCATAGCAACCGCTATTTCTGGTAAGTACATTTTTTTTTTTCAATGATTTCTTTTCTATTTTTTTTTTTTTTTTTTTTTTTAGGATTTTTGGTCCAAAATTTTTTTTCGGGGTGAAACTCCACTTTAACCTTAAACGGAGTAGGGGCTCTTTACTGTCAGAGCGGTAAGGATGTAGAACTCCCTTCCACAATCAGTGGTTTCAGCGGTTTTATTTTTTATAATTTCAAACATCTCTTAGGCCCCGTACACACGATCCGAATATCGTACGAAAAATGTTGTCCGAGGAAGAATCGTACGATAATTGGATCGTTGGTACAGAGCTTCGAGAGCCGATTATGACAGTTCATCCGATATTATTTTATCGGACATGCACGAAAATTTTCCTTGCACGATAACAAATCGTACGATTTTCGTTTAGTCAGTACAGTTGTCGTCCGAAAATACAATACAAATACATAACAACACATGACATCACTTCCGATTTTTTTTTCTGTCGTACGAGAATTTTCGTGACTTTAATAACCTATTTAATTTTACTTGCGACTATTAAGCGAAAAAAGTCATACGATCTGTCGTACGATATTCGGATCGTGTGTACGGGGCATAAGAGATGGAAAATGCAATATACAGGAATATGGGAATTGGTATTGACATAAACATACCCACACAGGTTGAACTGAATGGGCTGGTATCTTCATCCAACCTTACCAACTATGCCACTTTATCTATATTTACAATCCAAGAAGCCTAATCTATTTATTTTTTTATTGTCTATTGGTTCCACAGTGGTACTCAGTTAGTTTACTTTTGACTTTAGGTCCACTTTGATAAATGGGGAATTCAAAATATTATAGTGGACATGGAATTTATATATAATTTTTTCAAGCATTCATTTTTACTAATGGCTTAAAATTCTGCTAAATGTAGCATAGTTTATTTTAGTCTTAAATTTATATTGGATTCAGAAGATCTAGTCAGTGTCTTAGAATGCATTATTTAGACCTCTGATCGAACTTGCATTTAAACATTGCTTTTGCTCATCCATGTGTGTATTTGCATATTTTTTTCAATGCTTCTCTAAATTCCCAACTTCCACCAATGTAACCTTAAGCATTGAACATTGTTGCTGTACTAGCCATATGCTTATCCTGACTCTGCAGGATCTGCATTGCTAAAGCATTTGTTCTGTGGGTGTGCACCCTGTGGAGAGCTAAAATTTCAAACTCTTCTATTACCCTTCTTCTCACTTCTAACAGATGCCATGGATTTTCTAAGATCTCTTGCTTTGTTGCATCTTATTATATACAGTAGGTTTTCTCGCAATGGCTTCTTGAATATTCTGTCTGTCAAAAAGGCAGTGTTTGGGTTTTCCCGATTCTGGATCATTTTCTTTCTGTTTCTGCGTCTTCTATCAAATCTCAGAGATCCCAACCATGATTGACATCTTTCATGTAAACTTGAAACTTATGCACTGCTTGATTGGCTGTATTGTACTTAATTTGTCACTCAAAATTGTGTTCATCCATGCTCTTCTTATTGCCACTCAATCAGACTAGAATAAAATTTGATGGAGTATCTGTTGCTAATTTTACTGTCTGTTTTTAGAAAGCAACATTTGAATTTTGCATCAGTGTCTGCTCAGATATGCGTTCTTTACAAGAAGAATTAATATGTATTTCACTTGTTTATTCTGTGGACTTAATTGGACTTTAGTCGAAATTGACTCAAAGTGATGTAAAGTAATAACAAAAAGTGATTTCTGATTAGTTGAGATGAAAACGGTTGTGGAAATTTTATTAAGATGCATTTAATATGTATTGTCACAGTGTCTCCCAGTGTTGGTCCTCCCGCAGCCCGCTCTAATAAGCAGGCCGACGCCAGTTGAGACCTGTTTTGGTAGTGGAAAGCTTTTTGATGATGTAGAGAAGTATTTGCAGAGTGTGGATATGTCCGCCAGCAAAGGGCCCCTGTCCCTTGTGCGATGCACAGACGGTCTTCTGGGGTGGGGGGGGGGGTGATGTGTTCACGCTGCAAAGACATTATCGGTTATGGGGGGGGATGTACGCTTGTGTCGTTCTGTGTGTCTGATCAACACTTGGTGAGGCTATGGTGTGTTCCTGCAGATAATCTCCCATCCTCAGGAATGGTCGGATAATCCGTGTATGCATTGTTCTCTGAACAATGAAGAATAAGGATTCACACGCCAATGGTAAAAACATGAGTCTTTGAATTGTTATGGTCGGGGACAGCATCCATGATTTCAATGCCAGCCATGCAGGTTTCTTTGTCTAGCTGAAGATGATGGCTTACAGAGACAGAGAGCGGGAAATCATACACACTGCCCCTGCCCAGACACACCCATAAGACTCCCCTAGCCATCGTTCATTGGTTGAGATTTGTATAACTCCTCCGGTTTGCCTGTGCTTGATTGGCTGATTTGTGAAGCAACCAGGCTCTATTGTTATATAAATAAAGATTGCTCCCATTATTAGACAGTCAAGCTGTGGAGCTAAGGATGGTGGTCATGTCTGTGTTATTTGGGAAGATACGGGAAACAGGGTGGTACTAAGATGCATTATACCAAAAGACTCAAAGTGACATGAATTGCGTGCAGCGTACAGTGGAACTTCCACAACAAAACGGGGCCAGTTCAGCAGGGACTGGCTGAATTTCGATCCATCTATGTTTCTGCTAGAAATAGGTCGACTGTTAGTAAACACTAAATTGATTGGCACCAGCAGCCAATTGGCTGCAGCGCTGATCAGTGCAATTGGGGGAACAGTTGTGCTGAGCAAGCGGTGGTGAGAACACTAGTGTCCCGCAGGAGGTGGGGGAAGCAATAGGGCTTAGCAAGGAAAACGGGTTAGGGAGAACAGTGATGCCCAGTCAGGGGTTGGGGGAGAACAATGGTGCTATGAAGTGGGAGGGGGAGAGAAATCGTTTTTTAGCCGGGGGTGGTGAGAACAATATTGCCTAGCAAGGGATGGGGAGGAACAGGGGTTGGGGAAGGGACCGTCGTGCCCAGTGGGGGGGGGGTAAACATTAGTGTCAGTGGACAACACTTACCTTGCATAGAAGTCTGTACCTCATGCTATTGTTTTCTCTCCTCCTGCTGCTGGGTCGATAAACTGTCAGGTAGGAAATCAAGCTGCTGCTTAGAGGTGGAGCCAGGTGTTCGAATGCGGTTTCAAAAACTAGCTCTGGGACACAGCTTGGATTCGTGGGGCTCAAGTATTGTATTAAAATCCCCGGGCAACCCTGTAGAGTCTGGGACGGTTGGGTGGTTATGCAGTTGCTTCCCATACAGTATTTCCAGCCTGTCTTGGGATTGTGGTAGCCTAAAGTGTTCAATAAAACATTGCAAGGCGTTTACATCAGAAAATCCATCCTTTTACAATAATGTTGCTGTGTTTCAAATTTAAAGTGGGTGTAAACCCGAAAGAAAAAAAAACAAACAAAAAACAAAAAAAACCTGTAAGACAAAGGCCTACAGGCATACCCCACTTTTAAGTACACAATGTTACCAGAGCATGTTTGTAAAACGAAAATGTACTTAAAGTGAAGCAAAACCAGAGAAAAAGGTCCCCTCAAGTTCAACAGTAATATTTCCATCTATCCTGATTTCTCTGATGAAGTCCAGCGCATATCCTTTGCAGCAGTGAAAGATCGTCTCCGCAATGAAGGCCTTCCCTATGCAATGTTGTTCCCCGCTAATATGCGGATCATCTATGAAGGCAAAGCTCACTTTTGCTCCTGTCCTAAAGAAGCTATGTCCTGGCTGGATTCAAGATTTGGGAAACAACCCAGGCAACGCCACAATTAAATCCACAAGTGACAGATCATGAGTTTCCAGGTGACCCTTCATTTCTCCTACCTGCTTCCTAGGGGCATTACCCTCTGGGAATCTATTACTGTGCCTTTCCCACCTTGGTCGGAGACTGGACCTAACTGTGACCTACTTCCATTTTTCCTACGTGGGGTCACTTTTGCACTACTGACAATTCTGATGAGGGCTCCTATCAGCAATGCCCTTTGAGCTGCTTACAGATTACTACAGTGTATTACTGTTTTGTGCCTTTTTAATCATTTTTTTTTCAGATTCTGCAACATGGACGTTTCCACTACATTTGTGAGCCCTTCTGGAACTGCAACTCCCCCCCCCCCCCATACCAGTAGGCGGCGAGGCCAGTGGGCTTCTTACTCCCTCTCAAGACAGTTGCTGAGGGGGGTATGTTTTTGTTTCGGGATACAATGCTCACTGTGTTTGGGTTAGTAGAGCGGGGAGGGGGGTGGGCTGTGGTTGGGATGTCTAATTTGGCGGTCTTCTCATGGGTTTTAGATGCTGAGAATGGCTGGCCTCTTTGGTGTTTGGTTGGTAAGTTTGCTCCTATGAAAAATTGCTTTTCACTGCTATTGCACTCCTTTTATAGACCGTATCGTAGTAACTATTATTTGTGGTGTGCTGCATCGTATGATTATCCTTGCATTGTTCCTGTGCCAACTACACTTACTCATGGCTGACATGTTAAAACTAATTTCATGGAATGTTGGGGGGTTGAGCTCCCCCCGCAGGAGGTCCCTGATGTTTTCCTATTTAAAGAAACACAAACCCCATATCATTTGTCTCCAAGAGACCCACCTTACGGGCTCTACGCTAAAGTCCCTTAAACTACCTTGATTGGCTACCCAATATCATGCCACTTATTCCTACTTCTCCCGCGGGGTCTCAATTTTGCTGGCGAAGTCCCTCCCGGCTGAGACTTTGCTTGTGAAGTGAGATCCTGCGGGACGATTCGTTATACTTACCCTTCGCACAGCCTCCACAATTCTTACGCTAGTGAACATCTATATTCCTCCACCTTTTTCCCCAGAGGTTCTCTCCCATCTGTCTCTAAGTGTTGTTGTCCAGCTCCCCGGGTCCCCTGCTCTTTGTAGGTGATTTCAACGCTATACTCGACCCTACAGTGGACCGCTTGCGGGGTGGGGGCAGGCCCTACCCCTCCTTTGTTGACTGTACCCAGGTATATGCCCTTACCGAACTGTGGCGTTGGAAGCACCCGGATGACAGACAGTTTTCCTGTCATTCGGACTCATTCCATACTATGTCTCGTATAGATATGGCATTCGCCCCGGCGGATGTACTCCCACTGGTTCATTCAATAGCATACCTGCCTAGAGGGATTTCGGACCATGCACCTTTGCTGGTTAGTCGTCTCCTCCTGCCAAAATCGGGCCCTCGGGTCTGGAGATTGAACTCGCACTGGCTTGAGGATGAGATTGTACAGGCAGAGTGCCAGAAGGGTGTGACCGAATACTGGAGACTGAACCAGGGTACCACTGGATTCACCAATGCCTGGGATGCTTCCAAGGCAGTGTTGAGAGGTACCTTTATGTCTATTACCGGTATTCTGCGCAAAAATAATCAGCAACGTACAGAGGAACTAGAACAGGCTTTGATGAAGGCGGAGGCAGAGTACTCTGGAAGGCCCTCTGCGACCACTTTAGCCCCTTGGCTTCATAGTCGCAGGGAATACGAACTAAGCTTGCTAGATCTCACTAAAAAATGTCTGCTCTATGTCACACAGAAAACCTTTGATAATGGTAACAAAGCGGGTCACCAACTCGCATATCTTACAAGAGCTGACTGTGCCCCTATCTCTATCCCCAGGATATTAGTCTCAGGGAATACGATTAGTGCTGTCCCTCAGGATATACCAGAAGCCTTTCTCTGTTTTTATCAGGACCTCTTTACTTCCAAAGCTGATTACTCGGAGACACAACTTGATGACTACTTAGGCCAAGTATCACATTGACAGATTGACAGACCAGGTCCGGGGAGAGTTGGATGCGCCGCTGTCTGTGGAAGAACTTTCACTTGCGATTTCACAGATGCCGGCTCATAAGACACCAGGTTTGGACGGGTTTCCAGTAGAATGGTATAAGCAATTTCAACACCTTTGGCCCTATTTTGCTCAAAACGTACAATGCGGCCTTGAAGGAAGGGGTACTTCCCCCCTCAATGAGGGAGGCGTTTATTGTTTTACTTCTTAAACCTCAAAAAGATCTGCTGAAATGCGACTCTTATCGGCCGATATCTCTTATTAATGTCGATACCAAAATTCTGGCCAAGGCTCTGGCAGACCGTCTGAACAGGGTGATTGCTAAGTTAGTGGGGAGTGATCAGGGTGGTTTCATACCGGGTCGATCGACCAGGATGAACATTCGCAGACTGTTCCACAACTTGAAGTTTTCGCATGACTGTCCACCAACCCGGGTTGTAGTGTCCCTAGACACCTGCAAGGCCTTTGACAGTGTGGAATGGCCATACCTGTTTCGGGTCTTGCAGTTGTATGGCTTTGGCCCCTGGCTGATGGCCTGGATCCGACTCCTCTATACCATGCCACTCGCCCGTATTCACATTAACTCACAGATTACTGACACCTTTAAGATTACCAGAGGCACCAGACAGGGCTGCCCTTTATCACCCCTTCTGTTTGCCCTGACCATGGAGCCCCTTGCTATTCGGATCCGTAATTCCCCGCTCCTTCGCAGATTGCCCATAAATTGGATAGAGGAACGAATTTCTCTCTATGCAGATGATACATTGGTTTACTTAGCAGACTCTCAGGACTCACAACTTGTTAACCACAGTGACTACCTTTGGAGACTTCTCAGGTCTACCCTCTTCCCCATAGATCAAACTCTTACTCCACAGACTCACTCAGACTCTAGATTACAAATAGCCACCTCTTTTAGATACCTAGGTGTTATGGTTCAATTGCCGTTATCCCTATATATTGCCAATAACTTAGGCCCTCTACTGCTTCAACTACAGACTTAAACTAAACAATGGTGGGACTTACCCCTGGACCTGATGGGGCGAGCCAACGTCCTGAAGATGATATATCTGTCCAAACTACTGTATGTCCTGGCTAACTCCCCTTGCAAAATTCCCAAAACAATTTTCAAAACTATTGACTCGATCTGTATAGCGTTCCTTTGGAAATGGTAGGCCCCCTAGAGTGGCACTGGAGACACTGCGCCTTCTGTCTCACTTAGCAGGATTAGCTTTCCCAGATTTTTACCTTTTACTATCAAGCATCTCAACTGGTTAATATTCATGACTGGCTACACCCTGATTCAAACAATGCCTGCACCACCACTGAAGGTGCCATGGTCTCATCATTCGAAACACTGCATAACATTGTCTATCGTGGGTGCACGCCTCCGGGACCTGGACTGACTATTTTACGTACCTCTCTATCCTTATTTAAAACTGTGACACTTAAACATGCTCATGGTCAGTCTCCCCAAATAGTCCACTTTGGTTTAACCCTACACTTCCGGAATTTAACTCCTTGCCTGACCCACAAAGGTGGACTTCCCGAGGGATCAAATATTTGTGTCACATATACACCCCTCAGGGCTTTAAATCTTTCACCCAGATGAGAAATTACTTTGACTTACCACATACTTGTTTTTTTTTACTACCAGCTTAGACATATGCTGTGCGAGCACAGTATGGTTCCCTAGACAACCCGCTTGTGATTTCTGACTTAGAAAAACTCTTGCGATCCCCAGACCGCACGGAACTTATCTCTACTTATTACTGGGCTCTGGCGGCAGACTCCAACCCTAGATTTAAGGCGTCACAACGCAAATGGGACTCCCTAGATATCTCTATAACGGAGGATGACTGGTCGAATTCTGTGACACTTTCAAGGCTTCTGTTATATCCTCCAGGGACAGGATAATACAAATAAAAATCTTCCACCAATCGCACCTAACCCCGGCTAAGATGCACAAAATGGGCATATTATCCTCGGCTGAGTGCTTTCGGGGATGTGGACATGCAGCTGACTTCATTCATTGTTTTTGGAGTTGCCCCATAGTGCAGGATTTTAGGAGGAGTGTAGACTCCTTTCTCTCTTCGGCACTGGGGCTTCCAAACATACTCAACCCCAAGAATTGTCTCCTAGGGGTCTTTGGTGATCTCACTGTTCCCTCCCAGGTCAAACGATTACTTTGTATCCTATACTTTTATGCTAAAAAAAGATAAATTTTACTTACCTGGAGTGGGGCAGCAACTCCAACAAGGGGACTGTGGTTGAAACTGGTTAACGATGCCCTTCCACTTTACAAACTCACCTTTGAGATCCGCAAGAGGAAGAAAATATTTAATAAAATCTGGGGCAGGTGGCTGGCTAGCCCCCTGACCCTTTCCCCTATACTGCCATGAGGGGAGTAAACCAGTAGCAGCATACCTTATACCACAACTACACTCCTATGCAATTTCACCGGCTATGATTGTCATGCAGGTATATTATGAATGATGTACTTTGTCTTTTTATTATACTGTTTAAACGGATGTGCAGATCTTCTTTTGTTTACACTGATGTAGGAGCAGGTTGTATAATTCGTGTGTGACGGACCTTGTTAGGTCCTTTCGTACTGTACTGTCTTTGTATGTTAAGAAAACCCAATAAAAATTTCGTAAAAAAAAAAAAAAAAGTGAAGCAAAACCTTTTTTGACTCCTGGGGTGTCAGGGACTGTAGTGGGGGGGGGGATGTCAGGGACTGTAGTTGTGGGGGGGGGGTCGGAGTGTGTTTCCAAGTAGCGGGGAATCTATCAGTGCACGGATTACTAAACTGCAGCTTTAGCTTGAGCCACTTTACATACACTCACAGGTATGTATGTACTCGCGAGTGTACATAAAATGAGTGTACTTAAAGCGGGGTATGCCTGTGATGAGCTAGTATGCATTGCATACTAGCTCATTATGAAATACTTACCTTAGGTTGAAGCTGTTGCAGTGGTCCCTGCACACCAATGTGACTGACATGTCTCTTGGAGTTATTTCCGGGTTCGCGGGCTCCGGCGCTGCGATTGGCTGAAGCCGCGATTACATCACTCCCGCGAATGCTCGCGGGAGTCACCGGTCACAGCGCAGCTGCTGAAGAAACAGCACGAGAAGGCCGTTTCTTCAGTGTGCATGTGCCAATGACGTCGACGCAAGCGTATATGATACATATTTCCTAAACTGTGCAGGCTTACCTGTAGATATAAGGAAAAAATTTAAGCCCTAGGGCTAACGTTGTGCTAGTAATAATGGATGAAAAAAACTAATATTGAAATAGACAAAAAGCAGCTAGCATAAATAGTCCAATACAAAAAACTATAAAACAGTAAAAAATATATAAAGGAATGCAGCGCTTAGAAGATGGAATAGGGACTTGATGAAATGATCTGGCCCTGGTGTGGGTAGGTAGTGTGATCTAACCCCGGTATGGATAAACAGTATAAACCGTGAATAACCACAATAAATGCAACTTAATGCACGTGAACCTAACAAAAGAATCCACAAATAAACCCTGTGAAGAAGATAAACGAATCCCAAAAAAATGTTTTTTTCTTTTTGAATAAGTCTAAATAAAAAAAAATAGGAAATGTGGGATGACACAAATATTACTACACCATGGAGGCTTTCTTCTTTTTCATTTTGAGCATTCATCGGACAGCGAGCTACTAACCAGGAGACTATCAGGTTGTGGGGAAACCTTATTCCCTGAGCTGGGTGAGACTGTGTTATACAGTCAAGGCTATCTGGTAAGCAGGATCACCACTCACTTGTGTGTCACGTTTGCAACCCGGCACAGTTGTCTTGGGAAGAAGCTTTCTCCTTCATTTCTTTTTGGATTTTTTTGATGGTTTATTTTTTGTACACTTATTTTTATTTTTATTCAATTTTCTTACTTTTATCACAATTATTTGATTGTCATTTTTTATCATTCAGTATGTTGACAATTTCTTAATATTTGTGTCATCCCACATTTCCTATTTTTTGATATAGACTTATTCAAAAAGAGAAAAAACATTTTTTGGATTCGTTTATCTTCTTCACAGGGTTTATTTGTGGATTGTTTTGTAAGGTTCACGTGCATTAAGTTGCATTTATTGTGGTTATTCACGGTTTATACTGTTTACCCATACCGGGGTTAGATCACACTACCTACCCACACCAGGGCCAGATCATTTCATCAAGTCCCTATTCCATCTTCTAAGCGCTGCATTCCTTTATATATTTTTTTACCTGTAGATATAAGTGGTGTCAACCACTGTAAGTTCACCTTTTGTAAAAAATAAATAAATGTGCATTTATTATTTTTACATTGCAGTATTTAAAGCATTGCACCCACGATCAGCAGGTGCAATGCGTAGATCCTGCAGACAACTCAGTAAGCTGTCTGTCCATAACTTCAATATGGCCAGGGGGTTACTGAATGACCGGATGAATCAATGGGCTACAAGAGTAAACACCAGCCCCCTTGCAGTTCATTGAGAACTACAAGCTGTTGGTGAACGATCTCTGAAAAAAATAAAAATGTTAGGGATATTTTATTGTACTCTCTAGTTGAACACTTGAGGCTAATGCAAAGTATTTAACTGCAGTGATTTTACAGAAAGTAGCATTGCTGACGTATAGACTTAGTACTTGGTGTATAGCCTCTGCCACTGTTGGTTCTCATCCCAATTCCTGGTCTGTGCGGGGCATTACCTGATTGCGCCACACAGACTAAGGGCTACAAAGGCGATTGGTCCCTGCTTACTCCTATGGTCGGCCCTGTAATTGACACACTCAAGGCATCTCGTTAGGGCAGAAGACAACATCGTTGATACCGGAAGTGGTGGGAGAGATGTATATCCACCGCCGCTTCCGGGTCATCCACTGGTGTGTTTACAGCGCACCGCTGGGGCGGAAGTGACATCTGCCTACACCGGAAGTGGCGGGTGGAACGCATATCCACTGCCACTTCCGGGTATGCAGTCGGCGTGTGTCCCACTAAGCGATGGGATGGCAATTCTGCGGCGCTAGCATGGTGAAGAAGGCCCTGTGGCAGATGGCAGTGAGGGATTGCTGAGCGCTGGCAACCTCCACATCCACACACTGTAGGTAATTTCTGTCATCCCCTCTGTGTATATATGCTGTGGACAACTGTGTAGATGGAATATTGGCCCATGATGTATTGAGGACAGAAGGGCTATTTGTATGCGGGTGTGTGAGGGGTAGTGGCCTGTGGTAGGCGTCGCTCTAGACATGTGACTGCAACATTCACATACATTTAAATGGGGTCGGAGAGAGGTCCGGATACTACTACTTTGGCTCTGAGGAAGAGGGCTCGCCCTCGTAATGCGTAAGCCGCGTTATGTCGTCTGGACTCTCCGGCTGTCTGGTTCATGTAGAAGACCTTCTAGAGGCATCTATCCCTGCTGTTGGAGTGGTGTATACGCTTGCATTTTAACTTGATTTGTGAGTAGTTATGATCTTTGTACAATTTTTAATTAAACCTTGCCATTGGTAATGCACAAGGTCGGTTTTTTTACATTTTAGTTTCAAGAATACCCATTGTTCTGAGGTGGGCCGCAAGATCTTTGGTCATTCCCTATCCCAACGGAAGGCTCTGGTTGTGCCACTAAGTGATCGAGCTCCCGAGCGCAGGAGACTGTCTTTGTTACCATGTGATCACAACTGATAGCATTACGTTGCACTTGGTTAAATAATTTTTTTTACAACTTGGCTTTTTAGTTAGTATCTACACCAGTTGAGACAAATGAAAATCTCCAAATGGGTACATATATTCCAATGTATTTCTATGGTAACATTTATTCTCACGTCGGGGAGATGTACTCTTGCTTCTTGTCAAGTCTCTGGGACAGGAACTATCAACAAACTATTTCCAAAGCACACATTCCTGCAAAATGGCTGTATGTGTAAACGGGTGCTACAGCGGCCACTAGTTGGAACTAGGGGTGCAACGGATCAAAAAAACGCACGGATCGTTGCTCTGATCAGAGTCACGGATCGGATAATTTTTCGGATCAGCAAAAAAAAAAAAAAAAACAAGATATATCTTGTTACACCCACTGGAGTTTTAGATTTCACAGTTATTTTCAACACAAAACGGAGCTTATATGCTTAAATACAGTGTTTGGAAATCCGAACTGTTTAGTTAAATGTGAAAATCAGAGGTGTTCTGTCACATTAGCAACCATGTAAGGTCCGCAGGTTTGCTGCTGCTTTTAAAATGTAACATCTAAACAGTCTGTCGGATTTACAAATACTGTATTTAAGCATATAAGCTCCGTTTTGTGTTGAAAATAACTGAAATCTAAAACTCCGGTGGGTGTAACAAGATATCCGCTTGCCCTCTTCTAACTCTATCATTACTGTGCAGGAGTGTGGGTTGTAGCAAGATGGCGGCAACAAAACGTCACTTCCTGACGAGACAGCGGCCGCCGCCGTGTGTACCAAGATGGCCAGCAGAGCGTGGTGTGCCGATCCGAACAGGTTGACCCGTTCGGATCACGGATCGGTGACGATCCGTTGCACCACTAGTTGGAACTGAAGATAATCAAAGTGAGAGTGTCACCAGCACACCATAGATCTCCAGAATGGGTCCAGAGCTTTATTCAATGATCACATTATAGCAAAAGCAATGTTTTGGAGCCTCGCTGGACCTCTTCATCAGGCATGTGACAAAGTGAAATGCAAAGATTTTTTTTTTTTAAATGCCATCCACCTATCTGTGAACAGGGCTGAGCTAAATTCCTGTTCACTGATAGTTTTTTCTTTGTATTTCACTTTGTCACATGCCTGCTATAATGATATGATCGCTGAATAAGCTTTGTAGCCATTTTGGAGATCCATGATGTGCTGGTGACATCTTCTCTCTGCCTTTTAAAATGCATTAGTTCCACAGTCCACTTTGAGTCTGCTTACCAAAGTCTGTTAGAAGACTGTAGTAGAAGTAGAGGCATGGGCGTACCTAGAGCATTTGACACCCAGGGTGGATCCTATATCTGGCACCCCCCTCCCCCACGTTAAAATGCAAACACACCCCACTGTGCCCCCTGCATACCTCTGCATCCCCCAATAGCTTTGTCACTACTGTGTACCCCCTCTCGACAACTGCACCTCTGGACCCCTATACATTACACAGCACCCTGCATCTCTGGACCCCTTTACATTACACAGCACTGGATCTCTGGACCCCTTTTACATTACACAGCACCACACCTCTGGACCCCTTTTACATTACACAGCACCTCTGGGCCCCTAACATTACACAGCACCGCACCTCTGGACCCCTTTTACATTACACAGCACCTGCACCTCTGGACCCCTTTTACATTACACAGCACCTGCACCCCTTTACATTACATGTCAACGGGGAAAAAAATTGCGATAACTATTCTTGACGATTAATCGCGCAGCTCTTGCGTATGTATTAACCCCCTTTGTTATGAAGCCCATAAAAAGCTCTGGTGCTACCAATTACCTTCAGAAGTCACATATTTAGTGAAATGATGTCCACCTATGTGCAATCTAAGTGTCACACGATCGGTCATTACATATACACACCTTTTTTAAAGGCCCCAGAGGCTGCAGCACCTAAGCAAGAGGCACCACTAACCAAACACTGCCGTGACGACCAAGGAACTCTCCAAACAAGTAAGGGACAATGTTGTTGAGAAGTACAAATCAGGGTTAGGTTATAAAAACAAAATATCCAAATCTTTGGTCCCTAGGAGCACCATCAAATCTATCATAACCAAATGGAAAGAACATGGCACAACAGCGAACCTGCCAAGATACAGCCACACACCAAAACTCACGGACCAGGCAAGGAAGGCATTAAACAGAGAGGCAGCACAGAGACCTAAGGTAACCCTGGAAGGGCAGAGTTCCACAGTGAAGACTGGAATATCTGTACATAGGACGACAATAAGTGTTATGCTCCATAGAGTTGGGCTTTATGGTAGAGCGGCCAGAAGAAAGCCATTACTTTCAGCAAAAAACAATGGCACGTTTTGCGTTTGCGAAAAGGTATGTGGGAGACTACCAAAATGTATGAAAGAGTGCTCTGGTCAGATGAGACTAAAATTTAAATTTTTGGCCATCAAAGAAAATGCTATGTCTGGCGCAAACCCAACACATTGCATCACCCAAAGAACACCATCCCCACAGTGAAACATGGTGGTGGCTGCATCATGCTGGGGGGATGTTTTTATGCAGTCGGGACTGGGAAACCTGTCAGAGTTGAGGGGAAGATGGATAGTGCTAAATACAGGAATATTCTTGAGCAAAACCTGTACCACTCTGTGTGTGATTTGAGGCTAGGACAGAGGTTAACCTTCCAGCAGGACAATGACCCCAAACACACTGCTATAGCAAAACTTGAGTGGTTTAAGGGGAAACTTGTAAATGTGTTGTAAATGTGCAAAGTCCAGACCTCAATCCAATAGAAAATCTGTGGTCAGACTTAAAAATGGCTGTTCACAAGCGCAAACCATCCAACTTGAAGGAGCTGGAGCAGTTTTGCAAGGAGGAATGGGCAAAAATCCCAGTTGTAAGATGTGGCAAGCTCATAGAGACTTATCCAAAGCGATTTGGAGCTGTGATAGCTGCAAAAGGTGGCTCTACAAATATTGAATTTAGGGGGTGAATAGTTATACACATTGACTATTTCTGTTATTTTGTCCTATTTGTTGTGTGTTTTACAAAAAAAAAAAAACCTCTTCAGTTGTGGGCATGTTCTGTAAATTAAATGATGCAAATCCTCAAACAATCCATGTTAATTCCAGGTTGTGAGGCAACAAAACATGAAAAATGCCAGGGGGGGGGGGGGGGGGGGGTGAATACTTTTGCAAGACACTGTATGCTAAATACTTGCTATTTTTCCAAACTAATCTGCACATGTCTGTTAAGGGACTGCTGTTCTATATTCAAAAAATATGGTGCTCTCTCGATTTAGACAATCAATTACCATATTTATCGGTGTATACCGGCATATAGCACGCACCCTAACTTTAAGAGGGAAGTTTCAGGGAAAAAACTTTCCACAGCCCCGGCTTTTACCGTTTTACCCTCTATTTTTAGGGTAAAAAAGTGAGTGTTATACGCTAATAAATACAGTATACCCTTCCTCAGTGATGAACATTAACTTGCCAGCATACTTCCTAAGGAAACTTGAATTAGAATTTTCTTTTACATTGAGCAAACACATACAATATGCAGGGAATAAACTACCATCTGAGTTTTCCAAACGTTTTCAGCTTAACTTTTCCACCATACATAACACTATTTGGCACTTAAATGGACCACTTCATCCTTCTATAAGAGTTGCGTAACTTTTTTTTTTTTGCAAACTGATACAATTGCATAGAACTTTTTCTAAACAATCAAAAGCAGACTTTGCATGGTTAGGCAAATACACAACCCAGAAAACAGAAATCCCTTCAAAGGCACCATATATCAGGAAATAATATTGAGCTTCCCCTCTGACAAGGATCATTGCTTGGTATGTTCACACCCACTCAACGACCTGGACCAATATAGAAGAAGTATAATCCTTGCTTCCTCTATCTGCTATCATCTGGCTTAAAGACCACCTTATTGCACACCCCTTGAATAGAGGTAACTGTAAAATAATTCTCACCTTTATGCAAAAATAAAGAAATCAGTACCTTAAAGTGTTTGTAAAGCTACCTTGCACTCTCTGGATTAACGTAAAAACCTTTTAATAGTACCTCTCCCCAAATATTTACCTGAACCCCATCTCGATCCAGCACTGCACATCCACAGCAGATTCTACCTTCTCCCCTGTCTCATAGGCTTGGCTGAGAGCAGCAGGGGCCATTGACTCCGGTTTCTATCAGTCAATGCAGAGAGCAGGGGGGACAGGGCTGAACTCGGCTGTGTGTCAAAGCCTGGCTCAGGATCAAGCACGTACAGGTGCCCCCATAGGAAGCAGCTTTCAATGGGGTCACTCAGAGGAGCCAGGAGCATTGATGGGGGGACCCAAGAAGTGGAGGATTGGGGCTGCTCTGTGCAGAACCATTGCATGAAGCAGCCACAAGTATGGCATTTGTTATTTTAATGAAAAATAATATTTTTAATGCAGTGCGGTCACATGATCCAGAATTTGCACATTTCTTGTTTCAGGGAGTTCTCAACAACAGGGCGGAATTCACAAAGCCGTGAGGTTATCTGCCGGCTTCCATTGCCTTTCCATTGCTCCCTCCCATGCCATGCAGAAGAAACTCGCTGACATGGGAGCCGCAGCATCTGGATCACGTGTACGCATCAAAGCTGAATAAAAATATATTTACGAACATTATGCACCATAGGTAGGAAGAGGGGGGAGGCAATGTTTGTAAACAAACAAATTAGCCTATACTTCAACTTTAACCACTTAACGACCGCTCACTGTATATGTACGTCGGCAGAATGGCACCGACAGGCACAATCACGTACAGTGTACGTGATTGCCTTTGTACAGTTGGGGGGTCCGATCGGACCCCCCTCCTATACAGTGAGCGGTCGGTATTCGTTGGGGAGCGATCCGACATGAGGGGGCGGCCATTCGATTCCGGCCACCCCCTGCGATCGCTCCCGGCGAATGGAAATGCTCCCTCTGCTGTGTAATGTTTACACAGGCAGAGGAAGCAGGAGGAAGTGATGTCATCTCTCATGCGGCGCTCACATATACCGAGCGCCGTACAAGAGAAGACACACAGGTCAGTGCACTAACACTACACTGACACCAGGACACATAGGCACACAAATCGCCCCCCCAGATCACCCCCCAGTCACAGTGTCACTGATTGCAGTGACCATTTATTTAGTGATCACTGCAATCAGTGACATTTGTGACTGTAAAAGTGTCACTAAAGTTAGTTTTAGGTCCAGTGTAGCCCCCTAACCCCCCCCAATAAAGGTTTAACCCCCTGATCACCCCCCAGATAACCCTTTCACCCCCTAGCACCGCTGTCACTAAGCGATCATTTTTCTGATCGCTGTCTTAGCGTCGGTGATGCAGATCGGTAGCCAGTAAATTTTTTTAGGTTCGCCGCAGGTTTTTATAGCGTCGGGTACCCCCATAAATTATCTTATAAAGGTTTAACCCACTTAATCGCCCCCCAGGTAACCCTTTCACCCCCTATCACGACTGTCGCTAAGCAATCATTTTTCTGATCGCTGTCTTGGCGTCGGTGATGCAGATCGGTAGCCAGTAATTTTTTTAGGTTAGCCGCAGGTTTTTATAGCGTCGGGTACCCCCATAAATTATCGAATAAAGGTTTAACCCCTTGATCGCCCCCCAGGTAACCCTTTCACCCCCTATCACCACTGTCGCTAAGCGATCATTTTTCTGATCGCTGTCTTAGCGTCGGTGATGCAAATCGGTAGCCAGTAATTTTTTTTAAGTTCACCGCAGGTTTTTATAGCGTAAGGTACCCCCATAAATTATCTAATAAAGGTTTAACCCTCTTGATCGCCCCCCAGGTAACCCTTTCACCCCCTATCACCACTGTCGCTAAGCGATCATTTTTCCAAAACGTCTTTCAGGACAGCACCCGAGAGATCATGGCTCCTCCTCCTACAGGAAACACCTCATCAATTAATTATTTAATTGGAGGCCTCCACGTTGCTTCCATCAGTTTTTTGTGTTTCCTCCAGCCGGAGGAACACCTCTGGTGAGAGCCACGATCTCTCAGGGCTTTCCTGGGAGACAAGGTTCTCAGTCAGTTTTTTTTATTTTTTTTGCTTAGGAGAGTGATCCTCCCACTTACCTCCTAGCATGGATGGTCCCGTGGGCTCCCTCTCCCTCTTCCGTGCTCGGGGAGAGCCTGTACAGCCCGGGAGGGCTGCCTCCTTTTTGCTTCAGAGCGGTGGTTTGCTGTACTCTCACCGACCGCTGGCGAAAGCTGCGTGGAGCTTTGCAGCGGCCGCCATTGTTCTGGTGGCCGAGGAGAGCCTCGGCCGCGTCCTGTATGGGAAGAGGCAGCACTTCCAGGTCGGCGCGCGCGTCATTTCCGGCCGCAAAGCGCAGAGGGAGAGGGCAGGGTCACCTGGTGCCTTAAAGTTCCGGTCTGGAACGGTCTGGAACCGGCGTTTTTTCTTCACCACGCATCCGCAGACAGCTATGGATAGCGATGCAGCGGATAAGGGGGCAAGCCAAGGCACCAGCAAGGCTAAGGTAAGGGACTGTGTCCTATTTTACACTGGGCCGTTTTCTCCTGTGGGGGGGTATTCACCCTTCTCCCCCCTCCATCTCCCCCACCCCCCATCTCCCTGGTGGTGCAGTGGCTGGTGATTTAGCATGTCTGCATAATATCTAGGGGTCTTTTTGTAAAAGGTGGTGCTGGTGCATGGCTTGCGGGGCACAAGGAAGTGAAAGTGTTTTTTTCCTATGTGCACCTGGGTGTATTGATTTGTACTGTGTAACAGTTTTCTTAGCGTGGTCCCTGGTTTTTGTCTTTTCTGTTTGTGCAGGCCAAAAGTTCTGCTCAACCAGTGAAGAGAAGGTGCCCTGTCTGCAAGGAAAAGTTAAGCGAGGCTTGGACCAAGTCGCTTTGTGCAGATAGCACTGCAAATGTAGTCAGGGAAGAGTCTCCATCCTTTTGTGGCGATCTAGTATCTACAATTAAGGATGAACTCCGTGCCACCTTTCAAGCTTTTAGGTCAAACCTAAGAGAAGAACCAGGCCCTTCAAGGGAACCTAGGGCTCCTCAGCCTTCTTCAGAACCCCAAGACGGCTCTCAAATATTATTGGGAGGTCCGATAGACGCTTCCCTTGCTCCGGATGGAACAGACTCTGAGGAGGAAGAAAATGAAGCAGAGAGCGCTTCTAAGTACAAGATGTCGCTTGAAGAAGTCACAGGACTTTTAAAAGTAATCCATGCGACTTTGGGGATTGAAGAGGAAAAGAAGGAGCTCTCCCTACATGACCGCATGTATGCAGGTTTGGGTGATCCAAAAAGCCGTGTTTTTCCAGTCCATTCAATAATCTCGGACATGATTAAAAAAGAGTGGTTGGAACCTGAGAAAAAGCCATTTTTTTTTCCCGATCTCATAAGAGAAGATTTCCATTTGAGGACAACCCGGATTCCATCTGGAACAAGGTTCCAAAACTGGACTCTGCTTTTTCACAGGTCTCAAAATCAACTGACCTTGCCTTTGAGGACATGGGCATGTTAAAGGAGCCCATGGACAAAAGAATGGATTTGCTTCTTAAAAGGGCTTGGCAGTCCGTGATGAACAATCTAAAACCAGCAATGGCAACAACCTGTGTCGCTCGGAATTTAGAACACTGGATTAACCAGATGAAGGCCCATGTTACGGCGGATTCTCCAAAACAGGAGATTCTTGACTCATTTACAACGCTTTCTGCAGCGGTATCATATATTGCGGATGCTTCAGCAGAATCCATTCGTATGTCAGCCAGGTCAGCGGCTTTGACCAATTCTGCTAGGAGAGCCTTGTGGCTTAAAACTTGGCCAGGAGATGCTGCATCTAAAAATAGACTGTGTAGCATTCCCTTTGCAGGGGATTTGCTATTTGGTTCTGAGCTGGAGTCCATTCTTGACCGTACGGCTGACAAAAAGAAGGCGTTTCCGGTAAAAAAAACAACAGGTACAGACCCGTAAGCGTTTTTTTCGTCTCCAAAAAGGACAACAGGAAGGAAAAACGCAAACTAAAAGGAAGCAGTGGTCTTCCCAGAAACCAAAAGGTAGGAGTGGAGTGCTCTTCCATCCTACTGCGACCCCCGGAAAGCCGCAGTGACAATCCACCCCAAGTAGGGGGAAGACTCCAGGAGTTCATTCCCCAGTGGAGAGACATCACTACAAATCAGTATATTGTAAACATGCTCTCCCAAGGATATGTGGTGGAATTCACGGAAGAACCCCCAAAGAGATTCCTAGCGACAAACGTCCCGAGGGATCCGGTCAAGGCACTCGCCATGAAGTCCCTAATTCAGGAACTGATATCCCAGAGAGTCATTGTTCCGGTTCCAACAAAGGAGTTCTTCCAGGGGTTCTATTCTCACGTTTTCCTTGTACAGAAACCTTCAGGAAAGTACCACCTCATCCTAAATCTAAAAATGCTGAATTTGTCAGTAGAATACAAAAGATTTCGGATGGATTCCATTTTCTCAGTAAGAAGCCTCCTGGGTCAAGGATGCTTCATGGCGTCAATAGATTTGCAGGACGCATACCTCCACATTCCTATTGCTGCCAGATCTCAGAGATATCTGAGGTTAGCACTGAGAGAAGGGAAGAAGGTGGTACACCTGCAATTCAGAGCTCTTCCATTCGGCCTGTCATCTTCTCCAAGGGTGTTCACAAAGGTAATGGCCGAAGCTCTAGCACCCTTGCGTCTAGAGGGAATTTCAGTAATTCCTTATCTAGACGACCTGCTACTGTTTGCCCAAACCAGAGATGGACTTCAGAGAAACTTGGACAGAGCACGCGCTCACCTAGAATCCATCGGATGGATGCTAAACCTCCAAAAGTCCAATATGATTCCCTCTCAGGAGGTGTTATTCCTGGGTTTCCGTATCAACTCTGTGGAGCAAAAGATTTTTCTCCCAGAAGAAAAACGGGAAAAGCTGTTGGAGGTTGTGTCTCTCTTACAATCCAGTCAGCTTCTGTCCATCAGGAGGGTCATGTCAGCATTAGGAACCCTGACCTCTTCCATACCGGCAGTACAGTGGGCAAAGCTCCATTTCAGACCGCTACAAAAGTTTCTGTTAAAAATCTGGGATTGCCAGCAGAATTCACTGGATTCACTGGTGAGGATCCCCACCAAAGTAAAGAGGAGTCTCTGGTGGTGGAAGAACCAGGCAAGACTCTCAGCAGGCCTGTTATGGTCCTTTCCAACCCAGGCAAGGCTAACAACCGATGCCAACTCCTGGGGTTGGGGGGCTCACATGAGCAGTCGTTGGGCTCAGGAATCTTGGTCCACAAGGGAAGCACTGAGATCTTCAAACTGGAGGGAACTAAAGGCGATAGAAATTGCCTTATTGTTCTTTGCAGAAGAAGTCCAAGGGCGACATACACAAATCCTGTCGGACAACGCCACGGCGGTGGCTTACATAAACCGACAAGGGGGCACCAGAAGCAGAATACTTCAAGGCCTAGCAGAGAGCATTCTAAATTGGGCAGAGCTCCATACTCAATCCTTGTCCGCGGTCCATCTAAAAGGGACCCTAAACAGGATAGCGGATTTCCTCAGCAGGAACCAGGTGTACGAAGCAGAGTGGCAATTGAATCCAGATGTCTTCAATCTAATAGTGAAGAAATGGGGACAGCCAAGAGTGGATCTCTTTGCAACTCAGGAAAATACACAAATATCCCTCTTTTTTTCCCTGAACAGGAACGAGTCATCTCTGGGGGTAGATGCTCTGGCACACAGTTGGAATTTTCACCTCGGCTACGCCTTCCCTCCATTTCAGCTGATTCCGCAGGTCATAACAAAAATCCGGAAAGAGGATATGACAGTAATCCTCATCACTCCCTTCTGGCCCAAGAGGCCTTGGTTTTCGGCTCTTCTACAGATGCAGATCAAACCATACTGGCACCTTCCCTTGAGACAAGACCTTCTGTTACAAGGTCCGCTGTTTCACCAAGAAGTAGAAAAGCTAAAACTCTCAGCCTGGCTTCTGAGGAGCAGCTCTTAAGGAGAAAAGGATTCTCAGATAGGTTGGTGGCTACCCTCCTATCTAGCAGAAAGAATGTTACCAAAGCAATATATCACAAAGTCTGGAAAGTCTTTAACTCTAGGTGCACTACATCCGGCAGACCATTAAAGCAGATTTCTTCTATCTTGGAATTTCTGCAAGAAGGAGCAGACAAGGGCCTAGCGATCAGTACCCTAAAAGTTCAGGTTGCCGCACTGGGGGTATATTTTGAGAAGTCTATTTCATCAGAACCCCTAGTAAACAGATTCTTTAAAGCCCTCACTCGGGCTAGACCGATAGTGATCAAAAACTGTCCGTCATGGGACTTGTCAGTCGTTCTACAGGCCCTGACCAGGGAACCTTTCGAACCTCTTAATTTAACCTCCCTGAAGCTAATTACTTTAAAAACAATTTTTCTAGTAGCTATTACTACAGCTCGAAGGATCAGTGAGCTGCAAGCTTTATCTATCAGGGAACCATTTTTTTCTATTTTTTCAGACAGATTTGTGCTGAAGACGGATCCTAATTTTTTACCAAATGTTGCCTCAGTTCAAAATAGAACCCTGGAGATAATACTTCCTACATTTTGTTCTAATCCGTCGGGTAAGAAGGAAGACTAATTCCATACCCTGGATGTTAAAAGAGCAGTCTTAAGTTACCTGGAAGCTACTAAAGACTTTAGGCGTTCAGACGCACTATTCATTTTATTTTCCGGAAATAAAAAAGGAAGACAAGCTTCTAGAGGAACCATTGCCAGATGGTTGAGAATGGCTATCTCAGACGCCTATTCCCTTACAGGCCAGGAGAGTCCAGTAAGTATCCGGGCTCATTCTACTAGAGCTTCGGCGGTGAGTTGGGCAGAAAAAGCTGGTGCCACCCCCGAACAAATCTGTAAGGCAGCTACATGGACAAGTCTGACGACCTTTGCCCGTCATTATAGATTAGATCTCATGACGGCTGGGGACCAGGCTTTCGGAAGGAAAGTCTTACAGGCTGTTGTCCCACCCTAAATGGGGTAAGTCTTGATAATCCTCTCGGGTGCTGTCCTGAAAGACGCTTTGGAAAAATGCAAGTTAGACTTACCGGTAACTTGTTTTCCAATAGGCTTTCAGGACAGCAGGATCCCGCCCTTTTTTTATGCTGTGGCTGTAATACTATGTAATAACTGTCGCTTATGTGTTGCAGCTGGGGCTGGAGGTTCTCTACAAACAACTTATGGAAGCAACGTGTAGGCCTCCAATTAAAGAATTAATTGATGAGGTGTTTCCTGTAGGAGGAGGAGCCATGATCTCTCGGGTGCTGTCCTGAAGGCCTATTGGAAAACAAGTTACCGGTAAGTCTAACTTGCATTTTTCTGATCGCTGTCTTAGCGTCGGTGATGCAGATCGGTAGCCAGTAATTTTTTTTTAGGTTCGCCGCAGGTTTTTATAGTGTCAGGTACCCCCATATATTATCTAATAAAGGTTTTAACCCCCTAATTGCCCCTAGTTAACCCTTTCACCAGTGATCACCATATAAGTGTTACGGGTGACGCTGGTTAGTTAGTTTGCTTTTTATAGTGTCAGGGCACCCGCCGTATATATAACCCAATAAAGGTTTAACCCCCTGATCGCCCGGCGGGTGATATCAATTAGGTTTTAGCGTCAGAGAGGGTCTGCGTCACACCCCAGGCAGCGTCAGGTTAGTGCCAGTAACGCTAACACCCACGCGTGAAGCATACACCCCCCTTAGTGGTATAGTATCTGATCAGATCAATATCTGATCTGATCAGATCTATACTAGCGTCCCCAGCAGTTTAGGGTTCCCAAAAACGCAGTGTTAGTGGGATCAGCCCAGATACCTGCTAGCACCTGTGTTTTGCCCCTCCGTCCAGCCCAGGCCACCCAAGTGCAGTATCGATCGATCACTGTCACTTACAAAACACAACACACATAACTGCAGCGTTCGCAGAGACAGGCCTGATCCCTGCGACTCCAGTGCTGTAGGAGGTGATTTCACCACCACAGTTAAAAAAAAAAAAGCATATATGCCGAAGCATTGGGGCAGCAGGGGCGGAGGAGCGATTTTGCTCCTAATGCCGCGTACATACGGTCGAAATTCCGACGGAGGCTTGCCCGTGGAAAAGTCCGACCATGTGTGTGCGGCATAACTTTTTTGCGGGAGGATGCCCCCATTCTTCGGCATATATAAATGGTGCATGTATGCCCATCATTAGAAGTGGGTGGATGAAGGGCGGTATTCTAATGGTGGGCATACCCACCGATCAATCTCTTTTTTCGTTCAGCCAACTGGCTGCATGAAAAAAAACGATTACAATACATGTCCAACAAGGACCAGCAACGTACTGGTATGTTGCTGGACTTTGAATGTTTATACCAGAATGATGCCTGTGGGTTTAGGTATCATCTTGGTATCATTCTTTTCAGCCAGCGGCCGGCTTTCATGTAAAAGCAATCCTAGTGGCTAATTAGCCTCTGGACTGCTTTTACAAGCAGTGGGAGGGAATGTCCCCCCCCCGGATATAAAAAGCGCCATTGGGAAAGCATTTTATCACACTGATCTTGGTGTGGTCAGATGCTTTGAGGGCAGAGGAAAGATCTAGGGTCTAGAAGACCCCAGTTTTTTCAAAAAAGAGCACCTGTCACTACCTATTGCTATCATAGGGGATATTTACATTCCCTGAGATAACAATAAAAATGATAAAAAATAAATAAATATGGAAGGAACAATTTAAAAAGAAAATAAAAAAGCAAAATTAATAATAATGAAAAAAAAAAAAAAAAAAAAAAGCAGAAGGTGGTGCTTGGTTTTCGGGGTCCCGTACGCGGCTAGGCTCCTAAAAAGTCCCACATATGTGGTATTCCAGTACTCTGGAGAAGCAGCAAAATGTATTTTGGGGTGTAATTCCACATATAACCATGGCATGTGTGAGCAATATATCATTTAGTGACAACTTTTTGTAATTTTTTTTTTATTTTTATTTTATTTAGTCATTATTCAATCACTTGAGACAAAAAAAAATATTCAATGGGCTCAACATGCCTCTCAGCAATTTCCTTGGGATGTCTACTTTCCAAAATGGGGTCATTTGGGGGGGGGGGGGGTTGTACTGCCCTGCCATTTTATCACCTCAAGAAATGAGATAGGCAGTCATAAACTAAAAGCTGTGTAAATTCCAGAAAATGTACCCTAGTTTGTAGACTCAAAATTTTGCGCAAACCAATAAATATACGCTTATTGACATTTTTTTTACTAAAGACGTGGCTGAATACATTTTGACCTAAATGTATGACTAAAATTTCGTTTATTCGATTTTTCTTATAACAAAAAGTAGAAAATATCATTTTTTTTCAAAATTTTAGGTCTATTTACGTTCATATCGCAAAAAATTAAAATTGCAGAGGCAATCAAATACCATTAAAAGAAAGCTCTATTTGTGGGAAGAAAAGGACGCAAATTTCGTTTGGGTACAACATTGCATGTCCGCACAATTTACAGTTAAAGCAGCGCAGTGCAAAATTCTGAAATCACCTCTGGTCCTTTAGCTACAAAATGGTTCGGGGCTTAAGTGGTTAATCGAAACAATAATTGGCCAATTAATCGATTATGAAAATAATCGTTAGTTGCAGCCCTAGTCTAATCCCTATCCTTTGGGTGCATAATTCTCCATGGATCAACCAGATTTAGGTTAAACAATTCTGCTTTTAGTTTTTTAAGATAGGGAACATACAAAAGGAGAGAGAGCACATGACTGCCCTAGTATAATACCATTTTTAATAGTCAAATGAAAGCTAAAAAAAGATTGCACTCACAAACATGGGACATAAATTCACATGTACAGCTGGATGTATGCCTCCTTTCCTGGTCTGTGTGACTCGGCTTTCTCCCAAGAGCGAGTGGTGATATTGTGGGATGTTGATTCAAAGAACCTACTTCCTCATCTTGTCAGGCTGTGTCTGCTGCTGAACACATGCACAGAGGAGCTTGAGATAGGTGCCCTGATATGAGTTACCACCAACATATCACCAATATATTGTCTATAATTGGTGACCATCCCATAGTTTTCCTTATAAATTTTTTTTAGATTATAGTGTTAAAGTGTAAAACTTAACTAGATATTAGATATCAAAAATCTAAAACTAAGACTGTATATTTTTTTAAACAAATTTTATTATAAATATTACAAAAAATGTAAAACTACAAATTATTAATTTTGAGACACCATCAATCACATCCATATTACAATGATGACTATAATAGATTATGTATGAATTTAATTAAATAATTGATAATTGCAATGTTCTAAAAGGCAGGTTCTAGGTTTCCAGATTTAGGTCTGCCACCCAGTGGATCGTGAGAGAGCTGCAGCACCTAGAGCAAGAGAACGTTCATACAGACTGATATTATTGAAGAGGTGTTTGTGGGGCCAGCGCTGACTTTGGTTTTTTGGTGTTTTTCGTTTTTTTAAGATAGGCGTAGGAAAGGTAGGGTGCCCCTCTCGAGACATCAAGTAACGGCTCCTGTGGGAAATTAAAATTCCCACCCAACAGAAAGGTACCCCTTACGGAATTCCAATAGAATTGGGACTAGGGACCTCAAAAAGGTGAGGCGATCCGAGTTCGGAAATTAAACGTTAGCCAGGGTCACTGTTGTAGATCTAATTTTCGCCTTTAGGAGCAAGTATCGGCCCTGGAGATCTGCACGCTCCTCCAAAAAGGTCCAGGTGACCGACTTGCCAATCAAAATACTAAAACACTTGGACTTCGACAAAGGTGAGGGTGTGTGGTACGCACTAGGAAAGTCACAGTTATAAAGCCTAGGGACTGTCTGGTGTTTAAAGTGGGTTTCCTGCAGGAACGGGGTACAGAGCTTTGAAATAAAGAATAAACCACGCTAAATGCTACATACAACAAAGTAAATAATAAAACACTAAAAAACAACCGCTGGAAAAATTCCCCAGTAAAAAATGCTTGTGCTGTTTGAACAATGTTGAAGTTCTCATACACAGTGCTGTGACTTGAAATATGGATGAAAAATTCCGTGCTCCTTATGTGCTGAAATAGGGTGCTCCCCTAGTAGATGTGCACTCACCCTTGGGATTGGACCAACTATCGCTAGTTAAGTCAAATGCATTTGTGGGGCGACCCCTGTAGGTATCCTCTGGACCAGTGGTTGGCTATGGTAAATAATCCTCATGTGGATAGATATAATAGAAAAGGCCTCATTGCGCAGTACCGTTTAAAAAAAACTTTATTCCAAAAGATTAAAAGAAGGTATTCAACTTACATGTAAGAGTGCCTGAGATCCTGGCACCCGGAGTGAACAGCAGGTAAAAAAGTCATCCGTGAAAACTGCCCGATCATTACATGAAGCCGCTGTCGCGGTGAGGGCTCGATTTCCGGGTTTGGACGTCTAGACGGTAATTTTAAAGATCAGAAAGAAGTATGGACCGCTTCTCTGGAGTGGCCAAACCACAAACAATTAAGGAGGTAAATTTGAACCCGTTCTCTGACGGGAGGTAGGATTCATAGAAGGTGCCATTCTGCCTGCACACGTCTGGGACTAGGACTCAAAAAAATAAAAAAGAGGGAGGGTAGGTTAGAAGAAAGGAAACCATCATCTCTATGAGGAAGAGGAAGAGAGAAGGGGTAGAGAGGGAGAAAAGAAAGAGATAGAAGAAATAAGCACCGAAGACGGCAAAGAAGAAAAAGAAGAAGGAAAGATATATGAGGTGCTCTAAAGTTGGCTATAGAAAGCCTAGCGCATGTGAGCGCGGCCTATGTATGGGGAGTGGAAGACTGACTCTGTAAAGCAGTAGGAGATGTGCTGTCAGATGAGGGCCAATGTCAATAGGCTAGACTAGGACCTCAATTTTGAAAAGAAAGTGTCTCAGAGAACCCCCTAATGACTAAGGGTATTGGCCCTATGGGATAAATGAGTGGTTATTAATTCGACCAGTATAGATCACATGAAGGAACCATAAACCTGAATATGAACCCATTAAAACAAAATACAAGACTCAACATGGTCTACGATAACTCAAGATACAATGCTACACAGACTTCCGGGTAGAATTGCCACAACCCCAAGCCACGCGCCAGGAAAAAGAAAAAAAAAAACACCTGGGCTATAGTGGTGAGGGGATCAGCTCCCATCCAGCAGCAAATCAAAACTGGTCAAAACATATCAAACATGTTAACTACATGAAAGAACAGAAGGTGAGCTACGCTCTATGAGCACAGAGCAGTCCGCCTGTTTGGGCGGCGTAATTTGTTTCTTAAGCAAAGCTACTGACTATACTCACATGTCTTAAAGGACAATTTCACATTTTGTACCGTGTTAACCTATATTTAGCGTGAAACATGTAACTGACATGTAACTGGCCCCTGACCCAGATGTGCATATAATATTTATTTATTTTTTAAAGTGAACTTATCCTTTAACATGAATCATCCAAAATGGTCATGTTGAGTTCTCTTTCCTATGTGTGCTTTATTCGGTTAACAATCTTAAAGATTTGCATTTTTACATTTTTTTTGCCCAATTTGTTGGGCAGAATAAAAAACTCAAACTGCCGCAAAAACGCATTACATGCTTTTCTGCAGCTTCTCCATTGAAGTATATTGGACCAAAAAAAACTAAATTGCACCGTTTTGCATTAAAAAAAGTCCTTCCCCTTTCCAGATACGCAGCAGCTGAAAAAATCATGGATGTGAACGGGTCCCATAGGAAACCATGTAAATGGATTGTAGTGTGTTTCTGCAAAAAACACAGAGGTGTGACCCAGGCCTGAGATGTTGAGTAACATAATGGGATTAAAAAAACTAAAATTAGTACAAAAAAAAGAGCAAGTAATCGCTACTGTAAGGGGTTCATTTTTTACTGTGGGACAGTGAAAGTAATATTTACAGTAGCGATTTGCTCTTTTTGTACTATAAAGGGCTCATTTTAGTTTTTTGTTAACCCCATTATGTTACTGGCCGATTAATCGATTATGAAAATAGTAATCGATTAATGTCATAATCTATTAGTTGTCGATTAATCGATTAGTTGTTTCGGCCCTAGATTAGACCTATTTCTCTTTTCATCCATGGACGGACACTTCCTTCTCAATCATTGACATATGGGTTATGTTCCTGTTCATAGGAGAGGACTAGGCAGAACATGTTAAAAGTTTAAACACATGTAACATTAATCAGCGTTGAACAGCCCGCCCAGGGGGCGGTCCAGCTAGACATAACCCTCCGCCCTGCAGTCAGCAGCTCAGTTTTTTTCTGCCTAGTAGAGAAGGACGTGGCTCTCTTTTGGGCCCAGAGTCCAGAAGAATTTATTACATTTTTATTTTTTGTGATCTCTTCTATTAACTGCCGGCTGGGTGACAGGCTGGATATTAAAGATCCTTGTAGTTTTCCCAGTTCTGGCCATCGAGTGTGCCAGTCCTTGGCTTTGTGCTGGTTCTGCCACAACGTACCCCATGGCTCCAGGGGTGGCCAGTGAGCACATGCTCTGGCGTCCACATACGATTGGGCTGATTGTTGTCTCACTCACAGTGGACCGGGCCGACAGCTACTCCAACTCGTTTGTAGGCCTGTCAGGGACGCACCAGCGAGTCCTCATGGGACGGGTAAGTACTATTCCCCCTGCCTCGGCAGGTGGGAACAGCTGGGCGTTTCAGGGAATTGGGGGTTTTCCTGTCCTCCCTTTCCCTGCTCTGTCACATTTCCCCTTCTGCTCTAGCAGGGCGCTCTGCGACCGGGGCGTACCTGTGGGGGGGCTCCGGATCCCGGTGGGGGACTGTGGGGTGCCTGGGCTCGCTTGTCTGTGAGGGATGCTCTGTTGTGAAGTCCCTGTGTTTGGCCTTCTCGTCCACATCGCATTGCTCAGGCGCCATTTTTGCGGCACCACCATTTTCTTGTATGCCTGCTGTTGTATGTAATTTCTTATTGGCGGCACATGTTATTGCGGGCGGCCATTTTCTTGTGGTTACACACTTTTGGATGGGGTTTTGGCCTCTAGTGCTGGCTTCATGTAAAGCGTGCAGCACAATTCTGCTCCGTTTTCCTCACGCTGTGTACAGACGGAAGCTGGGCAGCGGCGCTCAATGATCTCTTGCTGGGTGGTGAGTCCCCTGGGTAACCCCCCCTGGTCAGTGCAGCAAGGAGGGTGGACTTTTCAGTTTTTGCTGAGTCCCTGTGAGCCGTCAGTAATGGAGTCCGTATCTGGCCCTTCTCCAAACATGCCAGAGGCAGCAGCCGGTCCACCTGCAGTGACCATGGACGCTTTGTCGGCAGTCCTGGAATCATTTGTTGCCAGGGTGGAAGCGGCGTGCGAGCGTAAGGGGGGTAAAAAGCGCCCCCTCCGCCATCCCCAGGGGAATGCTCTGACTCAGACCCGGGCCTAGCTGTGGCACAGGACCCCGGTTCTGGGTTATCAGAGGATGCGGACCAGGACCTTCCCTGTGAGGAAGATCCTTCATCCGGGTCAGTGCATGACAGGGCACTTGTGGGTGCGCTTATCAATGCTGTGAGGGACTCCCTTAAGCTGGAAGGTGCAGCTGAGGCGTCCACGGAGGGGTCAGTCTCTTTTGGGTCGCACAAATCGACCCGCTCTGTGAAGGTGTTTCCCTATGTGTCCTTTGATAAATTCATAGATAAGGAATGGGAAAAGCCGCAGAAGTCTTTTGTGGTCCCTCAGCGCCTGGCGATCAGGTATCCTTTTGAGGAGAGCCTTTTGAAAAAAATGGGCTTCTCCGGTTGTTGACCCCCCGGTCGCTCGGTTAAATAAAGTAACCACTCTCCCTGTAGAGGGGACCCATGCATTTAAGGACCATACTGATAGGAGGTCCGAGGCACTGAGCAGGTCTATATTCACCTTGCTGGGGTCTGTGTTGCTGCCTATTGTGGCTGCTACCTTGGTGTCTCAGACGCTCACTGACTGGACAAAGATTTTGCACCCGACTGTGGAGGAACATCGGCTCCCTCTGGAGTGTATAAGAATGGCCGACCAGTTGGTGCAGGCCTTGGGTATGTCTATGATGCCACTCTGGATGCAGCCCCCTTAATCTCCAGGGCCTCTGTATCTGCGGTGGTAATGCGCCACCTAATTTGGCTAAAATGCTGGTCCGCTGACCAGGCTTCTAAAAAAGCCTTGGCAGACCTGCCCTTCAAGGATGGGAGGCTTTTTGGTACCTCCCCGGATGACATTATTAAGGATTCTATTGCTGTGATTCAGCGCCAATTAATATATACAAAATTATGTTAATTTTTTTTATATATAAATAAATATACAAATTATATATAACGGCTGCTCCCCTGCGGATGCAGCCTTAAGCTCCTATCTGAATGAGTGTATATATAAGAAAAAGGGGGCGCTCAAATACTCTTAACAAACTTAATTAATAAGTGATAACTTATCTAATAAATTATTGTGTGAATAATTCTTAAATATAAACACCAACACAATCCTGTGATGCCTATATACAAAAAGGTGAATTGAAAGTCAAAATATATAAAAATCTATTATTAAGGATGTCACTGGAGGTAAGAGCACACTTCTCTCTCAGTCCGCTAAGGGGAAGGAGCCGCGCTGTAAGCCGCGTCTTTCCTTTCCCACGCAGAAGCGGTATTTTCGTCAGTCAGGGTCCGCAGGTAGACATTTCCAAGCTGCAAAGGGTCCAGCTGGGGGAACAGAAGCATCCCTGGGTGCGCAAGCCCAGCAAGCAAGCTTGCCACTGCATGAAGTTTTGCCACCGCCCGACTCATGGGTGGGGGGACGGCTTTGCAGGTTCACAGCATGGTGGACCTCCCTGTTCTCCGACCAGTGGGTCTGCGAGGTGGTCACTTTGGGGTACAAGATCGAGTTTCTTTCCTGTCTGCCAAACAGATTCTTTCCCTCAAATCTCCCTCTTCTTCCGGCTCGTTGGTCTGCCCTATTGGGGGCAGTGCAAAATTTGCTAGGGGCCAGAGTGATATTACATGTACCACTGGAGGAGAGGTTTCAGGGTTTTTATTCAAATCTGTTTGTGGTCCCAAAAAAGGACCAATTCCGTCCGATCCTGGACCTCAAAGCCTTCAATGTCTTTGTAAAGGTTCGGAAGTTCTGCATGGAATCCATTCGTTCGGTGGTTGCTGCGCTCCATCCGGGAGACTTTCTGGCATCCCTGGACATCAAGGACGCATACTTGCATGTCCCAATCTGCACAAGACACCAGAGGTTTCTGTGCTTTGCAACCGGCGAAGACCATTATCAGTTTGTGGCTCTTCCCTTTGGCCTAGCGTCAGCACCAAGGGTTTTCACCAAGGTGCTCGCCCCGATTCTGGCTTTGCTGAGACAGTAAGGCATTGCTATCATGGGCTACTTGGGCGATCTTCTACTGAGAGCAGCTTCTGGCTCAGAATTAGAGGAAGATGTGGCTATCGCCAGTCAGACCCTCCGAGAATTCGGTTGGGTGTTTAAACATGCAGAAGTTGGTCCTGACACCGACTCAGCGTTTGGAGTACCTAGGGTTGATTCTGGACTCCAAGGTGGCGAGAGTCCTCCTTCCTTTGGAAAAATTGCAGACTCTCCAGTCTGCGGTGAGGTTGTTGACATCCCGCAAATGGTCGTCTCTCCACTTTTGCATGCGAGTTCTTGGTCTTATGGTAGCCTCCTTCGAGGCAGTACCGTATTCTCAATTCCACACTCGATTCTTGCAGAAGGAGATCCTGTCCAAATGGAACAAATCTCCATTGTCTCTGGATCATCAGATTCAGGTCAGTCGCCTGGTCAGGGCTTCTCTGAGTTGGTGGCTGAGATCCCCGGCTCTTCAGTCCGGGAAGTCGTTCCCTCCCTTCCATTAGACTGTGATTACGACGGATGCCAGCCTCACAGGTTGGGGGGAGTCTGGGGAGTCCTGTCGGCCCATGGTCGCTGGACTCCGGATGAATCCCGTCTGTCGATCAATGTCCTGAAACTTCGGGCGATCAGACTGTGTCTCTCCTCGTGGTCGAGGAGACTACATGGACGCCCGATCAGGATTCAGTCAGACAACGCCACGGCGGTGGCTTATGTCAACCGTCAGGGGGGAACAAGGAGCTCGGCTGCAGCGTCAGCGGTCGCTCACATCTTGCGGTGGGCGGAAAGAAGCGTGCCAGCTCTGTCAGCCGTCTACATTCCGGGCGTAGAAAACTGGCAGACGGACTAGTCGCCAGATGCTAGACCAGAGGGAATGGTCCTTGCACCCAGAGGTGTTTCAACTCCTTTGCCGGAGGTGGTGCACGCCGGACGTGGATCTCCTGGCCTCTCGACTCAATTGCAAGGTGTCGATTTGTGGCCAGGTCCAGAGATCCCTGGGCAGACACGTTGGTGGCCCCGTGGGGGCCAGTATCGGCTAATTTATGCCTATCCCCCACTGAAGTTGTTTCCTCGTCTGGTCCGCAGAGTGGAGACCGAGGGGATCCCGGTGATTCTAATCGCTCCAGATTGGCCCAGGCGTCCTTGGTACGCCGATCTCTTGCACCTGGTGGCGGACGTACGGCATGGCTATTGAAAGCCAGGTACTAAGGGACCGAGGTCTTTTGGATTCGGTCATTTCAACCATGTTGAGGGCACGAAAATCTTCTTCCAGGAAGATCTATCATCGTATTTGAAGGCCTACATCTCTATGTGTGAAGAGATGGAGTGGCGTCCACGGACGTATTCGGTTTCCAGGATCCTGCTGTTTTTACAGCGTGGAGTGGATCAGAAACTTGCCTTAAGCACCATTAAAGGTCAGATTTCAGCCTTGGCTGTTTTCTTTCAACGGCCTTTGGCGTCCCATTCCCTGGTGGGTACTTTTGTGCAGGGTGTTCGACAGGTGGCTCCCCCAATTAGACCACCTGTTCCTCCATGGGATTTAAATCTGGTGCTCTCAGTTCTTCAGGAACCTCCTTTTGAGAACATCAGAGAGATTCCTCTCTTGACACTATCTCAGAAGGTGGCCTTTCTAGTGGCTATTACATCTGTCAGAAGTGTTTCTGAATTGGCGGCCTTGTCTTGAAAGTCACCATACTTGGTCCTACATAAGGATAAAGCGGTGCTACACCCGCAGCCCTCTTTTCTTCCTAAGGTAGTTTCTCCTTTCACCTAAATGAGGACATTGTGCTACCATCCTTGTGTCCTCGGCCGTCGCATCCCAGAGAGACTGCGCTCCATACTTTAGACATGGTACGTGCCCTGCAGGTGTACTTGTCTGTTACGGCTCCATTTCGGAGGTCTGACTCGCTGTTTGTGTTGGTCCACAAAAGGGCCTGGTGGTCTCGTCGGCCACCATCTCTCGGTGGATCAGACAGACCGTCATTCAGGCCTATGCCCTTAAGGGGCAGGCGCCCCCCATTTTCCGGTTACGGCACATTCAACCAGGGCAATTGGTTCTTCCTGGGCTTTCCGACATCAAGCATCTGTCTCACAGGTGTGCAAGGCGGCGACCTGGTCGTCCGTACACACTTTCTCAAAATTTTACAAGGTTGATGTGAGTGCATCTTCAGATGCTTCCTTTGGCCGCAAGGTCTTGCAGGCGGCTGTTGGAGGTTGCAACTCCTTCGTTGAGGAGCTCTGCTTGTTTGGGGTGAAGTTAGTTGCTTTTGATGCTGTTCCCACCCCTCGTTTTTGACACTGCTTGGGGACGTCCCATATGTCAATGATTGAGAAGGCTGTGTACGTCCATGGACGAAAAGACAAAATAGGATTTTTTGTACTCACCGTAAATTCCTTTTCTCTGTCGTCCATGGACTGACACAGCACCCAGCCCTCCTTTTTTAGGTTTGTACAGCTTGTTACAAACTGAGCTGCTGACTGCAGGGCGGAGGGTTATGTCTAGAGGGACCACCCCCTGGGCGGGGCTGTAAAACTCTGATGTAACGTGTGTTTAAAATTTTAACCTGTTCTGCCTAGTCCTCTCCTATGAACAGGAACATAACCCATATGTCAACTATTGAGAAGGCTGTGTCCGTCCATGGACGACAGAGAAAAGGATTTTACGGTGAGTACAAAAAAAATCCTATTTTTTCTAATGTACATCGCACATATTCTAAAATTGACTTCTTCCTGATTCAGCATAAAGATTTGCCTCTTGTGGCCTCCTCCCAAATCGACTTCACCTACTTTTCCGATCACGCACCGACTCACGTGACTTTGTGATGGGAAGCTACCTCCCTCAGTCCCCCGACTTGGAGTGTTCTGCTTCGCGTTATTGAACTGTTGTATAACACTAGTCAGACAGCTTAACAATAATTCAGAAGTCAAGAAACGTGAGACATCAGATCTGTATGTATTCTTTTTCCGAATAACTTTTTTGTAAAACTACAACAAAGCATAAACAAAACATACCGTATATACTCGAGTATAAGCCGAGTTTTTTCAGCACATTTTTTTGTGCTGAAAATGCCCCCCTCGGCTTATACTCGAGTCACCTTTTTGTGCCTGATATGCTGGATTTGGGGACCCGGTACCGGTTGGCCGTAGGTGCCCTGGACCCCAAACTTGGCACGCATGTAGCCTCACTTGTCCTCTACAAGTGTGCAAAGATTGTTGTCCGGGGGACCTAAGGCCGGGGAGCACCGATTTTTCAAACCGGGTACCCCTTCCATAGACTCCAATGTTAAATGGTAATTTCTCCGGTGACTTTGGGGACCCGGTACTGGCCGGTCGTAGGTCCCCTGGACCCAAAACTTGGCACACATTTAGCCTTATTTCTCCTCTAAGTGTGCAAAGTTTTTTGTCTGGGGGACCTACGGCTGGGGAGCAGCGATTTTTACCCCTTCCATAGACTCCCATTTAAATGTCAGACTAGTCGTGGGCACTGTGAGGCATGCACATGGACACAGTGAGGCATGCAGATGGACACCATAGGCTTATACTCGAGTCAATACGTTTTCCCAGTTTTTTGTGGTAAAATTAGGTGCCTCGTCTTATATTCGGGTCGGCTTATACTCAAGTATATACAGTATTTGTCAGTACATTAAACATTATACAGCAGCCTAACTCCATCAGCGAGAGTACTCACAGACAATTCCACCATTAGTCCAGGAATAGATAAGGGCTCTTCTGTATGCAGCCTGCTAGATCCAGGAGCAGTCATGAAATGGAGGAAATACAGTTCCAGGTTAAAGGATACTGCCCTTCACTCTGAGGAAAATAACACTTCCTGTCAAGCTCTGGCAAAATAATAACTAACTCTAACCACTAGATGACAGCAACGTCAAACTAACATTGCAGTATAATTTGTAACGGCACACATTTACTATGAACAATATGGGCAGAACACTCCCTGTCTGGCATTTATGTCACTACCTAAATAACTACTGCTATGCAGAAAAAACATATAAACAGGAAAATGGAATCCTAGCTAGTCCGATATCCAAACTATAATGTCAGTTACAGGTCTGAGATAATTTCTGGCGGTCTAATTTTTTACAATCTTGACCTCCACCTTTCTAACCTTGTGTGACAGCAGGAAGGTAAAGTCACCTGGTTGCATCCAGGGGGGTAGATATATTTCTCCCAGATTCAGGCTTTATGCCGACTTATACAACTAGGGAGGGAGTTGATGAAGCCCAGCTGAGGCTAGTGGGCTCATGGATGATTCATACCTCTAGGGAGAGTGCTGGGCGTCGTGCAGGCAGGGAGTTGATGAGACCAGCTGAAGCTTGTCAGCTCGTTTAAGGCCTCTATAAAAACTCCCAGCTTCATTAGGTGTTTGCTCATGCCTGGAACCAGACCTGTGTGGACTGTCTAGGGAGAGTGAACCCCTGTGCGGTGAGACAAAGCCTGTGTGGCTATTTGTTTGGACATTTACTAAACCAGGGACTTAGGGACTAGGACAGCACCAGGCTGATCCCAGTTGTTAGTTAGGGAAACCTGCATGTTTAGTCAGAGGTCAAGCTGACCAGGATTTATTTTGTTTATGTTTCTTTTTGCTTTGCTGTGTTTTTGTCACTGTAAATAGAGAAATAAACCGCACCTTTTGATCTTGAAAACCACAACCTCCGTCTGCTGGGCCTGTTTTGTGTGGGGAGCCCATCCAGGGGGTCACACACACCCGCTACCGAGTTAACCCCCTCACACTTGCCATCCCTGCTTTGTAGAGCATTGACAATAAGTCCTACTGGCCACTTGTTCCTGCCTTTCTTGGCTGTCCTTCAACAGAACAACATCACCCACTTTTACATTTGGGCGATCCTCAGTCCATTTCCTACGGCGTTGCAGATTTGACAGATATTTTCTCTTCCATCTTTTCCAAAAGGTATCTGCCAAGCATTGTACTTGCTTCCATTGTTTTGCATGAACTTGTGTTGTACTTATGGTTCCAGATGGAGCAGACAAAGAGTTCACCTTTTGAGTCAACAACATTGCTAGGGTAAGGACCATAGGTGTGGACTCGCCACACTGTTAATTATGTATTAGGCCCCCGGCCCTCTAGTATTGTTACTATCTGAAGGGACTGGGTTCACTCCTATCATGCTTATGAGCACTCCTGGGTTGGTTTAGTTTTTGGTGTATTTTTATGCGGAGCATTCTGTTTTAGTTTTAACTATAGGCTTTGGTGCTTCTCCCATTGGAGTTGCGAGACTTCCTGCTAGCGTAGTGTTGATTGCCCTCTTTTAGATATAACAATAGCCAACATGGCTCGTTGTGGACTTGGCCCTCCTGCTAAGACCATTTCACACTCAGTCCCTGTTTTTAAGGATCCGCAGTCCCCATTATTTTTATTATCAGAGGAAACCAAGTGTATCTCGCATACTAATGTGACTCCTCAGTTTGAGGCCAATTGTTTGAATTCACACACTTCGTCTTCTCAAAGATCGTTCTCACGGGTCAATGCTTCTAATACACTTCCTCATCCACTAAGAAACCTTCCTGCATCGTCCTTAACAGGGGGTCTTCTAAATTGCAGGTCAGCAGTGGCTAATGCAGCTAATATTGCGGCCCTTATTATGGATGAGGATCTGGATTTTCTTTGTCTCACGAGACTTGGCTTCAAGACTTTAAAGCCCCTATCTTGGATGAGCTGGTCCCTCCCCATTATAAAATATTTCAATGTAACCGCCCAACTGGCAGGGGGGGTGGGGTAGCCATGATTTTTAAAAAACATTTTTTAGTATCTGTTTCAGAGAATTTTAACACTATTTACAAATCTTTTGAAAATTTCGTTTTTCCTTTTCAAGTAGCTAGCAAGCTCACTTACGGGTTTGCTTTGATTTATCGCCCCCCTGCATTTAAAACTTGCTTTTGTTTTTGAATTTCTCAGTCTAGCCTCACAGATGTCCATTGTGTTCAAAGGCTCCTGCATCTTGGGTGATTTAAACTTTTGGGCGGAGGATCTAAGTAATTCCCCCACCCAATCCCTTATCCAAGAACTGTTGCTTTTGGGCTATAGGCAACATGTGACAGCGGCCACCCACACTGCTGGTCATGTGTTGGATTGGCTCCTGTTCAGTGGATTGTCAGCAACCTAGGGAGTTGACCTGGTCGGATCACAGGTTTATTTCCTTTAGCCTGGCCCTACCGGAAGGGAAACCCCCACATATCCCAGATCGCTCTGGCCCCAAGGTTTTCTCAAGAAACTTTTCAAAAGTCTGCCCAGACAGATTTGGAAACCTTGTGGCTACGAGTATTAACCAGCCAAACTTTTTTGAGCTGGGCGACCCAGTAGAGAAACTGAGTATTTTTCAGGAGTCGTTTGAAGTGGCTCTTGATGTGTTATCAGGATGAGATCTAATCCCCGTCCCCTGGGCAAGAGCCCACAATGGTTTACCGAGGAGCTTAGGCTCCTCAAAAAGCGGGTTCGGTCCAGGGAGAGACACTGGCGGAAGTTCCTTCTGGAAGCTGACAAAAAAGCTGCATCTGGTTGTCCTCTATCTTTATAAGAGGGATATTAGAGAGGCTAAAAAGATCTACTTCCGAGAGCGAATCAGGAAGGCAGCCAACAGCACGGCCAAACTTTTCAAGATCTCCTCAGAGTTAACCCATCCCGAAGCTACCAGCTCTGCTCCCAAGGAGTCACAGGACTGGTGCCAGGAGCTCGCTGACGACTTTGTCTCTAAGGTTAAGACCATTAGAGACAACATTCCCAGGCTAGAGACTGTGCAAGAGGACATCAGCCACACAGTGATTGCCCGGTTTCCAACCAGTTACGGCTATACAGGTGGTTGAGGTAATTGCCTCTTTGAAACCATCTTCCTCTCCATTAGATGTATGTCCTGCCGGGCTGGTTAAAAAATCTGCTGCCCTTTTGGCCCCCTTTATTGGGGAGACAATCAACTGCTGCTTCAGGACAGGTACTGTCCCAGGCGCTCTGAAGCGGGCCGTGGTCTTGGCCCTGCTGAAGAAACCGACCTTGGACCCGGACATACTGGGCAACTACAGGCCGATTTCCATCTTGCCTTTTGTGGCAAATGTGATGGAGCGCCTGGTGGTTATCCAGCTACAGGCTTACCTTGAGTCTTTCCATCTCTTGGACGAATTCCAGTCCTGATTTAGACCTGGACATGGAACAGAGACGAGCCTCATCTGTGTCTATGATGATGTCCTTCACAGCTTGGACAGGGGTGACTCAGTAGCTCTGGTTCTTTTGGATCTGCCGGCCGCATTTGATACCATTAATCATGGAATCTTACTGGAGCGGATGAAATCAGTTTTGGGTATGAGTGGGTCGGCTTTGGCATGGGTGGCCTCTTTCTTAGAGGGCAGAGTTCAGGGAGTCAAGACTGGCCCCTTTTACTCTAAGTCCACTGCCCTGGATTGCGGAGTGCCACAGGGCTCTGCCTTGTCTCCCCTGCTGTTTAATATCTATATGAGGCCCCTTGCCGACCTGCTAAAGTCCCACGCCGTCCATTAACATGTTTATGCGGACGACACCCAGGTTTACCTAAAGATTCCTAGGAACCAGACGGCTGATGCCACCCTTGCCAGCTGTTTGGAGGCCATCAACACATAGATGTCTGCCAACTTCCTGAAACTTAATGGGGGAAAAACTGAGGTGATCATCTTCAGCGATCTGGCCACCCCTCCAGATATCCCACCTTGGCCTCCCTCATTTGGTCCTGCTCTGGAGGTGGCCCCCCAGGTCCGTGATCTGGGATTTGTCCTAGATTCAGGTTTAACTTTGGCTCCTCAGGTAAAGAGGGTCGTCAGTGCATGTCACTTGCAGCTAAAACTCCTGAGGGTGCTGTTTAAATATTTGGATATCTCGTACAGAAAAACTGTCATCGGCGCCATGATAGGTAGCTGCCTAGACTACTGCAACTCTCTTTATCTGGGGTTGCCAAAGATGTTAGTGCAGAAGCTTCAACTTATTCAAAATGCTGCGGCTAGGTTACTCATGGATGTCCTGCTGAGGGATCATACCACCCCTGTCCTTTGCGCCTTGCACTGGCTGCCGGTACACTATCGCACCTTATTTAAGGCCGGATGTATTATGTTTAAGATAATGAGAGGCCTGGCCCCAAGCTATCTCTGCTCTCGTTTTCATAATTGCGCTTTTGTTAGATCTCTCAGATCTACCGGCAGAGATCTCCTCCACATCTCGGTACCCAAGAAGATCCGGCGTGGTGGTCGGGCCTTCTCCCACCAGGGTGCCGTTTTGTGGAATAGCCTCCCTGTCGAGCTCCAGGAGGCCCCTACTATGCCGGTCTTCCGCGGGTTACTGAAGACTTGGCTTTTCACGCAAGCCTTCCCTGCGTAGCCTCTCTCTTCCACCCTTTCTGCCACTCTGTGCTGCTTCTGGTTCCTGGGTCCTCTTTTCCCAGAAACTCTGCTATGCGCGTCGAGACCCTTCGGGGTAAGACCGCGCTATATTAAGATACCACTCAACTCAGGTGTATCTGGGTCTGAGGACACAGGAACTATAAGCCTGGCATTCATAATAGCTGTGACCTCTGCCATAAAGGTGCTTAAAGTCTCATGGGTCAAGAGAGCAGGTTTGGTTTGTAGCAACATAGCGTCCAAGATTCGCCTGGCAATACCTATAAGTCTCTTCCAGACACCACCCATATGTGAGGAGTGTGGAGGATTAAAGACCCATGTACATCCTCTGTCTTGGAGAAAGTCTTGCATTTGTGATTCGCTGTCACGAATGTTAAGTTCTTTGCAGGCTCCCACAAAGTTTGTTCCTCTGTCAGAACGGAGCAGTTTTGCTGGGCCACGAATTGAGAAGAATCTCGTCCAAGGCATTAATAAAGCTTGATGTTGACATGGCTTCAAGTAGCTCTGTGTACAGCTAGTGTGGACAAACAAGTGAAAAGGACTGCCCACCGTTTACTGTCCACGCTGCCTCCTCTAGTGCGACGGGTTAAAACAGAAGACAGACCAAATGCATCTAAGCCCACATTGGTGAAAGGTGGTTGAGCAATTACTCTGTCCTCTGGTAGCTCTGCCCTCTTTTGACTTTGTAGTCTTCCTCGCAGCTTGCGACAGATGACACATTTGTGTATAACAGCTGATACCAAGCGTTTGCCACCAAGATTCCAGAAACCTGCGGATATAATTGCACCTTCTGTGATGTCGCCCTTGGTGAACTACTTGTTCATGATGGTACCTAACCAGCAGTGTTGCAATGTGGTGATTATAAGGTATAATGACAGGGTGTTTCTCTTCCTCCTGAAAGTTCAGCAAGAGATAAACGTCCACCTACTCTCAACAACCCATTCTTGTCTAAAAAGGGGCTAAGCCTCCTAAGACGGCTTTGTTTTGGGAATGTCTTTTTGTTTTTTGATAGTCAATTTCTTTCTGGAAATGTTTGTTTTGAACAGAAGAAATTTTAACAGACTTTGCCTGAGCAAGTTCTACTAGATTGACCTGTTCATGGAAACTTTCCCACCTTCTGACCTGAGCGCTATTGGTTTCTCTCCGGAAGGTTTTAGCGACATGGATGAGTCTGGCTAGGGTCTTAACTAATATCTTCCAGAAAGAAAATCTATCAAAGCAATGTGAGTGAAGTGTGACTTCAGAAGCTTTGGTTCTGAAATTTGTAATTTCCGATCTGATTTCAGGGTCAGCTTCGGGCTCTGAGTGGATAAACATTAGCAGTATCTATCTGCTCACAGTGTGGTTGGTAAACACCGAACATTGGAAGATACCAGTGTTCCCTGTCTGTTTCAAGTGGTCCTGCAACTTCAGTGTGATCATTGTCTAGCATCCCTTTAATGAATTGCGTGAAATCTCTTTTCACTTCTGGCTATCTCTGCAGAGTTTTGCTGAGTGAATGCAAACACTTCATGCTCCCTGTTACTAGACAAAATACGTCTATGTGTGCGAAAGGGGAGAGGGGCCACCCAACTGTGATTGTCATCTTGGTAAGCCTCTCTATCCATAATCTGCAAGAAGGTCTGATCCTCTATAGAGAGGGCCTGTTTATCATCATCTTTAGTTTTCTGGAACACTGTAATCCCTAGATTGTCTGTCTCAATGTTGGAATTGACTTCTTCTTTTCCATATAGTGTAGGAGAGTCTCAGTGTTGTGTTGACCTACCAAAGCTTTCCTTGACAACAAAGCTGTTGTGACAGGGACTGAGAAGAGATGTGCGTCCATTTGTTAACACAGACATCTTTAAAGTGCTAATGTTGTCAGACTGGTGCCCTGTCCCCAGGCAAACTTCTCCTACAATGACCCACCCCAGGTCCAGTCTCTGTGCATAGGGGGCATTATAAGGTCCATTGATTTGCTGGTGCACCTTGTGTACCTGAAGGATGTCTCTCCCAAGAAGTAGAAGGATAGAAACATCTGGCTCAACAGCTGGGATAAGGTGAGCAATTGAGCGGAGGTGAGGTTGGTGATAGGCTACTTCTGGAGAGGGAATTTCAGTTTTGTCGTCAGGCATCATGCCACACTCTATTAGGGTAGGAAGTGGGAACTGCACTTTCTTATTGAAGGATTCAGTGGTAAAGCCAGTAGCTCTTCTCCCTGTGGTTTCAATTTGTCTCCACACATGTCCTTAGAGTGTATGGAACTGCACTTGTCTTGAGATTAAAGATATCAAAAAAATCTGACTTTGCAAGGGATCTGTTGCTCTGTTCATCTAGCACTGCATACATTTTCACTGCCCTTTCTCTCTTACCAGTGGAATACACAGTCACTAAACAGATTTTAGAGCATGAACGTGCTCTCTTGCCTTGTCCACATACTTCAGTGCAATTAGACATTACTGAGGAGAGAGGGGTCTCTTGTTGCTCCCTGCCCTGATCTTTCCTGGGTTCTACAGTATCTAGTGGGGCAGGAGCAGGGCCTGGGTGCAAAGCTGCAATATGTCTCTCACTGCCACATTCTGTACTTTCTACTGGTATTTTGCAGTCTTTGGCAACGTGATAAGTAGATCCGCAACACTTGAAACAGATGCCATTTTGTTTAAGGAAGGACATCCGCTCTGCAATGGGTTTGCTTCTAAAGCCTTTGCATTTCTTTAGTGGATGTGTTTTTTTGTGTATTGGGCAATGTCTATCAGGGTTTTCTATGGTGTGTACCTTGTGGGTGCTTTTTGTACTCTGTGACTTCTGAAGGTACAGCTGTTTTGTGTGTGGATACAGAGGTCCTACCGTGAGGTCTGTAAAGTTTCTCAGGTCTGTGTGGTTGATTGCCGCTGGTGGTGAAGGCGAAACTGGGATCACTTCGGATTTTCGCTTGCTGTCGGACAACCCTAGAAAACACAGAGAAAGAGGGGAAAGTGACTCCATAATCTTCTTTAAATTTACCTCCCACAGACATCCATTTGTCTTACAGATTTGAGGGTAGTTTCTCTACTATGGGATTAGTGTCTCTAGCTGTATCTAGATATGAAAGTCCTGGCAAGTAGCCATCCTCTTTGGCATATTCTATCTCTAGTAGAAGATCACTTAGTACTTGTAGCCGCACGTTTTCTCTGTAGCCCACCTTGGGAAAGACTTCGTTTTTTTTCTGCAGTCCTCCTTCTATTACCTCTGGGGATCCATACGTTCTAGTCTTTTCCAGGTCATGTTGAGTCCTCCTGCTGCAGGGTTGAACAGGTTTGCTCTGCTCATCCTCTTGGCATGCTCTGCTGACTCGGTAGCAAGCCATTTTATCATTAAATTAAGCATTTCTGCTGGTGAACATTTCAGACCTTCAGTGGCATTCAGAAAGGAAGATTTCCATGCCCAATACTTTTCAGGACCGTCATCAAATTGGAGAAAGCCTGAGCTAACCATTTCTTTGCGGATGAGATATTTGGTGACATCCACTGCACATTGTTGTTCGCACATGTAATCTATAGGTTGAGGTGATGGGAACACTTACTTTTTGTTCGTAGGGGTTTCTGGTGCTTCATTCTTGGTTTGCTGGCAGCCGCTGACCTCATGTGGTTGTTTGGGCCTGCGCAGGGGGTATGTTGATCTCGGCCTGAATTGCTTTGCTTCAGGTTTAAAAGACTGTATGCATAAAACAACAAATAACAAAAATGTCACTGCCCCAATCTATGACCGGTCTTCACAGCAAGGAGCACTGGATGGGCGGACGCATGTCAATAAAAAACACACACAGAATGTCCAAGCTCAACTTACCAACCAATCAGCAAGAAAACGAATTCACCTGTCTAACAGTACGTTTAAAAACAGGGGTTTAGTTGCACGCCTTTGCAAATACATGTGTAAGCTGCAGGCCCCGTCAAGGCTCCCTGTATGCTGCAGTCCTAACTCTAAAATTTAAGGTCTCCTCAATGGAAGCACATGTATGCTGATGGATAGATAAAGGGCAGATGACTGGGGAGCCCACCCTCCATTAAAGGGGCAGGAGCACACTAAACACCCAGCACATGGAAGCAAAGGTGCTAGTGCGTTGCCTGACCACAATGACACCAATACATATAACAAAAATGTCACTGCCCCAATCTATGACTGGCCTTCACAGCAAGGAGCACTGGATGGGCGGACGCATGTCAATAAAAAACACACACAGAATGTCCAAGCTCAACTTACCAACCAATCAGCAAGAAAACGAATGTATGCGCATCAGTAAGGTTCTGGATGTACTCGTACGATCTGCAGAGGATAGAGGTTTTTCTGGAACCTCTGAGTCTTTATATGATTTCTCACTTCCTGACCGACTAGTTCCCATGTAGGCAGCTGCCTCTGCTTCAGCAGCTGCAGCAACAGTCTGTCGCTGCAGAATAAGCAATTTTGATTCTAATTCTGCTTCTTCTTGTGCTATGGCAGCTTTTTTTGCTGCCATCTCCTGCATCATCATGGCTTTTTCTGCGTTCTGTAGCTGGACGCAGGCAGCTTCTGCCTTGGCCCGAGATCTAACTGCTGAGGAACTTGCTGAGGACATCTTGCTAGCCCGTGAAGATCTAGACGCATGCGAGTCTGCATCATCTTGCTGGGCACTGGGAATGTTCTCCTTTCCTTGTTGTGTCGGCGATAGTGTGTCATCAGCCTGGTACTTTGTTCCTGATCTTAGACTCATGCTGAAGTAATGGCATCTCAATTCGTTCCAGACCGCCTCGTGGTTGTCTTTTTACTGTTCTGCTTTGCATTATTGAACTGTTGTATAACACTAGGCAGACAGCTTAACAATAATTCAGAAGTCAAGAATCGTGAGACACCAGATCTGTATGTATTATTTTTCTGAATAACTTTTTTGTAAAACTACAACAAAGCATAAACAAAACATGTGTTAGTGCATTAAATATTATACAGCAGCCTAACTCCATCAGTGAGAGTACTCACAGACAATTCCACCATTAGTCCAGGAATAGATAAGAGCTCTTCTGTATGCAGCCTGCTAGATCCAGGAGCAGTCATGAAATGGAGGAAATACAGTTCCAGGTTAAAGGTTACTGCCCTTCACTCTGAGGAAAATAGCACTTCCTGTCAAGCTCTGGCAAAATAACTAACTCACTCTAACCACTAGATGGCAGCAATGTCAAACTAACATTGCAGTATAATTTGTAACAGCACACATTTACTATGAACAATATGGGCAGAACATGGAGGCTCATTGAGTCTTTGTTACAAATCCCGGAGGTGTGTTGTGAACTTGACCAGGTACTTTCTGATTACTTCTTAGAAAACGTTGATCCGTCCATGAATTCTGTGACCATTTGGGAAGCACATAAATGCGTGGTGCGAGGCACGTTGATCCATATAGGGGCCCAAAAGAAGCGGGAAAGGTCATGACAGATTGACTCGCTAGTTTCTCAGGTGTGCTCTTTTGAGCTACTACACAAATGATCGTTGGCAGAAGCTTGGAAAGATCAGTTTGCAAATGGATAGAAAACTGTCTAAAAGACCATATTCAGAGAGTAGTGGTTAATGATTCATACTCTGAATGCTCTAGGGTTGGTACTGGTGTACCCCAAGAGTCTGTGTTGGGACCCTTACATTTTAATATATTTATAAATTATATAGGGTCTGGGATTAAAAGTACAATTTCAGTCTTTGCAGATGACACCAAGCTATGTAGTGAAATAACACGCTTACAGGATTTCTCCAACTTTGAAGCTGACCTCAATGCACTGTTTAATTGGGCAACTATGTGGCAAATGAGGTTTAATGTTGATAAATGTAAAGTTATGCACTTAGGGGCTAATATGCATGTATCGTACATGTAAGGGAGTCAATTTTGGAGAAGGATCTGGGTGTTGTGGTAGATCATAAGCTTAAAAATAGCATGCAATGCCAATCTGCAGTTTCCAAAGCAAGCAAAATCCTTTCTTGTATTAAAGTGTTTGTTGACCTAAAAAAAAGTATTCTGATCCTGGTCCCTTAACCACTTGCCGACCGGCTCAGCACATTAATGTTGGCAAAGTGGTTCGTTACCGCATCCCCGTACATCGGCCCCTTTTAAGATATAGGGGATATTTATTATAGCAAAAAGTAAAACGTATATTTTTTTCCTCAAAATTGTCGCTATTTTTTTGTTAATGGCGCAAAAAATAAATACTGCAGAGGTGATCAAACATCATCAAAATAAAGCTCTATTTGTGGGAAAAAAAGGACGTCAATTTTGTTTGGGTACAACGTCGCACGACCGCACTATTGTCAGTTAAATTGACGCAGAGCCATATCGCAAAAATGGCCTGTCATTAAGGGGTCAAATCTTCTGCTTTGTAAGTGGTTAAAGCAGATTAAACAGCACAGTGCTTGTGCTGTGTAATCTGCCCCCCTCTAAACTGTAAAAAAAAAACAAAAAAAAAAACTGCCACTTCCTGTATCTTCCCATATCCCCTGTAATCCCTGTATCCCCTCTCTGTACTGACCACAAAAATCAGGACTGCTGAGCCCTGAGAACCGTGGTCAGAGTGCATCATATGCAGCTGCTCTCCTCTCTCCCCCTCCCTCCTCCTTGCCTGTCAGCTCCCTCTGTGTGCCTCCCTCTCTGACTTTTTCCTCCCCGCTGTTATTAATAATAGAAAACCTACAATGATCACTGCCAGCCCCTCTATTAGAGCTTGGCATACCACACTATGTAAGTTATTTCTAAACACGAGCGTTGTAAATGCCTATTTTGAGCTGGCTTCAAAGCCGGTCACGTGACTCAGGGACACTTTACAGCTCCGAGATAGGGCTTCTGCGGGAGGTCATGTGGTCTCCCCGGCTGACGTCAGAGGGAGATTTTGGCCCCTCCCGCAGAAGTCACTGCCAAAAGTACCAATACCTGGTTTAATAGTCATGGCATCACTGTGCTTGATTGACTGGCAAACTTGCCTGACCTAAACCCCATAGAGAATTTGTGGGGTACAGTCAAGAGGAAGACACCAGACCCAACAATGCAGACAAGCTGAAAGCCGCTCTCAAAGCAACCTGGGCTTCTATAACACCTCAGGAGTGCCACAGGCTGATCGCCTCCATGTCACACCAAATTGATGCAGTATTTTATGCAAAAGGAGCCCAGACCAAGTATTGAGTGCCTACTAATACCGTACATAGACACACTTTTCAGTAAGCCAACATTTTTGTATTAAAAAAAATAAAAATATATATATAATGTGTGTGTGTGTGTGTACGTACACATAAATTTTTTTCCTTTTTTTTTTTTTATATTGGTTCTATGTAATATTCTAATTTTCTGAGATGCTGAATTTGGGGTTTTCACTAGCTGTAAGCCATAATTATCAAAATTAAAAGAAAGAAATGCTTGAAATATATCACTCTGTGTGTGACACATGTATATAAAATGTATGTTTCACTGTACTCAATTACTGAAATTCAACTTTTTGATATATCTTTTATATATAAACACAACTGTGCAAACATCATTTAGATTTCTTCTCAATTATCTTTAGCAAAAGCTCACACATTGTATCTCTGCCCCGTAGAAAATGTTTTGTTAACTGTTGGGATCAGCTGAATAGTCATAAAAAAAAAAAAAAAATCCAGAGCTTATAATTCTCTTTTTGTATGTCTTATTTTATTTTTAGTTTTGAAAATAATTGTAATCAGCGCGTTGCCCATGCAAACCAACAGGTTCAGTTTAATACAGACCAAAAGAGACACATACAGTATACTTACCTTCCTTTCACTCCCACGCCACTCTCTTCTGCTCCCAGTGCAAAATAAAGTCTTATGTTTGCTATAATTTGTCAGAGTAATAACTTACACTTTATCAACTCCTCATGCAACAGCACCAATTGGTCCTATACAGTCACATGCTCTTCTAAACCTAGACATTCTGAATGTATTTTTTATTTATTTTTTGCTTCCAGCTCTTAACCACTTAAGCCCCGGAAGAATTTGCCCCATTCCTTACCAGAGCACTTTTTGCGATTCACACTGCGTCGCTTTAACTGACAATTGCACGATCGTGCGATGTGGCTCCCAAACAAAATTGACGTCCTTTTTTTTCCACAAATAGAGCTTTCTTTTGGTGATATTTGATCACCTCCTGCGGTTTTTATTTTTTGCGCTATAAACAAAAATAGAGCGAGAATTTTGAAAAAAATTCAATATTTTTTTACTTTTTGCTATAATAAATATCCCCAAAAAATCTATAAAACATTTTTTTTCCACATTTTAGGCCGATACGTATTCTTCTACATATTTTTGGTAAAAAAAATCGCAATAAGCGTATATTGATTGGTTTGCGCAAAAGTTATAGCGTCTACAAAATAGGGAATAGATTTATTGCATTTTTTTTTTTTACTAGTAATGGCGGCGATCTGCAATTTTTTTTATTGTGACCGTGACATTGCGACTGACATATCGGACACTTTTGACACATTTTTGGGACCATTTACATTTATACAGCGATAAGTGCTATAAAACTGCACTGATTACTGTGTAAATGTGACTGGCAGGGAAGGGGTTAACACTAGGCCCTGAAGGGGTTAAATATGTTCCCTAGTGAGTGATTCTAACTGTAGGGGAAGGGACTCACAAGGGAAGGAGACCGTTCTGTGTTCCTCTGTACTGGGAACACACATCGGTCTCCTCACCTCTTGACAGGACATGGATCGGTGTGTTTACACACACCGATCCATGGTACTGCCGTGATTGCGGGCAATCGTGGGTGCCCGGCGGACATGGCGGTCCCGGAGACGCGCACCGGGTCCCAAACGATGCCGCGCAACGGGTCCCAAGCTATGCTGCGCGCCCCCTAGTAGGCCGGGAAGCCCTGGATGTCATATGACGTCCACCTAGGATGGGAGATCCCATCTGTGGACATCATATGTCTATGGGCGGGTACTGAAGTGGTTAATGGTGTTGGGGGGTGTGAAGGAAATGTAAGTACTGTATTTATTGGGGTATAACACACATTCAACCCTGCAAATCGGTTGCAAATAGTGTGTGCGTGTTATACGCCGATACTGCAATTTGGGCTGCCTCTGAGAGAATGGTGAGGGGGGCGGGATGAGTGCCGTCAGATTACATATAGCGAGATTCTCCTGTTTACTCAGCGGCCTCTGTAATTTAAAGTCTCGTCTCCTGGGCTGGCATTGGACCAGTGTTCTGTCTATCATAGAAGCCGGTCCAGGAGGTGGGACTTTGTATTAAAGAGGCCGCCGAGTAAACTGGAATTTCTCGCTGTATGTAATCTGACGGCGCTCATCCTGCCCTCCTCCCTGAGATGGGCATTGATCAGGCTGCATTCATGGCAATGGGGAGGCTGCAGATGGGCACTAATCAAGCTGCGTTGATGGGCAATTGTGAGGCTACAGATGGGCATTGATTAAGCTGCAATGGTGAGGCTGCAGATGGGCATTGATCAAGCTGCATTGATAGGCAATTGTGAGGCTGCAGATGGGCATTGATGAGCAATTTTGAGGCTGTAGATGGGCATTGACCCTTTTTTTACTTCAAAGTTCTTTATTTAAAATTAACGTTTTTTTCCTGAAACTCCTCTCTTAAAATTAAGGTGCGTGTTCTATGCCGATTAAATACGGTATGTACTATTTGTTCTGCTTAATGCTCTAAGACGGGCTGTGCTAATGTGTTAAAGTCAGGATTAAACTCTGTTAGATAATTAACTTCTTAAGAATTCTTATTAAGCCAGAGTAGTATGTCATCTCATTCTGTCCATATTTTGGTTCTTTTCAGTGCCCACATAAGGTGTTAAAGAAGGGACAAAACTACCATACAGTTATAGTATGGTTTTTTTTTCCCCTCAAACACAAGGTTTTATTGAGCATAAGAAATACAGTAGACAGATCCAGAGCATAACCAGTGCACATAATCATTAGGGTAGAGTATACAAGTAAATCAGTTAATACAGTATATTAGCATCTCTGAACCATGAATAGCACATCCTATGTTCTCATTATAAGCAAATACCACCTTCAGTCTCCCCAGGTAGACTTATACAAGCACAAAACATAAGACACATATATATCCAGATCCATATGACCTTTTCTAGCGTTAGAATAATCGATCATACACCAAATCCACTGGAGCCACACCAGGGACATCCAACCAGGAGGCCTATAGTTTATCAAATTTGGCTTGTGTCCCCCTACGCTGATTATTTTTTTTACCAAACGGAGGGTGTCACCCATTTGAGTAATTCACTCCTGCAATGTGGGAGGTTCACTGGATTTCCAGTGTCTCAGAATCAGTTTACGAGCCTGAAACAAAGCTCGAGCAATAGCCTGTCTAGGGATATCCTCCACTGGGAGGCCATCTATTATCCCTAGCAAGCAATGTTTAGGGTCTAGTGGTATCCGAACATGGAAAACCCTTTTGAGAGTATCAGTGACCTTCTTCCAATATGAGTACTGTTTTAGGCATCGCCATAAAAGATGTATGAGATCGCCATGGTCTTTACAGCATCTAGTACGGGTAGAGTCAGTTCTCACCCCCGTATGGGCCAGTTTGGCCGAAGCGTAGTGTACCCTGAGGATTATATAGAACAGTGATGGCCTCTGTGCCACGTTCATAGAGCACTGGGTGTCATGGATATGCATTAATGTCTGTCTGCCATCTTACCTTCCTCCTCATGTGTTCATCTAGAGACCAGACCTCCTTCACCTGGCTTCCTTTATAATCTCCTCCCAGCCTGACTCCACCCCAGGCCCTATCACTGAACACTATATTAACCTGTGCACTGCAAGCCTGCTTGGCTGATCAACGTGTTTGTTAGGCATTGTGTGTTTGGGTTCCTGCCTGCCGTGTGCTACGTCTGTCTCTCTGTTACGTTATTGGCTTGTCCCCGACCATCCCTGTCTGCTCGTGACCCTTGACCTTCGGCTCGTTCTTCGTTATCCTTGTCTGCTTGTGGCCCCTGACCTTCGGCTTGTTATTCGGTTCTCTCTATCGTGTGCTGCTGCTTCCCCTTATCCTACGGGGCGTGAGCTAGGAAACTCCAGGGGCCGCGACCTGGTCCCAGCCTGCAGCGTAACATCCTCACCACTAGAGGCCCTGGAGAAGACCAGCTGGGTCTTAGACTCCGCGCCCTGGGGAATCTTGGCTCTCGCTTCCGTTGGGATCCCGGTTGTGCTCCTCTGGTCCCGCTTTCCACAACCACCCAGTTTCCTATCCACAGAAGCCAGCCATAGGGTTCACTACCTCGCGGTGCACTCCTGTCCCCCTACGGTGTGCATCTGTCACCTGGCCACAGGTGACCCTGACAGTTTGATCAGCCATGAACCCGGCTGACATCCCGCTACCCGCGGATGATCCATTGCAGGGCATAGTTTGCAGACTTGAAACCCAGGAATCGAATCAGACTCAGGTGATGCGATTCCTCCAGGATCTGGCTTCTCGCTTCGAGCAGCTTCAGGCCTCCTTGGGAACCCTGAATCCGCAACCTCAAATACAATCAGCGGCTGCACCTATTGCACCAGTCGCAGCCACACACTCGCTACAACTGCCAGCTCCGTCCCGTTTCTCTGGGGACTCCAAGGCTTGCAGGGGGTTCCTTAGCCAATGCACGATTCATTTTGAGCTCCAGCCCCAAAACTTCCTGTCTGATCGGGCTAAGGTAGCCTATATCATTTCCCTCCTCTCTGGTGAAGCTTTAGCCTGGGCAGCCCCTCTGTGGGAACTGAATGATCCAGTGGTTTCTAGCCTGTCTGGTTTCTTGAAACTTTTTCGGAATATCTTCGAAGAACCGGCTCGTGTCTCTTCAGCGGCCAGCACCCTTTTACGTCTCCGCCAAGAGTCTGCTTCTGTGGGACAGTATGCCCTTCATTTCCGCATACTGTCGGCTGAGTTGAGCTGGAACAATGAGGCCTTAGTCGCAACCTTTTTGCATGGCCTGTCTGATAGAGTGAAGGATGAATTAGCTGGAAGAACCATCCCCACTGATCTGGCCGGCGTTATCTCCTTGTGTAACCAGATCGATATTCGCTTTCAGGAGAGGACCTTAGAAAAGCAACGCCAGCCCTCCTTGGTTCTTAGTCAGCCTGAGCTCCCCTCTCTTCGACCCGTAGAGCATCTCCTACCAGCTGAGGAACCCATGCAGCTGGGTCGGACCAGGCTATCCCCCGAGGAACGTGCTAGGCGCAGAACTCTTGGTCTGTGTCTTTACTGTGGGGGCAAAGGTCATTTTCGTGACACTTGCTCTCTTTGTCCAGAAAAACGTTCGGGTCCACTTCATCTGGAAAGTGGAGTATTGGACCCAGAAATATCACCTTCCCCTTCTCGTCTTCTGCTTTCTGTGTTCCTTCATGTTGGTGCTTCTTCTCATTCGGTCTCAGCATATCTGGATTCCGGAGCCGCTGGTAATTTCATGGACTGGGAAATCGCATCGTCCATGAGACTTACTCTTTTGCCCCTCACCACGCCATTGGTGGTCTTGGCGATTGATGGTACTGTTCTCCCAGGGGGACCTATCCGCTTCCAGACCCTCCCTGTTAAGATGTCGGTAGGGACACTCCACCAGGAGTGGATATCCTTCCTTATCTTACCCAAGGCCTCAACGCCTATAATTTTGGGTCTCCCATGGTTACAGCTCCATTCTCCTCATGTGGACTGGACTACTGGACAGATCCTGGCTTGGGGTCCCTCCTGTTCCTCCTCCTGTCTACCCAAGGTTGCCCCCTGTGAATCTGAGCCGGTCATTCATTCCAGGTTGCATAACCATTTACATTTCTCTGTCCCTAACCACCCTTGGACGCACAGCCAGGCTAGCTTGTCTACAAGTCCTGCAGTCGTTACGTCTTGCGATGCGATTCAGGTAGTCGCTACACCTGACTCAGCTATTCACTCTGCCTCTGTACTAGTTATGCCAGTCCAGCCCATGCCCAGTGAGCCTCTTACTTTTTCTTGTTCGGGACATTCTGCTTGTCCTTCAGCTATTCAGCTTGACTCCGGCGACATGTCACCTTCTAACCAACCTGACTTCAGGGTTCCACTGACATCTGCCCAGTCTGATGGCCCTGTGCAAGATGACCAGTTCCCCTTTAAGGGTCTAGGGGACCCTCCTCAGATTCCTGTTGATCCTCTCATGCCCTTGCTTATTCCTAGAGAGCCTTTGGTCCTCAATAGATCTTCTTGTCATCTCCCTACCTCGTTTTCGGTCTCTGAGGATAATTTTAAGTACGAGGTTAGACAAGTTCTGGATTCTCGGCTCTGCAGAGGCATTCTTCAGTACCTTGTGCATTGGAGAGGTTTTGGTCCTGAGGAGGCGTCTTGGATCGCTGCATCTGATGTCGCTGCACCTCATCTGTTGAGAAGGTTTCATCAGAGATTTCCCTTTAAGCCTGGGTCCAGGCGGGGGAGGGCCCATAAGAGGGAGGGTACTGTCATGGATATGCATTAATGTCTGTCTGCCATCTTACCTTCCTCCTCATGTGTTCATCTAGAGACCAGACCTCCTTCACCTGGCTTCCTTTATAATCTCCTCCCAGCCTGACTCCACCCCAGGCCCTATCACTGAACACTATATTAACCTGTGCACTGCAAGCCTGCTTGGCTGATCAACGTGTTTGTTAGGCATTGTGTGTTTGGGTTCCTGCCTGCCGTGTGCTACGTCTGTCTCTCTGTTACGTTATTGGCTTGTCCCCGACCATCCCTGTCTGCTCGTGACCCTTGACCTTCGGCTCGTTCTTCGTTATCCTTGTCTGCTTGTGGCCCCTGACCTTCGGCTTGTTATTCGGTTCTCTCTATCGTGTGCTGCTGCTTCCCCTTATCCTACGGGGCGTGAGCTAGGAAACTCCAGGGGCCGCGACCTGGTCCCAGCCTGCAGCGTAACATCCTCACCACTAGAGGCCCTGGAGAAGACCAGCTGGGTCTTAGACTCCGCGCCCTGGGGAATCTTGGCTCTCGCTTCCGTTGGGATCCCGGTTGTGCTCCTCTGGTCCCGCTTTCCACAACCACCCAGTTTCCTATCCACAGAAGCCAGCCATAGGGTTCACTACCTCGCGGTGCACTCCTGTCCCCCTACGGTGTGCATCTGTCACCTGGCCACAGGTGACCCTGACACTGGGGGACCGCCTGTAAGGCTTTCTCCCACTGCTCGTCTTCAAATACTCCCAACATCTTGTTCCCACTGGGACACCGCTTTCAAAGGGGCGTCCCGTAGGAAGAGATTCAGCAGCATGGCATAACAGCAGGATATAAACCCCTTGTAGGTGGTAACCTCGAACAGGTAATTAAAAACTGACGTTGAATCCAAGGACCATTGATCCGCCCCTTTCTGAGCATCAACTGCATGTCGTATTTGCAAGTAGTAAAAATGCATAGAAGCAGGAAGTCGAAAGGCCTCCCGAAGCTCAGAAAAGGACCTCAATCTGCCGTCTCTGAAAATATAAATCACATGGGAAACGCCATACTCTTTCCATTTCTAGCCATATGGTAATTTCGCTATTTTCTGATAGTAATGATTATCCCATATCGGACTATATTTGGTAAACCCATTGACTCCTTGGAGCATCCTGACCTTATTCCAAATCTTCTGCATTAGGGCATATGTAGGGTAGAGTTTGTTAGATTTGTTATAGTGTAGGGCCTCCAGACCGTCCGCCACCCCCCCACCGGTTGTGAAACTGAGTAGTTGGGCAGAAGAGTCCAGCAAGTTCAGTTCCAAGTCCTGTCTTGGTCACGCAACCCATGCAATGTGTTGCATTTGGGAGGCTAAGTAATACACCCGGGAATTGCTCAAGTTTTATTCTAGCGGGTTTAGCGAGCCATATAAGTGATCTGACGATTGAATTAATGATTCTAAACTTTTTCAAAGGAATGACCATAGGGGAGTTGTGTAGCACGTAGAGCAGTTGTGGCATTGGACTCATTTTTATTAGAGCCACCCTTCCTACTGGGGAGAGCTTCAACCTGCTCCACACCTTGACCTGATCACAACAGCGATCAAGCAGAGGGGTCAGGTTAAGTATGACATAGTCCAATGGGCATTAGGTGACCTGTATACCTAGATACCGGAATATCCTGTATGGTCAGTTGGGGGGGGGGGGCAAAAGTTTTGTTTAATAGGAAGAGAGAGAGGACATGGTCCAATTAATGACCAGGCTAGAATACTCTCCAAATTGACAAACGACTCTCATCGCCTCGGTTAAGGAAGTGGACGTATCACCTAGGGACAGCATGGTGTCGTCGGCATTCATCATTATCTTCTCCTAAAGGTCTCCATAGTGAAATCCCGGTATTGAGGAATTGGAGCGGATCAGGGCAGCTAAGGGCTCAAAGGCCAGGGCAAATAAGAGGGGAGACAAGGGGCAACCCTGCATTGTGCCTCTATGCAAGTTAAAGGTTGGCAAAATCCTTCCCTTTTCACGGATAGCCGGAACGGGTGATGAATATAAAAGCTGTACCCATGAAATAAAGCCGCTCCCAAATCCGAATTTCCACATTACTGCCCACAGGAACTCCCACTCAATGCCATCAAATGCCTTGTGGGCATCTAGCAATAGCAACGCTCAGTCCCCTGTGTTGTCCGCTAAGGATTGGATATTCAGGAAATGTCTTTGCATGTTTATTGCAGTCGACTTTTGGGGCATAAACCCGGATTGGTCCGAATGTATTATAATGGAGATAACTCTATTCAACCGTATTGCCAAAACTTTGGCCAAGATCTTTACATAATTTTGCAGAAGGGAAATATGTCTGTATGAACCCGGGTCAAGGGGATCCTTTTGTGGCTTCAGTATCAGTACTATATTAGCCCTGGTCATAGACTGCGGGAGGTTACCATTCTGTTTTGCTTCATTGAATACCTTCAGTAGATGTGGAAGTATGGGCCCTTCATATTGCTTATATACCTCAATGGGCAAACCATCATCTCCAGGGGCATTAGAGTTAGGGAACAAACTGGTCGCCATCTGTAATTCTTTTAAAGACAGGGGGCATCAAGTGTCTCCCTAGAGGAGATAGACATGCTAGGCAACTGGACTGTAGCCAGGTAATCAGTCAGAGATTCCAACAAATATGTTTGTTTAGATTCGTATAAAGATGAGTAAATTCTCACAAGTTCTGATATAATTTGGTCTGGGGAGTTAGTCATCCCACCTAGGTGCGTACGCAGCGCCCCAATAGAGGGGGACACTTGTTGGGAGTGAGCTATTGTTGCTAAGAGGCGTCAGAGCATCCTGAGCCGAGAGCCACGCCTCCCTATTAGCATCTGTCGGGGTAGCAATGAATTTCTCTTCCAAATCCTCCGCCATCTGTTCCATTCTCTCCCTCTGAGCATTCGTCTTTTTCTTGATGGCTTGAATTTCTTTAATAAAAAGGCTCCTCAGAACAGCCTTAAAGGCCTCCCAGGCCTTGACCACAGTTACCCCATCTGCGTGGTCATGCCAAAAGTCTATAATTTGAGATACTGTCTGCTAATGGGAAGGTATGTAACCAAAACGCATTCATCTTCCATGGAGCCTTGGCCACCGTGGAAGGAGGGCAAACCTCTAGTGTCACAATCAGTGGGGAGTGATCCGATACACTTGTGAGGGCATAGGCCACCTCTGATATGCATCGTTCAGCCGCATAAGAACATGGACACAGATCTATCCATGACAGCGATGAGTAACTCTTAGAGAAGCAGGAGAGTTGTTTCACTCCCGGATTTTTGGCTCGCCATGGGTCCTTCCACCCCACCTCCTCTATAAATTTCTTAAGGGCAGTACGATTCTTCCCCCTCCCCCCGACCACCGGTGGATGTTTGTCCAAAATCTGGTCTGTGTAGCAATTGAAATCCCCAAAGGCGTATAATGGCACCTCCGGATATTTCACTTGGTATTCCAATAGGGCTCTTAAAACCTGGTTATTATACAGAGGGGGTACATAAACAAAAGCAAGCATACATTTGAGAGAAAACAACCGGCATAACAGAAAAACGTATCTCCCTTCTGTATCAATCATGGAGCCAAGCTCCTCATAATCTATGGAGCTATGAATTAGTACACTCACACCCTTAGAGTACGAGGTGTGAGTGGAATGATAAGCTTTACCCACCCACTGAAAGTTCAGACAGGCCACAGAGTCTGTTGTGAGATGGGTCTCCTGTAAGGTACAAATGGCAGGCAAGTGTTTCCTTAGTAAGGACTACACAATGGTACGGTTCAAGTGGTCATGTAGCCCCCTAATGTTTTAAGATAACACTGTCACTGTTGTCATTGGATATATATTGGTAGATCTCTTGCAGGGGAAGCATAGCACTCGCCCAGTGTAACCCTATGTGGGAAGGGAGTTGTGCCCGTTCTCATAGGCCTGTAGCTCAATAGTGACTGTTGACTCTGCCATATAGTAGCAGGTGCTGTGACTCTGCATTCATATTGGTATAATCCTTCTGCTCTGGAAACAACTTGTTCAAAATAACAACATAAGACGCATAATGGTGCGTTTAAACAGATTTAAAGTTCCTTCTCGTCTCAGGCCAATCACCTGCAAGGGCTTGTTTCGTATGAGAACACAAGCTCTGTGTACTCCTGGACACGAGGTGTCATTAGGAACTCCAAAACTTTGTGGGACAACAGGTCCCCTGAACCATCAGTAGGGTCGCTAACGGCGGAAACAAAGTCACAGGTAAACATTTGTAAATGCATTACCATGAGTAAACTCGGTTCCGAACTCGCATTTCGTGAAGTAAATTATTGTATGTTTCCCACAGATATGAGGGAGATATGATAAAGCACTTGGCACCAGTCAGGGGTTTCAGTCTTCTTCCGCCATGGGCCTCTGAGCTTGGCTGAGCACATTCTCGTTGGCATCTAACCATGCTGAGGCCTCAGCCGGGTGTTCAAAGAAGTGGGCCTGCCCCCGTAAGGTGACTAGTAGTTTCACTGTGTAAAGCATTGCATATGAGGCCTGCAACTTCAGCAAGCATTTTTTTAATCTCAGAAGCGTGACCTATTCTTCGGGACAGCAGCCGAAAAATCTGGGTAAGAGGAGACTCGTGCCATTAAACTGGATGTTTCTCTTTTCCATGGCCAGCCTTAGAATAATTTCTCTGTCCCTGTAATTCAGCAGCCGTGCCAGTAGTGGGCAAGGAAGGTGTCCCGGCGGTAGTGGTCTGGCTGTGACTCTGTGGGCCCTCTCCACCGCATACAGGTGTGTGAAGGCCTCTTTTTCCAAAGACATCGGACAGCCACTGTTCCACAAATTGTGTAGGGTCACGCCCTCACCTACTCGGGTATCCCCACTATTTGTACGTTATTGCACCTTAGGCGGTTCTCAAAGTCCTCAGCGCGCATGTCAGTGGCTTTAGCCAGGCTTGTGGTGGACTGGCACTCCCTAAGCATAGTGGAAAGCTCGTCTTCTACACTGATCCTGCTCTCTGCTGCTGTGGTCCTCTCCTTTATTTTTTTTGATGTCTTGTCTGATCAGGCTAACCTCCTGCTTTAGACCCCCGAAACGGTCCTGCAAATTGTTCACTGAGGCTGTGTACTTGTTCACTGCTCTCAGGATGGCAGCTATGGTTGGTTGGTCTCCCCCCTCCTCTCCAGGGTCCTCAGACTCCTTCATTATGTTAGTGCAATCATCAGCCTGATCCAGCATGGCGGCTGCTCCCTGCTCTCTCTCCCCCTCCTCCATGTCAGTGTCACTAGGTTCTGTGCCATTGTCCAGGGACTGCACACCTGACATGCCCGATTTCTGTTATTTTCTGGGCATAATAGCACACATCTTTGGGGTGGTCTCCGGTACAGTCTTTGGAGTATTTTAGTTGTTTACTCACCCATTCCTTTGACTTTTCCCCGCCATACGCCTTCTGTGGACGCCGGAGCAATGCCATTTTGGTGATCCATCCGCTGGCCGTTTCCATGGGTCATCATCACCGCTATGTTGGTGTAGGTGGCAGCAGGTTGTGGTGTAGATGTTCCCCCTTGTGAGGCTTCCAAAATCGGGTGTTTTAGGGTGCCGGAAACCAGATCAATTCAGGATAAAGTCGGGAGCTCTGTGAAAAAGCGTCTGCTCACATGCCGCGCTGGCCACGCCCCGACAGTTATAGTATGTTAATCAAATCAACATTTATGATTTGCTCCAAGTTCATTACTCTTGAAATTGTCTGGATAGTGGTTATGATGTGTATGAGCAGAGATTACTTTCAAATCACAATTTATTGTACATGAATTGTTTTGTGTTAATTGCACCATCTAAAACTTAAGCATAACTAGAATACTAGTTATTGTCATATTACTGAATTGGTGTAAAAGTGAAGGAACCTCAGGCTACAGAAATAATATGGGATACTTTTAGTATAATTAAATAAGATAAGCTGCTCCCCTCAAAGTGCAGAGTGCTAACTTTAGCCTATTTGGGGTGTATGGTGATAGGGGGCACTGTTGATACGTGCTATTCAGTGTTAAATAATAACAATCTTAGTAAATATACATGATATAGTTAATGATCATGTTGACCGTGAATCAAGTATTTAATCAAAACAAAGTCCATGTGTCTTTTGTAATAAGACCCTTACACCGTTACCAGTGGCAAACTTCAGATAAATCCCCCCGTGGATGTGAGTGAAAAGCCTACTCACCTGACCACTGTGACCTCTTTAGTTAGTCAAATCAGGCTGTATTAGTGGGTCAATAATCCTGCTGGTATACCAATAAGGATGTAGCTGGAAACGTTGTTGTTTCTCCACCACGATAGCCCATTAAAAAATAGAAACTGGACCATAGCGTTACTCAATTAATTTAAAAATAGATAAAAACAAATGCCAAGTGGCTGCTTACATTTGCGGTAGCCTTTTGCGGGCACTGAGGATTACAGCATGAAACACCAGACAGATAAGCCTGCAGGCGCCCAGCTTCCGCTTGGTTGATCGGCGTGCGTTCCACCGCCATAGATAAGTGATCCCGGAAGTGACCGGGATGCGCCTTGACATACGTTTCATCTTACGACGTCATCAGGGAGTGCCTCCTTCAGATCTTTTACTGCCACTCATTTACCTTAAGAACCTCAAGATTATGTGTGGCAGATATACACCATCTATCACTATCTATATATATATATATATATATATATAAATTCTAATCTATATGTATGTGTGTGTGTGTGTGTGTATATATATATATATATATATATATATATATATATATATATATATATATATATATATGCGCACACAGCGGGTAAAATAAGTATTGAACAGGTCTCCATTTTTCTAGGTAAATATATTTCTAAACATGCTATTGACATGAAATGTTCACCACATGTCGGTAACAACCCATGCAATCCATATATATAAAGTTTTGTGCAATAAAATGGAATGACACAGGGACAAAGTATTGAACATGCTAACTGAAATTTATTGATAACTTCTTGCAATATCCTTTGTTGGTAATGACAGTTCCAAGATGCCTCCTGAATGGAGAAACTAACTGCATTGCTCAGGTGTGATTTTTGCCCATTCTTCCACACAAACAATCTTCAAATCTTGGAGGTTCTGTGGGCCTCTTCTATGAACTTTTATGATCTTTAGTTTTTTTCCATAGATTTTCTATTGGATTCAAATCAGGTGATTGGCTGGGCCATTCTACCTGCTTTATTTTCTTTCTTTAAAACCAATTGAGCGTGTCCTTGGCTTTGTGTTTGGGATCATTGTCTTGCTGAAATGTCCATCCCTGTTTTCTTTTTTTTTTTTTTTTTATATTTTTTCTGTTTAATTTTTTTTCTTTTTATATTAAGGTTTAATGAATGCGGGCGTGTCCGGATGTGAGGAAGAGAGGACGTGTGTGAGAGAGCTCCGGCTCCTGGGTTCAGAATCCTGTAAATTTCTCCTGCGCTGAGCGGCATCCGGGCCGGTGGACAGCTGCTCCGTGCTCGGGGTCACCTCCGGAGTACACCGATGCCATCCAGGAGGAAATCGACCAAGAAACAGCCGCCTCCTAAGACGCAGGGCTCCCCAGCTGTGACACGTGCGGCGGCCATCTTGCCCTCCGGAGCGGAGCGTGCAGTAGCCATACAGACAGCCCTGCAGCTTCTGAGGGACATGGAGCAGGTGGATGGTTACCCGCAGCAGCCCCAAGGTATGGAGAAATCTGAGGGCACTGCCTCCACGGCAGTCATTTTGGCGGCCATTGAAGAGAGCAAAACCCTGGTTATGGGGAAAATAGACACACTGGCCATGGAGTGTGGCCTCATCAGGCAAGATATGGACAAGTTTAGAGGCCGTGTAGCTGCTGCTGAGACTCGTATCTCGGATATTGAGGATACCGTGGCTATAACATCCCAGAATGTCGCTGATCTGCAACGCACGGTTAAAACCTTGATGGCGCGGTCTGAGGACGCCGAAAATAGGCTGCGCCGCAATAATGTGCGCGTGGTGGGCCTGCCTGAGGGTGCGGAGGGCTCGCAGCCAGCCAGCTTTGCTGAAACCTTTTTCAAGGATATCCTGGCGTTACAGCATGTCTCCTCTGCATATATTGTGGAGCGGGCTCATAGGGTCCCCACAGGCCCGAGACCACGGGGCGCATTGCCCAGACCATTCCTCGTGCGGTTTCTAAATTACCGCGACAGAGATCTCATTCTGGCGGAAGCCCGAAAGTCACCACAGCTCCGGTTTGAAAATACCAATGTGCACTTCTTCCCGGATTTCTCCCCGGAGTTGCAGAGGCGCCGTCGCACGTTCGTGGATGTTCGGAAGAGGCTCCGGGACAAGGGCCTCAAATACAGCATGCTATACCCCAGCAAGCTCCGTTTTGAATACCAGGGCTCTGTGAAATTTTTTGAGGTCCCCTCGGATGTCTCGGATTGGTTGGAGACTCTGGCTTAATGTACATCATTTATTTTACTTCGATTTATTTTTTCTATTTGTGGCATACTTTGTTTGGCCACCCTTACTTCTGCTTGAGTGCACGCTGGTAGACACATATACTTTGACTTTCATCCTACCCCATGTTACCCCCTCCAGTGAGCTTAGTATTGGTGTGCCTGGATGGTGGAAGTGATCTGGACTGTCCTTGTTTTTCCTGTACAAAATGTTACTTTCAGGAGCCTGCGGGGTGCATTTGGCTGCTTAGTGCTGCATGACCAATGGAGCCAGATGCTCTCTCTGCTGCGCTGAGTAGTCGTAAAAGGCGTACGGTGTCAGCACTCACCTGGTTGACACTTTAGTCCCCTCTAAAGGGGCATATGGAATAACTCTATAGAACACTTTTCCATTTTTTGTTTTTGGTTTGGGGGATTAAGTCTGCTGGCGCTAGTTGTTTCCCTTTTTTTTTTTTGTGTTTTTTTTGTTGCTGGCTAGACAGGGGATTACTAAGATGGGACTGTTTATGAGTAAATGTTTTGGTCTTGGGTTTTTTTTTAATGTTTTGTCTGTGTGTCTCTGCTCCATTTTATTTGGGGCTGCTTGTTTGTGGTGTCATCCTCGGTGTTCCACAATTGCTGGGCCAGGGGACACTCAGAAACGGGCTCAGGCACAAAGTACTGTATGTAGAGATGTTATAGTTATTCTTCAGCTTGTTGTATGGCTCTGTGTACTTCTGGACCTCTCCTGTGCTCCTAGGCCCCCATCTTGTGGCAAATTTCGGAATTACAGTCATGTCTTTAAAAGTTAAAATCATCTCTTGGAATGTCAGGGGATTGAATTCTAAATACAAGAGAGCTTTGGTGTTGAAATTTTTGCAGGCCCAACATCCTCACATAATGTTTTTACAGGAAACGCATTTATTAGGCAACAAAATTCTGGCCATGAAGCGTCCCTGGATGCACAGTGCCATACATGCCACCTATTCGTCATATGCTAGGGGTGTATCTATTTTGTTAAACAAGTCCTTACCTTGCTCCATAAATACAGTGATCACTGATCCTGGAGGAAGGTATTTAGTGGTCATAATTGAAGTTTACTCTAGGAAGTTGGCCCTGGTAAATGTATATATTCCCCCTCCTTTTACAGGCAATATCCTGTATGAGGTGTTGGAGAAATTGGCACCTCACGCTCAATTTCAGTTATTGATGGCTGGTGATTTTAATAATGTTCTCAATTATACGTTGGACACGTCCAACCCACATAGGGCTCCAAACCGTGAATTGTCGCAGTGGGCGGATGCTGCGGGTCTTACTGAAATCTGGCGGTAGAAGCATCCGATGGACAGATGCTATTCATATCTGTCCTCGGTACATGCTTCGTCCTCCAGAATAGACCTGGCGTTTGCTAATGGAGCAATGTTGCCTCTGGTGGCTGAGACGTCCTACCTTCCGGGGGGTGTCTCGGATCACACTCCTCTCCAGATCACTTTGCAAGTGGGTTCCCAGAATTCAAGGAGAGTCTGGCGTTTATCACCTAGTTGGGTGGGGGAGCCCTCTGTGGAGGAGATGCTGCAACCACACATTGACACATTTTGGCAGGTTAACGAGGGATCGGCCACATTACATATGGAATGGGAGGCCTTCAAGGCCACTACTAGGGGGGAATACATATCAGCCATAAAAGCCCTGAGAATTGAGCGGAATAGTGTAGAAAAACAACTCCATGACAGGGAGCGGGAGTGCGCTAAGGCTCATGCGGACTCACCTTCTCCTGACTCGTTGGCTCAGTTGCGGTTTGCAAGGAGGAACGTTTCTCTCCATTACTGAGAGGCGACTACTTGTCATCTGCAAAGGAGTGCGGCGTGTGTTTTTGAACAGGGGGATAAAAACGGCAAACTATTGGCTTTTTTGACGGTTGGGGACACGTCCCCAATGGTAGTGCCTTGCGTAATGTCCCAGTCTGGACACCTGTTGAGAGACAGGGAGGACGTAGTACGGGAGTTTGTATCGTTCTATAAGTCTCTGTACTCGCCTATAGATCCCTATGACACGGGTGACCTTGGGGTCACATTGGGGGCCCTGCGGTTGCCTGAGCTGCCAGAGGAATCTCGTAATTTGCTTGATGCCGAGTTCGGGGAGGAGGAGGTGGTCTCCGCAGTTGGGTCGTTTCCTGGTGGCAGGGCTCCGGGTCCTGATGGTCTGCCTATTGACTGGTACCGTCGTTACTCGGAGATCCTGGTGCCTAGACTACTGCAATTGTATGCCGACTGTTTTCAGAAGGGGGGCCTCCCCCCCCTTCTATGAGGCTCATATTGTACTGTTGGCCAAGCCGGACAAAGACCCAATGCTATGTTCTTCGTATAGGCCCATTTCTTTACTGAATATGGACTTCAAAATACTTACTAAGATGTTGGCTACTAGACTTATGTCGGTCTTGCACCATGTTATTTCCCCTGACCAGACAGGTTTCATGCCCAGGAAAGCCACGGATATCAATTTGCGTAGGGTTTTCACCCACACGCAGTTGGGCCCGGACAGTTCCAGCGGCGGGATACTGGTCTTTTTGGATTTGGAGAAGGCCTTTGATTCCGTTGACTGGAATTACATGAGGGTGGTGCTGGAGGTATTCGATTTCGGGCCTCATTTCAGGAAGTGGATCGACATTCTATATCATTCCCCTACAGCGGCCATTAAGTTAAACAATATGTTGTCGGAATTTTTTTCAGTGCGGAGGGGCACTCGCCAGGGTTGCCCTTTGTCCCCGGGTCTATTTTCCATCATGATTGAACCCGTGGCTGCGGCCTTGCGGGCCTCTGAGGAGGTGCGGGGGATCATGGTGGGTGACTTGAACGAAAAGACCGCACTTTATGCGGACGACATGGTTCTTTTTCTGCGGGACTCCGGAAATTCCTTGTCGGCAGCACTAGAGATCCTGAATTCTTTTGCACGTTTTTCGGGTCTGAAAGTCAACTGGGGAAAATCCCAAATTCTATCACTCAGGACGCCATCCCCCAGGTGCGAGATTCCTGTTGATTGTCCTTTACAGCGGGTGGAGGTGCTCAAATTTCTGGGGTTAAACATTTCTAATTCCGTGTCCGATTTTATTGCCTTAAATGTCGATCCACTTTTGACTAAACTGAAATCCAGGCTACAGGCATGGCAAAACTTACCTTTGACGCTCATTGGTAGGGTGAATTTAGTGAAAATGAAATTTTTACCTTTGTTTTTGTATATATTTCGGAATTCCCCTGTTTGGATACCGAGATATGTTTTTAATAAAATAGATAGTCTCATAACAACTTTCTTATGGCAGGGACGACGCCCTCGAATTAAATTCCGGGTGTTACAACTGCCGTGGAAACAAGGGGGACTGGCGGTCCCGGACTTCCACAGGTATTTCTTAGCTGGTCAGCTGGTATTTGTCCACAGGTGGTTCACTCTACCTGAGGACGACACTGCTAATACGCTGGAGGCGGCTGTTGTGGGTTCGTATCTCCTGCTTCGGGGAATCAGGGCTCCGTATAGGCTCACGATATCCATGCGTGCCGCCTGTAGGGCATGGGTGGCAGTGAATAAGGTGGGTGGCGCCTCTGAAACTTCTCCTTACACACCACTTTGGAAGAATCCTCAGCTACCACACTTTTGTGAGTACCCCGATCCAGTCACCTGGACTAAGTATAGCATTAAGACTCTGAGGGACATAGTGGGGGGTGGGAAACTCTTACAGTTTGACGCCCTTAAAGCCAAGTTTGATCTGCCCAATACACACTTGTTTCGTTTTCTTCAGCTCAGACATGCATTTAAGGCCCAATTTGGAGATATTGGTATCACCATGCAAACTAGTGATATGGAGTCTTTACTGAGAGAGGACACTTTAGACAAGGCCTTGTCTACAATATATAAACAGCTGTTGAGTGAGGGAGGGGATCTCCTGGCAAAGTGTAGGGCGGCGTGGGGTGAGGTGTTCCCCCAGATGGACAGGGATGACTGGGATGATGTATGGGACATTAATTTTACCAGATTGGTCTCTGCCAGGGACCATCTCATCCAATTTAAATTTTTGCATCGCATCTATCTTACGCCGGCTAGACTGGCCAAGATATTCCCTACACAGTCTCCTTGTTGCTGGTGGTGCAGTTCCCTCACGGCCGATTTCATGCATGTATTTTGGAATTGCTCATTCATCCAAGGGTTCTGGAGAGGGGTTGCCGACTGCATAGCTGGGGTGACCACCATCCAGGTACAGCCTTCAATTGAGGTATGCCTCTTGGGTCTGGTAGACAATCTAGCCCCAAGGAGAGCGACTCGGGCTCTGTTGACGATTCTCATATATTACGCCAGGAAACTGATAGTGTTATCATGGAAAAAGCCCAATCCGCCCACTGTGTCAGCATGGAAGGGGGTGGTGAATAGAGCTGTACCGCTGTACAAAGCTACGTATGCTAGTAGGGGCGCACCTCAGAAATTTGATAAGGTATGGGGTGGTTGGATGAATAGTTAACTTACGGTGGCGGATTGAGTGGCACCCATTATAAATGCACTTGCAGTAAGAGTTGATTATGGTTGTGATTATGTGACATTTCCAAACATCATATGACTGTGATTGAGTTAAAGTGACTTTATAACTGTATTATTCCTGTTGATGGGTGGGGGTCTGGAGGGAGGGAGAGGGAGCCAATGCTGAAGATTTGTATTTAGTTTGTGTTTGGCCCATTGGGTCTGTTTGTTTTGTCAAAACTATAAATAAAACTTTAAAAAAAAAAAAAAAAGGTTTAATGAATACAAAACCAAACACCAAGTGTATAAACGCTAGCCCATGAGCTAGAAAGTATTTACAAAATTCTAACATGGATAAAGGACATAGGGGGTTATTTACAAAAGGAAAATCCACTTTGCACTACAAGTGCACTTGGAAGTTCAGTCACTGTAGATCTGAGGGGGGACATGCAAGGGAAAAAAATAAAAAAAAAACATTTTAGCTTGCACATGATTGGATGATAAAATCAACAGATCTTCCCCTTAAGATCTACAGCGACTGCACTTCCAAGTGCACTTTCAGTGCACTTGTAGTACAAAGTGAATTTGCCTTTCGTGAATAACCCCTATAGTAAGGGGAAGGGGAAAAAAAGGAGAGGGGGGGCGGGATGAAGGGAAGCATGTTTAACCAACATTGTGCAAATATAAACTTATTACTCTATAAAAACACCCTCAGGAGTGTAAGCATAAGTATAATCTAGGAAGAAACAGACAGGGATGTATAACAGCTTGAACACAACCAAGTCTTGGAATCCTCCTGAGAAAACGTGTGCTCGATAAAGTAACGTCACCTGGCAAAGAAGCGTTGAGTAGTGCAGAAGTTCTGTATGATGGTGTCTAATTTCTCCAGACAGAAAAGTGACAGTAGAGCCTGTTCAACAGCCATAAAACTAGGAGGTGAGGAATAGATACAATTGTACATAATTGATCTGTGGGCTACCATTAAGCAGATATGGGCCCAATGTGAGAGGGTCGGCGGAGTTGCAGACTGGAGCGGGGTAACTGACACTTCACAACCAAAGATGCATAGTAAGGGGTCCTTAGGTAGTTTCATCTTAAGAACTTTAGTGATGTATCCAAGTACCGAGTCCCAGAACGTAGAAACATATGAGCATTCCCATAGGCGATGAAATAGTGTGGGCCGTTGGAGTGAGCACCAAGGACATTGATTGTGAGGTGTCTGCAGGTTTGATGCGGAAAGGGTTGTAGGCACTGTGAAGTAATTTATATTGAGTTTCTCGCCAGGTTTCAAAAATAATAATTCTACAGATCTTACGATATCCCACCAAAAGTTTTTCAGGATCGTTGAGGATAGAAATCAATTTCGGAAATGGTGTGAGATGATATTTTGCCGATTGATACTTAATGATATGAGAATATACACTGGATATAGAGTAATCATCCTGGTGAATAACCACCTCAATAAATTTTCTTTGGATAAGGTCTTGTCTAGGGCTGTAGCAGGTCCTTGGGTAGCTGAGTATTTAATGGTAATGAAAGACGTGGGACGGTTCTAGAGAGAGTACTCTTGGGAAAGATCAGAGAATGGTTTGATAACACCATTTGAGTACCTTTGAAAAATGAGGCCGCTTTGGTGAGGCCACAATTCTTCCATTGAGCAAAGGCCTTGTAATCATTAGCCAGAGGAAACATGGGGTTTGCATGAATGGGTAGGTACCGGAAAATGGTTGAGAGTAGCCCTAGTAGTCCCCACACCTCTCTCCAGGCTATAATAGTGTCTCTGATCAAAATATTGGATCAAAGATGAGCTGGAAGAGCTCTCAAATTAGAGTGCAACACAACAGGGAGGGTGAGCGGAGAGACAAGGGTGTTCTCAAGTATATAATTAGTATACCTAGATTTGCCGGATATCCAGTCTAGGCCTTGTCTCAGTAGACAAGAGAGATTGTAAAACCTTAAACTGGAGAGACCTGCACCACCTTCGTTCTTGGGTAGACAATGTTTTGGAAGGGCAATGTGTGTTTCAACAGTAGAGGTATAGTTTGCATAGGGTAGAGTAGACGTACAAACAAAACTATTTTAAAAATATGCCATCTGCCGAAGAACGATAGGTGGAGGGCTGCCCAGGCTTCCAACTCCTGCACAATCTTGGTTATCAGTGGAGGGTAATTTAAATGTGGATGGCTCCCATCCTATCTGTATACCCAAGTAAGTGAGATAATGATTGGCAATGATAAATGGGGATGATAGTCTCCATTTAGCTGACTTACGAGGCAGGACTTTGCTCTTATCAAAATTGATTCTTAACCCAGAACGGAGTCTAAAAGCCGCAAGCAATTCCTGAAGTTTGTTAAAGTCTGATAGAGTATTAGAAGAAAACAGTAGGATGTTTTCCGCAAACAAGGCTGAGCGGAAGTTTCAGTTGCCAATAGTGCTGCCGCTGATTCCTTCCTTCAAATTAAGTATTCTGGATAATGGTTAAATTGCAATGTTGAAGAGAAGAGGGGAGAGAGAGGACACCCCTCTCTTGTGCCTTTAGTTAGAGGGATGGTATCCAAAATAAAGTCTGGAGTGACCAAGCAAGCAGAAGGGAATGCATACATCTGTTTGGTCACTCCAGACTTTTCTGATACCATCCCTCTAACTAAAGCCACAAGACGGGTGTCCTCTCTCCCCTCTTTTCAACATTGCTAAGACCGGGCCCGAAAAGCCAAATGTTTCCATTACCATGAATAACCAGGAGAAACTAATTTTATCGAAGGCCTTTTCGGCATCGAGAGAGATAATGGTGATGTCTTTATCTAGATGGGATTCGGCATGTTCTAGTGCTAGCAGAACCCTGCAGATATTCAAAGTGGCAGAGCGCCCCGGAACAAATCCTGATTGAGCCGGGTGTAGAATATCCGGAATGAGTGGTGCTAGTCGGGACGCTACTATTTTGGAAAGGATTTTTACATCAACGTTGATCAATGAAATTGACATAACAGGGGTGCCCAACCTTTTGAAGAGCGAGGGCCACTTAAGCTACTTGGTAACCGGTCGCGGGCCACAATGAACAGAGCAGGCAGATGACAGGCCCATGTCCACTCTGCATATGCAGAGCAGACAGGGGCACAGCCCACTCTACTCTATTGTGCCTCCAATCCGATCTGCCCAGATGGAAGGGGACGGATCCCCCCCTTCTGTTTTTTTTTTTTAACGGTTCGAATTAGAGGTAGGTGGGTGTAAACGGCCACAAGTCCGTTTTTACATCTGTGGCTCAATAGAGGTGAGCGAAGGGTCCAATTGGGTCAGACTGGTCGTGTCAAAGGGGCCTAAGGCTGCTTTCACAGTGATGCGCTGTGGTATACCCACACTGAGGGTGCAGTACAGTTCACCTATGGCTTTCCTGTGGGTTAGCTGCACTTGGACTTCTATTATATCCTGCAGGTGTGGTACACTTTATGAAGTGCACTAACCCACAGGTAGTAGAAGTCTATGGCTCAATGCAGGTAACCCGCAGGTGTTCTGCGTTGCACCTGCAGATCAGTTTGAAAGCAGCCCAGTAACAACTGCAGAACAGATATGCCCATATATTCGTTGTGATTTTAGTATTAAACTTACCTTTAATAACAGTCTTCCATTCAGGTATCACCAGCTGTTGCTGTTCCAGGCAGAGAGCATTTGGTATCACTCCACTTGTGACAAGAGTTGGCGCTGTATATGAAGTATCTGCTTATACCAAACCCCCATCCCAGAGCAGGAGGTCACGGGCCACATCAGAGGGCTTTTACGGGCCACATGTGGCCCACCCCTGGCATATAAGATCCTGGGTGTAAGGGGTCTTTTCCTTTCTTCGAGATAAGTTTAATGTGGGCCTGGGTTCCTGTGGGGTATCCTCCCACATTGCCTTAAAGACATGTTTTAATGTCTCGGGGACAAATTCACTAGTAAGTAGGGCTGCAACGAATCGGTGGTGATCCATGATCCGAACGGGTCACCCTGTTCGGATCGGATCAACACTCGATCCGCGGAGCGACCCCGCGGCCTCAGCCTTAGGAAAGGCCGCGGCTTCGGCCTAGCTCCGGAGCCGCGGCCATCTTTGTACACCCGGCGGCGGCTGCCTTGTGCGCGCTGACGTCATCACCCCTCGCTGCTCGTGGATCTGAACTGGCCGGCGGGAGAGACTAAAACTAAAGTAAGTGGGGAGATGCCCATTACAGTGGGGAGATTGTGGATATTACTGGGGGAGATTGTGGATATTACTGGGGGAGATTGTGGATATTACTGGGGGAGATTGTGGATATTACTGGGGGAGATTGTGGATATTACTGGGGGAGATTGTGGATATTACTGGGGGAGATTGTGGATATTACTGGGGGAGATTGTGGATATTACAGGGGGAGATTGTGGATATTACAGGGGGAGATTGTAGATATTACAGGGGGAGATTGTGGATATTACAGGGGGAGATTGTGGATATTACAGGGGGAGATTGTGGATATTACTCGGGGAGATTGTGGATATTACTCGGGGAGATTGTGGATATTACTCGGGGAGATTGTGGATATTACTTGGGGAGATGACGTGGATATTAGTAATTTTTTATTAATTTTTTTGCCGATCCAAAAATGATCCGATCCATGGCTCTGATCCGAGGATCGATCCGATCCGTGAGTTTTTTGATCCGTTGCACCCCTACTAGTAAGTTTATAAAATTCGGCAGTATAACTGTCAGGACCCGGGGCCTTAGCTGAAAGGAAGGATTTGATAGTAAGCTGGATTTCTTCCAGGGATATGGGGGCATTGAGAGCTTCCAGTTGATCTGAAGGGAGTTGGGGTAAGCACACTCTAGCCAGCAGTGTCGTGGCTTTTTCATGGTCTATCGCAGGGATATGCAATTAGCGGACCTCCAGCTGTTGCAGAACTACAAATCCCATGAGGCATAGCAAGACTCTGACAGCTACAAGCATTACCCCCAGAGGCAGAGGCATGATGGGACTTGTAGTTTTGCAACAGCTGGAGGTCCACTAATTGCATATCCCTGGTCTATCGAGTCCTCAGAGTATAGAGAGGTGTAGTATTCCGTAAGCAGTTTACCGACTTCCGCAGGTGTGATAACAAGAGAATTCGCAGGGTTTTTCAGTGTAGATTAGTAGGTTGGTCGTCTGGGGCCAAAGTGGAGTTTAGCACCCTTGTTTCATCTTCATCATCCTGGTAGATGGCAGCAGATTTTTATCAAGAATGTCTTGGTACATTTTTACATTCATCCTTTCTTCAATGATATGAAGTTTGCCAGTATCATATGCTGAATAACAGCCCCACACCATGATGATGTTCCCACCTCCATACTTCACTGTTGGTATGGGGGGTGTTTTTGGGGTCATGTGCAGTGCCATTTGACCTCCAAACATGGTCTGTATTATGGCATCCAAAGAGTTAAATTTTGGTTGTGCAGAAAACTTTAACGACTTGTATACTGGACACTTAAACCCCCCTCCTGCCCAGACCAATTTTCAGCGCTGTCACTGTGAACGACAATTGCGCGGTCATACAACATTGTACCCAAATTAAATTTTTATGATTTTTTTTTTACCACAAATAGAGCTTTCTTTTGGCGGTATTTGATCACCTCTGCGGTATTTATTTTTTGTTAAAAAATAAATAAAAATCGCTCTTTTTTTAAAAACAATTTCTTTAATAAAAAAACGTTTTATATATTGGTATACAATTTTACAAACGGGTAATTTTTTTCCTTCAATGATGAGCCTCAACATGCTTTTTCTGAAGCAATGGGGTCTTGGGTGGTGAGCGTGCATATAGGCCATGGCGGTTAAGTGCATTACTTACTGTTTTCTTTGAAAAAATTGTACCTGACAATTCTAGGTCTTTCTGAAGCTCTCCACAACTGGTCCTTGGCTCTTGTACAACTCTTTTGATAATTCTTTTCACTTTTTTGTCAGAAATCTTGCAAGGAGCACCTGATGCCAGTTTATGGTTAACTGATGTTCTTTTAATTTTTATGATGAATTTTTAAACATTCCTGTATTTTAAATCTCTACTATCATGTATCAATTTATATTTGGATTTATGTTATTCTTATGGATTTCATCTTATCAATCACGACTATTGTGATTTTGAGTCTTATAATTTATGTCTACTAATTATGTGCATCAATTTCTGTATGATTATTAACTGGTATTAAAATTAACTATTTAGCATTAGTCATATAATCATTCTATTATTATTATTATTACCCCCACTATTATAATTAATGGTATGTTTATTAACCACTTAACGGACCGCTCACTGTATATATACGTCGGCACAATGGCACCGACAGGCACAATCACGTAGAGTGTACGTGATTGCCTTTGTACAGTTGGGGGGTCCAATCGGACCCCCCTTCTGTACAGTGAGCGGTCGGTATCCGTTGGGGAGCGATCCGACATGAGGGGACGGCCGTTCGATTCCGGCCACCCCCCCCGCGATCGCTCCCGGCGAATGGAAATGCCCCCTCTGTCTGTGTAATGTAAACACAGGCAGAGGAAGCAGGAGGAAGTGATGTCATCTCTTGTGCGGCGCTCACATATACCGAGCGCCGTACAAGAGAAGACATCAAGGTTAGTGCACAAACACTACAGTAACACCAGCACACATAGGCACATAAATCGCCCCCCCAGGCCCCCCCCAGATCACCCCCCAGTCACAGTGTCACTGATTGCAGTGACCATTTATTTACTGATCACTGCAATCAGTGACATTTGTGACTGTAAAAGTGTCACTACAGTTTAGTTTTAGGTCCAGTGTAGCCCCCTAACCCCCCCCCTAATAAAGGTTTAACCCCTTGATCACCCCCCAGATAACCCTTTCACCCCCTAGCACCGCCGTCGCTAAGCGATCATTTTTCTGATCGCTGTCTTAGCGTCGGTGATGCAGATCGGTAGCCAGTAATTTTTTTTAGGTTCGCCGCAGGTTTTTATAGCGTCAGGTACCCCCATAAATTATCTAATAAAGGTTCAACCCCCTTGATCGCCCCCCCAGGTAACCCTTTCACCCCCTATCACCACTGTCGCTAAGCGATCATTTTTCTGATCGCTGTCTTAGCGTCGGTGATGCAGATCGGTAGCCAGTAATTTTTTTTAGGTTCGCCGCAGGTTTTTATAGCGTCAGGTACCCCCATATATTATCTAATAAAGGTTTTAACCCCCTAATTGCCCCTAGTTAACCCTTTCACCAGTGATCATCATATAAGTGTTACGGGTGACGCTGGTTAGTTTGCTTTTTATAGTGTCAGGGCACCCGCCGTATATAACCCAATAAAGGTTTAACCCCCTGATCGCCCAGCGGGTGATATCAATTAGGTTTTAGCGTCAGAGAGGGTCTGCGTCACACCCCAGGCAGCGTCAGGTTAGTGCCAGTAACGCTAACACCCACGTGTGAAGCATACACCTCCCTTAGTGGTATAGTATCTGAACAGATCAATATCTGATCTGATCAGATCTATACTAGCGTCCCCAGCAGTTTAGGGTTCCCAAAAACGCAGTGTTAGCGGGATCAGCCCAGATCCCTGCTAGCACCTGCGTTTTGCCCCTCCATCCAGCCCAGGCCACCCAAGTGCAGTATCGATCGATCACTGTCACTTACAAAACACAACACACATAACTGCAGCGTTCGCAGAGACAGGCCTGATCCCTGCGACTCCAGTGCTGTAGGAGGTGATTTCACCACCACAGTTAAAAAAAAAAAAGCAAATATGCCGAAGCATTGGGGCAGCAGGGACGGAGGAGTGATTTTGCTCCTAATGCCGCGTACATACGGTCAAAATTCCGACGGAGGCTTGCCCGTGGAAAAGTCTGACCATGTGTGTGCGGCATAACTTTTTTGCGGGAGGATGCCCCCATGCTTTGGCATATATAAATGGTGCATGTATGCCCATCATTAGAAGTGGGTGGATGAAGGGCGGTATTCTAATGGTGGGCATACCCACCGATCAATCTCTTTTTTCGTTCAGCCACCTGGCTGCATGAAAAAAAAAGATTACAATACATGTCCAACAAGGACCAGCAACGTACTGGTATGTTGCTGGACTTTGAATGGTTATACCAGATTGATGCCTGCGGGTTTAGGTATCATCTTGGTATCATTCTTTTCAGCCAGCGGCCGGCTTTCATGTAAAAGCAATCCTAGTGGCTAATTATCCTCTGGACTGCTTTTACAAGCAGTGGGAGGGAATGCCCCCCCCCCCCCGGATATAAAAAGCGCCATTGGGAAAGCATTTTATCACACCGATCTTGGTGTGGTCAGATGCTTTGAGGGCAGAGGAAAGATCTAGGGTCTAGACCCCAGTTTTTTCAAAAAAAAAGAGTACCTGTCACTACCTATTGCTATCATAGGGGATATTTACATTCCCTGAGATAACAATAAAAATGATTAAAAAAAAAAAAATATGGAAGGAACAATTTAAAAATAAAATAAAAAAGCAAAATTAATAAAAAAAAAAAAAAAAAAAAGCACCCCTGTCTTGCCCTGCTCTTGCCCAATGGCGAACGCAAGCGTCGGTCTGGCGTCATATGTAAACAGCAATTGCACCATGCATGTGAGGTATCACCGCGAAGGTCAGATCGAGGGCAGTAATTTTAGCAGTAGACCTCCTCTGTAAATCTAACGGGGTAACCTGTAAAGGCTTTTAAAAATGTATGTAGTTTGTCGCCAGTGCGCGTTTGTGCGAAATTTTAAAGCATGTCGTGTTTGGTATCTATGTACTCGGCCTAAGATCATCTTTTTTATTTCATCAAACATTTGGGCAATATAAGTGTGTTTTAGTGCATTAAAATTAAAAAAAGTGTATTTTTTTCCCCAAAAAATGCGTTTGAAAAATCGCTGCGCAAATACTGTGTAGAAAAAAAAAATGCAACACCCACCATTTTATTCTGTAGGGCCTTTGCTTTAAAAATATATATAATGTTTGGGGGTTCAACATAATTTTCTTGCAAAAAAAAAAAATGTTTTCATGTAAACAAAAAGTGTCAAAAAGGGCTTTGCCTTCAAGTGGTTAGAAGAGTGGATGTAAGCTTCCTAATGTTGTGTATAAAATGCCAGAACAGTTCAAAACCCCCCCAAATGACCCCATTTTGGAAAGTTGACACCCCAAGCTATATACTGAGAGGCATGTCGAGTCCATGGAATATTTTATATGTTGACACAAGTTGCGGAAAAAATTAAAAAAATTATTTTTTTTTGCACAAAGTTGTCACTAAATGATATATTGCTCAAACATGCCATGGGCATATGTGGAATTACACCCCAAAATACATTCTGTTGCTTCTCCTGAGTACGGGGATACCACATGTGTGAGACTTTTTGGGAGCCTAGCCGTGTACGGGACCCCAAAAACCAATCACCGCCTTCAGGCTTTCTAAGGGTGTAAATTTTTGATTTCACTTCTCACTGCCTATCACAGTTTCGGAGGCCATGGAATGCCCAGATGGCACAAACCCCCCCAAATGACCCCATTTTGGAAAGTAGACACCCCAAGCTATTTGCTGAGAGATATTGTGAGTATTTTGCAGATCTCGCTTTTTGTCACAAAGTTTTGAAAATTGAAAAAAAAAAAAAAAAAATTTCTTTCTTCATTTTCAAAAACAAATGAGAGCTGTAAAATACTCACCATGCCTCTCAGCAAACAGCTTGGGGTGTCTACTTTCCAAAATGGGGTCATTTGGGGGGGGTTTGTGCTATTTTGGCATTTTATGGCCTTCGAAACTGTGATAGGTAGTGAGGAGTCAAATCAAAAATTTGTGCCTAGAAATCCTGAAGGCGGTGCTTGGTTTTCGGGGTCCCGTACGCGGCTAGGCTCCTAAAAAGTCCCACACATGTGGTATCCCCGTACTCAGGAGAAGCAGCAAAATGTATTTTGGGGTGCAATTCCACATATAACCATGGCATGTGTGAGCAATATATCATTTAGTGACAACTTTTTGTAATTTTTTATTTATTTTTTTTGTCATTATTCAATCACTTGGGACAAAAAAAAAATATTCAATGGGCTCAACAGGCCTCTCAGCAATTTCCTTGGGGTGTCTACTTTCTAAAATGGGGTCATTTGGGGGGGTTTTGTGCTATTTTGGCATTTTTATGGCCTTCAAAACTGTGATGGGTAGTGAGGAGTGAAATCAAAAATTTGCGCCCTTAGAAATCCTGAAGGCGGTGCTTGGTTTCCGGGGTCCCGTACGTGGCTAGGCTCCTAAAAAGTCCCACACATGTGGTATTCCCGTACTCAGGAGAAGCAGCAGAATGTATTTTGGGGTGCAATTCCACATATAACCATGGCATGTGTGAGCAATATATCATTTAGTGACAACTTTTTGTAATTTTTTATTTTTTTTTGTCATTATTCAATCACTTGGGACAAAAAAAAAATATTCAATGGGCTCAACATGCCTCTCAGCAATTTCCTTGGGGTGTCTACTATCCAAAATGGGGTCATTTGGGGGGGTTTTGTACTGCCCTGCCATTTTAGCACCTCAAGAAATGAGATAGGCAGTCATAAATTTAAAGCTGTGTAAATTCCAGAAAATGTACCCTAGTTTGTAGACGCTATATCTTTGGCGCAAACCAATCAATATACGCTTATTGACATTTTTTTCTACTAAAGACATGTGGCTGAATACATTTTGGCCTAAATGTATGACTAAAATTGAGTTTATTCGATTTTTCTTATAACAAAAAGTAGAAAATATAATTTATTTTTCAAAATTTTCGGTCTTTTTCCGTTCATATCGCAAAAAATAAAAATCGCAGAGGCAATCAAATACCATTAAAAGAAAGCTCTATTTGTGGGAAGAAAAGGACGCAAATTTCGTTTGGGTACAACATTGCATGTCCGCACAATTTACAGTTAAAGCAGCGCAGTGCAAAATTCCGAATTCACCTCTGGTCCTTTGGCTACCAAATGGTCCGGGGCTTAAGTGGTTAATATTAGTATTCTCATTTTCAACCTAAATCAATTTATGTATCCATTCATGCAATTCAAGTTATTGTGACACCTAAATCAATTAAAGTAGACCCCATGGACTTCAATACTGTGCATATATATATATATATATATATGTGTATATATATATATATATATGTATATATATATGTGTATATATATGTGTATATATATATATCATCACCCGCATTACATGTCTCCATTTAAGTCCCTACATTTTTCTTATCTTTATTTATATTTATGTTCTTTTCACTTCCGGATTATGGCCCCAACAGTGGTCACTAGAACATTCAGAAGTTTAGAAATCCTTCTGTAACGAATGCCATCAGTATGTTTTGCAACAATAAGGTTGCAAAGGTCTTGAGAGAGTGCTTTGCTTTTACCCATCGTGAGATGATTCTTGGGTGACACCTTGGTAATGAGGCACCTTTTTATAGGCCATCAGTTGAGACTGAACCAGCTGATATTAATTTGCACCGAGAAGGGGCAGGATTGCTTTCTAATTACTGATACATTTCAGCTGGTGTGTTGGCTTTCCATGCCTTTTTTGCACCTCCCTTTCTTCATGTGTTTAATACCTTTTCCCTGTCTTTTTTTAATTAAATGTAAAAGTATAGCTTAATTTCTGAACGTATTTGTTTTGGGTTCCATGTATGTATGGATTGCATGGGTTGGTATTGACGTGGTGAAAATTTCATGTCAATGGCACCTTTAGAAAAATATTTACCTAGAAAAATGATGACATATTCAATACTTATTTTACCCGCTGTGTGTGTGTGTGTGTGTGTGTGTGTGTGTGTGTGTATATCTATATGTATATAAAAATGTCAAAGCCCTTATTTAAAGTTTTGGAAGTTTCATTTTGTCTGTATTTGTTGTTTATACGTCCTTCCATCCCTCTGTGATTATATAACTTTTTATCATTGCTGTTAGTGTTCTATGTTCTGTGCCTTAGTGAAAAAGATACTGGTGGTGGGTATGATGATTTTAATTAGTTGTACCACTTATGCCACCCATGTGCTTGTGATAGTTTGGCGCGTAGCACATACTGTAAACAAGCTACTATAGGGATGGTGTGAAAGGCACATTCCCACAATGACATCTTTCAAAAACATTAGCAATAATTTGCTATTATCAAATTTACTGTCCATCTCTGCTATTCTGCATGGTAAGCACCACACAGATAAGTCATGAGGAGAAAAAAACGAAGGATCCATCTGCTCATTTCTGCTACACTGCCCTGATGCAAGATTACGCTAATCTGGTTGCTTGTCAGGACAGGTTAGTGAAAGCAGGCGAATGGCTGAGATTTGGAGAACACTAGTTGTACAGGAAATCATGAGCTGCTCCCATGCTTGCCATGTTGAGTATAGCAGAACAGTGTTGTGATTAATTGTTCTAAAGTGGTATATTTACAGTACAGCAGATTGCAAGATTATTTCACAATTTTGTTGTCTTGACGCAATTTAACTAGCTATCAAGGCATTGACAATGCTTGTTTTTTTTCCCCTAAATTTGCATTTAAATAACTGGTTTTGTATTTGTATATATTTTTTTTATACCTTCATCTAAACAGGAGTATGTTTTTTGGAAATTTTAACCTCTAAGTTCAGGAACACACAGAGTGACTGACAGATCACTGTATTAACACAAGCAATGTTAGTACAGTTATCTCCCCCACTAAGCTATTCTGTTCTAATATGGGGACCGACCCCTCACCCCAGAACACGGTGATCCCCGCTTGTAGCCATTGGCTGCAAGCGCTGATTGAATGTTGGTTTTCCAGCATTACAAAAAGTTAGTCACTGCCCCCACCTATAACTGGCCTTTGTGGCAAGGAGCATTGGAGGGGCAACCCATGTCAAAAAAAAGGAAAATGAAAATTCCAAGCTCTACTTACCGACCAGCCTGCCACCAACCAAATTGAGCTGTCTAACAGTATGCATTAAACTGGGGTTTAGTCTGCACACATTTGCAAATACATGTGTAAGCTACAGGCCCCAGCAAGGCTCGCTATTACCTGTAGTCCCTACCTCTGACATTTAAGAGGCTCCACAGTGGAAGCACATGCATTCTGATGGATAGATGGAGGACAGAGGGGGCGGAGGGAGCCCACCCCTCCTTAAAGGTATAGGGGCACACTGAAAACTCAGTACATAACACTATGGCTGCAAAGGTGTCTGTGCATTGCCTGACCAATATATCAACCGTACAGAAAGTTAGCCACTGCCTCCACCTATAACCGGCCTTTGCAGCAAGGAGCATTGGAGGGCAACATATGTCAAGGAAAATGCCATGCTCTACTTACTGACCAGCCTGCGACCAACCAAATTGACCTGTCCAACAGTAGCAGGCTGGTCGGTAAGTAGAGCTTGGAATTTTCCTTTGCCTTTGTTTGGTTTTCCTGCATGCCCATTCGAAAAAAGATGGTCTTTTGCCTGGCTTCTGTTGGACAGAGGCTGTACACATGGGACAAATGTTGGACGGTTTCTGTTGAACCGGCTGATATTCAGCCCATGTGTACCAGCCTTAAGGCTTCATTCTCAAGGCCTTAAAAATATATAACAAGATTTTTTAAATTACAGATCTGAACACAATCTGTGTCTAAGAACATGCACTTGTATGTGCATTTGTAAGCACATAAATTAAGTCTAAGCAAAGGTGAAAAATAAATTATCATTATGTAGGCATATGCGACTAAACACATCTATACCCAAGTATTTACTGATCATTAAGCAGGAACTTTTCTCATAGAAAACGTGTAAAGACATCAGTACATTTTTTTACGACCGTATGAATGAAGCCTTATGTTGTGTTCTGTAAATACAGTCCTTTTTTAATAAAATACCTTGTCTCCATTTGTTTGCATCTTTTGATTGATAGTTGTGACATTGCAGGTTGAGCATCCCATCACAGAATACATTACTGGCCTGGACCTTGTGCAAGAAATGATCCGTGTCGCCAAGGGTTATCCTTTGAAGCACAGACAAGCTGATGTCCCCATAAATGGCTGGGCAGTTGAATGTCGTGTCTATGCAGAGGTAAGTGCTGCTAATGCCATTGTAATATGAAGCATCATGTGGCCAAGGTGAATTGAAGGATTTCCTGTGACTATTTACAGTCTATGGGGAGTTTCCTTTTTAAAAGCTCATTTTCTTTAAAATTGTATTGCTGCAAGTTCATATGAATATTTTTCCTCATTTTAAAACAGTCAAAGAGGACACACAAATATACCTAATGAACTGTTGAGAATCCTGCCTTGTGCTTGAAGGCATTACAGTTGCTCTGCTGGTCTATCTAAAAACCATGTTATACATCCAGATATATTATTGACTTTTAATAGGGGCTCCTGCTGCTTGGACCATCAAATAACCTACTGTATTTATTGGCGTATAACACTCACTTTTTTACCCTGAAAATAGAGGGTAAACTGTGCCTGCGTGTTATACGCAGGTGGCTGTGGAAAGTTTTTTTTTTTCCTGAAACGTCCCTCTTAAAGTTAGGGTGCGTGTTATACGCCGATGAATACGGTATATTGCAAGTCTAGTTTCCAGCAATCCTGATGTGTAGTCTGTGCAGGATGTTATAATAAAGGATAAGTGCATGTTTAGTTAGAGATCAATACAGACTCTCCTGGCTAAATATATACTGTATACCTCCCATATGGAAAACAGTATATCTATGAATTGGTCTGTCTAGGGTTAACCAACTACAGTGTTTTGTAGTTGTTATTAGAAGTGGGTACATGCACCAAGCCTCAGAGTAGGGTTTGTTCCCAGAGCAGCCAGACCCTGTCTTTAGTTGGTGCATGTGTTGCAGCTGATGACAGTTGCCCTTTATGGTTAAGAGGCTTTTCAAAAAATATGTTTGCTTTAAACATGTCGGACTGCAATTTACTTTGTTTACCTTGGCCTTTTTGATTGAAGCCACAGAATCAGCTCTATGGGTGAAAAGTGGTCCTAGAGGCTGAAGGTGTTTTAACTTAAAGTGGTTGTAAACCTCAGACATGAAATATGAACAAAGCATATCATTCTATAGTGTGTACTTGTCTCAATTAAGAGCACTAATTGTAATTTCTGTCTGCTGCTTTGTTCTTCTGCTATCAGCATGAATCACTTCTGACAAGTTTTCCTGACGCCAAGAGAAAAAAATGTGACAGGAAGGGATCTCCAGCTAATTGACAGCCTCAGCTCTGTTCCTGTGTGCTGTGTAAAGGGGAGTGTGCCCCTTCCCTCAAATCAGCTGTCAGAGCTCTCCTTACTGAGCTCTGATGAGTATGACTTTAGCTCTCTGCCCCCTTTTTTTCTGAACGCTCAGACAAGCTTTAGAAATTCTAGACTTTGGATGTAGAGGAGACTGCAGATAAACAGGTACAACCTATGTAGAGATTTTTTTTAATCTCTGTATCACCTAAGGCCGGTTACTTCACTGGGTAAATGTAAGGGTTTACAACTACTTTTTTACAGCTCTCCCCAGCCCCTCACTTTTAGCTTACCTGAGCCTGACCTCAATAAGCAGCAGCTCTCCTCTCTCGCTCGCTCGCTCTCTCATAGCCTCAGACAGCAGCAGGAGCCATTGGCTGCTGTCAGTCACAGCCAGTGAAGAGAGAGACCGGGGGGCGGGGCTGAGCAGCAGTCTGCTTGTCAGTGGACACACAAAGCGTGGCTTAGGAGTGAGCCTGCATAAGTACCCCCATAGCAAACGGCTTGCTATGGTGGACACTCGGCAGGGGGGAGGACCCAGGAGTGCCAGCTGGGGACCCAAAAAGAAGAGGATCCGGGCTACTCTGTGCAAAACCACTGCACAAAACAGGTAATTATAACCTGTTTTAAAAAAATAATATTGGTTTACAATCTCTTTAATGTAGTTTTTATTTCTCTTTCGTCCATGGATGGACACAGCTTCCTTATATTCTTGACAGTAGGGTTATGTTCCCGTCTATTAGGAGAGGACTAGGCAGACATCTTAGCATTTAAAAACATGTAATTAAGCAAAGTTGAACAGTATCGCCCAGGGGGCGGTCCCTCTGGTCATAACCCCTCACCCTGCACTCAGCAGCTCTGTTTTTTTCTGCCTAGTATAGGCGAAGGACCTGGCTCCCTGGGGGCCCATGTTCCTGGAGAACTTTTATTTTTATTTTTACTTTTTGATCCTTAGATCTACTATCAACTGCCGGCTGGGTGACAGGCTGGATAATATAGATCCTTGTAGTCTCCTCAGTCCAGCCATCGAGCGTGAGCAGACCTCTAGCTACGCGCTGGGTTGGCCACGACATACCCCATTTACTCCAGAGGTAGCCGGTGAGCTATATGCTCCGGGGCTCACATATGACCGGGCTACTGCTGTCCGAGTCACAGTGGGCCACGTACTGCTCGCTGATGGGTCTGTCAGGAACGCGTCCAGCAGTCCCGCAGGACGGGTAAGTACGGTTCCTCCTGTCTTGGCAGGATGGAACAGCTGGGCATTCCTGGGGTGGTGGATTAGGGGGTCTCTCGCCCTCCCTTTCCTCTTTCCCCGTCCATCCCTCCTCCTCATGCATTTGCTGGGCTTGCTGCGTGTCTAACCGGGGGGGTCCCTGAGGGGGGGCTCCTGGTCCTGGCTTGGGGCTGCGTGGTGTGTCCGGTTCCGCTCTGGTGTGGGTGGTCTGCCATGTGGGGGGCCTCGAGGCCCAGCGTTTTTGCTTCCTTTTTCAATTTACCTCACGATCAGCGCCATTTTGGATGCGCCGGCGCAATTTTCCTGTAGCCGTGCTGTTCCTAATGTTGATACAGCTGGCGGCCATTTTCTTGTAGCTGCGCTGTTTCTACTGCAATACAGCAGGTGGCCATTTTCTTGTAGCTTGTGCTTTTTTTCCTGAGGTGGCCGGCGGCCATTTAACTCTTTCGTTTATGGACCGACACAGCTTCCAATTGACAAGTGGTATTATCCGTTATTTAGGAGTGACTAGGCAGAAAAAACTTGTAAAAAGTGTTGCATCACACCTTCTACAGTACCGCCCAGGGGGCGGACGCCCCGGGTATATCCCCTCACTCTGCATCTCGCAGATCAGATTTTTTCTGTCTAGCAAGGAGTAAGGACATGGCTCCCAGGGAAAAAAATATATATATATATATATATATATATATTTTTTTTTCTACAATTTGCTTTTTTGGTTCCTGCGATCTTCGATCAACTGCCGACTGGGTGACAGGCTGGGTCCTCGATCCTTGTAGTCCCCCCAGTTTTCGGCCACCGAGCGTGTGCCGACCCTAGCTACGCGCTGGGTTTTCCACGACATACCCTTTGCTCTACGTGTGGCCGGTGAGCCTACGCTCCAGGGCCTGCATCAGACCGCTCAGCTTCGGCTGACCTTAAGGCCGAATCGCAGTAGCCTGCCCGGTGAGCTTATGTTCCTAGGCTTGCATCGACCGCTCAGCTTCGGCTGACCTTACGGCCGAGTCGCAGCAGCCTGTCCAGTGAGCTAACGCTCCAGGGCATGCATATGATCGTTCCCTAGGGTCCAATCACAGCATGCCTGCCCGTCGGTCACCTCCGTGTGCGGATGATGATCTGTCCGGAATGTCTTCCAGCATGAGACACGCAGGAAGGGTAAGTAGCTCCCCCGCTTCGGCAGGGTGACATTGGCTGGACATTCCCGGAGAGATCAAGTAAGTGGTTATGACCCCTTTCCTTCCTCTCTCCCTGCCTTCCCTCCTCCCTGGGCTCTGAGCTAAGGTTGCTGGTTACCATGGGGGGGGGGGGCTCCATCTGGAGCGGGGCTGCGCTGTGTTTGTCATTTAAAAAGAATGTCATTTTGCTTATGTGTGTGTGTTTCTCCCTCCATGCTGTCGGCGGCCGTTTTGAGATGGTCCATGCCTGTTTCGGCCTCTAGTGAATGTCCGGCGGCCATTTTCTGGTAGTTTCGCGCCAATGGCTTTAAATCGCCACCCGGCGGCCATTTTCTTGTAGTCCGCACCCACTTTGGCCTCTACCGACTGTTCAGTGGCATGTTTCTTAGGATTCTCGCCTGTGTGTATATACTGCCGCTCGGCGGCCATTTTGTTGTGGTCCACAGCCATTTTTGCCTCTATATTCAGGCTCAGGGGCCATTTTCCTAGAGCCCACATTGTTATATACAGTCGCTTGACGGCCATTTTGCGGTAGTCTCCGGGCCTCTAGGGTGCATTTCTCTGGCGCAAATTTTCAGAAGACGCTGATAAGAATCTGACACAGACAGCGGTGGGATAGCATCACAGGCACAGCATAGCAGTACCGTTCCAAGGGTGGTGAGTCCTCCGAGAGACCCTGCATCTCTGTATCAGCTAGGAGGGTGGCCTATTGATACCTTGCCTGGAGCCCTGTGGGTGTTAGCGCGTGGGTCAGCATGGCGTCTGAAGCAGACATTTTTTCCCCTAAAACACCTGATTTGGTGGCTAGTGCCCCTGATGTTCCTATGGACGCTATGTCGGCAATCCTAGAGGCTTTTGCTGCCAGGGTGGAAGCAGCACACTGGAACACAGGGGATCGTAAACGCTCCCGTCAATCTTCCGGGGATAATTCTGATGCAGAACCAGGCCCAGCTTTGGCTCATGACCCGGATTCTGATGCATCAGTGACTGCAGACCATGACCGATCGGACAGTGAGAAGGACTCCAAGTCCAGGTCAGTACGATAAAAGTCTTTGGTATCTGACCTTATTACTGCAGTGTGGGATACGCTAAAATTGGAGAATGCAGCAGAAGCAGCAGAGACTCCCGATCCCCTTTTGGGTTCCGTAAACCTACCCGCACTAAGGTGTTTTCTTGTGTGTCTTATTTTGATAAGCTCTTATACAAGGAGTGGGAGAACCCATAGAGGGTTTTAGCGCCCCCAAGGAATCTTGCGGTACGGTACCCCTTTGAGGAGAGTTTTCTGAAGAAATGGACCTCTCCCCCGATAGTGGACCCTTCGGTGTCCAGACTTGATAAAGCTACCACAATACCAGTGCAAGGGGCTCCTGTTTTCCAGGACCCTGTGGATAAGAAAGCTAAAGCACTCACTCGCTACCTATACACAGTGGTAGGCTCAGCGGTGCGCCCGGCATTGGCTGGGGCCTTAGTGTCTCAGACACTTACTGAGTGGGCAAAATTGCTGCCCCAGGGGTTAAAGGAGCGAGATGCTCCTCCTAATGAGATAACTTTGGCCGACCAGTTGGTACAAGGCCTTAAGTTTGTCTGCGAGTCAGACATGGACACTATCCCCTTGCTGTCCAAAGCTTCGGTTTATGCGGTAGCTATACGCCGCCTGATCTGGCTAAAGGGCTGGTCTGCGGACCAGGCTTCCAAGAAGGCTCTGTTGGATCTGCCCTTTTAGTGCGACAGACTTTTTGGAGCCTCTCTAGATGACCTCATCAAGGATGCCACAGGAGGTAAAAGCACGTTGCTTCCTCAAACCATAAAGGGTAAGGGACCACGCCAAGGGCAAGAGCACGCAAGCGTGTTTTTCGTCCGCCTAGGGCGACAGAAAAAAGACCCCTGGCCGACAAAACCTCTGCACAAGGACGTTCTTGGTCCCGCAAGCCCAACAATCCTGCGGACAAATCTGCGTCCGCATGAAGGTCCGCCCCTACCCAGTTCTCGGGTGGGGGGACGTCTTTGCAAATTTGCGACTCAGTGGACATCTCTGATATCCGACCAGTGGGTTTGCGACGTGATCTCAGGCTAAAAGCAAGTTCCAGAGCTTGAAGCGTGTCTGCCCCTTCTAAGACAGAGGGGCATCGCTATCATGGGCTACTAGGATGACCTTCTTCTGAAGGCCCCTTCAAGCTCAGAATTAGAGGTAAGCGTGTCCATAACCTCTCCGAGACTGTGGTTGGGTATAAAACACGCAAAGGTCAGTATTGGTGCCGACTCAACGCCTAGTGTATCTGGGGTTGATTCTTGATTCCTCAGAGGTAGCCTCCTTCCAGACGGTCCCATATGCTCAAGATCACACTTGAGTGTTACAGAATCGGGTTCTGTCCAGATGGAACAGATGCCCATCATCTCTGGATTATCTAATCCAGGTAAGCCACCTAGTCAGGAGATCCCTGATAGGGTGGCTGACATCACCGGCTCTCTTGGCCGGGCGGTCATTCCTTCCTGTTCATTGGGTTGTGATCACGATGGACGCCAGCAGGAGCCCACCTGCCAATCAGGGTCCTGGAACTCAGGACGATCAGGCGGTGCCTCTTCAGAATGGTCCTTACACCCGGATGGGTTCCAGCTCCTCTGCTAAAGAAGGGGCACGCCACACAAATCTTTTGGCGTCCCGACTCAATCGGGAGGTATTGAGGTTTGTGGCCTGGTCAAAGGACCCAGGGGCAGACGCAACGGACGAGTTGGTAACATTGTGGGGTCAGTATCGGCTAATCTAGGCCTTCCCTCCCATGAGGCTCCTTCCCCATCTGCTTCGCAGAACAGAGGCAGCGAGAATTCCAAGGATTCTGATCGCTCCAGATTGGCCTCAGCATCCTTGGTACGCCGACCTACTATGTCTGGTAGCAGACGTCCCCTGGCGTCCACCTCTACGGAAGGACCTGCTATCGCAAGGTCCCATACTCCGTCCTGCTTTACAGTCTCTGGCTTTAATGGCAGGGCTATTAAGAACCAGGTACTGAGAGACATGGGGCCTGTCAGATTCAGTAATCTCTACTATGAGAAGTGCTCGGAAGCCATCCTCTAGGAAGGTTTATCATCGCACTTGGAAGGCCTACATTTCCATGTGTGAGGAAATGAAGTGGCATCCGCGTACTTATTTGGTTTCCAGAATCCTGCTGTTTTTACAGCATGGAGTGGACCAAAGGCTTGCCATAAGTACTATTAAGGGGCAGATATCTGCCCTGGCTGTCTTTTTTTTTTTTTCAGCGACCCCCCCGATGACTCACTCTCTCGTGAGTACTTTTGTGCAGGGGGTTCGACATGTGGCCCTTCCAGTCCGTCCCCCGCGGAACTTGAACCTGGTTCTCTCGGTGCTTCAGAAACCACAGTTTGAGAATATTAGGGATATTCCCTTATTCACACTTTCTCAGAAAGTGGTCTTTTTGGTGGCTGTTAAATCGGTTAGACTAGTTTCTGAGCTGGCACCCTTGTCATCCAAGGCTCCCTACTTGATCTTCCACAAGGATAAGGTGGTGTTGCGGCCACAGCCTTCCTAAAATCGTTTCGGCTTTTCATCTCAATGAGGACATTGTACTTCCATCTTTGTGTCCTCATCCGTCGAATCCTAAGGAGTCGGCGTTGCATTCCTTGGACGTTGTCCGAGCTTTGAGGGTATACCTATCTGCTACTTCCCTGTTCCGGAAGTCAGACTCAGTTTGTTTCGGTGGCTGGTCCCAAGAAGGGCCTAGCAGTCTCATCGGCCACCATCTCTAGATGGATCCGACAGAGAGTAATCCAGGCTTACGCCTTAAAGGGTCAAGCGCCCCCCTTTCCTGTCACGGCGCATTCGACCAGGGCAATTGGTGCCTCTTGGGCTTTCCGACATCAAGCGTCTGTTTCCCAGTTATGTAAAGCGGCGACTTGGTTGTCCGCTCACACTTTTACAAAATAATACAAGGTTGATGTAGGTGCATCTTCGGATGCCTCTTTTGGCCGCAAAGTTTTGCAGGCGGCTGTTTAGAGTTGCAACTCCTCTGTTGGAAGAGTGTTGTTTTGTGTTTGGGGTGAAGTTTACTTTTATGCTGTTACCACCCCTCGTTTTGACACTGCTTTGGGACGTCCCACTTGTCAATTGGAAGCTGTGTCGGTCCATGAACGAAACCGTAAAATCCTTTTCTCTGAGTTCATCGACCGACACAGCACCCACCCCTCCTTTTTAAGTTTGTACTGCTTTTTGACAATCTGATCTGTGAGATGCAGAGTGAGGGGATATACCCGGGGGGTCCGCCAAGGTTTTTTCTGCCTAGTCACTCCTAAATAACAGATAATACCACTTGTCAATTGGAAGCTGCGTCGGTCCATGAACTGAGAAAAGGATTTTACGGTGAGTACAAAGCATCCTATTTTTTGTGGCTCTAACATTGGTTTTGGCCTCTAGCGCTGGATTTGTCAGTGAGGAGATTTCTAAATGGCTCGAATGACACAGATCACCTCAGAGACCCCTCAGGCACACACTGTGCAGGAGATGGAGCGGACCTCAGCGCTGAGCAATGCCTGGATCAGGGCGGTGAGACCTCTGGGAAACCCCTTGGTCTGTAGCAGCTAGGAGGGTGGGCCTTTTCTTGTACATTGACTTTAGTCCCTGAGTGGCTGTCAGGTGAGCGGGTCAGCATGGAGTCAGAAGCTGGCGCTTCTTCCCCAGACATTCCTGTGGTATCATCCGGTGCCCCTGCACCTGCGGTACATATGGACGCTTTGTCGACGGTCCTGGAATCATTTGTTGCCAAGGTGGAGGCGGTGTGTGGGCGAAAGGGGGGTAAAAAGCGACCCCTCCCCCCACCATCTTCTGGGGAAAGCTCTGACTCGGGCCTGGCTGTGACACAGGGCCCCTGTTCTGAAGAGTCAGAGTATGTATACCAGGACCATTCAGACAGCGAGGAAGACTCGAAGTCTGGGTCAGCGCATGTTGGAGCACTTATCACCACAGTTTGGGAAACCCTCAAACTGGAGGATGCGGCTGGGGCATCTACTGAGGTGTCGGTCCCTTTTGGGTCCCACAAGCCGACCCGCACTACTAAGGTTTTTCCTTACGTAACTTATTTTGATAAGTTTATAGACAAAGAATGGGAACAACCGCAGAGGACCTTTTCAGTCGGTCCGTTACCCTTTTGAGGAGAGCCTTCTGAAAAAATGGGCATCTACCCCGGTCATGGACCCCCCGGTATCCAGGTTAAACAAGATAACCACGATTCTGGTAGAGGGGACCCCTGCATTTAAGGATCCTGCAGATAGGATGTCCAAAGCGGTGTCCCGGTCCATGTTCACCATGCTGGGGGTCAGCATTACGGCCAGTATTGGCTGCGGCTCTGGTGTCACAGACACTTGCAGAATGGGCAAAATTGTTGCACCCTGAGTTGGAGAAGCAACAGGCTTCCTCGGTCTGCGTAGAACTGGCCGACCAGTTGGTGCATGGTCTTAAATATGTCTGTGATGCAGCCCTGGATACAGTTCCCCTGATTTCCAGAGCCTCAGTATCTGCTGTGGTACCACGTCGCCTGATTTGGCTAAAATGCTGGTCCGCGGACCAGACTTCCAAGAAGGCTCTGGCAGATTTGCCCTTCCAGGGAGAGAGGCTATTTGGAGCCTCGCTGGACAACATTATTAAAAATGTCACTGGGGGCAAGAGCACACTCTTCCCACAATCCAGAAAAGGTAAGGAGCCACGCCATAGGCCAGGGCCCTCCTTTTCCTCTCAGAAGCATTTTTTTGTCAGTCTGGGCCCGCAGGTAAGCGTTCCAAGGCCGGCAAGGGGCCAGCTGAGGGACAAAAGCGTCCCTGGGTTCACAAGCCAAACAAGCCTGCGAACAAATCTGCTACTGCATGAAGGTTTGCCCCCGCCCGACTCTCGGGTGTGGGGGGGGCCTTCGCGAGTTTACAGCTCAGTGGACCTCCCTGCTTTCCGACCAGTGGGTTTGCGAAGTGGTTTCATCAGGGTACAAGATGGAATTTCTTTCTTGTCCACCAAACAGATTCTTTCCCTCGAACCTTCCTCCGGCTCGTCGGAATGCCCTATTTGGGGCAGTGCAAGACCTGCTGAGGTGCGGGGTAATAGTACCTGTGCCGCTGCCGGAAAGGTTTCAGGAATTCTACTCCAATCTGTTTGTAGTCCCAAAGGACGGGGTTCGTCCAATCCTGGATTTCAAGGCCCTCAACTCCTTTTGTGAAGGTACGAAGGTTCAGGATGGAATCAGTTCGCTATGTGGTCGCTGCACTCCATCCGGGGGATTTTCTGGCGTCCTTGGACATCAAGGACGCATACTTGTATGTCCCCATATTTGTCAGGCATCAGAGGTTTCTGCGCTTTGCGGTCGGGGACGACCACTACCAATTTGTGGCTCTCCCTTTTGGCCTGGCATCGGCACCAAGGGTTTTCACCAAGGTGCTCGCCCCAATTCTCGCCTTGCTGAGACAGGGAGGAATCGCTATCGTGGGCTACTTGGACGACCTCCTTCTGAGAGCAGCTTCAGACTTAGAATTAGGGGAGGATGTGGCAATTGCCAGTCAGACCCTTCAATAATTTGTTTGGGTACTGAACCTCAGAAGTCGTTGTTGGTGCCGACTCAGCGCCTAGAATACACCTGGGGTTGATTCTGGACTCCTCAGAGGCGAGGGCTTTTCCCCCTTTGGAAAAATTGCAGACTCTTTGGGCTGCGGTGAAGCTGTTGGCATCCTGCAGTTGGTCGTCGCTACGCTTTTGCATGCGAGTCCTGGGTCTCATGGTAGCCTCCTTCGAGGCAGTACCATATGCTCAATTCCACACTCGAGTCTTGCAGAATTAGATCCTGTCCAAATGGGACAAATTTCTGTTGTCCCCGGATGTTCAAATCCGGGTGAGCCAACTAGTCAGGGCTTCCCTGGTATGGTGGCTGAGATCTCCGGCCCTTCATCCTGCGGTGGCCAGAACGGAGCGTGCCGGCTCTATCGGCCGTATACATTCCGGTCATAGAAAACTGGCAAGCAAACTACCTAAGTCGCCAGATGCTGGATCAAGGAGAATGATCGCTACACCCGGATGTGTTTCGACTCCTTTGCCTGAGATGGGGCACGCCAGACGTGGATCTTCTGGCTTCTCGACTCAATCGAAAGGTATTGAGGTTTGTGGCCAGGTCAAAAGATCCCTGGGCGGACGCGACAGACGCGTTGGTGGCTCCGTGGGGACAGTATCGGCTAATTTATGCCTCCCCCCCCCCTGATACTTCTTCCTGTGGAGACCGAGGGGATTCCGGTAATTCTAATTGCCCCAGATTGGCCTCTGCGTCCCCGGTACGCCGACCTAGTGCGCCTGGTGGCGGATGTCCCTTGGCGACTGCTGATGCGAGAGGACCTTCTGTCGCAAGGTCCTGTACTTCATCCTGCTTTACAGTTGCTGGCTTTAACGGCATGGCTGTTGAAAGTCCGGTTCTGAGGGACCAAGGCCTGTCAGATTCAGCAATTTCCACCATGCTTAGGGCACGGAAGTCATCTTCTCGGAAGATCTATCATTGCACGTGGAAGGCCTACATCTCTATATGTGAGGAGATGGGGTGGCGTCCACAGGCATATTCGGTTTACAGGATCCTGCTGTTTTTACAGTGTGGAGTGGATCAGACACTTGCCTTAAGCACCATTAAGGGGCAGATTTTAGCCTTGGCTGTTTTCTTTCAACTACTCTTGGTGGCTCATTCACTGGTGAGTAAGTTTTGTGCAAAGGGGTCCAACATGTGGCCCCTCTGGTTAGACCACCGCTACCTCCATGGGATTTGAATCTGGTGCTCTCTGTACTTCAGAAACCTCCGTTTGAGAACATCAGAGATTCCCCTTTTGACGCTCTGTCGGAAAGTTGTCTTTCTGGTGGCTATTACATCTGTCAGGAGGGTTTCTGAGTTGGTGGCCTTGTCTTGCAAGTCCCCCTACTTGATCCTCCATAAGGATAAAGCGGTGCTACGCCCGCAGCCTTTATTTCTTCCGAAGGTGGTTTCGGCTTTCCATCTAAATGAGGACATTGTACTTCCATCCTTTTGTCCTCGGCCGTCTCATCCCAAAGAGGTTGCGTTGCATTCCTTGGACGTGGTACATGCTCTGCGGGTGTATCTGTCTGCTATAGCTCAGTTTCAGAGGACAGACTCACTGTGTCGGTGACTGGTCCAAAGAAAGGCCTGGCAGTCTCGTCGGCCACCATTTCTCGGTGGATCAGACAGATCGTGATTCAGGCTTATGCCCTGAAAGGGCGGGCGCCCCCCTTTCCTGTCACGGTGCATTCAACCAGGGCAATTGGTGCCTCCTGGGCTTTCCGACATCAAGCGTCTGTCTCACAGGTGTGTAAGGCGGCGACCTGGTCGTCCGTTCACACTTTCACAAAGTTTTACAAGGTTGATGTGCATGCATCTGTGGATGCTTGCTTTGGCCGCAAAGTTTTGCAGGCAGCTGTTTCAGGTTGCAACTCCCCCGTTGAGGAGCTCTGGTTGTTTTGGGGTGAAGTTTGTTTGATTGCTGTTCCCACCCCTCATTTTTTGACACTGCTTGGGGACGTCCCTATTGTCAAGAATATAAGGAAGCTGTGTCCGTCCATGGACTAAAGAGAAAATAGGATTTTTTGTACTCACTGTAAAATCCTTTTCTCTAAAGTCCATGGACGGACACAGCACCCACCCCTCCTTTTTATGTTTATACTGCTTTTTGACGAACTGAGCTGCTGAGTGCAGGGTGAGGGGTTATGACCAGAGGGACCGTCCCCTGGGCAGTACTGTTCAGCTTTGCTTAATTACATGTTTTTAAATGCTAACATGTCTGCCTAGTCCTCTCCTAATAGACGGGAACATAACCCTACTGTCAAGAATATAAGGAAGCTGTGTCCGTCCATGGACTTCAGAGAAAAGGATTTTACGGTGAGTACAAAAATCCTATTTTTTGTTACTAAAGTTATTTTTTTGTTTTTATTAACACACCCTGTCTTTTTGTGGTAGCCATAGATGGTGGTACTGAAATGGACATGAAGCTAACAATACCTATTTTGGATAGAGTAAGGGAGGGTTATAACCAAGACTTTTCTTCAGTCACTTTTTAAATGACAGCTTACCTCTCCTGGTAGCTTCTGCGACAACCCAGAATTTGGGATTTTCATTCACTTTCAATGATAATAGTACACAGGACAAATAGAGAGGGTGAATCTCCCTAACAGGGACACAGACAGTAATAAAAACATGACAGGTGCTCTAACCCCTCTCCATTAAAATACAAAAAATTTAAATTGACCTTTTAGTTCTCTTTCAAACTATACCTTTGACACAGTTAAAATAAATAAGTTAGTTGAGAAACTAGCTTTAAAAAAAAAAAGAGAAACATAAGAAAAATGTTAATAGCGCTGATCCTAAAAACATTAGTAATTACCTAACATCGCACTCCTACTTCTTGTTCTTTTTTTTTAGGATCCATATAAATCGTTTGGCCTACCATCAATTGGTCGTCTTTCTCAGTATCAAGAACCACTCCATTTGCCTGGGGTATGTGATATTTATATTTATGAAGGCTGTTATTTGTGGGTGGGTTTTCCTTGTTCATAGTGCAATAAATTTGTGGCTTTAGTTAGCTCAGTACTGACATTTACTCCTTGGATCAGGCAGAATGCTGCTTATTAAGCACTTTTTATACAGATGATTCTGCATAACTTTTCTGAGTAAACTATTTCACAATGTTCTGCTACATAAAAGAGAACATAAAGGTGTCCCTTTTCTGTGTAATAAATGTAAAATTGTGTTACTGTGTGTGCCTTTGCTTGCGCACTGACAAGGTTATGCCATTTGTGTGGGCTGTTGCTCAAACTGATTATTTGCATGGAAAAAAGATAGAATTCAAAATTTAAGGATGTTATTGAATATGTGATTTATTTCACTTCTTAAAATTGTTTTTCCCATATTCTTTCTAATGGGACCTGACCCTTTCTTGGCTCAAAGACTTCATGCTGTGTTCAAAGCCTGCAAGCAGAACAAAAATTGCAAGGGCTTAACAGGCATTATGTCTTGCTAAATATTAGAAAAGAAAACATACATTAGAGGTTGTGCTTAAACATCACTTGTGAGCATCAAGCAACAATTCATTGAATTAAAATGTGCATTAATTATTCAGGCCCCCCCCCCCCTCTATATTTTCTACATTTTAATAGCTAACACGATGTCAAACATTTTGCCCTTGCAAGTTTTTGCAATTTGCAGTTTTCAGATGTGAGACCTGTTGAAAGTACAAGTGATAATGGACAAAACCATACCCCCTACGGTCAATGTCCCACCAAATCTTTCTTCAATTAATGCTGCAGCAGGAGTTTTGTGTAAAAACATTTGTGCTTGCAAGCTATCTGTACAAAAAAGCAAAAAAAATAAATAAAAAAATTACAATTCCTTAAATATTAAGTGTGCTACTGTTATGTTCTTGTATGAATGTAGCATGTCAGCTACTAAATGGACCAGGGGATGGAAGAAGTGATTGGGTGCAGAGGAGTGCACGCTAAGCTTTGTCTATCATTATTGCTAGGAGCAATCAAATTGATGCCAGCAGGACAGTAGACGCGTTGACAGCTGTAATTATGTATCTCCATGGTGATCACTTTTGGCCTGTCATGGAGGCCCACTTGTCCCCTCCCTTGCAAGCATTTAATCAGATTGGGTTGTCACTTGTCAGGTAGACATGGCGGGCTGGGAGTTGTATTTTGAGGGAGAGGTGAATTGAAAATGAAGGGTGGGAAATGCCTGAAAGCTTCAGGTGGTATATTCCTATACAAACAAAATACACGTTAATTATTTATGCCAGAGGCTGTGGTGAGAACATTGCCTGTAGCGCAATGCCCCATTTCATATTGTGTGTTGGTGTTCTACGAACATTAAACTAGATACACTGAGTCAGCAGCATCTTTTTTTGTCTAATCATGGAATTAATTCCAAGCCAGTTAATTATGTATTCACAGGGTTCTTTCCTTAAGACTGAGTTTTCAATTAACTATGTTTTTAATGATTTAATAAGAATGGTTATGCCAGAAGTGCACACATGCTCATGCTGTAAAAGTTCCATTTACCACTTGTAATTAACATAAATTGTCAATAAATATATGTTTAGGCCATTACATCATTATAGAATATATGTGGTAGTTAAAGCGGCATTAAACCCAAAAACCAACAAATTACGCTGCTTCTTACCAATTCTTAGATGGTGGCTGTATTATTTTTTGTTTTTAGGCTTGATATCCTTCATTTTCACTTGATCCAGTCAGTAAGTCTGTTTACTCTTTCGTCCATGGACCGACACAGCTTCTCTATTGACAAAGTGGGTATTATCCGTTAATTAGGAGTGACTAGGCAGAAAAACTTGTAAAAAGTGTTGCATCACACCTTCTACAGTACCGCCCAGGGGGCGGACCCTCTGGGTATACCCTCTCAGTCTGCACATCGCAGATCAGTTTTTTTCTGTCTAGCAAGGAGTAGGACATGGCTCCCTTCGGGCTCATTGGTCCGGGGAAAAAAGATATATATATATTTTTATTTATTTTTTGCTACATTTGTTGTTTCCTGCGATCTTCGATCAACTGCCGACTGGGTGACAGGCTGGATCCTCGATCCTTGTAGTCTCCCCAGTTTCGGCCATCGAGCGTGTGCCGACCCTAGCTACGCGCTGGGTTTTCCACGACATGCCCGTCGCTCCACGGGTGGCCGGTGAGCCTACGCTCCAGGGCCTGCATCGGACCGCTCAGCTTCGGCTGACCTTACGGCCGAGTCGCAGCAGCCTGGCCGGTGAGCTTACGCTCCAAGGCTTGCATCGGACCGCTCAGCTTCGGCTGACCTTACGGCCGAGTCGCAGCAGCCTGTCCGGTGAGCGTCATGCTCCAGGGCATACATATGATCGTCCCTTCTGGGTCCAATCACAGCATGCCTGGCCAACAGTCACCTTCCGTGCGCGGACGATGATCTGTTTGGAATGTCTTCCAGCAGAATACATGCAGGATAGGTAAGTAAAACTCCCCTGCCTCGGCTGGGTGATTTAGCTGGACATTCCTGGAGAGATCAAGTAAGTGGTTGTGGCCCCTTTCTTCCCTCTCTCCCTGCCTTTCCCTCCTCCCTGGGCTTCTAGCTAAAGGTTGCTGGGTGCTGGGGGTCACCTAGGGGGTCCCACTGGAGCGGGGCTGGCTGTAACTAACATTTAAAAGAAATGTCATTTTTGCTTACCTGTGTTTCTGTGTCTCCATGCTGTCGGCGGCCATTTTGAGGTGGTCCATGCCAAGTTTGGCCTCTTGTAACTGCCTGGCGGCCATCTTCCTGTAGTTCGGCCACACCCACTGGCCCCTATCAGGTGATCGGCGGCCATGTTTGTCCACCCTGTATGCAGATATTGCCGTTCGGCGGCCATCTTTTTTGTGGGCTATGGCTGCCTGACCTCTATCTTCTGTCGGCGGCCATTTTCTTAGAGCCCACATTATCTTCCATACAGACGGTTTTGGCAACCATTTTGCGAGAGCCTCCGGCCTCTAGGGTGCATTACACTGGCGCGAAAATTCACACAGGAAGTGCTGATAAAAGAAGCAGACTGACACAGCAGCAAGGGGACAGCATCATAGGCGCAGCATAGCAGTACCTATCCAGGGTGGTGAGTCCTCTGGGTAACCCAGCATCTCTGCAGCGCAGGAGGGTGGCCTATTGATATCTTGCCTGGAGCCCTGTGAGTGTCAGCGTGTGGTCAGCATGGCATCTGAGCCAGATGTCTTCTCCCCTGAAACACCAGATTTAGCAGCTGGTGTCCCTGAGGTGTCTATGGACGCTATGTCGGCAATCCTAGAGGCGTTTGCTGCCAGGGTGGAAGCAGCACACGGGAATACAGGGGGTAATAAACGCCCCCGTCCCCTGCAATCTTCTGGGGATATTTCTGATGCAGAACCAGGTCCAGCTACGGCTCATGGCCCAGATTCTGATGCATCAGAGACTGCAGACCGTGACCGATCGGACAGTGAGGAGGACTCCAAGTCCAGGTCAGTACGCGAGACGGCTTTGGTATCTGACCTTATTACTGCAGTGCGGGATACGCTAAAGTTGGAAAGGACTGAAGAAGTAGCAGATACTCCAGTCCCCTTTGGGTTTCGTAAACCTGCCCGCACTGCTAAGGTGTTCCCTTGTGTGTCTTATTTTGACAAACTCTTATACAAGGAATGGGAGAACCCACTGAGGGTCTTTACAGCCCCAAAGAGGTTTGCAGTACGGTACCCCTTTGAGGAGAGTTTTCTGAAGATATGGACCTCTCCCCCTATAGTGGACCCTTCGGTGTCCAGACTTAATAGAGCCACCACTATTCCAGTAGAAGGGGCTCCTGTTTTCAAGGACCCTGTGGATAAGAAGGCTGAAGCACTCGCTCGCTACCTATACTCAGTGGTAGGCTCAGCAGTACGCCCGGCATTGGCGGGGGCCCTAGTGTCTCAGACACTTACTGAATGGGCAAAATTGCTACTCCAGGGGTTAAAGGAGCGAGATGCTCCTCCTAATGAGATAACTTTGGCCGACCAGTTGGTCCAGGGCCTTAAGTTTGTCTGCGAGTCAGACATGGATACTATTCCCCTGCTGTCAAGAGCTTCGGTTTATGCAGTAGCAATACACCGCCTGATCTGGCTAAAGGGCTGGTCTGCGGACCAGACTTCCAAGAAAGCCCTATTGGATCTGCCTTTTAAGGGCGACAGACTTTTTGGGGCTTCTCTGGATGACATCATCAAGGATGCTACAGGAGGTAAAAGCACTTTGCTTCCCCAAACTAGCAAGGGTAGGGGACCACGCCAAGGGCAAGGGCCCTCCTTTACTGCACGTAAGCGGTTTTTTCGCCCTCTTAAGGCGACAGGGAAAAGACCCCAGGCCGATAAAGCGCCTGCCCAAGGACAAAAGCGTCCTTGGTCCCGCAGACCCAACAAGCCTGTGGACAAATCTGCGTCCACATGAAGGTCCGCCCCCACCCAGCTCTCGGGTGGGGGGACGTCTTCGCAAATTCGCGACTCAGTGGACTGCTCTAGTCTCCGACAGGTGGGTTTGCGAAGTAATCTCCTCAGGCTACAAGATAGAATTTCTCTCTTGTCCACCAGACAGATTCATCACCTCCAATCTCCAGCTACTACCGACCTGTCGGGAGGCCCTGTATGGGGCGGTCCAGGGTCTACTGGAACGCGGGGTAGTTATTCCAGTTCCAGAACAGGAACGGGGTCAGGGTTTTTACTCAAATCTGTTCATTGTGCCAAAGAAGGAGGGGGTTCGTCCAATCTTGGATCTCAGAGCCCTCAATTGCTTTGTGAAGGTACAAAGATTTCGGATGGAGTCGGTTCGATCCGTAGTCACGGCTCTCCATCCGGGGGACTTTCTGGCCTCCTTGGACATCAAGGACGCATACCTGCATGTCCCCATATACTCCAGACACCAGAGGTTTCTGCGATTTGCTATCGGGAAGAACCACTACCAGTTTGTGGCCCTCCCGTTTGGCCTTGCCTCAGCACCCAGGATGTTCACCAAGGTGCTCGCTCCGATTCTGGCACTTCTAAGACAGCGGGGTATCGCTATCACAGGTTACTTGGACGACCTTCTGCTGAAGGGCCCTTCAAGCTCAGAATTAGAGGTAAGCGTGTCCATTACCTGTCAGACTCTTCGAGACTGTGGTTGGATACTAAACACGCAAAAGTCAGTATTGGTGCCCACTCAACGCCTAGTGTACCTGGGGTTGATTCTGGATTCCTCAGAGGCAAAGGTATTCCTCCCTGTGGAGAAGTTGCAGACCCTCCGGGCTGCAGTACGGCAGCTGACTTCCAGGAATTGGTTGTCACTCCGTTTTTGCATGCGAGTGTTGGGCCTCATGGTAGCCTCCTTCGAGGCGGTCCCATATGCTCAATACCACACTCGAGTGTTACAGAGGGAAGTTCTGTCCAGATGGAACAGATGCCCTTCATCTCTGGATTATCAAATCCGAGTGAGCCACCTAGTCAGGAGATCCCTGGTATGGTGGCTGACAGCACCGGCTCTAATGGCCGGGAAGTCATTTCTTCCGGTTTACTGGATAGTGATCACGACGGACGCCAGCCTTACAGGTTGGGGGGGAGTCTGGGGTGTCCAGTCGGCGCAAGGTCGCTGGACCCCAGAGGAAGCCCTCCTGCCGATCAATGTCCTGGAGATCCGGGCGATCAAGCTGTGCCTCTTCAAATGGTCTCAGAGACTGCAAGGGCGTCCAGTCAGGATCCAGTCAGACAACGCCACAGCAGTGGCATATGTCAATCATCAGGGAGGAACAAGAAGCTCAGCTGCAGCATCGGAGATCGCTCGCATCCTGAAGTGGGCAGAGAGGAGCGTACCGGCACTGTCGGCCGTGTACATTCCGGGTGTGGAAAACTGGCAGGCGGACTACCTGAGCCGCCAGATGCTGGACCAGGGAGAATGGTCCTTACACCCGGAGGTGTTCCAACTCCTCTGCCAAAGATGGGGCACACCAGACGTAGATCTTCTGGCTTCCCGACTCAATCGGAAGGTATTGAGGTTTGTGGCCCGGTCAAGAGACCCATGGGCAGACGCAACGGACGCGTTGGTAGCATCGTGGGGCCAGTATCGGCTAATCTATGCCTTCCCTCCCTTAAGGCTTCTTCCTCTTCTGCTCCGCAGAGTGGAGGCAGAGGGAATTCCAATGATCCTAATCGCTCCAGATTGGCCTCAGCGTCCTTGGTACGCCGATCTAGTACGTCTGGTAGCAGACGTCCCCTGGCGCCTACCACTACGGAAGGACCTGCTGTCGCAAGGTCCCATATTCCATCCTGCTTTACAGTCATTGGCTTTAACGGCATGGCTGTTGAGAACCAGGTACTGAGAGACCGGGGCCTGTCAGACTCAGTAATTTCTACTATGAGAAGTGCTCGGAAACCGTCCTCTAGGAAGGTCTATCACCGCACTTGGAGGGCCTACATCTCCATGTGTGAGGAAATGAAATGGCATCCGCGTACCTATTTGGTTTCCAGAATCCTGCTGTTTTTACAGCATGGGGTAGACCAAAGGCTTGCCCTAAGTACGATTAAGGGACAGATATCTGCCCTGACTGTCTTTTTTCAGCGACCCCTGGCGACTCACTCTCTCGTGAGTACATTTGTGCAGGGGGTTCGATATGTGGCCCCTCCGGTCCGCCCCCCGTTACCTCCGTGGGACTTGAACCTGGTCCTCTCGGTGCTTCAGAAGGCACCGTTTGAGAATATTAGAGATATTCCCCTGTTGACACTTTCTCAGAAGGTGGTCTTTTTGGTGGCTGTTACGTCAGTTAGACGAGTCTCTGAGCTGGCAGCCTTGTCCTGCAAGGCTCCCTATTTGATTTTCCACAAGGATAAGGTGGTGCTGCGGCCGCAGCCTTCCTTTCTTCCGAAGGTCGTTTCGGCTTTTCATCTCAACGAAGACATTGTACTTCCATCCTTGTGTCCTCAGCCGTCGAATCCTAAGGAGTCGGCGTTGCATTCCTTGGACGTTGTCCGAGCTTTGAGAGTATACATATCTGCTACTTCCCTGTTCCGGAAGTCAGACTCACTGTTTGTTTCGGTGGCTGGTCCCAAGAAGGGCCAAGCAGTCTCATCGGCCACCATCTCTAGGTGGATCCGACAGATAGTAATCCAGGCTTACGCCTTAAAGGGTCAGGCGCCCCCCTTTCCTGTCACGGCGCATTCGACCAGGGCAATAGGTGCCTCTTGGGCTTTCCGACATCAAGCGTCTGTTTCCCAACTATGTAAAGCGGCGACTTGGTCGTCCGCTCACACTTTCACAAAATTCTACAAAGTTGATGTAGGTGCATCTTCGGATGCCTCTTTCGGCCGCAAGGTTTTGCAGGCGGCTGTTTAGAGTTGCAACTCCTCCGTTGGAGGAGTGCTGTTTTATGTTTTGGGGTGAAGTTTGTTTTTATGCTGTTACCACCCCTCGTTTTTTCTCTGACACTGCTTTGGGACGTCCCACTTTGTCAATAGAGAAGCTGTGTCGGTCCATGGACGAAAGAGTAAATAGGATTTTTTACTCACCGTAAAATCCTTTTCTCTGAGTCCATGGACCGACACAGCACCCACCCCTCCTTTTAAGTTTGTACTGCTTTTTGACGAACTGATCTGCGATGTGCAGACTGAGAGGGTATACCCAGAGGGTCCGCCCCCTGGGCGGTACTGTAGAAGGTGTGATGCAACACTTTTTACAAGTTTTTCTGCCTAGTCACTCCTAATTAACGGATAATACCCACTTTGTCAATAGAGAAGCTGTGTCGGTCCATGGACTCAGAGAAAAGGATTTTACGGTGAGTAAAAAATCCTATTTTTCCAACAGAACAAACTATTCTGCAGATGTAGCAGTTAGAGGATTGCGACAAACTATCTGGCACTGACATTAATGTTTACATTGATCAGCCTTTATTTATGTAAAACCGTTATCCCAAAAGGAACAGCTATTGCTTTAACTATTTATAAAGCATTAGCTGGAGTTTGGCTTCAATTTGTTTTGATTTAGAAACACTAAGGCCCCTTTCACACTGAGGCGTATTTCAGGCGTTTTAGCGCTAAAAATAGCGCATAAATAACGCCTGAAATACTCCTGCCCCAGCATTCTCAATGTGAAAGCCCGAGGGCTTTCACATTGAGGCGATGCGCTGGCAGGAGAAAAAAAAAATCTCCTGCAAGCCGCATCTTCGGAGCGGTGAAGGAGCGGTGTGTATACCGCTCCTTCCCATTGAAATCAATGGGACACTGTGGTAGCCGCGGTTTGCGGGCGGTATTAAACCTTTCTCGGCTGCTAGCAGGGGTTAAAACCGCACCGCTAGCGGCCGAATATCGCGGTAAATATGACAGTATAGCGGCGCTAAAAATCGCACCGCTATACCACCAACGCACCTGCCCGCCCCATTGTGAAAGGGGCCTAACACTCCCGTCTCCAAGACTGACAATGCTGCTGTCCAAAAGTCTCTGTGCTCCTTCATCTAGAGTGTGGGTACTGCAATACAGGTGTGTTACTGGCCAGATCACCAGGTAAAACCAGAAGGGAAAAGCCTAAAAAAGGAAACCTAATGCGGGTGCCACATCTAATGATTGGTAAACTGCAATGGGTTACATTTTTGACTTTGGGTTTAATGCTACTTTAATAATTCTTAAGCTTGTGTGTATGCCATATAGGTATGTGTGTCAGTAAGGGGACAGGCTCAGCAGAGGGTAAAGGCAGTGGTACGCCATGCATTAAACAGGTACACCTAAAAACATGCCAAACAGGTTTGCAGTGCACTTTTATTCTGTCAGGCAGTAAACAAAACACTTCTTCAATGCAGGAGGGTTTTATAGCATGTGTATGTATGATTGATTAATTGCAAAGTCCCTCTTTTTTTATGAAAATGAACTTAATCCCATAAAAAAAACATTTCCACTGCATTGGTGAAGAAGGCTTCTGGGCGCCCAAGAAAGTCCAGCAATCACCAGGACCGTCTCCTGCAGTTGATTCACCTGCGGGATCGGGGCACCACCAGTACAAAGATTGCTAAGAAATGGCATCAGGCAGGTGTGAATGCATCTGCACGCACAGTGGGGTAAAGGCTTTTGGAGGAAGGCCTGATATCAAGAAGGGCAGCAAAAAATCCACTTCACTCCAGGAAAAACATCAGGGCAGACTGATATTCTGCAAGGTACAGGGATTGGACTGCTGAGGACTGTGGTAAAGTTATTTTCTTTGATGAATCCGTATTCCGATTGTTTGGGGCATCCGGAAAAAAAACCTTGTAAGGAGAAGAAAAGGTGAGTGCTACCATCAGTCCTGAGTCATGCCAACAGTAAAGCATCCAGAGATTTTAGGTGTGGGGTTGCTTCTCAGCCAAGGGAGTGGGCTCACTCACAATTTTGCCTAAAAAAAGATACAATAATGACTGTTGTCAACTATCAATCAATATACACAACATCAAACATGCCAGGTAAATATATAATTGTGCTAGGTAAATATACAGTATAAAGTCTCGGTGAAAAAAAAAAAAAAATCATATAAAGTCCAAATCGAAGCAAAAAAAGGAAGATCTAAGAGAAAGTGTCACAAAAATCCAAAAGACAGTGCTCCAATATTGCTTTTTCACAGGAAAAAAGCAGTGCATTTAAGATTTCTTTCTTAAGAATTCCCTCTGTGCTCCAACAAACCATGCAATAGTGCTACGCCACCAGGTGAAATGAACACTCACCTTGCAAGACCCACATATGGGCCAACACAGCATGTAGGAAATCTATCTCGTACACCAGATAATGTCATACACTAAAGCCTTGTACACACAATCTGATTTTTTTTTTATCCGAAGGGTGTTGGCCAGGAACTTGTATTTCATACAAATGGCAAAGAATTGTTGGCCAACAAATGCGAAACTACGTGGTTTTTCAGCTCTTAAGCGCCACCCTTTGGGCAACTTCTGCTAATGTGTTATGGTTAGCATAGCTTCTGAGCATGAGTGTTTGTACTCTGGTGTTTTGTCCGACAGACTTGTGTACACATGATTGGATAATCTGACAACACACATTTGTTGGCAGACAATTTAAAGCATGCTATCCCACATTTTTTGACGAATAATCCGACAACAATTGTCCGATGGAGCATACAAACGGTCGGATTTTTCGACAACAGCCTGTGATTAGGGATGAGCTCCGGCGTGTTTGCATTGAACACGTGCAGAGCCCGCCAGGAAGTAGGAACCGCGCTGCGCTAATCACCAACAGGGAGACATTTCCCGATCTCTGCAGCCGAGCATCGGGACAATGTCTCCCGGTCGGTGATTAGCGCAGCGCAGTTCCTACTTCCTGGCGGGCTCTGCACGTGTTAAATGTGAACACGCTGGAGCTCATCCTTACCTGTGATCACACAATTCCCATTGGATAATCTGATTGTGTGTACAAGGCTTTAGATTATCAGTAATGGCATGCCATCTCCAATGGGAGTAACGTCACAAAGTTCTCAGGGAAAAAATGGGAAAAGAAACTCCAATAGTGTGGTATCCCAGTTAATGACACAGAATACACCAGCCCAACTTACATTTTTATTCATTAAAAATAGGTAAACCATATTCCAGCAATATTTTACTTGCTGTAAATAGTAGCCAGACCGCGTATGATTACTATTTGGAGCAAGTGAAATATTGCTGCAATATATGGCCTTCACACGTATTGCCACCCTCCCACGTGGCTTTTTTTTTTTTCCATGCATTTGCCAAATTGGGATCCTTAATCTTCTTTCCTAAAAGGTTCCCTGGCCCCAGTGTATCCAGTAAGTGATTCTGAAAGCTGAGTTTTTTTCTACCTTCATGCATTCTTTATGCAATCGGAGCTGCTTTGTGCAAAATTATTGCACAGAGCAGGTAAGCAAGATATATTTGTTGTTTAGGAAAAAGAAACAAAAAAAACCAGGCTGGGTTCACACTGGTACGACATACGCTCCGACTTTGGGAGCACATGTTGCATGACATGTGTAAATCAATGGTTCCCTATGAGAAAAAGGTTCCTGCACTACATTGATCCGACTTTGGTCCTTCTTGAGCCCATTGAATATCACTGAAGGTAAGACATTTCTTTTAGTTGGTGTCCGGGTTTGCACACATCTAAATCCCTTAAGGTTTCTTTGCTGTCGCTTGGCACCTCAAAGTTTCAGCTCCTGCCATACATTTTCTATAGGATTAAGGTCTGGAGACTGGCTAGGTCACTCTATGACCTTAATGTGCATCTTCTTGAGCCACTCCCTTGTTGCCTTGGCGATTATGTTTTGGGTCATTGTCATGCTGAAAGACCTATTCATGACCCATCTTCAGTGTTCTGGCTGACGGAAGAAGGTTCTCATCCAATATTTTACAATACATGGCCCCATTCATTGGCCCCTCAATGCGGCAAAGTCGTCATGTTCCTTTAGCAGAGAAACAGTCCCAAAGCATAATGTTTACACCTTTGTGTTTGACTGTATGGATGGTGTTCTTAGGGTTATAGTCAGCATTTTTCTTCCTCCAAACACGGTGAGTCCCCCTCTGCAAAAAGGTACCTGTGCAGTCATTCCAATGAACATCTACATGATTCAGAGAAGGACTGGGAGACAGTGCTGTGGTCAGATGAGACCAATATTTCGCTCTTTGGCATTAACCGTTTGCAAGAAGAAAAATGCTTTCAATGACCCTTAGAACACCATCCCTACAGTCGAGCATGGAGGTGGGGCTGTTTCTCTGCTAAAGGTGCAGGCTGACTTTGCAGCCCCCGTTTCCGGTCACGGCGCATTCGACCAGGGCAATAGGTGCCTCTTGGGCTTTCCGACATCAAGCGTCTGTTTCCCAATTATGTAAAGCGGCAACTTGGTCATCCGCTTGCACTTTCACAAAATTCTACAAAGTTGATGTAGGTGCATCTTCGGATGCCTCTTTCGGCCGCAAGGTTTTGCAAGTGGCTGTTTAGAGTTGCAGCTTCTCCGTTGGAGGAGTGCTGTTTTGTGTTTGGGGTGAAGTTTATTTTTATGCTGTTACCATCCCTCGTTTTTTCTCTCACACTGCTTTGGGACGTCCCACTTTGTCTATTGAGAAGCTGTGTCAGTCCATGGACGAAAGAGTAAATAGGATTTTTTACTCACCGTAAAATCCTTTTCTCTGAGTCCATGGACCGACACAGCACCCACCCCTCCTTTTAAGTTTGTACTACTTTTTGACGAACTGATCTGCGAGATGCAGACTGAGGGGATATACCCAGACGGTCCGCCCCCTGGGCGGTACTGTAGAAGGTGTGATGCAACACTTTTTACAAGTTTTCTGCCTAGCCGCTCCTAATTAACGGATAATACCCACTTTGTCAATAGAGAAGCTGTGTCGGTCCATGGACTCAGAGAAAAGGATTTTACGGTGAGTAAAAAATCCTATTTTTACTTGCTGAACTGCAACTTAATTTATAGCATTGGTTTTATGTGTTTTTTAATGGATTTGTGGTTGATTCTGTCTCTATCATTTTAAATACACCTATGATAAAAATTATAGACCCTTAATTTCTTTGTAAGTGGGCAAACTTACAAAATCTGCAGAGGATCAAATAATAATTTTCCCCACTGTATCTCTAATGGAAGCATCGCTATAGGATAGTCTTTAGCATTGCGATGTATACAAAGTACAGCCATTTGGTCTAAGCCAAGCTGGCAGGGTCTAAAATGTCTCTACAGAGTGTCCTTCTATGGTAGTTGCACATAATTGCCTACCAGTACCAGTTTCTAGGTGTGCTGCCAGGACAGGCTTAAAGTGGTTGTAAACCCACTATTTTTTTTTCCCAAACAACCTGTAAGAGAAAGGCATAATGAGCTAATATGACTAGCATAATAGCTCATTATGCATCACTTACCTTAGATCGGGGCCCCCGAAGCCGTCCTCGTCTCCCTGTTCAGCCGTATCCATCGCTGTGATTGGCCGGAGCGGCGAAGACATCACTCCGCACATGCGCGCGTGAGCCGTCGAGATTCGGGTACGTTGTCGAATGTTGCGACCTAGCCGAATTTGTGAATGGGGTTAACCCCATGCGCGTGACATCAGCGTCACCGCATTTAAATGCAAATATCTCCTTAACCGTGTAGGTTAAGGAGATATTTCATGCACCTACAGGTAAGCCTTAATCTAGGCTTACCTGTAGGTCTTTGTTTATAAAGTGGGTTTACAACCACTTTAATAAATAGTTACATGCTCCTCCCAGGTCACATTCCAAGGGCTCGTGTAATTTTAAGACAATTGGAAGCTGCCTATTCCAGTCCTTGGCACCACCAGCACCTAATATGTTGTGTCTCCCAAAGATGAGTCTTTTTAGGCTAGAAGGCTGTTCATATCTGGTACCCATGGGTTTCACTCACTACTTTATGAGCTTGTTTACCCCTTTGATAAACAGGAGCAGTCTTATGCCCCGTACACATGACCGGTTTTCCCGACGCAATTCCTCTCAAGTCTGCCTTGCATACACACGGTCACACAAAAGTCCGGTGAACTTTTGACTGCCAAGAACGTGGTGATGTAAAAGACTACGACCAGCCAAGAAAATTAAGTTCTATGCTTCCGAGCATGCGTCAAATTGTTTTAGAGCATGCATGTTTTTTTCCCGTCGGAAAAGCATACAGTTTTTCCTGATGGGAAAGAAGAGATCCTGCTCTTCTTTTTCTTTTACGGCAGTTTTCCTGTGGGAAAAAGTCAGATGGAGCATACACACGGTCGGGATTCCCGACGAAAAGCTCTCATCGCAGTTTTTCCGACGGGAAAACTGGGCATTAGTCTTACCAGTTTGTTGTTTTCCCAATTCCAAGGGTTACTGGCTCTCTGAGCTAGTCCTTGGTAGCAACATGTTGCTCCACAAAAGACACCAGCTCGTCCTTTTTCATTTGTATATTACATGTTTGTCACTTTAAGGTGCTGCTGGCATCCAAGCACAAAGTTGTATGAAGGGCAGGTTAAACTGGTAGTGGCAATGGTAAAACTATGCATGACACAGGGACACCCAGAAAGTCCAGCAGGTTTGTCTTGCATGTTCATTCAGCAATGCACAGTTTTAATGCAGGAGGGCTTTGTGCAGAAATATACCTACTCATCTGAACCACTAACTAACTACGTATTTCGGTTCCTAATTAACATAGTGCCCCCCTGGGTTCCCCAAAATAAACAGTGTGTGTACAAGTTTAGTGTGCTGTCATGTCAACAGTCATCCTTTTCGACCAGCCGCAGGCTCTTTCAGCAGCGAGAACGTGACCAATAATTATTATTTCTTTATTTTATAGTAACAAAGAGTTTAATTCCTTATTAAAATTTGCATTCATCATCATGACATTTGATCATCTCGTTCTATATGTTGTCATTTGTGATCCTTCTGTTTTCTGGCTGCTATGTAGATTTGAACACCACCATGAATAGGATTGAAAGATGTACTCAGTGGGATAAAAATGTTCAAAAGAGTTAACAAATACCCATAGAATCCCTGTGAAGATGTTGACAAATACTTAAAGAATGCCTGTGAAGATATATACCCTATGCTCTGCTTTGATCTGCGAGCAGCATTTCATCTGGCCAATAAGTCCATTTTATAAACTCAAGAGCTTAGTGTATAGTTTCATATTACAAGTGGGAAGAAAATAACAAGCATGGTTGTACTGATAACCTCACTTGATTTGTATTAGTTACAGCTTGCAATAACTGATTTTTGTTGTAATAAAGTTAGAAATAATCTGACGGTGTAAAAAAACAGTAATCAGAATCAAGGGTTGTGTTATAGGTGGCTATAATTTTCCAGCACGCTGTAAAAAGCTATTTAGGAATTTACAATACAAATAGGTGAGCTGTCCCTTGAAATCATGCCAAACGAACAATGACAAATATAGTGACATCAATGATGAGGTACAGGCAAGTCATATATATAGTGCTAGATATTGTTCCCTAAGATATAGAGTACTATATAATGTTCCTCAAAACATATCGAAGACTGTTCTAACCTAGTGTTCACCTCTTATGTGTTGAGGAGAATATGTCAGTGCAGTTAAAATTAAAATCTAGTCACAAAAGGAAAGAAATGCAATCGGCTACAAATGTGTTGTCTAAAGTGTTAAATAGTAAAACTGTTCATTTTACAATTGCAATTTTCGCTTTCTATTCTTCCAAATATGCATGCAGGTGCACATGTTACATCTCCAAGAATGCACATACTTTTTCATATATAATGGTTTCTGACTACTTTTAAAAAAAAAAAAAACAATGACTCTAACACAGAGCTGAACAATTAATCGTTATGGGGGGGCGTGGCCAACGTCCGGGATGTGAGGGCGTGGCCAACTACCGGGATGTGAGGGCATACTTGGCCTGTGCTCCGTCCGTGCCGCACATATTCTGATATTCTGCCTTAATCCAGCAGACCCGGTCGCCATACAGGGATCCCATCTGTCCCCACAGCCTCCAGGCCCGCCGATGGAGGAAGCCTCAGGATTTGTCCCGCCACCGCCGCCATGCAAATTGAGGCAAGATGACGCCGGTCACCATGCTGCAGACACACGCAGACAGCCATCCTCCTCATCAGCACTGAAGCAGAAGCCTGCAGGGAAGGGTGAGTCACAATGTCTTCCCCCCTACTCTGGGCCCGGAGGATCCTCTTATTCCCCCTGGCTGAGGACGCTGATACTGATACCCCCAGCGTGGACACTGCTGATGCAGGCCCTGCAGAGCCTTCCCTGTCCCAGATTATGGAGGCCATCCAGCACAGCCATGCATCTTTGACCACTAAAATGGACTCCATTAAGACTGACTTATCCTTTCTGAAACAGGATGTTAACAACCTCCGCCATAGTGACAAATGCTGAGCAGCGCATTGGTGCACTAGAGGATGAAACCCGTCCATTGCAGGGCTCTGTTAGGGAGCTACGCCAGGCCCATGATTACACTGCAGATAAGCTCACTGAAATGGAGGACCGTTTATGGAGGAGCAACCTACGCTTCCTGGGGTTCCCAGAAGGGTCTGAGGGCAAAACCCCAGAGGAATTTATGGAAAGATGGCTGATCACCACATTTGGCGCCTCCACCTTCTCACCATTATTTGCTATTGAACGGGCACACAGGGTTCCCCTGCGCCCCCTACCACCAGGGGCCCAGCCACGTGCCATGATTATCAAACTCCTTCACTTCAGGAACAGAGAGGTAGTTCTTGGAGCTGCCAGGGAGAAGGGAAGGGTTCCCTTTAACAGGAGTGGAATTACTATTTTCCCTGACTTCTCGGTAGCTACGCAAAAGCAGAGGTCCACCCTCCTGGCTATTAAACACAGGCTCCGTGAGCTTCATCTCCCATACGGCATGTTGTATCCTGCTCGCTTGAGGATCGTTTACCAGGGCAAGGCATACTTCTTTACGGATCCTAAGGAGGCATCTCACTGGGTGGACACCCAGAACGCCGGAACCAGAATCAAAGATTTCCTCCGTGCTGAAAGTGAACCTAATGTGTATTCCTTCTTTGCTACATCTTGCGCCCTCACCGGTATACACTACCTTTCTCCTGCATGGGATGGGACAGCGGGGGGGGGGGGGGGTAGGAGTGGGCCTGGATGCCTTCACCCCTATGATCGTCTCACTCCCTTCTTCTCAGTTATAAAGGGGTGGTGAACTGCACTCCTGACATTGTTTGTATACCACTTGTTCAACCTGGATGACGATTATCACCTTACTCCTCCTTGTTCCCCCTTTTTTTTTTTTTTACGTTTTATCCTGTTATTTTTTGTACTCTCTTTTTCAGACTCAGGGGTCAACTATTATATTTGTCCTGTGCGGACATGGATGGAGGACCACGTCTAAGGGACTTTCCCGCTCCTCGGGGGTTTGTTGATTGGGGGTCTGTCTCATGGCCCCCCTGCCTTGCAGTTTGGGTTTTGGGAACAAAGCTCTCATATGTTTGGGTTTGGGAGCCGGGAGGGTTAGGGTGGGTTGGGATGTTCGGGCACTTTTGTTTGAGGTTGTTTTCGTGTTTTGTTTTTTTTTTTGTATTGCTTGTACTCATTTTTACATGTCTGTCTACAGGCTGGTCTAGCCGGCCCTTATACTATGCATCTGATCTTTTTCATTACTAGAATGTTGTCATATGTCTTTGCTTTACTCTTCACCTTACGCACTTCTCATGGTCCGCGGGACTCCAGGCTCTCGTTGCCCTAGTCATATACTTTGCCTCCTTATGTCTAGATTACGTTTGGTTTCTTGGAATGTGCGGGGGCTGAATTCCAAAGTGAAAAGATCATTAATGTTTGACTACCTGGCACGCAACAATCCGCATGTGATCCTTCTCCAGGTAACCCACCTCCAGGGCTCTAGAGTCATGGCCCTTAAGCGGGCAAAAATTGCTTATGCCCTCCATTCCACATACTCCACGTATGCCAGGGGAACTTCCATCCTCATAGCCAAATCAGCCCCGGTTAGTATTAAACATGTGAAACTCGATCCTCAGGGTTGCTTTGTAATTGTTGTGATAGAACTTATGGGTAGGCCGTATACAGTGACTAGCTTATATGCTCCACCCCCCTTCACTAAAATGTTCTTTGAGAGGGTGATGAACTCCATATTGGTGATAGCGGAGGGTCCTTTATTGATAGCGGGTGACTATAATAAAGTACTGGACAACTCCATCAATATATTATGTTGTTCTACATTGCCCCCCACCCCCCTGGGTTCCTTCTTAACTCAATTTGATTTGGTGGAGGTCTGGAGGTGGAAGCATGGGAGGGAGTATTTGTGTCACTCTGAGTCACACAGTACTCTGTCTCATATTGGTCTATGTCTGGTCTCATCGGCTCTGCTTAATATGGTGACTGAGGTTAAATACCTCCCTAGGGCGATGTCTGATTATTCTCCTTTGCTGGTGGACCTCGCCCTGTGTCCCTCCTCCTCCCTCCTATCGGGTATGGCAGCTGAGTCCGCTATGGCTGGCGGATGAGATTGTTGTGAACCAATGTATGACAGAGATGAAATCCTACTGGCTAATAAGCAGAGCGCCTCCGTTCCGGTGGTTTGGGATGCCTTTAAGGCTGCCACACGCGGCTCTTTTGCTGCGGCAGTCTGTCAGACGCGCAAGGCCTCTGTCCAGGTTGATGGATGCAGAGGGGACTCTCAGGGAGGCAGAGGCCACTTATTCTGCGACTCCCTCCCCTGAGACACGCACTACCTGGAAGTACAGGGCCAGAGAACTGGACCTAGTGCTTTTGGAGCACACTCAGAAGAAGCTGCTGTACCAGAACCAGTGAATCTTCGAGTTTGGTGATAAGAACAGCCGTTTGCTGGCATATCTTTCCAGACCTGATTATCAGCCATGCAGCATACCTAGAATCAAGAGCGCAGAGGGAATGGTGGTAGAGCAAAACAATGAGATCATGAATGCCTTTGTCACATTTTATTCCTCCCTATATGCAACTACAGCTCACAACACGATTGTGGAATTGGATGACTATCTTTCTGAAATTTCATTGCCCAGGCTTCAGACCCAACAGGCGTCATTCCTTGACACTCCTCTGACGACTGAGGAAATTGGGGAGGCTATCCAATCCTTTGCCAGAAATAAAACACCGGGATTGGATGGTTTCCCTATCGAGTGGTATATGCAGTACAAAGATCTGCTTATACCTCATCTAAGTAGGGTGTATAATTTTGCTATGAAAACTGAACAATTACCGCCTTCTATGTCAGAGGCGTTGATTGTCCTCATTCCTAAGCCACATAAGGATCACCTCCTATGTGAATCCTACAGACCAATCTCGCTTATCAATTCGGATGTTAAGATTTTGGCCAAGGTGTTCGTCCGGCGACTGAACACGGTCATTACTACTGTTATTGGTGCGGACCAGACTGGGTTCGACCTCCAACTTACGTAGACTGTTTACCAATCTTCAGGCCACCCATGATGAGATGGGTTCCCGGGCTGTTTTGGCCTTGGACGCACACAAGGCGTTTGATTCGGTCGAATGGCCTTCTCTGCTGGAGGTCTTAGCGAAATTTGGTTTTGGCAACACTTTTATCAGATTGGTGCAATTGCTTTATTCAAAACCCACCACTAGACTGAGAGTGAACGCAGCCGTGACTGGTCCCTTTCCGATAGAGAGCCACCAGACAGTGATGACCTCTGTCGCCGTTGCTATTTGCACTGGCGATAGAGCCTTTGGCAGCACTGATAAGATCCTGCGGGGAGGTTGCGGGACTGACGATTGGGGTCTGGAGGAGAAGGTATCTCTTTACGCTGATGACATGTTATTATACTTGTCGGATCCCCAATCGTCTCTCCCAGTCCTGCTGGAGATTATTAGGAGGTTTGGTAATTTCTCCGGATTCCGGGTTAACTGGGACAAGTCCATCTTGTTTAGAATTGACCAAGCAAAGTCGCTCATGCTGCCTCCCTCTTGCCCTCTACATATAGTCAGCTCCTTCCGATAATTAGGCGTTATGGTACAGCTTCCTATAGCCTCTTACGTTAAAATCAACTTAGACCCCCTTATAGGACGAATGAAAACCACATTCAAAGCCTGGGCTAATCTCCCGCTTACATTACTGGGTAGGATTAATATCTTTAAAATGATATTCTTACCACGATTTTTGTATATCTTGGGTAACTCACCAGTGTATGTCACTAAACTTACATTTAAGGAAATAGACTCCATCCTTCCTTCCTTTCTTTGGAGGGGGGGAGCAGTCAGGATTCCCAGGAACACCCTCCAGTTACCGGTACTGGAGGGCGGATTGGCCCTACCCTGCCTCCACACCTATTTTATTGCCTCTCAATTAGCTCACGCACATTGGTGCTATTTTCCTGAAGCCAAGAACGCGTTCACTGCCTTGGAGGCAGCTATTCTTACCTCCTATGAGTCCCTGCAAAATCTGATTCATCGTATGTCCCTTAGAGGGCGGGAGGGTACGAGTGTCCTGGCAATGACTCTACGGATCTTTAAACTCACTAAACTGCAATACTCCGCTGACAGTAATACATACTTGCCAAACACTCCACTCTGGGGGAATCCGACTCTACCAGAATTCTTCCGCAGATCTGACGGGGGATTCTGGTCGAAAAAGTGGGTGAAAACCATTTTGCACTTGTTATCGGACAACATGTTTCATTCTTTTGAAGAATTTAGTAGAGACTACAATCTGCCATGCACAGCTTACTTCCTTTACTTACAGATACGCCACACTGCAGAAGCGCAGTTTGGCCTTCGTAACATAGCTATTCAACTCTCTCGGCTGGAACGTTTACTGACTGACTCCTCTCATGCCAAGCTAATCTCCACATATTATAGGTCCCTTCTGCATTCTACAACTCAAAGGCTGAGCAAGACGGCCGCTAGCTGGAGAGCTGACATCCCTGAACTGACGGAGGACATCTGGCAGGAGGTTTTGCCCCTCCAGGTTCCCTCTGTCATTTCTTCCCGCGACAAGGTAATACAGACTAAATTGCTATACAGATCCTATTACTCTTTCGTTCATGGACCGACACAGCGTCTCTATTGACATAGTGGGTATTATCTGTTAATTAGGAGTGACTAGGCAGAAAACTTGAAATAAGTGTTGCATCACACCTTCTACAGTACCGCCCATGGGGCGGACCCTCTGGTATATCTCCTCACTCTGCATCTCGCAGATCAGTTTTTTTCTGTCTAGCAAGGAGTAGGACATGGCTCCCTTCGGGCTAATTGGTCCGGGGGGAAAAAATATTTTTTTTCTACATTTTGTTTTTTGTTTCCTGCAATCTTCGATCAACTGCCGACTGGGTGACAGGCTGGATCCTCGATCCTTGTAGTCCCCCCAGTTCGGCCATCGAGCGTGTGCCGACCCTAGCTATGCGCTGGGTTTTCCACGACATAGCCATCGCTCTATGGGTGGCCGGTGAGCCTACGCTCCAGGGCCTGCATCGGACCGATCAGCTTTGGCTGACCTTACGGCCGAGTCGCAGTAGCCTGTCCGGTGAGCTTACGCTCCAAAGCTTGCATCGGACCGCTCAGCTTCGGCTGACCTTACTGCCGAGTCGCAGCAGCCTGTCCGGTGAGCGTCGCGCTCCAGGGCATGCATATGATCATTCCCTAGGGTCCAATCACAGCATGCCTGGCCGACAGTCACCTTCCGTGCGCGGATGATCTGTTGTGGAATGTCTTCCAGCAGGATACACGCAGGAAGGGTAAGTAGCTCCCCTGCTTTGGCAGGGGGACTTGGCCGGACATTCCTGGAGAGACCAAGTAAGTGGTTGTGGCCTCTTTCTTTCCTCTCTCCCTGCCTTCCCTCCTCCCTGGGCTTTGAGCTAAGATTGCTGGGTGCTGTGGGTCACCTAAGGGGTTCCATCTGGAGCATGGCTGGCTGTAGCTGTCATTTAAAAAAATTAATTTTCTGCTTACCTGTGTGTGATTTTCCCCCTCCATGCTGTCTGCGGCCATTTTGCGGTGGTCCATGCCTGTTTCGGCCTCTAGTGACTGGCGGCCATTTTCTTGTGGTTTCACGCCTATATGTAACTATCACCGCTCAGCGACATTTTCTTGTTGTTCACACCCGCTTTGGCCTCTATCGACTGTTCAGTGGCCATGTTTCCTAGGATTCACGCTGTATGTATATACCACCGCTCGGCGGCCATCTTTTTGTGGTCCACGGCCACTTTTGCCTCTATATTCGGCTCGGCGGCCATTTTGCGATAGTCTCCGGCCTCTAGGGTGCATTTGCACTGGCAAAAGATTCACAAGGAAGCACAGATAAAGAATCAGACTGACACAGCAGCGATGGGATAGCATCACAGGCGCAGCACACGGCAGCATAGCGGTACCGTTCCAAGGGTGGTGAGTCCTCTGGGAGACCCTGCATCTCTGTATCAGCTAGGAGGGTGGCCTATTGATACCTTACTTGGAGCCCTGTGGGTGTTCTAAGGTCAGCAGGATGTCTGAAGCAGACGTTTTTTTCCCCTGAAACACCTGATTTGGCAGCTGGTGCCCCTGATGAAGCTGTGGACACTAGGTCTGTTGCCAGGATGGAAGCGGCACACGGGAACACGGGGGGTAGTAAATGCCCCTGTCCCCTGCAATCTTCCGGGGATAATTCTGATGCAGAACCAGGCCCAGCTATGGCTCATGGCCCAGATTCTGATGCATCAGAGACTGCAGACCGTAACCGATCGGACAGTGAGAATGCTCCAAGTCCAGGTCAGCACGCAAGAAGGCTTTGGTATCTGACCTGTTTACCGCAAATAGAGAATGCTGCAGAAGCAGCTGAGACACCGGTCCCCTTTGGGTTCCCTAAAGCCAGCCCGCACTGCTAAGGTGTTTCCTTGTGTGTCTTATATTGATAAGCTCTGCTACAAGGAGTGGGAAAAACCCACTGAGATTTTTTTTTTTTTAGCCCCAAAATGTGTTTATTTTTTTGGGGCGGTCCGATACCCCTTGAGGAGAGTTCCTGAAAGGATGGACCTCTCCCCCGATAGTGGACCCCCCTGTGTCCAGACTTAACAAGTTACCACGATTCCTATACACAGTGGGGGACTCGGAGGTACGTCCAGCATGGCTGTTTTTTTTTTTTTTTTATGATGCCTCAGACACTTACTGAGTAGGCAAGGATGCTACTCCAGCGGTTAAAAGAACGGGAGGCTCTTCCGTACGAGGTAGCTCTGGCCGACCAATTGGTACAGGGCCTTGAGCCTGTCTGCGAGTCAGACTTGGATACTATCCCCTTGCTGTCTTGGACCTTGGGTTATGCGATGGCGCTACGCCACCTGATCTGGCTATAAAGTGCTGGTCTGCGGACCAATATTCCAAGAAGGCCCTTTTGGATCTGTCCTTTTAGGGTGACAGACTTTTTGGGGCCTTGCTGGATGACATCATTTAAGATGCCACAGGAGGTAGGAGCACATTGCTTCTGCAATCCAAAAAAGGTAAGGAGACACGCCATAGGCTAGGGCCCTCCTTCACTGCGCACAAACGGTCCCTTCGTCTGCCTAGTGCGGCAAGTAAACGACCTCAGGCTGATAAAGCGCCTGCTGAGGGACACAAGTGTCCCTGGGTTTGCAAGCCCAACCTTGCTTGCCTACTGAACAGAATTTTTCCCTCTTAACCGCCAGCTTCTGCCGACTTGTCGGGAAGCCTTATATGGGGCGGTACAAGACCTGCTGATACGCAGGGTAGCCTTCCTGTCTTAGTAAAGGAACGGGTTCAGGGATTCTACTCAAATCTGTTCGTAGTACTGGAGGGGGTTTGTCCAATCTTGGATCTCAGGACCCTCAACTGCTTTGTGAAAGTACAAAGATTCCGGTAAGGAGTTTGCGCTGCCCTCCATCCAGGGGATTTTTGGCATCCTTGATCATCAAGGGGGCATACTGCATGTCTCTATATGCACCAGGCATCAGAGATGTCTGCGTTGGCCGGGGAAGACCACTACCAAGGGTGGCTCTCCCCTTCGGCCTCGCATTGGCACCAAGGTGCTTGCCCCGATTCTGGCCCTACTAAGACAGCGTGGCTTCGCTATCAGGGGCAACTTAGTAGGGCCAGACGATCTTCTTCTGAGGGTCACTTCAAACTAAATTTAGAAGGGAGCGTGTCTATACCTGTCAGACCCTCCGATACTTGGTTGGGTGCTGAACACTCAGAAGTCAGTATTGAAACCGTCCCAACTCCTAGTGTGTCTAGAATTGATTCTGGACTCCTCAGAGGTGTACGTGTCTTCCCCCCTAGGGGAAAGTTGCAGACCCTTCGGGCTGCGGTGCAGCAGTGGACATCCCAAGGTTAGGCTGTCACGCCACTTTTGCAGGCTAGTCCTGGTCCTCATGGTAGCCTCCTTCGAGGCGGTACCATAGGCGCTATTTCACACGAGTGTTACAGACGGTAACTCTGTCCTGAAGGGTCAAGTTCCCTTCATCCCTGGATTATCAAAATCTGGGTGAGCCACCTAATCGGGACCTCACTAGTTGGTGGCCGACTTCACCAGCATTCTGTCTGGGAAGTTGTTACTTCTTTTTACTGGATAGTGGTCACGGCGGACACCCGTCTTCCCGGTTGCAGAGGAGTCTGAAGAGCTTAGTCAACCTGGGTCGTGGGACTCTGGAGGAATCCCATTGCAGATCATTAGCCTGAAATTCGGACGATCTGACTTTGTCTCTCTACATGGTCTCAGAGGCTACAAGGGCGTCCCGTCAGAATCCAGTCGGACAAACACCACAGTGGTGGCATATGTCAATCATCAAGGAGGAACAAGCAGCCCTGCTACAGCATCGGAGGTCGCTCACCTCCTAAGGGGCTCCCTTTACCAGAGGGGAAGCACGCCAGTCGTATATCTCCTGACTTATCGATTCAATTGGAAGGTATTGAGGTTTGTGGCCAGGTCAAGAGACCCATGGGCAAACACGACAGATGCGTTGATGGCACTGTAGAGTCGGTACCGACTAATCTATGCTTTTCCTCCTCGGAAGTTCCTTCCTCATCTGCTTCACAGACTGGAGGCAGAGAGGATTACAATGGTCCCAATTGCTCTGAATTGGCCTTGGCGTCCTTGGTACAGTAGATGCCGCCGATTTTGTGTCAATCTCGCCTCTTCTAGCGGCGAGATTGACACCCTACGAGCCCCGTCGCGAGAGCCAGCGCCGAGCTGTCTCATCATCGGGAAAGGAAAATTTTTGTTTTTCCTTTCGCAATGAGCGACACGCATTGCTGACATTGAGGCTGGTGGACGGGATCCGACGTGGATTCCCGCCAATACCAGGCGCTATGTTTGGTATGAATCCTGAGCGGGAACTCCACTCAAAATTTTAAATAAATAACCGGCATGGGTTCCCCCTCCAGGAGCATACCAGGCTCTTCGGTCTGGTATGGATTTGGATATGGGGTTTGGTGCTTTGGGGCAGGGGTGCGACCTGCAGCCCCCCACCCCAAAGTACCCTGTCCCCATGTTGATGGGGACAAGGGCCTCTTCCCGACAACCCTGGCCGTTGGTTGTCGGGGTCTGATCGGAGTCCGGGAGCCCCATTTAATAAGGGGGCCCCCAGATGCAAGCCCCCCCACCCTATGTGAATGAGTATGGGGTACATCGTACCCCTACCCATTCACCTGGTGGAAAAAAAAACAATTAAAAAAACACAGGTTTTTAAAGTAATTTATTACACAGCTCCGGGGGTCTTCTTCCGACTAAGGGGGTCTCCGGTGTCGTCTCCGCACTCTCCGGTTCTTCTCTCGCTCTCTGGTTCTTTCTTCCCTCTGCCGGGCCTCCGCTATCTTCTTCCAGCTCTTTTGCTAGCGGAGAGGCCCGGTCTTGCCCGTCGTCTCGTCCGGCTCTCCGGTTCTTTATGCCTTCTGCCGGGCCTCCGCTATCTTCTTCCAGCTCTTTTGCTAGTGGAGGGGCCCGGTCTTCCCGTCAGCGTCTTCTTCCCTCTTCTTCTCCTCTATGTTCACTCGTCGCTTCTTCCCACTGTAATGCTGGGTGTTCGGTCCGCAACGATTTATAAAGGCTTCTCATGACGTCAGTCACATGCTCCCATGACGTCAGTCACATGCTCCGGGGCCACCCGGAGCATATGACTGACGTCATGAGAAGCCTATATAAATCGTTGCGGACCGAACACCCAGCATTACAGCGGGAGGAAGCGACAAGTGAACATCGAGGGGAAGAAGACGGCGACGGGAAGACCGGGCCCCTCCACTAGCAAAAGAGCTGGAAGAAGATAGTGGAGGGGCCGGCAGAAGGACATCGGAGAGCCGGACGAGACGACGGGGAAGACCGGGCCTCTCCCGGCAGAAGGAAGAAAGAACCGGAGAGCGAAAGAAGAACCGGAGAGCGCGGAGACGACACCGGAAACCCCCGAAGTCGGAAGAAGACCCCTGGAGCTGTGTAATAAATTGATTTAAAAACCTGTGTTTTTTTATTGACATTTTTTTTCCACCAGGTGAATGGGTAGGGGTACGATGTATCCTATACCCTTCACATAGAGTGGGGGGGGGCGGCATCTGGGGGCCCCCTTATTAAAAAGGGCTCTCGGATTCCGATCAGCCCCCGCCTGCAGACCCCGACAACCAATGGCCAGGGTTGTCGGGAAGAGGCCCTTGTCCCCATCAACATGGGGACAGGGTGCTTTGCGGTGGGGGGCCGCAGGTCGCCCCCCCTGCCCCAAAGCACCAAACCCCCCATGTTGAGGGCATGCGGCCTGGTATGGTTCAGGAGGGGGGCTGCTCTCTCGTCCCCCCCCTCTTCCCCTGCGGCCTGCCAAGTTGCGTGCTCGTATAAGGGTCTGGTTTGGATTCTGAGGGGGACCCCCACGCTGTGTTTTTGGCTTAGGGGATTCCCCTTCAAATCCATACCAGACCGAAGGGCCTGGTATGCTCCTGTAGGGGGAACCCATGTCGTTTTTTTAATTTAAAGTTTGGCGTGGAGTTCCCACTCAGGATTCATACCAAACACAGTGCCTGGTATTGGCGGGAATCCACGTCGGATCCCGTTCAATACAGTGCCCCCTCTCCTCCTTGCTATTGCAGCGAGCGCGAGATGTCGGCACCCTGTCGCCGAGAATCTCTGCGATGGGATCGCGATGGATATACAATGTCGGCTGCACCTACTGTATGCCAATCTAGTGCGTCTGCTAGCAGACGCCTTTTTGCATCTACCGTAAGAAGGACCTGCTGTCGCTAGATCCCGTACGCCATACTGTTTTTAGTCACTGGCTTGAGGGCATGGCTTGAGAGCCAGGTGCTAAGAGATCGGAACCTGTCAGACTCTGTGATCTCTACCATGAGGAGTGCTCGGAAATCATCCCCTAAGAAGATTACCATTGCACTTTGAAGACCTGCATATCCTATTGTGAGGAGATGAGGTGGCATCCGCATACTTATTGATTCCAGAGTCTTGATGTTCTCAGCAGGGAACGGGCCAAAAAATGTTTTTTCTTTAAGTACAATTAAGGGGCAGGTATCTGCCCTGGCTGTCTTTTCAACCACCCCTGGTGGCTCACTCTCTAGTGAGAACGTTTGTACAGTGGGTTCGGCAGGCGGCCCCTCCGGGCCACCCTCCACTACCTCCGTGGGGCTTGTGTAGCAGACGTCCTTTTGGCGTCTACCACTACGAGAGGACCTGCTGTCGCAGGGTCCCATATGCCATCCTGCCTGCAGTCGATGGCTTCAACGGCATGACCTCGAAGTGTCTCAGAAACCACCGTTTGAGAACATTAGGGAGATTCCCTTGTTGACACTTTCTTAGAAAATGATCCTTTTGGTGGCTGTTATGCCAGTTAAGACGTGTTTCTGAGCAGGCAGCCTTGTCATACAAGCCTCCTTATCTGATCTTCCACAAGGATAGGTGATGCTGCTGCGTTCGCAGCCTTCTTCCTAGGGTCGTTCGACCTTCCATCTAGGAAGACATTGTACTGCCATCCTTGTGTCCTCATCCGTCGAATCCTAAGGAAACGACGTTGTAATTTTTGGACGCTGTCCGAGCTCTGAGAGCATCAAGCGTCTGTTTTCACCAGGTGTGTAAGGCGGCGACATGCTCGTCCGTTCACACTTTCACTAAACTTTACAAGTTTATGTGTGTGCATCTTCGGATGCCTCTTTCGACCGCAATGTTTTGCTGGCGGCTGTTTAGAGTTGCAACTTCTCCGTTGGAGGAGTACTGTTTTGTGTTTGGGGTGAAGTGTACTTTTATGCTGTTACCACCCCTCGTTTTTTTCTTTGACACTGCTTTGAGACGTACCACTATGTCAATAGAGAAGCTGTGTCGGTCCATGACCGAAAGAGTAAATAGGATTTTTTACTCACCGTAAAATCCTTGTCTCTGAGTTCATGGACCGACACAGCACCCACCCCTCCTTTTTAAGTTTGTACTGCTTTTGACAAACTGATCTGCGAGATGCAGAGTGAGGGGACATACCAGAGGGTCCGCCCCCTGGGCGGTACTGTAGAAGGTGTGATGCAACACTTTTTACAAGTTTTCTGCCTAGTCACTCCTAATTAAAGGATAATACCCACTATGTCAATAGAGAAGCTGTGTCGGTCCATGAACTCAGAGAAAAGGATTTTACGGTGAGTAAAAAAAAACGATTTTTACACCATGCTTACTGTTCAAATTAAATAGATTACCCTCTGTGCTATGCTCCCGATGCGGCATGGCTGATGGCACGTTTTTTCATTTAATGTGGGAGTGTGCTCTGATTAGGAAGTTCTGGTCGGAGGTCATGGCCTTTATTAGTTCACTGACACAGTTAGCCAATATATGTAATCCCCTGAGGTGTTTACTGGGTTATATCGATGATGATAGTATATCTAAGAATATGCAAACATTTCTGCGGATAGTATTGTTCTACGTTAAGAAATCGATAACCTTCCACTGTAAGTCTCCATCGTCGCCCACTATTGCCTTTTGGCGCACTACCATTTAACCATGCTATACCGCTATATAAGCTTACATATGAGGCTAGAGGGTGTCCGAAAAAATTATTGAAAGTTTGGGGCTCCTGGGTTGACTCCGAGAGCACTGTACCTCCTGCTCCTTAAAATGTGACTGATTTTTATTTTCTATGCATATGCCAACTGGCTACCAGATCTTTGCACTGTAATGGATTGGGCGATGTTCGCTCCATGTGTGTTTGTCTATTGTATGTCTTGTTTTGAAAAAAAAAACTAATAAAAACTTACCTTTAAAAAAAAATTAATCGTTAAGAATTGAGATTGCCTTTTTGTTTCCCCCTTGCGATCTTAACGCATTTTCCTGATAATTTCTATGCAGAGAATTCTCTGCTCAAGCTGACAGCTGTCAAAAAACAAAACAAAAAAACAGGCAGTTTGCCAAGTATCACAACATTCCTGAGCCCTGAGCTAACTATAAACCATGTAATGTTTTGTTCTTTTGATCAAAGGAATGAACTTTGGTCTGTAAATGAGGGAAGTTTAACCACTTAAAGACGAAACCTTTTTCTGACACTTGTTGGTTTCAAGTTAAGTCATTATTTTTTGCTAGAAAATTACTTGGAACCACCAATGTGTCAAAAGTGTCCGATCTGTCTGCTGCAATGTTGCAGTCCCGCTAAAAATCTCAGATCACCGCCATTACTAGTTAAAAAAAAAATGTTTTATGCTTATTGGGATTGTTTTTTACCAAAAATATGTAAAATACATATTGCCTAAACTGATGAAGAAATTGTTTTTTTAAATGTTTTTTTAGGGATATTTCTTATAGCAAAAAGTAAAAAAAAACAAAAAAAAAAACACTTTTTTTTGGGAAAGAAAGGACATCAATTCTGTTGGGGTATGTCGCACGACCGCGCAATTGTCAGTTAAAGCGACGCTGTGCCATATCACAAAAAAATGGCCTGGTCATTAAGGGGGTAAATCCTTCCGGGGCTGAAGTGGTTAAAAATATAAAAAGACAGATGGATAGATAAATGATAATAAATAAAAAAATTGTCACCCCAACACATACATTTGTGTATGTGTTGGTGGTATTAATGTACAAAAAAGGCAATTGCCCTACACATATTATATATCACCGCACAGGCCTGAGTGAGAGCAATGCTGGAAGACCCATCCACAACCCATCTTCAGTGTTCTGGCTAAGGGAAGAAGGTTCTCATCCAAGATTTTACTATACATGGCCCCATCCATTGGCCCCTCAATGTGGAAAAGTTGGCCTGTACCTTTAGCAGATAAACAGCCCCAAATCATAATGTTTCCACCTCCATGCTTGACTGTAGGGATGGTGTTCTTGGGGTCATAGTCAGCATTTTTCTTCCTCAAACACGGGAGTCGAGTTCACGCCAATGAGCTCAATTTTGGTGTCATCTGACCACAACACTTTCTGCCAATCCTTCTCTGAATCATTTAGATGTTCATTGGCAAACTTCAGACAGGCCTGTACATGTGCCTTCTTGAGAAGCAGGACATTGTGGGTGCTGCAGGATTTAAATCCATGCATATTGTGTTACCAATGGTTTGTTTTGTGACTTGTGGTCTCAACTGCCTTGAGATCATTCACATGCTCCTCTCGTGTTGTTCTGGGCTGATCCCTCACTTTTCTCATGATCATCCTTACCCCATGGGGTGAAATCTTTCATGTAGCTCCAGACCAAGGACGCTTCATGGTTATTTTGTATTTCTTCCATTTGCAAATTAATTGCTCCAACAGTTGTTTCCTTCCCACCAAGCTTCTTGCTGATGGTCTTGTAGCCCATTCCAGTCTTGTGTAGGTCTACCATTTTGTCCCTGACATCCTTTGGCCGCTCTTTGCTCTTGCCCATCATAGTGAGGTTCGACTGGAAGAAAGCGATTCTGTGGCCAGGTGTCTTTTATACACATAAGTTATTAGTAGCTCCTTCTTAAATTGTCAGGACTAATCTGCATACCACATGAGCACATACTGTAGCCAGCCTTTGGGAGCCAGAATTATTGTTGGTTGGTAGGGAATCAAATACTTATTTTACTCGCCAAACGGCAACTACATTTATAACATTTGTATCAGGTTTTTTTTTATTTTCTGGATTTGATTGATATTCTGTCTCTAACATTTAAAATACACATACAGTAGGTGCCGCCAATTTTGTGTGAATCTCGCCTCTGCTAGCGGCGGGATTGACCACCCGCGATCCCCATCGTGGGAGCCAGCGCCGAGCTATGTCGCTCATTCCGCTCGCCGCCCCCAGTGGATTCCCATGGATGCGCGGCATCTCGTGGGGGCAGCGAGCGCGAGAAGCACAGCCTCCATCGGCGATATCCAGCGCGATCCCATTGCGCTGGATATACAAAATCGGAGGCACCTACTGTATGATAAAAATTACAGACACTTTGTTTATTTGTAAGTGGGCAAATTTACAAAATCTGCAGGGGATCATGTAATTATTTTCCTTTTTTTTTTTCTCTATAGCTAGTAAGCAAAAATGTGCCACATTTTTAATGGGTTCTGTCTCATTTTGCGGCAGTTTAGTAAAGGACACTTTAAAGAGAACGTTAGTTATACAGACAAATCTTAATGTGCTATCCATTAAACAAAAAAAATATTAACCAATGTGTGTACTCATGAATTAGTGAAGAAAAACAAAAAATTCGCCCAGCTGCCCCTTTTAAGTGAAATCCACTTTACAAAAATCAAAAACTAGGCGCTAGCTTCTTTAAAGCGGAGCTCCACCCAAAAGGGGAAGCTTTACATGTTTGTCTCCTCTGCCACATTTGGCCTTTTTTTTTGGGGGGGTGGGTGGGGAGTGGGTACCTGGTTTTTACAGGTACCAGCTCCATCTTTCGGCTCATTTCGCCACGGCTTGTGAAGTATATGATTCTTCTTTATATTTGTGAGAAGTGCTTTTCCACATGCCCGGGTGAATTTCTCACTCACCCCAGATGGTTGCGGCTGACAAAGCCTACAAGTGTTAGATCCTGAATAGGTTATTACCCACGTAACATCCAGCCCCTTGGAACGCACACTGACTCCAGAGACACGAGCGGCGGTGCAGGAAATAGAAATAAGATTGTGGTGGTGTGCCCTATTGCCACCTATTAAAGTGGTTGTAAACCCTCATAAATTTTTTTTTTTAAAAACTAGCTGTAAGAGAAAGGCATAATGAGCTAATATGACTAGCATAATAGCTCATTATGCATCACTTACCTTAGATCGGGGCCCCCGAAGCCGTCCTCGTCTCCCTCTTCAGCCGCATCCATCGCTGCGGCGATAGCCGGAAGGTTACTTCCGGGTATCGCCGCTCCAGCCAATCACAGCGCTGCTCCGGTGCTGCGATTGGCCGGAGCGGCGAAGACGTGACTCCGTGCATGAGCCGTCGAATTCGGCTACGTCGTCAAATGCTGCGACCTAGCCGTATTTGTAAATGGGGTTAACCCCATGCGCATGCGCGTGACGTCAGCGTCGCTGCTTTTAAATGCAAATATCTCCTTAACCATGTAGGTTAAGGAGATATTTCATGCACCTACAGGTAAGCCTTAATCTAGGCTTACCTGTAGGTCTTTGTTTATAAAGTGGGTTTACAACCACTTTAAATTTGAGTGCATTTTTATTAATTGTATTTTTAACGTTTAATAAATCTGGGCTTATTGTTTATCCATATGAGTAGAGGAGCATTGATAACAGTGGGATCTTTAAGCTGGCTGACATTGGAACCATTAGGGAGAAGATCAGAAATAACCTATTCAGGATCTCACACTTCAAGCTTGTAGGCTGCTTTGTCAGCCGCAATTATCTGGTGAGTGTGAAATTCAAAAATGCGTGCAAACGTGAAAAATGTAAAAAATATAAACAAGAATCATATACTTCATTTAAGGCCCCATGCAGACGCCGGTGCAAACTCTGCTGAACGCATGTTTTTACAGCGATTAGCTGCATTTTACCACGTTTGCGTCTATAAGCGTTTAATTAAGAAACATCATAAGACCCTCCCTAAGCTCAAAAAACAGTATTATTTAACCATTTCAGCCATTTTGTGAGACCAGAGTGAGTAGCAGCAGCTGAGAGAGCAGCAGTGTACTTGTATTTAGCGTGTCACTTGCCACATCACCTGCCACAAGCTGTGGATTGTCCACTTGCCACGTCACCTGCCACAAGTTGTGGATTGTCCACCTGGCCACAAGTTGTGGATTGTCCACCTGGCCACGTCACTTGCCGCAAGTTGTGGATTGTTCACTGGCCACGTCACTTGCCGCAAGTTGTGGATTGTCCACTTGCCACGTCACTTGCCGCAAGTTGTGAATTGTCCACTTGCCACGTCACCTGCCACAAGTTGTGGATTGTCCACTAGTCACGTCACCTGCCACAAGTTGTGGATTATCCACTTGTCATGTCACCTGCCACGTCACCTGGCCACATCACCTGCCACAAGTTGTGGATTGTCCACTTGCCACATCACCTGGCCTCGTCACCTGCCACAAGTTGTGGATTGTCCACATGCCATGCCACCTGGCCATGTCACTTGCCACAAGTTGTGGATTGTTCAATGGCCACATCACCTGCCGCAAGTTGTGGATTGTCCACTTGCCACGTCACCTTCCACGTCACCTGGCCACGTCACCTGCCACAAGTTGTGGATTGTCCACTTGACATGTCACCTGGCCACGTCACCTGCCACAAGTTGTGGATTGTCCACTTGTCACGTCACCTGGCCATGTCACCTGCCACAAGTTGTGGATCGCTCACTGGCCACGTCACCTGCCACAATTTGTGGATCGCTCACTAGCCACGTCACCTGCCACAAGTTATGGATTGTCCACTTGCCACGTCACCTGGCCACATCACCTGCCACGAGTTGTGAATTGTCCACTTGCCACGTCACCTGCCACAAGTTGTGGTTTGTCCACTTGCCACGTCACCTGCCACAAGTTGTGGTTTGTCCACTTGCCACGTCACCTGCCACAAGTTGTGGATTGTCCACATTAGCTACGTCACCTGGCCATGTCACCTGCCACAAGTCATGGATTGTTCACTGGCCACGTCACCTGCACAAGTTGTGGATTGTCCACTTGCCACATCACCTGCCACAAGTTGTGGATTGTCCACATTAGCTACGTCACCTGTCACAAATCGTGGATTGTTCACTGGCCACGTCACCTGCCACAAGTTGTGGATTGTCCACTTGCCACGTCACCTGCCACAAGTTGTGGATTGTCCACTTGCCACGTCACCTGCCACATCACCTGGCCACGTCACCTGCCACAAGTTGTGAATTGTCCACTTGCCACGTTACCTGGCCACGTCACCTGCCACAAGTTGTGGATTGTCCACTTGCCACATCACCTGCCACAAGTTGTGGATTGTCCACATTAGCTACGTCACCTGCCACAAATCGTGGATTGTCCACTTGCCACGTCACCTGCCACAAGTTGTGCATTGTCCACTTGCCACAAGTTGTGGATTGTCCACTTGCCACGTCACCTGCCACAAGTTGTGGATTGTCCAATGCAATGCAAGCAATTATATATATTTTTTTATATTGTTTAATGGTTTTTCATCATTTGCAATCATTTTTGAGATTGCTAAAGTAAAAAAATAGGTCACCTTTAAAAAAAAAATTGCGGCAAAACGCTGGTACCGCGTTTGGCCGCGTCTGAACCCATTTTTTTGCTTTCAGAAAAACGAGGTTAAGCACAACTGGATATAAACAGCAATAAACAAGATGGTGTACATGGTCACATAGGATAACATTGAGTTCAGGGGCAGTTGAAAAAAGTGTCCAACTGCCTCTGAACGCGAGTTTAACAGGCGTCCCGTGTGCATGGGGCCTAACTTCACAAAATCATGGTGATTGGGGACTTTTTTTCATTTAATGACTTGGATTTTACACTATTTCTCAGGATGTTTTGAAATATAACAACCTTACCCCCCTCCCAACTCCTCCTCATTCCCTTCCCCCCTTTTACTACCCTCTTCTCTCTCTCTACTCCTATATTTTGTTTTCTGCTTTTCTTTTAATATTGTGTGATACAATATTACTATCTCTTGTGTTTTTAATACATACCTATTAGATTGATTGCCTAATTACTGCTCTTGCAAAATGAACTGATGGTCACTAGCTTACTTTTTTTTCTTCTGATGAATCTTTCTAATGCTTTTGATCAAATACGTTACTGCTTTATTCGTTGCTCTACTCCGTTACATTTTTACATTGTTATATACTCCTCTTGTTCATTGATATGTTTAGCGTTATTGCGCTTTGAATATTGTACCACAATCCTTGTGTGCAGGCCTTTTTTTCAGCGGGAACGCGGGGGAACGCAGTTCCGGCACCTCCTGGACTGTCTGTATGTAATGGCAAAGGGTGCTGGGGTGTGCTGCAGGGTATTGATGCTATCTGCTGGTGGATCTATTCTAGCTGGAGGGCATCTATTTTTGCAGGGGGGTCTTGTTGCTGAAGGAGATCTACTGTTGGGGGAGGGGTCTATTGTTGATGGCTGCCAGAGAGTCTATTGTTGATGGCTGCCAGAGAGTCTATTAATGCTGGCTGTGCGGAGATCTGTTGATGCTGCCGGGAGTCTATTGTTGCTGGGGGGGGGGGGTTGTTGTGGGTGGTACATTCTTAGGGGGATCTATTGTTGCTGGCTGAAGGGGGAATCAAATTCCATAAAAAATTACTTAGCACAGCAAAATGATACTTGGTTCTGTATTGTCTAAAAGGGAGGTGGGTAGGGGATGGAACCAAGGGACGTTGCTCGGAGGTGGGTAGTGGTGGAGAAAACAAGTGACTGGGAAAAGGAGTTCCTGCACCTATTGTCTGAGAAAAAAAGCCCTGCTTGTATGTACTCAATTTGTCAATCTTTGTTATATTTTAAAAAAAAAATAAACGCATTGGGCGAGCGATATAATATCACAGGACATTGTATAATTTGTATTAAAGAAGCTAGTGCCTATTTTTTTATTTTAGAATGCTAGTTCTGTTTTGCCGTGATTTATAACTCAAAAATGTGGCATCAATAGTTACACGATTTTCCAGACTTTTGTGGAGAATGTTGAGGGAAAGTTATTATACTCGGTATAAAACTTTGCCTACCAATATATATTTTTTATGTTATTTTTGAATTATTACTGCTTACTTTATCTCGTAAAGAACGTCACACCATCCCAGTGTCCTGTTGTCACAGTGTGAGTCCTGTGTGAAATGCACTTATTTAATGTTTGGTTGCTGCATTTCAATATTCAGTAACATTTTGTGTTCCTTTATTTTGCCTAAGGTGCGCGTTGACAGTGGCATTCAAGAAGGAAGCGACATCAGCATTTACTATGATCCTATGATTTCAAAAGTGAGTTTTTTTAATCCAGCTACACAAGTCGAAATTGAACAGCTAGCACATTACATTCCATTCCTAATATTGGTCAGTCACCTTGAAGAGAAGAAAAATTACTACAAAGTAGACTGAGCTATAGAAGACTGTTTATGTATGCTTTTTGATGCAAATAAAATAAAAAAAAAAGCAGAAGGTGAACAGAGCTCTCGATTTTTAATTCCATTTCCTTGCATAAAACATAGGCTTTATCTTCAGAATGAATTAAAAAAGAGTATTAATCCATTCAGAATATGGAAAAGTATCACAGCTGCATATACCTTGAGCCAACATTTTGTTAAAGCAATATTCAACCCAAAAGCATACATGTATTGTAGCTTTGATGTTTTGGACTGCATTCATTTTCTTTAATAGGCTTTCTTTTTTTCACTCTGTGATACAGTCATATGAACAAGCTCTTTTGCAGATGTAGCATTTACAGGGATGAGTCAACCCATTTACCACTGACAAGGGGTGCTTTACAATAGTCAGCATTTATTTATAACAAACTTTTATCCCAAAAGGAAACAAAAAACACTGTTTGCTGTAACTGCATATAAAGTGTGAGCTGGAGTTCAGCTTTAGTTTGTTAGATGGACTAGCAGATTTAGATACACTAACACTCCCCTCTCCAGGGTCACAATGCTGCTATCCATAGGTACCCCTGTGCTCATTCACTTAGACTGAGGACACTCCAATACAGGAGGTGTGTTATAATGGCCAGATCACCAAGTAAAAACAGAGGGAATAAAAGACCCCCCCCCCAAAAAAAAAAAAAACACATTCAGTCATCACATTTAAGGGTGTGCTAAGTTGCAATGTATAACATTTTTGGTTTTCAGTTTATCACCGCTTTAAATATTGTAGATCTTGCAAAATGTTTGGAATGATGAAGTCTAATTTTCTGTACAAATGAGCATAAACATATGTGCAATGTGTCGTCTTCTAAATATTTTTAGCTGCATTATTCTAACATGTCTGATCATTACCACCTGTTTACTAACTTACTATCTACATATAGTAATGTGTTATGTATAACAATGGCTTCTGGTGATATATGTATTACTCTTGGCAAAACATTCAGTTCATGCATCTTTTATTTTTTTTTGTTTTAGTTGGTTACCCATGGCAGCACTCGGGCTGAAGCTTTGCAGAGAATGGAACGTGCTCTAGACCATTATGTAATTAGAGGTAAATATATTATGCATGCCAAGTGGGAGAGATTTTGTTTCATCATTGCAAAAGAAAAAAAAAATCTACAGAAAAAATTCTTCACACAATTGAATAACTTTGTCCCTAAAGGTGGGCCCTTTTTTGTTTATACAGTAATACCTCGGATTGCGAGTTAACACAGTTGACGAGCGTTTCGCAATACAAGCTATTCTTTTTTTTTAACTCTTGGTTTGCAAGCGTTGTCTCGCAAAACGAGCAGGATTCAAGCCTCTTCTGTGTGCAGTACCGCATTTGGCCAGTGACACTTGGAGCCGCTCGGATGCACCCAGAGCCACTTGGAAACACTCCATTCCCGAGTGTTTCCTAGCCTCTCCGAGTGCATCCAAGCGGTTTCCGAGTGTCTCCGGCGCCCCCACCTTAAGCCACATGCGGTACTGCATACAATAGAAGTCAATGTGGAACTAATTATCTGAGTTTCCATTGACTTCTATGGGGAAACTCGCTTTGATATACAAGTGTTTTGGATTACAAGCATTCTTCCGTAACGAATTATGCTCGTAATCCAAGGTACAGTAGGTGCCACCGATTTTGTGTCAATCTCGCCTCTTCTAGCTGCGAGATCGACACCCTACGAGCCCCGTCGTGAGAGCCAGCGCCGAGCTGTCTCGTCATTGGGAAAGGAAAAAAATGTTTTTTTCCTTTCGCAGACTATCAGACTTGTCGGGAGGGTGGAGCCCAGAATGCTGGTCCTGACTCTACTATCAGGCCCACACACACCTGAACAATCAGTGTGCAGTTGAGTCTCAAAACCCTGATCCAGGACTGGGGATTTCATCCCACCCCGATCTCTAAGAAATTTCCAGGCTCCAGGTCCCAAAGTGGACTTCAGTAAATCATGAGGAAACTGAAAAGCCGGTTTCCTCCAAAACAAGCAAATACCCTGGAGCCCCTCAACCTGCCTGGTTGAGAATCCTGTATTCATCCACTGGTGGGGTACCACACTACCACAATGTGTGTATATATGTATATATATGTATGCCCTATAGAATACAATGGTGGGTGCTGCAATTTTTTATGCCACACAGTATTTGCGCAGCGTTTTTTCAAACGCAATTTCATGGTGGAAAAAAACACTTTTCATGAATTAAATATAAAACAAAACACTAAAGTTAGCCCAATTTTTTGTATATTGTGAAAGATGTTAGGTTGAGTAAATAGATACCTAACATGCTTTAAAATTGTGTCTGCCTGTGGAATGGCGGCAAACTATGGTGCCTAAAATTCTCCATAGATTCTCCGTTTAGAGTTGCACAGGTGGTCTGGTGCTAGCATTATTGATCTTGCTCTCATGTTCGTGACAATCCCTCACATGTGGTGTGATCACAGTTTACCTATGCATGCGGGAGTAACGTCTGTGTTCGCATTAGCGCATAAGCACGGTGGGACAGGGGAGCTTTAACCACTTAAGCCCCGGACCATTTTGTAGCTAAAGGACCAGAGCTGCTTTAATTGGAAATTGTGCGGACATGCAATGTTGTACCCAAACAAAATGATATTTTCTACTTTTTGTTATAAGAAAGATTGAATAATTATATTTATTGGTTTGCGCAAAAGTCATAGCGTCTACAAACTAGGGTACATTTTCTGGAATTTACACAGCTTTTAATTTATGACTGAGGTGCTAAAATGGCAGGGCAGTACAAACCCCCCCCCCCCCCAAATGACCCCATTTTGGAAAGTAGACATCCCAAGGAAATTGCTGAGAGGCATGATGAGCCCATTGAATATTTTTTTTTTTTTTTGTCTTAAGTGATTGAATAATGTCTTAAAAAAAAAAAAAAAAATTACAAAAAGTTGTCACTACATGATATATTGCTCACACATGCCATGGTTATATGTGGAATTGCACCCCAAAATACATTTTGCTGCTTCTCCTGAGTACGGGGATACCACATGTGTGGGAATTTTTAGGAGCCTAGCCGTGTACGGGACCCCGAAACCCAAGCACCGCCTTCAGGATTTCTAAGGGCACAAATTTTTGATTTCACTCCTCACTACCTATCACAGTTTCGAAGGCCATAAAATGCCAAAATAGCACAACCCCCCCCCCCCCAAATGACCCCATTTTGGAAAGTAGACACCCCAAGCTATTTGCTGAGAGGCATGGTGAGTATTTTACAGCTCTCATTTGTTTTTGAAAATGAAGAAAGAAAATATATATATATATATATATATATATATATATTTCAATTTTCAAAACTTTGTGACAAAAATTGAGATCTGCAAAATACTCACCATACCTCTCAGCAAATAGCTTGGGGTGTCTACTTTCCAAAATGGGGTCATTTGGGGGGGTTTGTGCCATCTGGGCATTCCATGGCCTCCGAAACTGTGATAGGCAGTGAGGAGTGAAATCAAAAATTTATACCCTTAGAAAGCCTGAAGGCGGTGCTTGGTTTTTGGGGTCCCGTACGCGACTAGGCTCCCAAAAAGTCTCACACATGTGGTATCCCCGTACTCAGGAGAAGCAACAGAATGTATTTTGGGGTGTAATTCCACATATGCCCATGGCATGTTTGAGCAATATATCATTTAGTGACAACTTTGTGCAAAAAAAAAAAAAAAAAATTGTCTTTTTTCCGCAACTTGTGTCAACATATAAAATATTCAATGGACTCAACATGCCTCTCAGTAAATAGCTTGGGGTGTCTACTTTCCAAAATGGGGTCATTTGGGGGGGTTTTGAACTGTCCTGGCATTTTATACACAACATTAGGAAGCTTACATCCACTCTTCTAACCACTTGAAGAATAAGCCCTTTCTGACACTTTTTGTTTACATGAAAACATTTATTTTTTTGCAAGAAAATTATGTTGAACCCCCAAACATTATATATTTTTTTAAAGCAAAGGCCCTACAGATTAAAATGGTGGGTGTTGCATTTTTTTTCCCACACAGTATTTGCGCAGCGATTTTTCAAACGCATTTTTTTTTGAAAAAAATACACTTTTTTTTTATTTTAATGCACTAAAACACACTATATTGCCCAAATGTTTGATGAAATAGAAAAGATGATCTTAGGCCGAGTACATAGATACCAAACACGACATGCTTTAAAATTTCGCACAAACGCGCATTGGCGACAAACTACATACATTTTTAAAAGCCTTTACAGGTTACCATGTTAGATTTACAGAGGTCTACTGCTAAAATTACTGCCCTCGATCTGACCTTCGCGGTGATACCTCACATGCATGGTGCAATTGCTGTTTACATATGACGCCAGACCGACGCTTGCGTTCGCCATTGCGCAAGAGCAGGGCAGGACAGGGGTGCTGTTTTTTTTTTGTTTTTTTTATCATTATTGTTTTATCAGGGAATGTAAATATCCCCTATGATAGCAATAGGTAGTGACAGGTACTCTTTTTTTTGGAAAAAACTGGGGTCTATTAGACCCTAGATCTTTCCTCTGCCCTCAAAGCATCTGACCACACCAAGATCGGTGTGATAAAATGCTTTCCCAATTTCCCAATGGCGCTTTTTATATCCGGGGGGGGGGACATACCCTCCCACTGCTTGTAAAAGCAGTCCAGAGGCTAATTAGCCACTAGGATTGCTTTTATATGAAAGCGGGCCGCTGGCTGAAAAGAATGATACCAAGATGATACCTAAACCTGCAGGCATCAATCTGGTATAACCATTCAAAGTCCGGCAACATACCAGTACGTTGCTGGTCCTTGTTGGACATGTATTGTAATCTTTTTTTTCATGCAGCCTGTTGGCTGAACGAAAAAAGAGATTGATCGGTGGGTATGCCCACCATTAGAATACCTCCCTTCATTCACCCACTTCTAATGATGGGCATACATGCACCATTTATATATGCCGAAGCATGGGGGCATCCTCCCGCAAAATTTATGCCGCACACACATGGTCGGACTTTTCCACGGGCAAGCCTCCGTCGGAATTTCGACCGTATGTACGCGGCATTAGGAGCAAAATCGCTCCTCCGCCCCTGCTGCCCCAATGCTTCGGCATTTATGTTTTTTTTTTTAACTGTGGTGGTGAAATCACCTCCTACAGCACTGGAGTCGCAGGGATCAGGCCTGTCTCTTCGAACGCTGCAGTTATGTGTGTTGTGTTTTGTAAGTGACAGTGATCGTTCGATACTGCACTTGGGTGGCCTGGGCTGGACGGAGGGGCAAAACGCAGGTGCTAGCAGGTATCTGGGCTGATCCCGCTAACACTGCGTTTTTGGGAACACTAAACTGCTGGGGGCGCTAGTATAGATCAGATCAGATATTGATCTGTTCAGATACTATACCACTAAGGGAGGTGTATGCTTCACGCGTGGGTGTTAGCGTTACTGGCACTAACCTGACGCTGCCTGGGGTGTGACGCAGACCCTCTCTGACGCTAAAACCTAATTGATATCACCCGCCGGGCGATCAGGGGGTTAAACCTTTATTGGGTTATATACGGCGGGTGCCCTGACACTATAAAAAGCAAACTAACTAACCAGCGTCACTTGTAACACTTATATGGTGATTACTGGTGAAAGGGTTAACTAGGGGCAATTAGGGGGTTAAAACCTTTATTAGATAATATATGGGGGTACCTGACGCTATAAAAAACTGCGGCGAACCTAAAAAAAAATAACTGGCTACCTGTCGGCACCAGCATAACGAATACAGCGATCAGAAAAACGATCGCTTAGTGACACTGGCAAAAGGGGGTGAAAGGGTTACCTGGGGGGGCGATCAAGGGGTTAAACCTTTATTAGGTAATATATGGGGGTACCTGACGCTATAAAAACCTGCGGCAAACCTAAAAAAAAATAACTGGCTACCGATCGGCATCACCGACACTAATACAGCGATTAGAAAAACGATCGATTAGTGACAGCGGTGCTAGGGGGTGAAAGGGTTACCTGGGGGGCGATCAAGGGGTTAAACCTTTATTAGTGGGGGGGGGGTTAGGGGGCTACACTGGACCTAAAACACTCTGCCCTGACGCTTTTACAGTCACAAATGTCACTGATTGCAGTGATCAGTAAATAAATGGTCACTGCAATCAGTGACACTGTGGCTGGGGGGTGGTCTGGGGGGGCGATTTATGTGCCTATGTGTCCTGGTGTCAGTGTAGTGTTAGTGCACTAACCTGTGTGTCTTCTCTCGTACGACGCTCGGTATATGTGAGTGCCGCATGAGAGATGACATCACTTCCTCTGCCTGTGTTTACATTACACAGGCAGAGGAAGCTTTCTCATTCGCCGGGAGCGATCGCGAGGTGGTGTCCGGAAACGAACGGCCGTCCCCTCATCCCGGATCGCTCCCGAACAACTAACGACCGCTCACTGTATAGAAGGGGGTTCCGATGGGACCCCCCAACTATACAAAGGCAGTCACGTACAGGTACGTGACTTTGCCTGTCGGTGCCATTCTGCCGACGTATATATACAGTGAGCGGTCGTTAAGTGGTTAAAAAACATATATATATATATATATATATATATATATATATATATATATATATATATAATTTGTTATGATTTTTAATACAATTTATTTTTTTACACTTTTTTGGGGATTAACTTTATTGCTGCCACAAGGGGTGATTAAAATCCCCTGTCACAGCATGGGCTGTGACAGGTCCTCTTTATGCAGAGATCTTGGACCACAAATATTTCCTCTAGCCTCCCATGCAGCCAATCAGACGCAGATCAGTCTGTGATCAGCTGCTTTCTTGGCCGCTGGTGGCCAGGTAAACAAAAAGGCGGCACTGGAAGTGACCACATAACTCGTCGCTCCCAGTTTCTGGTGTTTCAGAGAGAGGAGAACTTTGTCTCTGTTCAAGACAGCCATCGCCGCCGGCCGCATCACTCCCCGGCACCGCAATTGCACGGTAGAGCCCGGCAGAAGTGATCAAGTGGCAAATTTTTTCACTCAATCACTTCTGCATGAAAGACAATCGTTGGCTGAAAAAAATACATACCAGAATGATGCCTGTAGGTGCAGGCATCATTCCGGTATAACCACTGGAGCTGGGGGACGTCATGGACATCCTCCTGGCGGGAAGTTGTTAGGTTGGTCCAGGACACATGCTTTGTAATAGGAAGTAACATTTGGTAGGCCCATACCACCATTTTTCCTATGCTTTATCATGACAGTAGTGGAACATCTAGGGGGTTTATGGTGCGCATCTTCACTGGCCTCACGATTCGATTTGATTATGATTATCAAGTCAACGATTCGATTCCGCAATGCATCATGATGCATCACGATTACAGCGCAAGTGCGCATGGTTTTCATCAAAAAAATTCAAGCAGTCAGGAGAACTCCATTTTTTTTTAATTATATCTGTTCTTTTTAAAAAAAGACAAACGCTCCCTGCATGTAGCAAAGTCTAAACAAAGCAGACAACAACTTGTACATAGTACAGGAGCTGGTCAGAGAGTGTAGACCTAGTACAGGAGATGGCCAGTGATTGCGGACATGCTACAGGAGATGGCCAGTGACTGCGGACATGCTACAGGAGATGGCCAGTGACTGCGGACATTCTACAGGAGATGGCCAGTGACTGCGGACATGCTACAGGAGATGGTCAGAGAGACTGCGGACATGCTACAGGAGATGGTCAGAGAGACTGCGGACATGCTACAGGAGATGGTCAGAGAGACTGCGGACATGCTACAGGAGATGGTCAGAGAGACTGCGGACATGCTACAGGAGATGGTCAGAGAGACTGCGGACATGCTACAGGAGATGGTCAGAGAGACTGCGGACATGCTACAGGAGATGGTCAGAGAGACTGCGGACATGCTGCAGGAGATCAGCAGGTAAGTATAATATCTGTTTTACTTTAAAGCAAAAACATACCTGTTGTGCCGAGAATGGTTCCCCCCGCCGGATTCGGTTCCCCCCCCCCCGCCGGATTCGGTTCCCCTCCCGCCGGATTCTGTTCCCCTCCCGCCGGATTCTGTTCCCCCCCGCCGGATTCTGTTCCCCCCCGCCGGATTCTGTTCCCCCCCCCGCCGGATTCTGTTCCCCCCCCGCCGGATTCTGTTCCCCCCCGCCGGATTCTGTTCCCCCCGCCGGATTCTGTTCCCCCCCCGCCGGATTCTGTTCCCCCCCGCCGGATTCTGTTCCCCCCGCGCCTGAGTCTGTTCCCCCCCGCGCCTAAGTCTGTTCCCCCCGCGCCTGAGTCTGTTCCCCCCCGCGCCTGAGTCTGTTCCCCCCCGCGCCTGAGTCTGTTCCCCCCCGCGCCTGAGTCTGTTCCCCCCCGCGCCTGAGTCTGTTCCCCCCGCGCCTGAGTCTGTTCCCCCCCGCGCCTGAGTCTGTTCCCCCCCGCGCCTGAGTCTGTTCCCCCCCGCGCCTGAGTCTGTTCCCCCCCGCGCCTGAGTCTGTTCCCCCCCGCGCCTGAGTCTGTTCCCCCCCGCGCCTGAGTCTGTTCCCCCCCGCGCCTGAGTCTGTTCCCCCCCGCGCCTGAGTCTGTTCCCCCCCGCGCCTGAGTCTGTTCCCCCCCGCGCCTGAGTCTGTTCCCCCCCGCGCCTGAGTCTGTTCCCCCCCGCGCCTGAGTCTGTTCCCCCCCGCGCCTGAGTCTGTTCCCCCCCGCGCCTGAGTCTGTTCCCCCCCGCGCCTGAGTCTGTTCCCCCCCGCGCCTGAGTCTGTTCCCCCCCGCGCCTGAGTCTGTTCCCCCCCGCGCCTGAGTCTGTTCCCCCCCGCGCCTGAGTCTGTTCCCCCCCGCGCCTGAGTCTGTTCCCCCCGCGCCTGAGTCTGTTCCCCCCCCCGCTCCTGAGTCTGTTCCCCCCCCCCGCTCCTGAGTCTGTTCCCCCCCCCCTGCGCCTGAGTCTGTTCCCCCCCCTGCGCCTGAGTCTGTTCCCCCCCCCTGCGCCTGAGTCTGTTCCCCCCCCCGCGCCTGAGTCTGTTCCCCCACCCCTGCGCCTGAGTCTGTTCCCCCCCCCCTGCGCCTGAGTCTGTTCCCCCCCCCCTGCGCCTGAGTCTGTTCCCCCCCCCCTGCGCCTGAGTCTGTTCCCCCCCCCCTGCGCCTGAGTCTGTTCCCCCCCCCCCTGCGCCTGAGTCTGTTCCCCCCCCCCTGCGCCTGAGTCTGTTCCCCCCCCCCTGCGCCTGAGTCTGTTCCCCCCCCTGCGCCTGAGTCTGCCCCCCCCCTGCGCCTGAGTCTGTCCCCCCCCTGCGCCTGAGTCTGTTGTCCCCCCCCTGCGCCTGAGTCTGTTCCCCCCCCCCCGCGCCTGAGTCTGTTCCCCCCCCCCCCCCCGCGCCTGAGTCTGTTCCCCACCCCCCCCGCGCCTGAGTCTGTTCCCCACCCCCCCCGCGCCTGAGTCTGTTCCCCCCCCCCCCGCGCCTGAGTCTGTTCCCCCCCCCCCCCCGCGCCTGAGTCTGTTCCCCCCCCCCCGCGCCTGAGTCTGTTCCCCCCCCCGCCTGAGTCTGTATCCCCCCCCGCGCCGGAGTCTGTATCCCCCCCCCGCGCCGGAGTCTGTATCCCCCCCCCCGCGCCGGAGTCTGTATCCCCCCCCCCGCGCCGGAGTCTGTATCCCCCCCCCCGCGCCGGAGTCTGTATCCCCCCCCCCGCGCCGGAGTCTGTCCCCCCCCCCCCGCGCCGGAGTCTGTCCCCCCCCCCCCCCGCGCCGGAGTCTGTCCCCCCCCCCCCCGCGCCGGAGTCTGTCCCCCCCCCCCCCGCGCCGGAGTCTGTTCCCCCCCCCGCGCCGGAGTCTGTTCCCCCCCCGCGCCGGAGTCTGTTCCCCCCCCGCGCCGGAGTCTGTTCCCCCCCCCCCCGCGCCGGAGTCTGTTCCCCCCCCCCCGCGCCTGAGTCTGTTCCCCCCCCCGCGCCTGAGTCTGTTCCCCCCCCCGCGCCTGAGTCTGTTCCCCCCCGCGCCTGAGTCTGTTCCCCCCCCCCGCGCCGGAGTCTGTTTCCCCCCCCCCGCGCCGGAGTCTGTTTCCCCCCCCCGCGCCGGAGTCTGTTTCCCCCCCCCACGCCGGAGTCTGTTTCCCCCCCCCGCGCCGGAGTCTGTTCCCCCCCCCCCCGCGCCGGAGTCTGTTCCCCCCCGCGCCGGAGTCTGTTCCCCCCCCCCCGCGCGCCGGAGTCTGTTCCCCCCCCCCCCCGCGCGCCGGAGTCTGTTTCCCCCCCCCCCCCCGCGCCGGAGTCTGTTCCCCCCCCCCCCCGCGCCGGAGTCTGTTCCCCCCCCCCCCCGCGCCGGAGTCTGTTCCCCCCCCCCCGCGCCGGAGTCTGTTCCCCCCCCCCCGCGCCGGAGTCTGTTCCCCCCCCCCCGCGCCGGAGTCTGTTCCCCCCCCCCCCCGCGCCGGAGTCTGTTCCCCCCCCCCCGCGCCGGAGTCTGTTCCCCCCCCCCCGCGCCGGAGTCTGTTCCCCCCCCCCCCCGCGCCGGAGTCTGTTCCCCCCCGCGCCGGAGTCTGTTCCCCCCCCCCGCGCCGGAGTCTGTTCCCCCCCCCCCCCGCGCCGGAGTCTGTTCCCCCCCCCCCCCGCGCCGGAGTCTGTTCCCCCCCCCCCCCCCCCGCGCCGGAGTCTGTTCCCCCCCCCGCCGGAGTCTGTTCCCCCCCCCGCCGCATTCTGTTCCCCCCCCGCCGCATTCTGTTCCCCCCCGCCGCATTCTGTTCCCCCCCCCGCCGCATTCTGTTCCCCCCGCCGCATTCTGTTTCCCCCCCGCCCACATTCTGTTTCCCCCCCGCCGCATTCTGTTCCCCCCCCGCCGCATTCTGTTCCCCCCCCGCCGCATTCTGTTCCCCCCCCGCGGATTCTGTTCCCCCCCCGCGCCGGATTCTGTTCCCCCCCCCCGCGCCGGATTCTGTTCCCCCCCCCCGCGCCGGATTCTGTTCCCCCCCCCGCGCCGGATTCTGTTCCCTCCGCGCCAGATTCTGTTCCCCCCCCCCGGATTCTGTCCCCCCCCCCCGCGCCGGATTCTGTCCCCCCCCGCGCCGGATTCTGTTCCCCCCCGCGCCGGATTCTGTTCCCCCCCCCGCGCCGGATTCTGTTCCCCCCCGCGCCGGATTCTGTTCCCCCCCCCGCGCCGGATTCTACTCCCCCCCCCCCCCCCCGCCGGATTCTACTCCCCCCCCCCCGCCGGATTCTGTTCCCCCCCCCCGCGCCGGATTCTGTTCCCCCCCCCCCCGCGACGGATTCTGTCCCCCCCCCGCCGGATTCTGTTCCCCCCCCTGTTGTAATATGTTGGCTGATTTATGTGGGACATTATGTTATTAGGTGTGTGTGTGTGTATGTATATGTGTGTGTATATATATATATATATATATATATATATATTGTAACCTGGGGGACAGGTAGTAGGTACAAAAACTCCCTGGGATGAGCAGGCACAGATACCAAGTCTATTGGATCAGTGAAAACAGTGTTGTTTATTGGTGCTATATACAAAGTCTAATGACAGGTGCTGTACAGTGTGCTGAAAACAAACAGAAGAAAAAAAATAGCTAAACAAAAGCCTAGCCGTCTCTCGGCTCTAACTACACAGTATGTACAGGCCCTCACTACCAGGCTGGACAAGCCTAACGCTTGTCAGCTTCCACATTCACAGGGTAACAAGTTTTACCAACCTTCTTGCTCTCACAAACCAACGTTGTCTGTGTTTCCCAGGCTGAGCAAAGGCTGTCTGCTCAGGTGAGCTTTTAATTAACCTGTGGGAGAGAACCAACACCTGAACTGGACCCTGGCTCAGAGATCCCTGAATGTATATGAGAGGAGCCTGGGAGATGTATAAACCCCGAATAGGACTTTCCCAGGCTCTCTCTGGGATGCTCTGTCACACATCCTCCCCCCTTGTTTCAACCCCAGGGTTGGAACACCTGTTGCCCAACAGGAGTGAACACGGGAGAGGGCATCTACATTCCCCATCTCAACACCTGGCCTGTGTTTTACTGTAAAGGCGTAGTCTTGTAGGGCCAAAAACCACCGGTTCACCCGCCTATTAGTCTCCTTCTTTTGGGCCATCCATTTCAGGGGAGCATGGTCAGTTATCAACTCAAACTGGTGCCCCAACAAGTAGTACCTGAGCGCGTCCACGGCCCACTTTATGGCCAGACACTCCTTTTCAATGACTGCGTACTTCTTTTCATGGTCATTGAGCTTTCTGCTTAAGTACACCACAGGGTGTTCTTCCCCATTGTGTACCTGTGAAAGTACTGCCCCGATACCCACATCAGATGCATCCGTCTGGACCAAAAAGTTTTTGGAGAAATCGGGGGAGTATAGGATTGGCTGTGCACAAAGAGCCTTCTTCAGTACTTGAAAAGACTCTTCTGCTACTGGAGACCATTTCACCATTACGGAGGCTTTCCCTTTTGTAAGGTCTGTCAGTGGGGCAGCTATAGTTGCGAAATTTGGGATGAATCTTCTATAGTACCCCGCAATGCCAAGAAAGGCCCTGACCTGCTTCTTGTTTGCAGGACGTGGCCACTCCTGGATGGCTTCTATTTTATTCACCTGGGGCTTTATGACACCCCGGCCAATAGTGTAGCCCAAATACCTGGCTTCCTCTAGCCCAATGGCACATTTTTTTGGATTTGCCGTAAACCCTTCTTTGAAAAGGGAATCCAGGACAGCCTGGACACGGGGCAAGTGAGACTCCCAGTCAGTGCTATGCACCACTATGTCGTCCAGATAGGCTGCAGCATACTGTCGGTGAGGTCTTTGGGTCCTGTCCATAGCCCTCTGAAATGTTGCAGGGGCATTTTGCAACCCAAAAGGCATTTTCTTATACTGAAACGACCCCTCCGGGGTCACAAATGCAGTCTTTTCTTTGGCCCTACCAGTCAGGGGTATTTGCCAATATCCTTTGGTCAAGTCCAAAGTGGTCAGATAACGGGCCTTGCCAAGTCGGTCTATAAGCTCGTCTACCCTGGGCATTGGGTATGTGTCAAACTTTGTTACCGCATTAAGCTTCCTGAAGTCGTTACAAAACCTCCAAGTGCCATCCGGTTTTGGGACTAATACAATGGGGCTAGACCAGTCACTATTGGATTCCTCAATAACATCTAGCTCCAACATCCTTTTAACTTCCTCACTGATGTCCTTTCTTCTAGCTTCGGGAATTCGGTATGGTTTGAGCTTGACACGGACCCCAGGTTCAGTAACAATATCATGCTGAACTGCTGAAGTCGTGCCCGGCAACTCTGAAAATTTCTCTTTATTCCTTATCAGGAACTCTCTAGCTTCCTGTTTCTGGGAACATGACAGGGTGTCTGGAATCGTGACCTCAGGGATCAGAGGGGATTCAGTACCCTTAAGGGTTACCGGGAGAGACCTGGCAGTTAATGCCAGTCTATCCTTCCAGGGCTTTAACAGGTTTATGTGGTAAATCTGTTCGGGCTTCCTTTTACCTGGTTGATACACCTTGTAATTGACCTCCCCAACTCTTTCAATTACTTCAAAGGGTCCCTGCCACTTAGCCAGGAATTTGCTCTCAACAGTGGGAACTAACACGAGGACCCGGTCACCAGGTGAGAAAACACGAAGTTGGGCCCCCCTGTTGTATATCCTCTGTTGGGCGGCTTGGGCCTGCAGTAAATGTTCTTTTACTACCGGCATGATTGCTGCAATCCTATCCTGCATTTGAGCGATATGCTCAATAACACTTTTGTGAGGTGTCTGCTCCCCCTCCCAAGTTTCCTTGGCTATGTCTAAGAGTCCCCGAGGGTGTCTCCCATAAAGAAGCTCAAATGCAGAGTACCCCGTAGAGGACTGGGGAACTTCCCTGATGGCGAACATCAAGTAAGGTATCAGGAAGTCCCAGTTTTTCCCATCCTTATCAACAACCTTTTTTAACATACTCTTTAATGTCCTATTGAAGCGTTCCACCAAGCCATCCGTTTGAGGATGGTACACTGAGGTACGCAACTGCGTCACCTTAAATAACTTGCAGAGCTCCCTAGTTATTCGTGACATGAATGGGGTACCTTGGTCTGTAAGGACTTCTTTCGGGATGCCAACCCGACTGAACACCATAAACAGCTCTTTGGCAATGTTTTTAGCAGATGCAGTGCGTAAGGGAACGGCCTCGGGGTAACGGGTAGCGTAATCCATGATCACGAGGATATGTTGATGACCGCGGGCAGATTTGGGGAGTGGACCCACCAGGTCCATGGCAATCCTTTCAAAGGGCACTTCAATAATGGGCAAGGGCACTAACGGACTTCGAAAGTGGGGTTGGGGGGCTGACATCTGACATATAGGACAGGATTGACAATAATTCTCAATATTTTTCCATATCCCAGGCCAGTAAAACCTGCGCAACACCCTTTCAGTGGTTTTCTCAACCCCTAAATGGCCTCCTAGAAAATGCCCATGGGCAAGTTCCAACACCACCCGTCTGTATAGCTTAGGAACTACCAACTGTTCAACCACTTCATCATTAGTTTTACATACACGATACAGTAAATCCTCATTGCTGCAGAAATATGGAAAACAGGGCCCGTCCCCCGGTTCGACAGGTACCCCATCAACCACCACCACATTTTCCCAGGCCCTGGCAAGGGTAGGGTCTTTTCTCTGTTCCGTACCAAAATTTTCCTTGTGCACATTTAGATCGGTAAACTCTAACGTAGGCTCAGATTCAGCAGATGGCTGTCCAGCTCTACTGGTTGTGGGGACTTCTTCAGGCTCCCCCAGCTCTCCTGCCATAACTGAGAAAGGATCACCCGGAGAGCCCTGAGAGGAGTCCCCTGAACTCACAAGGTCAGTAATGGCCATGAGTTCTGGCTCTGCGACTGAGTTAGGTACTGCGACTGGGTCGGGACAATCCCACAGTTCCCAAAACTTAGGGAAGTCCCTACCAATGATAGCCTCGTGCACCAAGTGGGGCACCAGTCCGACCGAATGGGTCACCGTACCTAAGCCAGTTTTAAACTGAACAGTGACTATTGGATACTCGCGGGTATCCCCATGTACACAGATCACAGCAACTTTTTTTGCATGAAAATTCACAGTTTCAACCATCTCAGCTGTAACCAAAGTAACTAGACTTCCTGAGTCCAGCAAGGCCGTAATAGGCTTATTATTAATAGTCACTTGACACATGTGTTTTCCCACATTTGGCACTGCAGCACATGAAATGGCAGCAAACATAGACTGCCTTCTAAAAGATAGATCACACTGCATTGGTTCATCTGTTAATGGACAGTTTGCTGCAACATGTCCCAGTTCTTGGCAACGAAAACACCTGATGTTTCCCCAATCTGGTTTGCTGACAGGCAGTGGCTTCCCTTGCTTGGGCCGCCAAACTTCAGTCCTGGCACCAAAATTCCTCCCCCCTATTTCCTTGCCATGCTTACCACCCACTTCCCCTGGAACAGTCTTACCGGTTGCCTGGGGAGACCGTGGTTTTGGATGGAAAGTCCGTGCGGCTGTAGGGGTGGTGACCAGGTTCTCTGCAGCAAAGTACCTCTCAACGAGCTCCACCAGGTTGTCTGCTGACTTGGGGTCTCCTTGACTCACCCACTTCTGCAGGGGAATTGGCAGTGACCTCAGGAATTGGTCCATGACCACACGCTCCACTATTTGTGGCGCAGACAGGGACTCCGGCTGTAGCCATTTCCGCACCAGGTGGATCAGATCAAACATCTGCGATCTTGGGGGCCTCTTTTCTTGGAAGAACCAGCTGTGGACCCACTGAGCTCGAACAGCCAAGGTAACGCCAAGTCGTGCCAGGATTTCCCGCTTGACCTTCTCATAATCTCCCGCTTCTGCTGACTCCAGATCATAGTAGGCCTTCTGCGCTTCTCCAGAAAGTAAGGGGGCGATCAGTCCTGCCCACTACTGGGTTTGGGGCCAACCTTCCCTCTCAGCGGTCCGTTCAAATGTTAGTAGGAAAGCCTCTGGATCATCATCTGCCGTCATCTTTGAAAGAAAGCGACCCACATGGATGGTTGAGGGCTTGTCTCCAATATCCTTCATTATCGCAGGTGACCCCTGTGCTAGCGTCTCCAAAACCTCAGTAAGGGTTTTCCTATCCGCTTTTGCAGCAGTGGCAAGCTGTTCAAACAGCCTCTGCGATTGCTCCTGTACAGCACCAATCTGTTGGAACAGCACCTTGGTTTGCTCCTGTGCGATAGCGTTGGCTTGCTGTTGTGCAGCGTTTGCTTGCCGCAATTCAGCGTTAGTTTGCTGTTGTGTAGCGTTTGCTTGCTGCAACGCGGCATTTGCCAACACCATTTGTTTGAGGAGGTCCTCCATGTTGTCACTTTAGGTACTGGCCTTTTAAGTAGTAACTTACTACAGCTGGTCGCAGCCTCCACCATATGTAACCTGGGGGACAGGTAGTAGGTACAAAAACTCCCTGGGATGAGCAGGCACAGATACCAAGTCCATTGGATCAGTGAAAACAGTGTTGTTTATTGGTGCTATATACAAAGTCTAATGACAGGTGCTGTACAGTGTGCTGAAAACAAACAGAAGAAAAAAATAGCTAAACAAAAGCCTAGCCGTCTCTCGGCTCTAACTACACAGTATGTACAGGCCCTCACTACCAGGCTGGACAAGCCTAACGCTTGTCAGCTTCCACATTCACAGGGTAACAAGTTTTACCAACCTTCTTGCTCTCACAAACCAACGTTGTCTGTGTTTCCCAGGCTGAGCAAAGGCTGTCTGCTCAGGTGAGCTTTTAATTAACCTGTGGGAGAGAACCAACACCTGAACTGGAGCCTGGCTCAGAGATCCCTGAATGTATATGAGAGGAGCCTGGGAGATGTATAAACCCCGAATAGGACTTTCCCAGGATCTCTCTGGGATGCTCTGTCACAATATATATATATATAATGTGAGTATATTGACCAGGCCAGATTATAGTAGATAATTCAGTTGTCAGAGTCAACTGGATTACGGATATGGGAGAGGCCAGAAGACAGCTTTGATGTGTTTAATCTTATGTGTGTGAGGTACTTAATTGTTGACCAAAGGGCCAAACAGGATCTACTACACATGTCAAGGGGACTTGTTTATGTCAATCTATTTTCTTTCTCGTACATCACGGGACACAGAGCGACATAGTCATTACTAATGGGTTATATAGATACCGTCAGGTGCTGGCACTGGCAACTTCCAAAACCGGAAGTACCCTCCCCTATATAAGCCCCTCCCATCCGGGAGCACCTCAGTTTTTTGCCAGTGTCTAAGGTGTTGGCCAAGAAGAAACATGTGTTTTTCACTGAGCTTGCGTACAGGTTCTTTTGGGCCTCAGTAAGCTATTCCGGATCCGACCAAAAAAGCTTCATAGCTAAACGGTCGGTACCCGGGCCTTGCAGAGAAGAGCAAGGTTTTGCCTGTAATGCTTCTCTTAGGAGAGCTGGACCCTGGGATCCAGAGCTCTGGTCATACCCACGACCAAGATGTTTTCTGTGCAGGGTGCTATACAGGTCCAGGGGAGTGGAATCCTTGGGAACCCGGTCCCTGAAGGTTTGATTACAATGCCTGCCGTGATAGGTGAAGTTTGGGCTTTTGTGGACCAAACAAAGTCCTGCGGCGGGGAACAGGTAAGTGGGGGCCCCCAGGAACTTGGTTCTATTGGGGGACCCCCAAGCCTAATTTGTCTTTCTGTCTGTTACCTAATGGTATTCCCGCAAAATTCTGTGCATGCCTGTAACTACTAAAAAAATGTAATAATTTTTAATGGTGGTCAAGAAAAAAAAAAAAAAAAAAAAATTTTTTTATATATATTTAATATATTAGACTGCGGTACCTGTGTTTGTCCACTAGAGGCCGCTGTGGAATGTTTTCTTGTCATGTGGACTAGCTTCTTCTCAGCAGAGCAAAGTCCAGGCAGATGGTGAGTTCTCTTATAGGAAACTGCTTCCTCTGCCATGTTGCAGTGCTCGTCCATCCCCCGGCCTGCGGCAAAGAGGGGCCCTGGCTCCTGCCCCTTGTTACCATATTTTGAAATTAGCGCCGAAGGCGCACGTGGCCGCGCGCGTGCACACGCCTCTATATATAGAGGTGAGCCGGGAAAGGGGGCGGAGCCTGGGGGATGACGCTCTGTGCGCGCCGCAGCGCTTCTGCGCATGTGCGGGCGTCCCAGCAGTTTAAAAAAACCACAATATTGTAGTGAGCTGGCTATGAAGTACAGAGACAGAGCTGGCAACATTTAAAGGCATACAGCAAGCGGTTGATACAGGCATCCCCTAGAAAGGCACATTAGTAGACACCAACTGTGATATAGCAGCAATTGTGCTAGACTATTCTCAGTAAAAGTGGTGTATTACGGCTGGAATACCTCAGCTTTAGGCTTAGGAATATGCCGTCCAGAAGCTCCGGAACTGAATCTTCCAGGAAGCGAAGGGGGTCTCATCGGGCTCGGAGGATCTTGGGCATACTTCTGCTGCACCAGTCTCCCCTGAAGTTCAGAGGTAAGTGACCGTAGAGACCCCGCAGGGGTACTTGGTACTGTGGCTGTCCTCAGTTCACCTGCTCCTGTGTATGTAACAGAGGAGGTTTTTTCCTCAGCTCTGGGAGGATTAGAGAGGCTGCCTCCCTGTCAGGGAAAGCACGCCCGATCTCCGTCTCCTCCTTCAGAGTGCCTGTTAGCAGAGCAACAGTCCCATACAGGGATCGACCTGCCTGAAGGGGATCAGGATGAGGTTGATTCTGTTATAGAGGAATCAACAGTGGGGGAACCTTTTCTCAGCATCTCAAGCTGAAAGATTATGGGTTCAGTCTCTGACTAACATGGTCCGATCAGCATTTAAAAATGCACCTTGCGGAACCATCAACCACTACTGTATCCTCGTTGGGGTCGCTGGAAGCCCCCAGACTGTTTGTTCTTTTCCACTTCACCCTTTACTGAAAGGGCTCATTTACCAGGATTGGGAACGTCCTGAGAAAATATTTATTCCCCCAAGAGATTTCCGGTGGTCTATCCCATGGAGGATAAGTTCATCAAAAAAAAAAAAAAAATGGAAGGTCCCTACAGTGGACGCAGCCATCTCTTGTATGTATAAATCACTGACATGTCCAGTGGATAATGTCCAAATGTTCAAGAACCCAATAGATAAAAGATTGGAGTTCTTATGAAAATCTGCTTGGTGATACAACCAGCAGTAGCAGCTATTGGGGTCTGCTAAGCAGTGAAGGATCAGTTGAAACAGGTCTTGAGGGACTTGACAGATCAGCAGGCTTTGCCCTAGCTGATCTACCTAGAGCCTTAGGCTTTGCGGTTGACGCCATAGAGGATTCAGTCCATCAGGCCTCCCGCCTTACGCTGTCTATAGTACATATGCGTAGGCTCCTATGGCTCAAAAACTGGTCTGCTGAAGCTCCCTGTAAAAAATGGCTGGTTAGCGTCCCGTTTCATGGTGAACGCTTATTCAGGGAAAACCTGGACAAATATATCCAGAAAATTTCCAGCGGTAAAAATACGCTCTTGCCGTTTAAAAACAGAGTTAGAGGTCCCTCTTTGAGAGGCCTGCTTCTCCAGTCCCTGGGCCATCGGCTGTGTAACAGTTCCGACGGCCTCCTCGGTCAAATCCCGGGGGTAAAAAACAGGGACAGTAGCAGGGTAATGAGAAACCCTGGGTCAGGGGAGGTACAAAACCTCCCCCAAAGTTAAATTCATTGAAGCCCCCACTCAGTCGGGTGGGGGGAGGACTCCAGTTGTTCGCAAGAGACCTGGCGGGACACGATCAAGACAGATAGGTGCTCTCCGCAGTAGGTTTGGGATACAGTTTGGAGTTAAAAGACTCTCCTCCTTCCCATTTTTGAGGTCAAACGTGCCAAGGGATCCCCGGAAGAGAGAGTCCCTCCTGTTGGCACTAGAACAACTATTGCTCCAAGGAGTAATTATGGAGGTTCCCCTGGAATAATGAGGGTTCGGGTTTTACTCAAACCTCTTTACAGTCCCGAAGCAAACGCGGACGGGAGGCCCATATTAATTCTAAAAGGGCTATACAAATTCCTGTATATCAGGACTTTCCGATGGAGTCGATCCGATCGGTGGCCACTGCCCTACAAGGGGAGGATTGGTTAGCCGCGATCGACATCAAAGATGCTTATTTGCACATTCCCATCTTTCCAGTACACCAAAAATTTCTACGCTTTGCAGTAGAAGGGCGCCATTTTCAGTTCAGAGCCTTACCCTTCGGTTTGGCCACAGCACCACGAGTGTTTACAAAAATTCTGGCCCTTTATTGGCCAATCTAAGAACACAAGGTGTAATGATAATGGCATATCTGGATGACTTATTGCTGATAGACCACTCAGTGAAAAAACTAGACGTGGTCGTTCACAAGACAATCAAGTATCTGGAATCTCACGGTTGGATTATCAACCGAGACAAGTCAGCCCTAAAAACCAGTCAAAAGTCTGGAATACTTGGGGCTAAGGTTGGATTCAGGCCAGAGAAAAATATTCTTGCCTCGAGGAAAGGTGTTGTCTTTGAAAGATTTGATCCACTTAGTGGGTACAAAAAAGCCAGCCGTCCATACGCCTGTATATGAGGCTGCTGGGAAAAATGGTGGCATCATTCGAAGCAGTACCCTACGGTCAATTCCATTCAAGGAATTTGCAAGGGGCCATACTGTCAGCCTGGAACAAAAAAGTTCAGGCCCTAGACTTACAATGTCCTTGTCCCCTTCCGTTCGCAAGAGCCTCCGTTGGTGGTTGGTTCCCCAGAATCTGGAAAAAAGGAAATCCTTCAGTCCGATTTCTTGGAAGGTGGTCACTACAGATGCCAGCCTTATAGGCTGGGGAGCAGTACTGGAGCAATAGTCTCTCCAGGGCAGATGGTCGGATGCAGAAAAGGCCCTGCCCATCAATCTCTTAGAGATACGAGCAGCCCGGTATGCCCTAGTAGCATGGACATCCAAACTCCAAGGGTCCCCTGTCAGAATTCAATCAGACAATGCCACAGCAGTGGCATATATCAATCATCAGGGGGGCACCAGGAGTCGTGCAGCCCAAAGGGAAGTAAATTACATCCTGAGATGGGCAGAAAAATATGTCCCAGCCATATCTGCGGTATTCATTCCAGGAGTGGAGAATTGGAAGGCGGACTTTCTAAGTCGCCAACAATTATGCCCAGGGGAATGGTCCCTTCATCCCGAGGTTTTCCGGACAATATGTCAGCGGTGGGGAACACCGGATGTAGATCTGCTAGCATCCAGATTCAACACAAAAGTGGACAGGTTTGTCTCTTGGACAAGGGATCCCCTAGCTTGCGGCTCGGATGCCCTAGTGTTCCCTTGGGATCAGTTCAAGCTGATATATGCATTCCCACCGCCACAATTGTTACCTCGATTACTCCGCAGAATCAGGGTAGAAAAGAAACCAGTGATTCTGGTGGCTCCAGCGTGGCCCCGAAGAGCATGGTACGCGGAGATTGTAAAAATGTCTGTGGGGAGTCCTTGGACCCTCCCACATCGTCCGGACCTGCTTTCGCAGGGACCGATATACCACCCTTCCTTACCAGCCCTAGGTTTGACGGCCTGGCTATTGAAGCCCACATTCTAAAAAAGAGAGGGCTCTCTAATGCTGTGGTGTCTACCATGATCAATGCCAGGAAACCGGTATCCAGGCAGATCTACTATAGAATCTGGAAGGCGTACATCGCCTGGTGTGAGGCCAGAAAATGGCATCCACGTAAATACGTAATAGGTAGGATTCTGGACTTCCTACAATGGGCTGTAGATAGGAAGCTTGCCTTGAGTACTATCAAGGGTCAGATTTCGGCCTTGTCAATATTTTTTCAAAGGCCCTTGGCTTCGCATTCACTAGTCAAAGCCTTTATACAAGGAGTGATGCGTATTAGTCCTCCGGTTAATATTCCCATATGTCCATGGGATCTAAACTTGGTTCTGTCAGTTCTACAGAAACAACCATTTGAACCATTACAGCATATTTCCTTGGTGCTTCTCACCAGGAAATTGATTTTTCTAGTAGCCATTTGTTCGGCTAAAAGAGTGTCGGAATTAGCAGCTATGTCCTGTAAGGAGCCATATCTGGTTATCCATAAGGACAGAGTAGTGTTACGTCCTCATCCAGCCTTTCTTCCTAAGGTGGTATCGAGGTTTCATTTGAACCAAGATGTGGTTCTTCCTTCTTTTTTCCCCAAACCTACTTCGGTAGAGGAAAAGTTATTTCATTCTTTGGATGTAGTAAGAGCAGTTAAAGCTTATCTAAAAGCCACTGCTCAGATTCGCAGAACGGATACTTTGTTTATACTGCCGGAAGGCCCCAGAAAGGGTCAGGCAGCGTCAAAATCTACTTTAGCCAAGTGGATTCGACAGGTCATTATGCAAGCTTATGGCTTGAGAAGGAGACCGCCTCCGTTCAAAGTTAGAGCGCACTCCACGAGAGCAGTTGGAACTTCATGGGCAGTGCATCACCAGGCCTCCCTGGCTCAAATCTGTAAGGCCGCAACATGGTCTTCAGTACACACGTTTACTAGGTTCTACCAGGTGGACGTTAGAAGTCAGGAGGATGTCGCCTTTGGGCGCAGTGTGTTGCAGGCCGCAAAAGATCCTCATGTCTGATAGCGCTCAGCTTATATATGGTGTATCCCCCCCCTCATTTGGCATTGCTTTAGGACATCCCATTAGTAATGACTATGTCGCTCTGTGTCCCGTGATGTACGAGAAAGAAAATAGGATTTTTATAACAGCTTACCTGTAAAATCCTTTTCTTGGAGTACATCACGGGACACAGAGCTCCCGCCCCTCTTTGGGGACACTTATTGCTTTGCTACAAAACTGAGGTGCTCCCGGATGGGAGGGGCTTATATAGGGGAGGGTACTTCCGGTTTTGGAAGTTGCCAGTGCCAGCACCTGACGGTATCTATATAACCCATTAGTAATGACTATGTCGCTCTGTGTCCCGTGATGTACTCCAAGAAAAGGATTTTACAGGTAAGCTGTTATAAAAATCCTATTTTTACATATCAAGGCGGTATTCAGGCCACCTTCCGTCTCCGCAATCTAATTGCATATGTCAAGACAGCTTGTTGATGTTGTTATGCAGGAATACAAATGAGGGCTGGGGTCGTCTCCGGCTAGGTTGTTGGTCATTCTCTGTCATCCTGAATGACAGAGTGTAGATCAAAGACAGCCAATCAAATTGCTCAGTCATTTCAATAGATAAGATATATAAAGCTAATATTCAGGCTAGTCAGATATATTCCTGCATGATTATGAAGGCACAGGTATATTCTGTAGGAATATGAAGGCACAGGATATATTCTGTAGGAATATGAATGCACAGGTCTAGAATATGATCTAGGAGACATATAAAGAAAAAAGGGGGGTGATTTTGCGCTAAAGAAAAAGGTGTTACACAAGAAACACTTCTATGTCTCATAAAACTGATAATATAGAGATATATAATATAATGGTATAATAAATTACCTAATGGTAAATGTGCAAATGTAATAATTACTATAGTGCAATCACCAAGATAAAGTGCAAGTGCATATATAAACACAATAGTGCAGAGAGTTCAATATTGCAATGGTACTGTTCAGAAAAGTTCAAATAGATGTTAAATCAATGATATATTCCAAGTTTCTTGATGTTTCAAAATTGTGGATATCTTCAAATGTTTCAAATGGTGAACAAATTGAAGTATTGAACCTGCGGTGAATCCTATATCTGTCTCCCAATGTTCTCACCTCAACAGCTTGGATCACTGGCATGTAATGTCACTGTTATGGACTATGTTCTGATGTCTCCTCTATTTCTCCTAGTTCTTCTCCACACTTAAATCATGTTTGAGCGGTGTCCTCTATACAAAAGAAACAAGTGGGTGGGAGGGAAAGGGAGGGGGGGGGGGAGAGAGGAGACCAAGCTCCAATCGGTGCAGCCAGGAGAGGGACAAGGAATAAAGCCTCCAATAGTGTAGTGTTTCAATTTGAAAAATAGGCTTTATTAAATAAAAATGGACTCTTACATCAATTAAAAAAATTGACAGCATATAGGAGATAATCGGCGTATGACCGCTTACTGTTATCCTGCTGTCTTACGATCCGTCCGTATGATGCCGCTATCCTCCCTACGGCGTTACGTCACGCACCTCGTGACTTCTTCAGGGGAGCCTGATTGGTTGTTGGGGCATCACTCAAATAGTGTATTAGACCGGAAGTCTTGCGGTCGCCATTTTCTTGAATACCACAATAGACTATATGGGCGCCGCCATTTTTCCTATGTCTGGCTGGTTGTAAACATCCATATCGAATACAAGCATAACAAAACGAAGATATTTGAGCGAAGGTGTTTGTTTCCCTCATCTTCTATTGTGGGATGGTATTATGAGTAGAATATTGTTTTACTCATCTTGATAGTGACTAGCATACAAGTTCCACACTACTCCCTCAGATAATAACAGCCACAGCGGGCTGACTGGGCTAATGACCATCCTAGGAAACAGTATAAATACTACAATGACATGAACCACCGTTTCATCAATAAAATAATCTTTGGATTAATATTAAATTAGTATGTATAAATCTTGAATCCATACCTATAATAGTGTGTATATATAATGAGTCTCTTATTAATATGTACTCGTTGCTGACTGGATGGCATCATACTTCAGATCCAGTTCAGCAGGGCAACTAATTATATTATACAAATATACCATACTATCCAGTGAAAGATAAAATAATAAATAATATAATAATTCAAACATAAATGTATAGATAATAAAATTAAAATTAAGAATTAAAAATTGCTTAAAAAACAATTCAGATCGAACTCTACATTCATTCCCCTGGGTGTCAGTGTTCTGAGCGTATGTATCCACCGAGACTCTTTCTGACTGATATTTCTCACTAAATGGCTTCCTCTCCAGGAGCCTTTAAATTTATCTATGCCCCAAAATTGTAAATCAATAGGGTCCTTGTTGTGGACCTGTGCAAAATGTCGTGACACACTATGTTTCGGAAATCCGTTAATGATGTTTTGTACATGTTCTTTGATTCTTACTTTTAAGGCTCTCTTGGTTCTACCTACATACTGTAGGTTGCAACTACATTGTAGAACGTATACAACACCCTCCGTGTGACACCCTATAAAATCCTTTATAGGGTGTATATTTCCTGTGCTGGTGCTCTTGAATTCTGTCCTTTTGCCTTGAAACTTTTTGGCATGTTTGCAGGCATAGCAGTTTCTACAAGGATAAAAACCTGTTCCATTAAAAAAGGAGTAACTAGGTTTGGGGGGCGGGACTATAATTGATTTAACTATTAGGTCCCTGAGTGTCGGTGCCCTCCTATATATTATTTTAGGTCTATCTGGCAAAATATGATTAAGATCTTTATCTTTTTTTAAAATATGCCAGTGTCGCTCCACCAACCTGGCTACATCTTTATGTTGAATGTTATAGTCTAAAATAAGACACGGCACCTCTTGATATTGGTGGTTTTTGTTTTTATTTAGTAACATCTTGTTTCTATCTAATTCCCTGACATCTGTTATTTGCTTATCTAGCCAAAGGTGGTCGTAGCCTTTTTCTTCAAACCTCTTTCCTATTTGTTGGGCTTGTTCATTATAATCAGTATTCTTGCTGCAATTTCTTTTTAATCTTATAAGTTGGCCCCTCGGTATGTTATATAGCCATGATTTATGGTGACAGCTTTCCAAAGAAAGGTAGCTGTTTGCATCCACTGATTTGAAGAAGGTTTTGGTGGTAATCTGATCTCCTTCTAGTTGGAGAGTTAAATCCAGAAAGTCCACGGTTTTAGCATCAATTTTCCATTCAAGTTTGATGTTTTTTTCATTTTGATTTAATGTATTGAGGAAGTGTTCTCGCTTGTCTCTACTTCCATTCCATATTAATATCAGGTCATCAATATAGTGTTTATATAATGTCAATTCTGGGGGCATCTCTGCATATATGGCCTCCTCCTCCCACTGGGCCATAAATGCATTAGCTACACTTGGGGCAAATTTGGCTCCCATAGCTATGCCCTCATTTTGTTTATAATATGCCTGATCATGCCAGAAATGGTTATATTTGAGACAAAAGTCTAAACATTTAATCAGGAACTTTCTTTGTTTACAAGCGAGATTGCTATATGTTCTTAGAAGCCATTTAGTGGCATGGCAAGCCTCATGATGTTTTACAATCGTGTATAACGATGCCACATCTGCTGTTGCTAATAAAGTTCTTCCTTCCAATACTGGTGTTTGGTCAATCAATTGTAACACATGTTTGGTATCCTTCAAGTATGCTCGTGTACTTTGGACTGCTGGCTGGATGAAATGGTCTATATATTGGCCCAGTCTAGATGTCAGAGAGTCTATGCCATTAACAATTGGCCTACCTGGTGGGTGATCCTTGCTCTTATGTATTTTAGGGACTGTATAGATTATCGGGATCCTACACACTTCCGGTATCAGATATCGTGCTTCTTTTTTGTTTAGGATCTCCTTCTTGGTACCTAAATCTATTAAAAGATGTAATTCCTTTTTATAATTGTTGGTTGGGTTACCCCGTAGTTTAATATATGTTTCTTCTTGTTGTAACTGATTTTCAATTTCCTTCAGATACTGCTCTTTGGCCTGTATCACCACTGCACCACCCTTGTCTGCCGGGCGAATCACAATGTCTTTTCTTTCTGTGAGTAATTTGATTCCCTTTCGGATATGTATCGGATCCTTCTTCTTTTTTAGTTCTAGAGATTCTAGATCTTGTAGAACTAGGTTTTTGAAAACCTCTATATGATGGCAATCAGATACTTTGGGATTGTATACAGAATTGTTGCGTAAATTACTATGTACTACTTTAGTTGGTATCTCTGTAGTTATTTCTCGTATCTGGAAGGGATTATTCATAATGTGTTTTTTAATGCTGATCTTTCGTATATATTTTTTGATTCCTATATACGTGTCAAATTTATTAAGGTTCCTAACTGGTGCATGTTTCAGTCCCTTATCTAGGGTAGCCAGTTCCTCCGTGGTTAAAACTATCCCACTTAGATTAACTACATTGTCTCCTATTATTCTCTGTCTCTCTTTTTTCTTTTTGAGTCTCTTTCCTGCTCTGTTTCCTCTCTTGGCCCTTGATTTGGTCTTAATCTGTCCTCTCTCAGACCCCTTCTGGGTGAGAGCATGGGATCTTGTATTTGTCTTCGGGGAGAGTGATCCCTCCTCTCCCTGTCTACAAAAGGGCGCTGAGTGTCATACTGTGGTGGTTGTTGATACTGACGTTGGTCATAGTAGGGTTGATCCTGATAGTCTTTTATAGGGTCAAATCTATTATATGTTTTAACCGGCGTTCTATTGTAATCTCCATAATACTCTTGTGTCTTGGAATATATCATTGATTTAACATCTATTTGAACTTTTCTGAACAGTACCATTGCAATATTGAACTCTCTGCACTATTGTGTTTATATATGCACTTGCACTTTATCTTGGTGATTGCACTATAGTAATTATTACATTTGCACATTTACCATTAGGTAATTTATTATACCATTATATTATATATCTCTATATTATCAGTTTTATGAGACATAGAAGTGTTTCTTGTGTAACACCTTTTTCTTTAGCGCAAAATCACCCCCCTTTTTTCTTTATATCACTGTTTATGTGTTAAGTGAACACAGATTTATTTTGCAGCCATTGATAGTTACTCCAGTCACTATTTTATTACTCTTGAGTAGCGCGAAACACTACCTCACATATTTACTTGATCATTCACTTATCACTATTTTGCTGCTACAATGGACGTTTTCACTCAGCGCCCTTTTGTAGACAGGGAGAGGAGGGATCACTCTCCCCGAAGACAAATACAAGATCCCATGCTCTCACCCAGAAGGGTTCTGAGAGAGGACAGATTAAGACCAAATCAAGGGCCAAGAGAGGAAACAGAGCAGGAAAGAGACTCAAAAAGAAAAAAGAGAGACGGAGAATAATAGGAGACAATGTAGTTAATCTAAGTGGGATAGTTTTAACCACGGAGGAACTGGCTACCCTAGATAAGGGACTGAAACATGCACCAGTTAGGAACCTTAATAAATTTGACACGTATATAGGAATCAAAAAATATATACGAAAGATCAGCATTAAAAAACACATTATGAATAATCCCTTCCAGATACGAGAAATAACTACAGAGATACCAACTAAAGTAGTACATAGTAATTTACGCAACAATTCTGTATACAATCCCAAAGTATCTGATTGCCATCATATAGAGGTTTTCAAAAACCTAGTTCTACAAGATCTAGAATCTCTAGAACTAAAAAAGAAGAAGGATCCGATACATATCCGAAAGGGAATCAAATTACTCACAGAAAGAAAAGACATTGTGATTCGCCCGGCGGACAAGGGTGGTGCAGTGGTGATACAGGCCAAAGAGCAGTATCTGAAGGAAATTGAAAATCAGTTACAACAAGAAGAAACATATATTAAACTACGGGGTAACCCAACCAACAATTATAAAAAGGAATTACATCTTTTAATAGATTTAGGTACCAAGAAGGAGATCCTAAACAAAAAAGAAGCACGATATCTGATACCGGAAGTGTGTAGGATCCCGATAATCTATACAGTCCCTAAAATACATAAGAGCAAGGATCACCCACCAGGTAGGCCAATTGTTAATGGCATAGACTCTCTGACATCTAGACTGGGCCAATATATAGACCATTTCATCCAGCCAGCAGTCCAAAGTACACGAGCATACTTGAAGGATACCAAACATGTGTTACAATTGATTGACCAAACACCAGTATTGGAAGGAAGAACTTTATTAGCAACAGCAGATGTGGCATCGTTATACACGATTGTAAAACATCATGAGGCTTGCCATGCCACTAAATGGCTTCTAAGAACATATAGCAATCTCGCTTGTAAACAAAGAAAGTTCCTGATTAAATGTTTAGACTTTTGTCTCAAATATAACTATTTCTGGCATGATCAGGCATATTATAAACAAAATGAGGGCATAGCTATGGGAGCCAAATTTGCCCCAAGTGTAGCTAATGCATTTATGGCCCAGTGGGAGGAGGAGGCCATATATGCAGAGATGCCCCCAGAATTGACATTATATAAACGCTATATTGATGACCTGATATTAATATGGAATGGAAGTAGAGACAAGCTAGAACACTTCCTCAATACATTAAATCAAAATGAAAAAAACATCAAACTTGAATGGAAAATTGATGCTAAAACCGTGGACTTTCTGGATTTAACTCTCCAACTAGAAGGAGATCAGATTACCACCAAAACCTTCTTCAAATCAGTGGATGCAAACAGCTACCTTTCTTTGGAAAGCTGTCACCATAAATCATGGCTATATAACATACCGAGGGGCCAACTTATAAGATTAAAAAGAAATTGCAGCAAGAATACTGATTATAATGAACAAGCCCAACAAATAGGAAAGAGGTTTGAAGAAAAAGGCTACGACCACCTTTGGCTAGATAAGCAAATAACAGATGTCAGGGAATTAGATAGAAACAAGATGTTACTAAATAAAAACAAAAACCACCAATATCAAGAGGTGCCGTGTCTTATTTTAGACTATAACATTCAACATAAAGATGTAGCCAGGTTGGTGGAGCGACACTGGCATATTTTAAAAAAAGATAAAGATCTTAATCATATTTTGCCAGATAGACCTAAAATAATATATAGGAGGGCACCGACACTCAGGGACCTAATAGTTAAATCAATTATAGTCCCGCCCCCCAAACCTAGTTACTCCTTTTTTAATGGAACAGGTTTTTATCCTTGTAGAAACTGCTATGCCTGCAAACATGCCAAAAAGTTTCAAGGCAAAAGGACAGAATTCAAGAGCACCAGCACAGGAAATATACACCCTATAAAGGATTTTATAGGGTGTCACACGGAGGGTGTTGTATACGTTCTACAATGTAGTTGCAACCTACAGTATGTAGGTAGAACCAAGAGAGCCTTAAAAGTAAGAATCAAAGAACATGTACAAAACATCATTAACGGATTTCCGAAACATAGTGTGTCACGACATTTTGCACAGGTCCACAACAAGGACCCTATTGATTTACAATTTTGGGGCATAGATAAATTTAAAGGCTCCTGGAGAGGAAGCCATTTAGTGAGAAATATCAGTCAGAAAGAGTCTCGGTGGATACATACGCTCAGAACACTGACACCCAGGGGAATGAATGTAGAGTTCGATCTGAATTGTTTTTTAAGCAATTTTTAATTCTTAATTTTAATTTTATTATCTATACATTTATGTTTGAATTATTATATTATTTATTATTTTATCTTTCACTGGATAGTATGGTATATTTGTATAATATAATTAGTTGCCCTGCTGAACTGGATCTGAAGTATGATGCCATCCAGTCAGCAACGAGTACATATTAATAAGAGACTCATTATATATACACACTATTATAGGTATGGATTCAAGATTTATACATACTAATTTAATATTAATCCAAAGATTATTTTATTGATGAAACGGTGGTTCATGTCATTGTAGTATTTATACTGTTTCCTAGGATGGTCATTAGCCCAGTCAGCCCGCTGTGGCTGTTATTATCTGAGGGAGTAGTGTGGAACTTGTATGCTAGTCACTATCAAGATGAGTAGAACAATATTCTACTCATAATACCATCCCACAATAGAAGATGAGGGAAACAAACACCTTCGCTCAAATATCTTCGTTTTGTTATGCTTGTATTCGATATGGATGTTTACAACCAGCCAGACATAGGAAAAATGGCGGCGCCCATATAGTCTATTGTGGTATTCAAGAAAATGGCGACCGCAAGACTTCCGGTCTAATACACTATTTGAGTGATGCCCCAACAACCAATCAGGCTCCCCTGAAGAAGTCACGAGGTGCGTGACATAACGCAGTAGGGAGGATAGCGGCATCATACGGACGGATCGTAAGACAGCAGGATAACAGTAAGCGGTCATACGCCGATTATCTCCTATATGCTGTCAATTTTTTTAATTGATGTAAGAGTCCATTTTTATTTAATAAAGCCTATTTTTCAAATTGAAACACTACACTATTGGAGGCTTTATTCCTTGTCCCTCTCCTGGCTGCACCGATTGGAGCTTGGTCTCCTCTCCCCCCCCCCCCTCCCTTTCCCTCCCACCCACTTGTTTCTTTTGTATAGAGGACACCGCTCAAACATGATTTAAGTGTGGAGAAGAACTAGGAGAAATAGAGGAGACATCAGAACATAGTCCATAACAGTGACATTACATGCCAGTGATCCAAGCTGTTGAGGTGAGAACATTGGGAGACAGATATAGGATTCACCGCAGGTTCAATACTTCAATTTGTTCACCATTTGAAACATTTGAAAATATCCACAATTTTGAAACATCAAGAAACTTGGAATATATCATTGATTTAACATCTATTTGAACTTTTCTGAACAGTACCATTGCAATATTGAACTCTCTGCACTATTGTGTTTATATATGCACTTGCACTTTATCTTGGTGATTGCACTATAGTAATTATTACATTTGCACATTTACCATTAGGTAATTTATTATACCATTATATTATATATCTCTATATTATCAGTTTTATGAGACATAGAAGTGTTTCTTGTGTAACACCTTTTTCTTTAGCGCAAAATCACCCCCCTTTTTTCTTTATATCACTGTCTATGTGTTAAGTGAACACAGATTTATTTTGCAGCCATTGATAGTTACTCCAGTCACTATTTTATTACTCTTGAGTAGCGCGAAACACTACCTCACATATGATCTAGGAGACGTGGGACTCGGAAATATATGTAGACTCTGATTGGATTCGTTGTCATCTGTGCAAGTATTGGACTTTGTTCTCTATTGGAAGTCAATCTCTGGAGAACGTGGGTGTGATGCTGCGGGAATAACATAACTTTTATATACATCATCTTAATAACCTAAGTATTGGGTCATTCATCGGTGGACTATACTATATCACTACACTCCCCCCGCCAAATTTTGTTCCCCCCCCGGATTCTGTCCCCCCCCCCGCCGGATTCTGTTCCCCCCCGCCGGATTCTGTTCCCCCCCGCCGGATTCTGTTCCCCCCCCGCCGGATTCTGTTCCCCCCCCCCGCCAGATTCTGTTCCCCCCCGCCAGATTCTGTTCCCCCCCCCGCCAGATTCTGTCCCCCCCGCCAGATTCTGTTCCCCCCTGTTCCCCCCCGCCAGATTCTGTTCCCCCCCCCCCGCCAGATTCTGTCCCCCCCGCCAGATTCTGTTCCCCCCCCGCCAGATTCTGTTCCCCCCCCGCCAGATTCTGTTCCCCCGCCAGATTCTGTTCCTTCCGCGAGATTCTGTTCCTTCCGCGAGATTCTGTTCCCCCCCGCCAGATTCTGTTCCCCCCGCCGGTTTCTGTTCTCCCCCCCGCCGGTTTCTGTTCCCCCCCCCCGCCGGATTCTGTTCCCCCCCGCCGGATTCTGTTCCCCCCCCCCGCCGGATTCTGTTCCCCCCCCGCCGGATTCTGTTCCCCCCCCCGCCGGATTCTGTTCCCCCCCCGCCGGATTCTGTTCCCCCCCCCCGCCGGATTCTGTTCCCCCCCCCCGCCGGATTCTGTTCCCCCCCCCCGCCGGATTCTGTTCCCCCCCCCGCCGGATTCTGTTCCCCCCCCCGCCAGATTCTGTCCCCCCCGCCAGATTCTGTTCCCCCCTGTTCCCCCCCGCCAGATTCTGTTCCCCCGCCAGATTCTGTTCCCCCGCCAGATTCTGTTCCTTCCGCGAGATTCTGTAACTTCCGCGAGATTCTGTTCCCCCCCGCCAGATTCTGTTCCCCCCGCCGGTTTCTGTTCTCCCCCCCACCGGATTCTGTTCCTCCCCCGCCGGATTCTGTTCCCCCCCGCCGGATTCTGTTCCCCCCCCGCCGGATTCTGTTCCCCCCCGCCAGATTCTGTTCCCCCCCCCCCGCCGGATTCTGTTCCCCCCCGCCGGATTCTGTTCCCCCCCCCGCCGGATTCTGTTCCCCCCCCCGCCGGATTCTGTTCCCCCCCGCCGGATTCTGTCCCCCCCCCCCCGCCGGATTCTGTCCCCCCCCCGCCGGATTCTGTTCGTTCCCCCCCCCGCCGGATTCTGTTCGTTCCCCCCCCGCCGGATTCTGTTCGTTCCCCACCCGCCGGATTCTGTTCGTTCCCCCACCCGCCGGATTCTGTTCGTTCCCCCCCCCGCCGGATTCTGTTCGTTCCCCCCACCCGCCGGATTCTGTTCGTTCCCCCCCCCCGCCGGATTCTGTTCGTTCCCCCCCCGCCGGATTCTGTTCGTTCCCCCCCCCCCGCCGGATTCTGTTCGTTCCCCCCCCCCCGCCGGATTCTGTTCGTTCCCCCCCCCCCGCCGGATTCTGTTCGTTCCCCCCCGCCGGATTCTGTTCCCCCCCCCCGCCGGATTCTGTTCCCCCCCCGCCGGATTCTGTTCCCCCCCCGCCGGATTCTGTCCCCCCCCCCCGCCGGATTCTGTTCGTTCCCCCCCCCCCCCTCCGCCGGATTCTGTTCGTTCCCCCCCCGCCGGATTCTGTTCGTTCCCCCCCCGCCGGATTCTGTTCGTTCCCCCCCCCCCGCCGGATTCTGTTCGTTCCCCCCCCCGCCGGATTCTGTTCGTTCCCCCCCGCCAGATTCTGTTCCCCCCCGCCAGATTCTGTTCCCCCTGTTCCCCCCGCCAGATTCTGTTCCCCCCGGATTCTGTCCCCCCCCCCGGATTCTGTTATTCTGTTCCCCCCCTCCCGCCAGATTCTGTTCCCCCCCCCGCCAGATTCTATTCCCCCCCGGATTCTGTTCCCCCCCTCCCGCCAGATTCTGTTCCCCCCCTCCCGCCAGATTCTGTTCCCCCCGCCAGATTCTGTTCCCCCCGCCGGATTCTGTTCCCCCCCGCCGGATTCTGTTCCCCCCGCCGGATTCTGTTCCCCCCCGCCGGATTCTGTTCCCCCCCCGCCGGATTCTGTTCCCCCCCCCCGCCGGATTCTGTTCCCCCCCCCCGCCGGATTCTGTTCCCTCCCCCGCCGGATTCTGTTCCCTCCCCCGCCGGATTCTGTTCCCTCCCCCGCCGGATTCTGTTCCCTCCCCCGCCGGATTCTGTTCCCCCGCCGCCGTATTCTGTTCCCCCGCCGCCGTATTCTGTTCCCCCGCCGCCGTATTCTGTTCCCCCCCCGCCGGATTCTGTTCCCCCCCCGCCGGATTCTGTTCCCCCCCCGCCGGATTCTGTTCCCCCCCGCCGGATTCTGTTCCCCCCCCCGCCGGATTCTGTTCCCCCCCCCGCCGGATTCTGTTCCCCCCCCGCCGGATTCTGTTCCCCTGGCTCTGTACATTGCCGCTCCCTCCTACTGTTCCTCACTAATGCAAATGCTCCTAATACCGCCCCGCCTCTCCAGCCCTCTGCTCATTAGCATTTGTGAAAAAACAGTAGGCGTGAGTGGCAAAGCAGAGGGCTGGAGAGGCGGGGTGGTATTAGGAGCATTTGCATTAGTGAGGAACAGTAGGAGGGAGCGGAACTGTACAGGGCTGGGGGGGGTGGAGTTCCGATAGAAGCCGAGAGCCAGGGGAACAGAATCCGGTGGGGGAACAGTGTGTATTATGCCGCGCTCATGTGACTGCCCTCTCTCCTCTGCTTTCACGTCTCTCCTGACGCCAGGAGAGACGTGAAAGCAGAGAGGAGAGAGGCGGGCCAGGCAGTCACATGAGCGCGTCATAGAAAAAAACTGGCAAATGAGGCAAGAGCTCTCCCGGGAGGGGCGGGGCTAGACATCGGTGATAATCAATTATTAGGTGTCCCTGCATCGGGGACGCCCGAATCGCGATGCACCGATTTAAATTCCGCACCCCTAATATGCAGTTAAGCATGCTTGTTATACTCACTGTGGAACCTAAGGGGTTAATCCTATGCATTGTGTATAAAGGCTGTTTGATCCTGTCTCTTATCCACCTCCTCTTCCACTGTCTCCAAAAAATACCATGATATTTACAGAGCCAGGGAATGGGCTGCACATGCACAGTTTGGTGTGTATTGCTAGAGAAGTTTTTTTTTTTTTTGTGGGAGGGTGCATGTGATCAGCACAGGGCCAATCAGCACTGTCCAGACACAGGATCGGGGGAGAATGAACATTCCTCCTACAAGCTTTACTATTAACTGATAGTCACAAGGCTGCTATATACTGCTAAGAAATGTTTTTTATCAGTTTATGTTTACTAAAATAATTGCATTTCCATGTTCCGTGTACTGTGGGAGACCAGATATAGTGACTGCAGGTTCTGGGTTTAGTTACTCTTTTTAAGTTTTTTTTTTTTTTTTTTTACCTTAATGGATTCTATCCATTAAGGTTAAAAAAACTGTACTGCAGGATGCCCCAGTCCCCTCCCTTATATTTACCTGAGCCCCATTCTGAGCCAGAGTTGTGTACGAGAGCAGCGGCTCTCGCCACTGTCTCCCTCCTCGCTGGGCAAATTGATTCATACACTTTTTTATGTAATAGTATGTGTACAAAGATAATCTGAAACTCCTTCAGGTGTGATCCTTAAAGTCAGGTAAGACTGCAATATGGTACAAGCAAAAGTGTTTTTAGATCTATATATAGTATGTAAAACAAAGAAGGAGATTTTAGTTGGAGTACATTGAAAGAAAGGAGAGAATAAGACTCATACCTGTCCTTGGTCGATTCGAGGGAATTATTACATTTCAATAGATGAGATGATTTCAAGGGTTTCCAAACTTGATTACATTTGGAATGGATATTCACTGATATAGCTGTGAGTGTTTTGTTGATCATAATATCTGTTACTTTTTTTTTTTTTTAGTACTTCGAAGCCTAGGGTGGTTGTTTTTCATGCGCTAGCTATTGTCAGTTTGGTGGCTGCAAATAAATGGGTAATTAACGCTTGTTCCCAAAAAAATATATCTGAACTGGTTTTCAATAATGCCTTATTAGGGAAAATTGTTATCCATACTTACCGTAATTTTCCTTTCCTGGATCCTCTCCATGTCCGCCTACTATGGGTCAGATCCGTCACCTCTGACCCCTCCAGGACCACCTTTTTTCCTAGGCCATAAAGGACGGCTGTCGGACTAGCCCAATGTTCAAAACACCCCTCCTCGCGACGGAAGACAGGGTGGGAATCCTTGGCTGACATGGGGAGGATCCAGGAAAGGAAAATTATGGTAAGTATGGACAACAATTTTCCCTATTCCTGGACCTCCCCATGTCAGCCTACTATGGGATGTACCAAGCAAAACTTTTGAGGGGGGGGGAGAGGTAAGAACAAACAACTCAGAGAAAAAAACTGCTGCTTAATAAATTTTAATGGCTGACAGCCGCAGTAATAACAGAAGAACCAAACGCTTCCACAGGAGAGAAGGCCACATTCAACCTATAGTGTCGGACGTGCTCGAGCATGCTGCTCTGCACACTATATCAGGTGACAACTTTGCATAGGCTGCCCATGATGCCGCCATACCCCTCGTCAAATGCGCTCTGATTTCCGCAGGAGGAGGAAGGCCCAAAGTTTCGTATGCGATCTGTATGGTCTTTACAATCCAGGAAGACACAATCCTAGGCATGCCCTTCCTCGGCCCCATAGGAAAGACGAAAAGTTGGTCTTGCTTGCGAAAACCCTCAGTCCGCTCTAGGTACGTTGAAACAGAGGAGACCAGGTCTAGCCTCTTCCAATCATCTTGTAACAGATCCACGGGGAAGGCTGGCAGAATAGTCTCACCAATTCATGTGAAAGGCAGTAGAGACTGAAAGGTTTTGGTTCTGTTGGACCTTCTTGGCTCAAGCTGGACTTAGGATCTGTGGAATTGTGTCTCTGACCGGTCGGATATTCAAGACACTAATACACAGTGAATGGGTATACAAGAATATATCATATATTGGCAATATGTCCTTTTTATGCACAGCAAGAAGCGTTGCCTCCCTCGTGTGAACCAATCAGCAATAAGCAAAAACATCATGAGTTAACCAAAAATAGATTCTAACAGGTTTAAGGCCTTTGCAGAAGTGGTCAGTTAACATACGTCAATTGCGGTCAAACTAAACATGTGTCTGACATTTGAAACAGGAAGATAAGAAACACCATATGTTAGTGTGGTCAACCTGGCAGTTAAAACAGAAAGGAGATAAGCTTTTTCCTGGAGAAAGCTCAACCACAAAGTCACATTTCAACCTAAATATACATGCCTGGCAGTTAATGCAGAAGATAGGCTTGACCAAAAAGTCACATCCTGCTTTACACTTCAGAAAAACATATTCTGTACTAATACATATATTTCAACATATATATTTAAGTAGAACTCTAATCATGAATATTAGTTCATATTGGTTCATACCTTACAACCCCTCCTTATGATCATGGCTTCAAGAATTGAAGCCCATAGATCATTAGATTATTCATTATACCATTTTTGTACCGTGGACATCATCAAGATTATTTCCTTAGAACCCTGTCTCTTTTTACTAGTGATCTTTGCAATTATCCAGACAATTTAAATACTAAATATAACAGTAGAATGAAGATTAACACCATTACTACTGTTATAGCCATTTATCTGAGAAATGAGAAAATACCTGTGCCCCCGAATCCTCCCTCTCCAAAGGGGCTTTGCAATTTATTTACCTCTTTCCTATGTTGGGCAATTACATCATAGTAATCAGGAATCTCAACAGATGTGTTGTGGATCCAAGTGCAGCACTCATAGTCCTCCGTAACTTCACACAGGCCAGTGAGTGCAGCACTCCATGCTTTCAATAGCAAGATCATGAAGTTCTAATTGTTTTCTGATTGCTCTAGTTTCAATGTTTAAACTAGTAATATCAGAATTCTTTACCAATACATCATCTATAATATTTGTATAATTATTAAGCCTTTTCATTAAATCTATCCCCCAACCTGTCCAGGAAGGGAACCAGGCCCAAGCCATATCTTTTTAGAAAAAGAACTCCCTTTTATTTCGGTGTTTGAGGGGGTACCTAGGATGCATGCTAGCTTCAAGGAGGTGTGTTCCCTTGCTATCTCCTACTATGTCCATAATGGGGACTAGGGATGCAAGATAACACCATCCTTGGGGTTCAGTGGGTATCCAAGGGTGACAACTTTTTCCACAACAAATATAAATACTGTCTCCTAGAGCTAAAGGTCGTTTGTTGAATATTGTCATCATTTCATTAGAAAAAAACAGAAAAGGTTAAACTTGACAATAATTTTCCTACTGAGGAAGTGGAACTGGAGTTAAGAAAGTTTATTAGAGTGGTGTTTAGGGCAGGTTCTGAAGTGTGAAAGAAAGGGCTTTCAATTGAAGTCATTGAAAAGTTAATTGTAGCTTGTTGGCACACTTCAGCTCCCTTTGTGGAGTTTCCCAACCTAAAACACCAGTCTGAGGAATGACTTCTACCAATAATTTGGAAAGTAAGGTTATTATCTGAATACGTTCTTGTGACATTTGTAAGGACGACAGGTGGTGTGCCGTTTAGGAGAGGGGTGAAATTTAGAGGTACTGCCATTAGGGGGATCCTAGCAGTGCTAGGATGGAGTTTTCTACATATCCAACATTTTTCATATCCTGATTTTTGAGCATAAGCATATTTTAAATTTAAGCAGCAGCATTTTACCACTAAAATTGTCTTCCATGCTTCTTTTTGGTCTGTTAGAATTATCTGACCAACAGTGTCCTATGATTATGAGCATTAAAATAAACAATGTGGTCATTAAGGAAAAAAGAAAAAGTTTCCCCGAAGTGATCCCTCCTTTTGGACCATTAGTGTCTATGGGTATGGAACTCTGAGTTTCTTGTTTTTTATAGTCCACTAGGGAGTATTTTCCGGATCCTTTTCTGGAATACTCTCCAGAACAGAGGTCTTTGTCTTCTCCTTCTTCCAGTTTCCCTTTGGAAATGTCTTTAGTCTGGATGCATGGATCCATTGTGGTCCTTGATCTGTAAGAACGGCTGTTCTGGCAACCTTCAGAATTTCAAATGGTCCTTGGAAGATAGGGCCTGGTTGTTTCCGGACAGCAAGTTGTTTTATCAGTACTTTGTCTCCTGGGATATACGGATGTGTAGGCTCTGTGGAGAGAGGAGGGAAAGTGACAGCAACCTTGTCCTCTGTTTCTCTAAGGCTACTTACCAGATGTTTCACATACTCTTCCTGTAAAGAATAAAGATTAACCTCCTCTCCCTCTTCAGGTTTCCTCTGTGCTGGCCTACCCATAAGTATTTCAAATGGTGACAATCCTGTTCTAGAATTAGGGGCTGTCCTAATTTGAAACAAAACTGCTGGGAGGTAATCAATCCACCCTTTCATGGTTCCTCCTGTTGCCTTTTTAAGTTTATCCTTTATATTTCTGTTCATTCTTTCCACTATTCCTGCGCTTTGTGGATGATATGGAATATGTAATTTCCATTGAATGCCCAGGAGTTTTGCAAGATCCTGGGTAAGAGCAGCTGTAAAAGCTGGACCTTGGTCTGACCAGATTTTGGCTGGTAACCCATACCTCAAAATCCAGTGATTTATTAGTGCTCTTGATGCTATTTTGGCTGTCTCTCCTGTAGTTGGGATAGCCTCGACCCAAGAACTAAACTTGTCCACTATAACTAAAAGATATTTTATATTTCCTTTCTGTTTTGGCATATGTGTAAAGTCTATTTGTAGATCTTGGGGGGGGGCGGGCAAGTTTCCATGTATACCCTGCTTCTTGCACTGTACATTGTTTTGTGCACAAGTAAGACATGAATCTATCAACTGGGCAACGAGGTGTGTATCATTGACCGTGCTGAAAGACTGTCTGTACATTGTCAAAACTGTTTTTCTTCCTAGGTGACCTGGACCATGTAAGTAAGAAATCAAAAGAGGGGCAGCTGACTCTGGTATACCTATTACTCCCTCCTTGCTTGACCAGATGCCACTTGGCACGCTGGTCAAGTTATGACCTTCCCAAAAAGCTATGTCCTCTCTTGATGCTTTGTCCTGTAACATTCTCACAGTATTTGGGAATTCTGGTGAACTGAAATCTGTAGCAAACAGTGTTAGATTGGGCTGGGCCCCGTGTGCCGAATTGGCTGCTGTTTTAGCAACTCTGTCTGCCAAGGCATTACCCTGAGCTTCTTTGGACTTGTAAAAGTAAAGGGACATTCATTTGACAACATTGATTTTTCTGGGCTGCGAGTAGGGTAAGAACAAATTCCTTATTGGCAATTTGTTTGTTGTCTGCAGTTTTAAATCCTCGTTTTTCCCAAATGAGTGCATAATCGAAAATTACGCTGAAAGCATATCTGCTGTCAGTATATATATATTTACATCTTTATCTTTAAATAGTTGACATGCTCTGGTGAGTGCATGGAGCTCAGCTTGTTGTGCTGAATTGGTCCCTAAAGGAGAAGCCTCAATCACAACATCAGGTAGCATCACTACTGCATAGCCTGTCTTATATGTGTTATCATTAGGCCTGGAACAACTGCCATCCACAAATACATCCAGGAAATCTGGGTTTGGTTTAGCAGTTAAATCCACCCTTGGCAATGTTTGTTGAAGTAAATTGTCATTACAATTATGGTTTACTTCTGGTTCAGCATATGGAAGCTGCAATAGTGCGTGTAGCAATCGTATTTCGGGAGTGGTTTCTGAACAGGATTTTACTTCCAAATGTGTTGTATTCAGAAGTAAAATTTCATACCCATTGGACCTTTGGGCTGTCAGATGCTGGGTATGCGTATTTTGGAACAATTGTGCTACTGAATGTGTGGTATAGAGAATAGTGGGTGTGCCCAGAGTGATTTTAGAAGCTTCCTTAACTGCCATTGCATTTGCTGCAAGAGTTTGCAGGCATCCTGGCATTCCCTGTACCTGGAGTGGCAGTTTCTTTGATAGGTATGACACTGGTCTTAAGTTTGTGACATGGGGTTGGGCCAATACTGCTGCAAATGTAGGCCCTCGCACCACACAGTAAAGTGAGAACGGTTTGTCATAGGAAGGGAGACCTAAAGCAGGAGCCCGCGAGAGGGAAGTCAGAAGAGCGAGGAAGGCCTCTTTCATATCCTCTGTATATTCAATTGTTTTAGGGGCACCCGCAGCTGTAGCTGGACGTAAAATGGAATCCCATAAAGAACAGTCAGGTATCCACTGTCGACAGTAGACGATTGAGCCTAAAAAGGAAAGCAATGCAGCTTTGTCCTTTGGTGGGCCGAGACAGCGGAAAGCTTGGACTCGTGCCGGGGATATCAATTTGGTCCCATCTGTGATAGTACAGCCAAGATATTCAACTCTGTCCCTACACCACTGGATCTTTTCCCTAGACGCCAAGTGACCTTTTAGGGCGAGGTGATTCATCAGGCTTACTGTGTCCTTCTCACACTGTGCCCTGCTCTCACTACAAACAAGTAGGTCATCTACGTACAACAGGATTGTGGAGCCTTCAGAGGGCGTCCAATCGTCCATAGTTTTTTTTAAAACTATGCTATAAGCCACGGGGCTATCAATAAACCCTTGAGGGAGGCATGTCCAGGTCAGCTGACCCCCTCACCAGACAAATGCAAATAGGTGTTGGAATTGTGGATGAACATCAATACAAAAAAATGCATTTGAAAGATCCAATACGGTGTAGCACTTGGAGTTTGCAGGTATATTGGTAAAAATTGAGGTAATATCAGATACCAATGGGGGCAGAGGAATCACACTCTTGTTTACCCCTCTCAGATCCTGAACCAACTTCCAGGTACCATCCGCTTTCCTAACTGGATTAATGGGAGTATTCCAGGGACTGACAATTTCCCTGAGGATTCCCAACTTTTTATATTCCTCTATTTGGGGCTGTATTCCTGATACCTTTTCAGTAGACAATGGGTATTGTTTCTGATAATAGGGGAGTGTATTAGGCCGCATAGTGGGCACATAAGGTGTACAGGGTATGTGTCCTACTTCCGTTTTAGTTCCTGCCCAGATGTCATGGTTTTCTAATGTGGCTGGCAGTGACATAAAGTAACCCAAAAGGTCTTTCCTTTTTGGCATAGTGAGGTCTCATTTAGCCGATTTGGCTATGATGCCCCCTTGTTGGTCAAATTTTACAATAATTTGTAATGCAGACATTAAATCCCTTCCCATGAGGGACAGGGGACAGTCTGGTAGAACTGCAAATGACATTTCAGTAAGGTAATTATCTTTCATGTCCGTTATTAGCAGTGGCGGTGTGATTTTGTGGTTGACGCTTGTCCCATTTATTCCCATAGAGCATCCCTCGGTGCATTCTTTACTTTCAAAGTGGGGGTCCTTAAGACACGAGGTTGATGCCCCTGTGTCTAGAAATAGTTTGACCACCCTGCCTTCTACTTTTAAAACCACTTGAGGCAGGGTTTTCCAGTGTGAGGAGAAAAATTGCATCACCAAGTATGGGTACTGCCCCGGGCATTCCTATTGGGGGTTTTCGTCCTGATATCCTGGCCAATGTACCTGTATCTCTTCTGTGGTGTTTCTGGGTGATCTTGTTTGGTATGGCTGCTGCTGTTGCCTATATTAGGGGTGTAGAAGGAAATTGCTAAATTGTGCATCACCACAGGGTGACACTGTGGATGCACCTAGTATAAATGCGCCAACGTCCCGATAATCAATGGGAGAATATTGTTTAAACTAAATATGGACTTTAAACGGCACACAGATAGATATTGTAAAAATTCTAAGGGTTTTATTGTTGGTAGAAAAATATAATTGAATTTAGGTAAAAAGTACATTAATACAAGACAATGACATTATGTAACAGTCATCAATAGTTAGTATAGGGTCCCATTTACAAGACTCAACACATCTCCCAGAAATTACATTGACATGTAAAATACACAAAGTAGAATAGGATAATGTATAGCCAACAAACACAAATGAGGAGTTGGACGGTATGCACGAGAGATGGCTGGTCTTATTGATAGGTCCGGTAAATTCAAAGATAAAGATCTTGCTTTCGCTCGACTAGTTTCGCGTTCCAAAACGCTTCGTCGGGAGCATAGTATTGAACAAGGCCGTGTTAAGTAGTGAAACCGGCCTAGGTATTTTTACCTGGCAATCCGTGTATCACAGGGTGCCAGTATTATGTAAACACATTCATGGTAAACAATCATGCGTGATTTAAGTAAAAAAGTAACTATGCACAGGCTACTGATAGGTAGGGAACGTAAATCCAGGTATAATAAGCCAGACAATACTGTAGAGGAGTGTGTCAGTCAGAAGCACTTGCTTGAGCCACACAATGGTAGTCTGTTTGGGTGACCCCTAGTGATAGACTGACCCAGCTTGTAGCTTGACAGGGATTATATGCTGGTAGACCTGGATGGAACCTCTCCTGTGGACAGGAGAGGTTCCATCCAGGTCTACCAGCATATAATCCCTGTCAAGCTACAAGCTGGGTCAGTCTATCACTAGGGGTCACCCAAACAGACTACCATTGTTTGGCTCGAGCAAGTGCTTCTGACTGACACACTCCTCTACAGTATTGTCTGGCTTATTATACCTGGATTTACGTTCCCTACCTATCAGTAGCCTGTGCATAGTTACTTTTTTACTTAAATCACGCATGATTGTTTACCATGAATGTGTTTACATAATACTGGCACCCTGTGATACACGGATTGCCAGGTAAAAATACCTAGGCCGGTTTCACTACTTAACACGGCCTTGTTCAATACTATGCTCCCGACGAAGCGTTTTGGAACGCGAAACTAGTCGAGCGAAAGCAAGATCTTTATCTTTGAATTTACCGGACCTATCAATAAGACCAGCCATCTCTCGTGCATACCGTCCAACTCCTCATTTGTGTTTGTTGGCTATACATTATCCTATTCTACTTTGTGTATTTTACATGTCAATGTAATTTCTGGGAGATGTGTTGAGTCTTGTAAATGGGACCCTATACTAACTATTGATGACTGTTACATAATGTCATTGTCTTGTATTAATGTACTTTTTACCTAAATTCAATTATATTTTTCTACCAACAATAAAACCCTTAGAATTTTTACAATATCTATCTGTGTGCCGTTTAAAGTCCATCTTTAGTTTAAACAATATTCTTATATTGGGGGTGTACTGGAACTGACTGGGATATCTGTTGTACTGGAACTGACTGGGATCTCTGTTGTGGCTGCTGTTGTTGTGTGTCATATCTTGGTCTGGGCGGATACTGAGATCTTGTTTGAGATCTCACTCTGTAGCCTCCCCTACCTCCCCTAGGGAAGTTATCCCTGGCTCCCTTTCTTTGGGGACATTCTGATTTTCAGTGGTTTGGATCCCCACAATTAAAACAACCCTGATCCTGATTATGGGGAGGATAATTCCTTCTAGGTATGGCTCCTGAACTTGGTCCACTAACCATAGCTATGTTTGGATTTTCTTCTGTAATAGAGGTGAACAATCCTCCTTTGGTGTTAAATACCCCTGAGGATGCCCTCTCCTTTATGTCAGCTATGAATCTATCTGAGGTCATTACCGCCCATTTTGTGTTTATCAGTTTGATTATTTGGGTGGCCCTTGGATCACCATTATTTATGGCTGTGCTCACGAATAGTTGATCATTGTCTATTCCACAACTTTTATATAAGTTATGTAATCTACTGACAAAGGTGTAGAAATCCTCTCCTGACTGTTGTTTGCAAGATATCAAATCATGCAACATAGTGGTGTTTTTATATGCCTTGAGCCAAGTCTGTAACAATGAGTTCCAAAAAATATTCCAATCCTCCCCATCCTCATATAACTTTGCGTCCTTGGCCCATTGACCTATATTTATGTCAGCTTGGGAATCGGGGTCTACATTTTGAATTATGGTATTAAGATCTTCAGGAGACAATCTTGTTCCTGAACAGTATCTTTGCAGAAAGGTCACCGCCTGTCTGGGGTCCTTTCTTGGTTTGGGACATGTGTCTCTAATTTCCTTGACCGTACCCAATGGTAATGGTATTTGTACCTGTGTATCTCCCATTGTAATGAAAGGAAAAGCCAGACTAATTGGAGCTGTCAGATCATTTTCATCATCTGATGATGTGGATGCCTGGTGTTGAGGGGTCATACTGAAGCTACTCCGAAAATCCTTACTTAACCCATCTCCAGATATATATTCAGCCTTCTTTACTAGATTGGTTTCTGGGTAGCCCGAGTTTCTAAATCCACGTATTATCCCCTGTATTTCTCCTAATCTATCTCTACGTTCCTGTAACTCTCTTCTATCTCCTATCACTTTTTCTTCATCTTCCTCTTTTTTAATACACTGTTCTTCTTCCTTTACTAATTGACTTAAACGTTCCTGTATCTGTCTTCTATCTTCCCCCTCTCGTAACCAATGAGTTCCCTTTTGTTTAGCTATGGTTAATACTCCTGCTATAACATTTGGATCTAACGAGGGGTATATTTTCTTTGGGACAAGGAATTCATCTTTTACCATAGGATATGGAGGGGGGTTTTCTTGATAAAAATTAGGCAGAGCTGATGGACTTCCTATTGCGTCTTCTAATTGATCTTTCTTTTCCATTTTTACACTTGTATATTTCTTTCTATATTCCTTCATACCCTTTGCCCAAATCTTACAACATTTAGTTATGTAATCTTTGTCAAGGTCTTTTATGGGATAATTATACTGTTTATGTTGGCCACATATTCTGGTCACTTCCTCCCACTCTTCCTCGGAACATGGTCCGTATTCCCCCAAACATGGCACTTCTAACTGATGTGCTCTTTTTAAAACTAGTGACCAAAAAGGATCAGTATACTTTTTCCCAAAATTTACTTTAATGTAATCAGTCGGAGAGGGTTGGTGCTGCTTACCTTCAGCTTCCTTTCCTGCTTGATTACCCATTTTAACAAACAATATATATTTTTTTTCTTATACTTTAAAATTAAACATTTTCTGTCTTGCTTTCTCTATTTCGTTCCAGGGGCGGGAAATGTCCTCAAACTTATGACAATTTATAGATTTATGACAAGGAACCCAGTGTTCTTTTTTAAATACAACCAGACACTGTATTTCTGCTACACTTAGTCCCTTGAACACCGGACTGGGGGGTAGTATGTTGTGTATATTAAACCTTAACATATGTTGTTTTGATCCCTGGAACATAGGACCCTTGCCAATTTTGACATGATACCCCCCTGGAACAATTGCCACTAATGACGTGGTCTTCCCTTTGTAAGCAAACAATAAACCAGTTTTACATTCAGGACAATATACAGTTGACATTTAAAAAAGTAACCCTTTTTGTGTACACCTTTAGATATAGAGTTTCCACAGATCCGTCCTATGTAGAGAAGAATTTAAGATTCTTTCTCAATTTAATAACCTGGTCTGGCCAACCTAGCGAGACCCTCTGTATCTATTCTAAATCTACCTTTCAATCTTAAGAGTCCCATAAAACTTGTAGTTTTCTTGAGAGTCTACTTTATGGTGAACCAATTGACAAGGCAAAACTATTGTTCCCAATAATAAAGGGGGTCTTACCTGTTCAGTTGGATCATCCCACTTCTGACACCACTTAAAGGTTCTGGTTCTGTTGGACCTTCTTGGCTCGAGCTGGACTCAGGATCTGTGGAATTGTCTCTCTGACCGGTTGGATATTCAAGACACCAATACACAGTGAATGGGTATACAAGAATATATCATATATTGGCAATATGTCCTTTTTATGCACAGCAAGAAGCGTTGCCTCCCTCGTGTGAACCAATCAGCAATAAGCAAAAACATCCTGAGTTAACAAAAATAGATTCTAACAGGTTTAAGGCCTTTGCAGAAGTGGTCAGTTAACATACGTCAATTGCGGTCAAACTAAACATGTGTCTGACATTTGAAACAGGAAGATAAGAAACACCATATGTTAGTGTGGTCAACCTGGCAATTAAAACAGAAAGGAGATAAGCTTTTTCCCGGAAAAAGCTTAACCACAAAGTCACATTTCAACCTAAATATACATGCCTGGCAGTTAATGCAGAACATAGGCTTGACCAAAAAGTCACATCCTGCTTTACACTTCAGAAAAACATATTCTGTACTAATACATATATTTCAACATATATATTTAAGTAGAACTCTAATCATGAATATTAGTTCATATTGGTTCATACCTTACAGAGACCTTTGGTAGGAAGCTCGGAACTGGTCTAAGAATGATTTTATCTGGCAAAATAAAAAAAGGCTCCTAATTCGGAGTCCCTTCTGGCAGAAGCAATGGCTGTTAAGAACACTGTCCTTAAAGTCAAATGGAATAACGAACAGGAAGATTTTGGATCAAATGGAGGAGCCAGCAAAGCCCTCAAGACCAGAGACAGATCCCATTTGGGGAAAAATGACTTGAGGGGAGGCCTAATCTTGAGAGCTGCTTTCAAAAAACAGGCCACGACAGGGTCCAATGCCCATATTGAATTTGTCATAGCCGAGAGGCCAGAGACCTGGCCTTCAAGGAATTAGGGGACTCAGGATCCCAACCTCTCTCCGCAGCGATGCGTCGGAAGACTCTCCACACCCGGTGATAGGCCAAATTCGTAGACCCCTTACGAGCCTGCCATAAGGTACTCGTTATGAGAGGTTCAATCCTTTCAAAGATCTCCCCTCAATTTCCACGCCATTAGCTTCAGTCTCCCGAGGTTCAGATGACACCTTCCGTTCTGGAGCAGGAGATCCCGACAAGGCAACAGTGGGATTGGTTGGCACATCTTCATCCTCCACACTAGCGGGAACCACAGCCTTCTGGGCCAAAAAGGTAGAACTGCTATTGCTGTGACCCTCTCTCTGTGAATCTTCAATAGGACCTTGAGGATCAAAGAAAGCGGAGGGAACACATACACCAGTGGGAAGTTCCATGGCTTAGACAGAGCTTTCTGGCCGTAAGCTTGTGGATGGCAGGTTCGGGAGAAGAAGCAAGGAAGTTGAAAGTTCTTCTCCGACGCCATGAGGTCTATTGTGGGCAACCCCCAGACTTTGAAGATCTTTCGCAGGTATTTTGTATTCAAGCCTCATTCGCTGTGATCCAAAAAGCTTTGACTCAAATGGTCTGCTAAGACATTCTCAGGTCCCGGGAGATAGGCCGCCGTCAGGGTACAGAGATTCCTCTCCGCCCACAGGAATATCTGGCATGCCACATGAAGAAGGGAACGACTCCTGGTGCCCCCCTGACGGGACACGTAAGCGACAGTGGTCTTGTTGTCCGAGAGGATCTTGACAGCTCGTCCTTTTAACACAGGTCGGAAATGCTAGAAGAGCGCGCCGGATAGTTTCCAACTCTAGGAGGTTTGAATTTTGCGACACGCAAGTTCACCACTGGCCCGCTGTCCTGGGCAGTGAGCTCCCCAACCAAGAAGACTGGCATCCGTCGTCAGCACTACCGGCTCTGGAGGCCACAGCGGTACACCCCGGGCAAGGTTGTGAGAAATTGTCCACAAAAACAGGGAATGAATTATCAATATTGGAATGTGGATCCTCTGCATCAAGGAGTGACAATCCCATTGGAGAAGGAAATTTGCATTGAAACCACCTCCTTCGCCACCTGGCCCATGGGACTACCATGATCTTGGCAGATAGTATTCCGAGATGGCACATGCATTCCTTTGCAACCAGAAAAGGACTGGCCATTACCCTCTTGGTTTGGATCTGAACGTCCCAAATCTTCCTCTGGGGCAGAAAAACTTGCTCAGCAGACTGCAATTCACCAGGCCCCTCTCTAGACAAGCCCACACTGGCAGAAATTATGCTGGCCATAAAAGACTGCAAAGCCTCTCTCACTGTTAAAATGGAAAGCATCCATATTGATTTCTCCTTGCTGAAGCAGGACGTACAAAACCTGCGGGAAAGGGGGGGCAGAAGAACGTATTAGCACCCTAGAAGACAAAGTGCACCCCTTGGCTGCGACAGTACGCACAGCCACAGATGAGCTGGTGTGACCCTCATAGCCAAATTAGGGTTTACAACCACTTTAATGAGTAATCAAACAAGCTTTTTAATTTGCAATGCTCAGGACAACGTTCCACCGATCCTAGCCTGGTTTCAGGTCTATCAGATGTATTTAGATAATCCTTGGTAGTGGTCCCTTGTTAAGGCTCTGTCCACCACGCATAATCCATGTGTTAGGGTAAAGCAAAGTGACATCCTATAGTGTAGTAGTTAAAATCAATATATTTATTAAAGAAATAGTAACTTACATTTAAATAGATAAAAAAAAAATGGCTTATGTTAAAACAGACCAGCATACAAGTCGCCAACTTCATATCTGGTTTGGGATGCTCTACGTGTTGCGTCACTACAGGTGACTTCATCAGAGAAGTGTATCTGGTTTGTAGTTAGGGGCATCTACCTCAGCTTAAGCCACTAATGATGAATTGGCAGCTGCCTTGTCGAGCCTGGAAAAGAAAATTGTTGGTATGATTACCTTACTGGCACATGTTGGCAAGAAGCGTTAGAGGTCCCCCTCACCAGACACCCATCAGGGGTAGAGGAGGGATGGGTAGAATGAAGAGGAGGTGGTCAGTGTAGAGCTCGAGGAAGGTTCGATAGTGGATTCTATCTCTGCAGAGTCTGAGCCCGAGGAAGTACAGGGGTCCTCGGTCTCACAAGCTCAGAAGGAATTGGTTCAATCCCACTCTGAGATGGTTTGAGCTGATTTCAGGTTACCTCAGGCTGAATCCTCGTCGGTCAAGTATTCTTCTTTGGGGTCTCTATGTCCGCCTCAGAGTTCACAGGCCTTTCCTTGCATCCTCTATTGGAACAGTTGTATGCTGAATGGGGTCACCCGGATAGGGTATTTGTGCCGCAAAAGAGATTTTGGTGGAGTAGTATTATTACTATTATTTATTCAGGATTTATATAGTGCCAATAATTTGCGCAGCACTTTACAACTTTTCGGCAGACCGTACATTTACAATAAATTTCAATACAGGAGGAATCAGATGGTCCTGCTCATTATATTAGAGTTTAAAATCTAAGAGGGAGGGTCAAGTGATCCAAAAGGTAATCGCTGTAGAGGATGAGCTGATAGAGAAAATAAAAGTGCAGTTGTTTGATGGAGGCAGAATAGCCTTCTCTAAAGAGAGAGGTTTTCAGGGATTGTCTTGAAGCAGTCAAAGTAGGAGATAGTCGGACAGATTGGGGTAGGGAATTCCATAGGATGACAGAGGCTCTGGATAAGTCCTGGAGGGCGAGCATGGGAGGAGGTGACGAGGTAGCAAGAGAACAAGAGGTCTTGGGAGGAACGAAGAGAACAATTTGGTTGGCATTTTGAGACTATATTGAAGACTATATTAGTAATGTAGCTGGAGAATGGCTTGATAAATTGTTTTCGTTTTTTAATTTAATTTGTTGGGTGAGCGGAAGCCAGTGGAGGGATTGACAGGAGTAGCAGACACTAAACAGTTGGTATGGTGGATGAGTCTGGCAACAGCATTTTAGATGGATTTAAGAGGGGTTAGCCTATGTAAAGGTTAGCCGATAAGTGAAGGAAGTTGTAGAATAGGGATATACCTTTTTGATGGAGGTGTTGGGGTTGGTGAAGTATAAAAACATCCGCCAAGGTATAGTAGTGGACATCTCTATGGTAGAAGACAGTAAGTGTGAGATTTGGATATAGGTATAACGGTCCTTGGGTTCTAGACCATATTCGATCTGAAGTGATCAAAAGGATTTAGTTGCAGGACCTATTTGAATATCTGCAATAGTTGTAATACCCTTAGAGCCCATTCACACAGGGGCAACACAACTTCCAGCGTGATTTTATGAGGCAACTCAGACACGACTTGAGAATGAATCGCAGCACGACCTGGAGCTACTTACAAGGCAACTCCAAGTTGCCTGCAGGACAGGAGACATTCCAGTGGCCAATCAAACAAGAATCAGCTCTGTGGGAGGGAGGGGGGAGGGAGAGGTTTGCCTGATAAATGTATGTTTTCTTCCTGGAGAGTTGCTCCTATTAAGACAGTGAGAGGCGACTCCCATTGAAATGAATGGTTACAGGTCGCCTAGGAGTCGGATTGAAGTAGTACAGGGACCTTTTTTGAAGTCGGAGCGACTGCAGTAGTGTGCATAAGGACGGCTCCATTAACTTACATTGATTTCTTCAGCCAGCGCGACCTGAGGCGACTAGGGGCGACCTGGGGCAATTTGGAGTCGGATCCAAAGACGCCCCTGTGTGAATGGGCTCGAAGATTCCCAATGCTTAACGTTTAGATTTGGGATTAGTAATTGTAAGCTAGTGATAGGGAGATGGATAGATTTAGAATTGGTATCTACTAGAGGGTTATTTAAAAGTGTCTTCCAAGCCTGAGGGGAGACATTTATAGTAGGCAATAGATTTGGTGGGTAACTATTCATAAATCTGCTAGACAACAATAAGTTATAAGGATTAGAATTGGGGCACTGGTAAGCTTCTAGTTCTTGCCATCTTGAGGTATGCTCACCTGGAAACCAATGTTTCAGTTGGGCCAAGATTGCAGTCATATGATAGTCCTTGAGAAGTATATGTCCCACTCCTCCAGCTATCCTAGATTTAATTAATTTTCGAAAGGTGCATCTAGCTTTCCTCCCTTGCCAAAGGAAATTATCAAAGGCTGTGATGTGTTGAAAAAACTCTCTGGGACTGGGATAGGGAGGGTTCTGAATAGATAAATAAATTGAGGTAGCAACATCATTTTAAAGCCCACTAGGCGGCCAGACCAAGTTGATTCTGATCTGTTCAGGTCCTGGAGTTTTAGGGTGAGTTTGTGGAGAAAATAAAAATGATTAACCTCTACTAAATGCTCCACATTAGCTGTTAATGTAATTCCTAAAATAAAGTATGTTATGGGAGTAGGGAGGAAAGTTTAAAACCTGTTTGGTCCAGGTGTACAGGTGTAGGTAAAATATTAACAAGACGTAAGGCTATTCGTTTGGCATATAGTTTTAGATCAATATTCAGCAATGATATTGGTCTGAAATTTGAAGGAGAGGTGGGCTCCTTCTCTGGCTTAGGCAAAGTTGCAATCAAAGCTTCAAGCATTTCAGGCGGAAAAGAAGCAGAAGCAGCTGCAGAATGGAACATTTGAAGAAAGAAGGGGGATAATAAGGATTTGAATTCCTTTGTAGTATTCACCACTAAAACAATCTGGACCTGGTGATTTATTCAGGGGAAGAGAATCTATGACCTTGTATATTTATTTTTCATCAAATGAGAGGTTTAGGGATTGGAGCTGGTCCTGTGTCAATCTAGGTACCGTATTTCTAATTTCTTTAAGAACTGATTAATGGTCTCGGTGGTGGGTTGGATAGTGGAAGGGTCGTCTTTTAGGTTGTACAAAGTTCCATAGTAGTAGCTAAAAGTGTCAGCAAATTTTTGAGGATGGTATTCTTTCTGTTTGGTTTTAGGATGAATTATATATGGTACTTTGGTTTTGTATCTATGTCCTTTAAAGTTTTTTGTGCTAAAAGTTTTCCAGCCTTGTTTCCAGTAGCATAATAATTCATCCTAAAGCAGGCCATACACGGTCGAATTTCGAACAAATTTTCTTTTCAAAATCAGAAAGTTCGTTTATTTTGTGATCCGATGATGCCACCATTGATTTTCGAAATTCGGCCGGGAATATTCTTTTCTCTCCGGGAATATTCTTTTCTCTCCGGGAATATTCTTTTCTCTCCGGGAATATTCTTTTCTCTCCGGGAATATTCTTTTCTCTCTGGGAACATTCTTTTCTCTCTGGGAATATTCTTTTCTCTCTGGGAATATTCTTTTCTCTCCGGGAATTTTCTTTAATTGCACATGCGCATTTTTTTTCCTATAACATTTCTCGCACGATTCTCCCATCATTGATTAGAAAATCGTTTGTTTTTCAAAACATTTCCAACATGTCCGATTCCTCAAATTTGATTGCCACACGAAAATCGGCTGTTGCTGCAGCCCACTAACTGTTCAAAATTCGTACGAAAATTCTTTGACACGATTTTCGAAAGAAAATTCTTTTGAAATTCGAACCGTGTATTGCCGGCTATAGTCTTTTAGTCGTTTTGTCAAAGTTTTCTAATAGGTGAAGTCTAAGGTCAGATCTAAGTGTCGTCAGTTTTAGGGAATGGGCCAGAGATGATTTATGTTTGTTTCGGGTTTCTAAGTCAGAGATTTGACTTGTTAGTTCAATAAGTCGCTGCTGCCTCTGTCTCCTAATTCTCGCTCCCATTTGTATAAAAATGCCCCTCATGAACGCATTGTGGCTGTTTCATAAAAAGAAAAGGACTTTGTACTGAGCCCTCATTTTCGGCAAGAAATTCAGTTGGGTGGGTACGAATCTTTTCTTTGGTCTCCCGCTGTTGTAACAAAAAAGTGTTAAGTCTCCAAATAGAACTGTCGGGAGGAAACAGAGTCTGCTATAGATAAAACTATAGACACATGGTCAGACTATGTTATTTATAGTCACCGATTTAGTTTGTTATAAAACTTGTTGGTCCACCAAAAAAAGGTCTATTCTAGTATACACTCGATGTGGTGGAGAGAAAAAGGTAAAATCCTTTTCTCTTATCGTCCATGTACTGACACAGCTGGATACTGTAAACGTGTGGGTATATGTCCCTGCTCGCAGGAGAAGATCTAGGCAGAATGTTAGATGTTAGAAACATTCTAGAACAAACCAGAGCTGAACAGCCCCGCCCAGGGGGGCGGTCCCTCTGGACATTACCCTCCCACCTGCAGTCAGCAGACCTCAGTTTTTTTCTGCCTAGCAGAAGGAGAAGACGTGGCTCTCTCAGGAGCCTGTCTCCTGGAAGATTTTACTTTTAAATTGTATTCCTTTGGGAATTTTATTATTTTATTTTTGAGACCTTCAATCAACTGTCTGCTGGGCAACAGGTTGGGTACACTAGTATCCTCGTAGTCTTCCCTGTCCGACCATCGAGCGTGCTGATCCTCGCCTTGTGTGCGTGAGACTCAGTTCACGACATACCCCATGGCTCCAGGGGTGGCCGGGTTGCTTTCATGCTCCCGCGGTCCTCTCAAGATTGAACAGTATCTACTGTATCTCTCGCGGTGGACCGGGCCGACAGCTACGCAGTACGACTCTGTGATAGGTCTGTCTGAAACAAGCCAGTGGGTACCTCCTAGGGATGGGTAAGTAGTCTCTCCTGCTGCAAGGTGAGTACATACTGGCTGTGTTTCTGTGTGTGGGGGGTTCTCCCTGTCTCCCCCCTGTTATGCTGCTCTCTGCACCCTGTACTGGTGCTGTGCTGTGGGGTGCTTGGGGGTCACTCTGGCCTGGCTGGGCGCTCATGTCTGCAGTTTTTTCTGGTGTATGAGGTGATTATTGCGTGCGCCGTTAGCACGCGCATTATCGGGAGCTTTGAATTTCGCGCTCGGTGGCCATATTGGCATTCAATGGCACAGTTGTAGCTGCGGCCAGCGCCCATTTTCTTGTGGCCGCCGCGCATTTATTTTCGATTCTAGCGGCGACGCGAATCCCCTCACAATCTCCTCACAGACTGAGCGGTCCTTAAGGGTTGGTGGGTCCTCCGGGTATCCCCTCCTCAGCGTAGCCAGTGGGTGGACTGTATATTCACTGTATAGTGTATAAGGTCTCAGAGGGTGGCGTTATGGAGTCTGATACACCTGCTCTCCACACTTGCCTGGGGCAACTGGCAGTGCTGCACAGTTAAACATGTTCATATGTTTCCTGCACCTGCGGTCCTTATGGACCAGTTATCAGCAGTCCTGGAATCATTCCTTGTCAGAATGGAAGCGGTGTGTGAGCAAAAGGAGCTATAAGCCCCCTCCCCCCAAAAAAATCTTTAGTGAAGGAGTGCTCTGAGTCAGATATGGGCCTAGCTACTGTGCTCAGGACCCTACCTCTGAATATTTAATGTTTATGAACAGGACATTCCCTTGTGAGGAAGACTCCAGTTCTGTGTCAGTGAATGACAGGTCGCTTGTAAGTGATCTCATTGATGATGTGAGGAACACTCTCAAGCTGGAATTGATGTGACAAGTTTTTCTTTTACACAGCTTCCTCACTGTTTTCCTCACATGCTGCCTCAGAGCAGCATGGATGATACATGGTGGGGGGGAGGACTTTATTCGTGTATGTCTCTAGTCCCTGTGAGCCTTCTGTGTGATATCCTGAGGCAACATTTCCCGCCATTTCCTGGGGAATGCTTGAGCTCTGACAGACACGTGGTCTGAGGATCAGAGGTTACCTGTTACCTGCATGCTGCTTCGGCAGCACAGTCAAGCAGGTTGGAATGATACAGAGAAGATTTATGCGCCTCTGCACCATAATTTAAACTCATCCTATACCTCTACACTGCATATATTCACAGTGTATGTATGTGTTATTGGTCTCTGTGTCTGTGTGGGTGTTCCCCCACGTTCCAATGCTGTGTTTCAGTTCCATGCATGATATAAACGTACAAAATATGTTCATGCACGACTCCAGATACATTCACAGTTTATGTATGTATTATACTCTCTGGGTCGGCGGGGGCTCCGGTGTCCTCCCGCGCTCTCATGGTATGTGCGCTTCGGTTCTCTGCACAGTATAGACATGTTCAATATGTTTATTGCACATACTATACATGTTTACAGTATGGGTATACTGTTTGCATGGGGTTCCTCTGGGTACTCCGGTTTCCCCCCACGCTCCAATGGAAATGCACATCATAAACATGTGCAATATGTTGATTCACATGCTAACATTCCTACACGGTATCTGTGTGCTGTCTGCGTGGAGATCTTCCGGGTGTTCCGGTTTCCTCCCACACGCTGACGGTATGTGCGCCTTTGGCCTTCTGCACAGTTAAACATGTTCAATGTTTATCACGCATGCTATAATACCTACACGGTATGTGTAGGCAGTCTGTGTGGTTTCCTCCGGGTACTCCGGTTCCCTCCCACACTCCATTGGTATGGGCGCTTCGACGCGCTATGCACAGTCTAAATTTGTGCGATTGGATATCCACATACTAACATACCTACCTGGTATGTCTGTGCAGTCTGCGTGGGTTTCCGCCCACGCTACATGACATGCATGTCTTTGGTGCAATACACGGTGTAAACATACACATTATGTCCATACACTACACTAAATACATTCACAGTAGTTGTAGGTATTGCATTCTCTGAGTATGCGTGGGATACTTCGGTTCCCCCCACGCGCCAACAGTGTTTGCGCCTTCGGTGCTATGCACACATGGGCTTGTGCAAAATGTTTAGCTCACATACTATAATACCTACACGGGATGCGTATGCAGTCTGCATGGATTTCATCTGGGTGCTCAGGTTTCTCCCCTGCGTTCCAATGGTGTGCGCATTCTCAGCGCTATGCACAGTATAAACATGTGCAATTTGTTCGCAGGCTAACATACCTACACGGTTGTGTACGCAATATGCATGGCTGGTTTACGTCCAAGCTCCGATGATGTGTGCACCTTCGTCGCTGGCACAGTATATACGTGTTTAATAGGTTTATCCAGACATACTAAACTACATATGCCGTATGTGGTGGTATCATGCTCTTTGTGGCTGGGTGGGTTTCCTCCCACACTCTATTTGCGCGTTTGACGCAATACATAGTATAAACTATGTGTTTGTACAATCAGCACTTATCCATGGGTAGCTGCTGGATGGAGCATTGTAACAAGGATCCCTGGTTTCAGGGGTATCACTTTCCACCTGCTTTCAGTGGTGATTAGAAGCGCTGGCTTGGACTGTGTTCGCCAGGCTGAGATTAGCGTTACACCCGTTAGTGGCTGCGTCTCTGGCGTTTTTTGTAGCTCAATGACTGGGCAAAAGCCTCTGCTTCATCCATCAGTCGTCTAGCAGGTGCACTGCAACTGCTTTAGCCTTTAGGGTCTCTGTGCCCGGGGTGGGTTTGCGCCACCTGTGGAGGCTGAGGTACTAGTCCTCTGACTGAGTTTCTAGGGAAGTTCCGTCAAGTTGCCTTTCTTGGCCAACAGTTGAGGCACCCTGTACACCAGGGCCTCCCTTCTCTGATACATTGCGGAGTCTCTTTCGAATTTTCATACATCTCGCTGCAAGACGGTCCTGTCGGCCGTGTGCATTGCAGGGAAAGGGTCCTTGCATCCGGAGGTGTTTCCACCTCCTTTACCGGAGGTGGGGCAACGGAAGTGGACCTTATGGCCTCTCGACTCACTCGCAAGGTGGCAAGATCGTGGTCAGGTCCAGGAACCCCTGGGCGGACGCGATAGACGCGTTTGAAGCCCGTGGGGGCAGTATCACCTGATATATGCTTACCCTCCGCTACTGTTGTTGCCTCAACTGCTTCGCAGAGTAGGGGCTGAGGCCATTCCAGTGATCCTCATTGCTCCGGAACGGCGACATTGGTACGCCGATCTACTTTGGCTAGTCGCAGACATTCCTGGCGACTGCCTATTGGGGTGGACCTTCTGTCTCATCCCATACTTCATCCTGCTTTACAGTCCTTGGCTTTAATGGCATGGCTGTTTAAAGCCAGGTGCTGAAGGACCGAGTTCTCTCGTATTCGGTCATCTCTTCTATGTTGTTGACACGGGAATCTTCCTCCAGAAAGATATCTCACTGTACCTGGAAGGCTTACATCGCTATGTGCGAGGAACTTGAGTGGCATCCTCGGATGTATTCCGTTACCAGGATTTTGCTGTTCTTACAGCGTGGTGTGACCCAAAAGCTGGCCTTGCATACCTTTTTTTGAGGGTCGGATTTCGGCCCGCACTGTCTTTTTTTCAAGACCGCTACCAGGCCATTCCTTGATTAGCACCTTTTGTGCAGGGGGTTCGCCATGTGTTCCCCCCTGTCAAGCCTCCTCTCCCTACTTGGGATCTGAATTTGATGCATCTTGGTTCTCCAAGAACATCCCTTTGAGAATATCAGAGAGATTCCTCTCTTGACCTTGTCCCGGAAGTTGGCCTTCTTAGTGGCCATTGCTTCGGTTAGACGGGTGTCTGAGTTGGAGGCCTTGTCCGGCAAGTTGCCTTACTTGGTCCTCCATAAGGATATGGCGGTGTTGTGCCCACGACCTTCCTTTTCTAAGGATGGTCTCGGCCTTTCACCTTAAGGAGGACATTGTTCTTCCATCCTTGTGTCCTCACCCATCGCATCCCTAAGAGTTTGCGCTTCATACATTAAGATGGGTACAAGCCTTACGAGTGTACCTGTCTGCTACTGTATCCATTCGGAAATCTGTGGTCCAAAACAGGGCCGAACTGTGTCGTCTGCCACCGTCTCTAGGTGGATCAGGCAGACCGTCATACAGGCCTATGCCCTTAAGGGCGGGCGCCTCCCTTTCTGGTTGTGGCGCATTCCACCAAGGCAATTGGTGCTTCCTGGGCCTTTCCGACATCAAGCGTCGGTTGCACAAGTGTGCAAGGCGACGACCTGGTCGTCCGTTCATACCTTTTCAAGATTTTATAAGGTTGATGTTGCTGCATCTTCGGATGCTCCCTTCGGCCACAAAGCATTGCAGGCCGCTGTTTAATGTTGCAACTCCTCCGTTCAGGAGCTCTGCTTGTTTGGAGTGAAGTTTTGGTTGTTCCTTTACTACTGCTCCCACCCTTCTGATACTGCTTTGGGACGTCCCACACGTTTACAGTATCCAGCTGTGTCCGTACATGGACGATAAGAGAAAATAGGATTTTTGTACTCACCGTAAAATCCATTTCTCTGAGGTCCATGGACTGACACAGCACCCACCCTTCCTTTTAAGGTTTGTACTGCTTTGTTACAAACTGAGGTCTGCTGACTGCAGGTGGGAGGGTAATGTCTGGAGGGACCGCCCCCTGGGTGGGGCTGTAAAGCTCTGGTTTGTTCTAGAATGTTTCTAACATCTAACATTCTGCCTAGATCTTCTCCTGCGAGCAGGGACATATACCCACACGTTTACAGTATCCAGCTGTGTCAGTCCATGGACGTCAGAGAAATGGATTTTACGGTGAGTACAAAAATCCTATTTTTGCCGGTGTGTAGACAACACCAGGCATTGTATACATTTTGCTTGTGAAGGGATGGTAGTAGAGCTGGATGATGACGGGTGGTTTTAGTAGTGGAGTCTATCACAGGGTCCGGGGTGACATTGAAATCCCCACAGATCACAAGTAGGGCCCTTTTGATGCGATTTCACTTTTTTCATCAGTTTATTGAAGAAGTGCACTTGGTGCTTGTTAGGAGAATAAACATTTACAAGTGTATAAGTAGTAGAGTTCAGGTCGCATATTAAAATAAGGAACCTGCCCAAAGAGTTTTGAACCCGTTCATGTAATGTAAACACGACAGAGTCACGGATGGCGGTCAAAACTCCCTTGGTCTTAGAATCTGCGTTGGCGGTAAACACATGAGGAAAACTTTTATGAGAGCACTTCGGTGGAGCTTGGGTACTGAAATGCGTTTCTTGGGCTCATAGAATGTCACTGTGGTGTAAGAGTGCCTCCTTCCACAAGGACTTTCATTTCACTGAGTGGTTAAACCCTTTAGCATTAATAGATAATATATTAATTGTCATAAGTAAAAAAGTGGGGTAGCTGCTTGTAAAGAAGAACGGGTCTCCTGCAAATTGTTCAGGGCCCTATTGGTTGGTGTGATCATGATAATGTACCATGATAGTTACCTTTGTAGGAAATTTGTTGCAGTACTTACAGTAGTAGGTATGATCTTGATTGGTCTGTGTGGGAGTGTCCCAGTTAATTTCACCGTCCAGTTGTTCTGTCTGTGATCCGTTGGGGACAAATGGGATCTTTCGGGATCATCGACATCCAAGAAGTGAGAAATCAGAGCATAGGAAAAACATATAAAGGAACAAAAAAGAAAAGGAGAACATAATCATAAATTGAACTGCATTCACGATGTGAATAGTGCAACGTGTAGGGGAGGGTATGAATCCTCCAAGGACAGCATTCCGCTGCAATATGTAATTGGGGGATAAGTTCAATCGTGTAAAGTTAGTTACTATTCTTAGAGACAAGAGTAGAGAGCGCCCATCTAGCCCCATTTAAACATGAGTTTTGGCATTCCTGGCGGTGAACTATTTCCACTTTTGTTCCAGTTGGTGTGGGGTGCTGGTCATTATATTCTCGTTATCTGCATCGGGTAGAATATCCCATTTCTTGAGGTCAATACCCTTCTCTAAAGATTTCACTGTGTAGGTGTGCTTATCTCTTGTGATGGAAAGTTTCGTCGGATAGCCCCAGCGGTAAGCAATTTTGTGCATTATTTTCGTCACAGTATTTAAGCTTTTCCTTTTTTTTTATGTATATTGAGATAAATCAGCGAAAAACTTTAAGCTCTGATATTGCCGTGGTATTTGCTCCTGCTTTCTCATTGCTGCCATGAGATGATCTTTAATAAGGATGAGCTCAGGCGTGTTCGCAACCCGCACGTGCAGAGCCCACCAAGAAGTCGGCACTGCACGGCGCTAATCGCAGGCAGTGAGACATTTTCCTGATGTCTCACTGCCTGTGATTAGCGCTGTGCAGTGCCGACTTCCTGGCGGGCTCTGCACGTGTGGGTTGCGAACACGCCTGAGCTCATCCTTACTCTTTAACATGAAAAAAGTGCAATCTAAGCAGCACATCTCTGGGAACTTGCTCCGACAGGTGGGATGGCTTGGGCAAGCGATGGATCCCGACGACCGTGATATCTAGATCAGTGAGACTCGGTATAAGAGCCTTGAACATGGTAGCAGCATAGAGGTACAGGTCAGATTGTTGCACGGACTCATGGTAGCCCCTAATTTTCAGGTTATTCCTTCTGGACCTGTCCTCCGTGTCTGCTAACTTTGCTTTGATCCATTCAGTGTCAGCTTCCCTTTCATCATTGGCATCAACTAAGTAATTTATAGTTGTAGCATATTCCTCCATCTTTGTCTCCATGTGATCCACCCTGCTCCCCACCTCCTGTATGTCTCTATTAAAACGATGCATACATGTTGCCATGTCAGATTGCAATGTGCTTTTCAGTGAAATTGGCATGTCTTTAAGAACTGTATCAAGCACAGATTGGTTCTGCGTGGGATAGGATTCGATCGACTCTGGCAAGTCTTTAGTATCCTCCCCAGAGTCTGAGGCCGGGCTCACGGCCAAGCTTAATCCCCCATCATCCAGTCTAGGTTTCTTTTTCGCCGGGCTACAGGAGGATGGGGTAGGGGGACAATACATTTTGTCATGGGGGGGATCCGTTATTTGGAAAACAATTACCTTTTTTTTAAGTTTTCTTCTTAGATGAGGCTTGCGGAGGTGGATAGGCCTCGGCGCCATCTTGCCCAGCACTCCTGCCGTTCAATGTAAAAAAGTCCGTCAGGCGCTGGGGATTAAGATTTTTCTGCCACTTCCCAGACATGATCATGGGGTAACCAGGCTGTATAGGCTGCTGGATCGGATGAAGGAGCTTTTTAGATGGGTTGTTTAGTGCCGCTGCAGTCCCTATTGCTCCAAAGCTCAGGGCTCCCACGTCCATCCAGCTCCCGCGCTAGGCCACGCCCCGAACGCTATTTATTTAACGCGGCTTAAAAAAAAAAATACCATGTTATCTTCGGCAATGACAAAGTTATTGCCAAATAAATGGGTTCCTAGCAGAAATGTCAAAATTGCTCTGGTCGCACTGCTTTGATCTCTTTTTTTGTATATAGTCCTCATTTACAGTATGACTTTTGGAAAGTCTTTACTTGTATGTCCTTATATTTGTTTGAATAACAAGTTATTTGCTCTGGTCTTTAGGGTGTGAAGAGGTGCGAGAGGCAAATTGGTTAAAGTGGTCCACAAATAGGTAAAAGGTTTCAGAAAAGGAAGACCTTTTTAAACAAAACAATTTATGTGGTTCTGCATTTTTTATTTTTTTTAATTGACATTTAATTATGAAATACTTGCAGACACTATGCACATTTACTGCTAATTGGCCTTTTGCAGCTTGTGATTCTTTTAGCTTGTCAGCCTCAAACATAAATCTGCATTTATCAATTTAGTGTTAATTGGTGCCCTAGAAGCTCTGCTGTGAAAACCATGTTCAATGCGTTTAACTAACTGTAAATTTCAATTGCGATAAGTGAAATGGAAAAGAATTGTAGTCACATAATGGCTGATTGAGGCATATAATTTTCACATATTATTATTTGAACATAGGAAGATTAGCCATGTTTTTCTGCTACTACATTTAACCTTGGTCAATATGATTAGTAAAACAACACTTTTAATAATAGAAACAAAGCATACATGTTCTCTATTTTTAAACTTGGTGCAGGTATCACAAGGTACCACAAGTTTATCATGTTATTAGCTCTTCTCTGCAGTGTTTTGAAACTGATATCACATTTGATATGTAAGGCTTGACTTCTCTGGGCTTAGAATTAATTTCCTCTAGGTTGTCCTTGTGGCCATTATGAGACACAAGAGATTCCAACTGATCAGAGGGATGGCAGTTAACAGGCCTTAGTTCCAATTGCATATACCTTAAAGGGTAACTCCACTTTCGTGGGGAAACAAAATGGCAAATAAAGAAAAAATATAGCGTATACAATTGCGACACAAGTCATATTGTAATTGAATGTCATTAAAAATGACCTTTCCCTTTCAATCTGCAACCACTGTAATTTTCTGAAAATGCAATATAGCCACTGTGAGGTGTTCTGTACACAGAATGTGTACTGACAACAGCCCAGAAACATAATTTCCTGCTTGTGTGATTGGCTCACCAATTTCCCCAGAAGTCTGCACTAAGATAAAAGTCACATTTCAGTCATCTCCGAGATACTCTCAATAGGAAATCACGTCTAAAGGGATGCACGCCCAGCCGCTCACCTCATTAGAGCCCAGTAGGTGCTGCAGATGATTGATATTTATGAAACCACTCCCATTAGGTTTACTTGGACACAGACAAACACACAGGGATTTTTTCAGAATAGCAAAAGGTAGGAATCTGCGACAAAGTTTGTCAAAATCCCTGCAATGTACATAGATCACCTAGAGGGGATTTCTTTATTTTTTATTCTCGACAAAAGTCGAGTTACCCTTTAATGCAGAACTGGCAACTGCAGATCAGAGGTTAAGATAGCACTATAGGCCCATTATAAGTTGACACCAGTTTCAGAGACTTACTTAGGATTGTTTTTTGGCTAGTAAAATGAATAGCAAGTACCTTGGGACACCATTCTTTAGAAGTGGCAGTAAGAGTGGAAATTATCATTTATGCTTCCTAAGGAAAAGTCTTGGTACAGGTATTCTTTAACCACTTCAATACAGGGGACTTGTACCCACTTCCTGCCCTGGCCAATTGTTAGCTTTCAGTGCTTTTGCACTTTGAATGACAATTGCGCAGTCTTGCAACACTGTACCCAAATACATTTTTTATAATTTTTTGGGGACAGAGAGTGCTTTCTTTTGATATTCAATCATAACAGAGTTTTTATTTTAAATAAAGGAAAAAAAAGACCGGGAAAAAAAGTTTCTCTTAGTTATAAAATGTTGCAAATAAGTATTTTTTTCTTCACTGATTGGCACTGATTGGTACTGATGAGGCAACACTGATGGACACTGATAAGCTGCATTGATGAGTTTCTGATTTTTTTTTAATCACTTTTATTGCTGTCACAAGGATGTAAACAACACTTGTATATGACTTGTATAAGACCCCATATCCTTCCTCTGCCCTTAAAAGCATTTGATCACACCAAGATCAGTGTGACCAAAAGCTTTCTATTTTTGAAAATGGAACCGTTTACATACATACAGATATGCCAGTTTGTAAATTGGTAGTGTGTAAGGAAACTGATAGAAGGAGCTGGGGAATAGCAAAATATTTGCATGTCATCAGCAAAGAGATGGTATTAGAATCCATTAGAGATAATCAACTGACCAAGAGAGGAGATGTAGATAGAGGATAGAAGGGTTCTGAGCCTTGTGGGACCCTTACAGAAATAGGAATAAGGGAAGAAGAGGTAGAGTTGTAGGTGACGCTGAACAAACACTTAAATAAGAAAAGCAGGTAGTCAATTGTGTCAAAGGCTGCAGAAATGTCTAATAGCAAGATGACTGAATCTTGGCAGTTAGTAAGTTGTGTTTGAGTTTTAGGAGGACAATTTCTGTGAAGTGTTGGGGTTTAAAAGCCAGCGTGTAAGTGGTCACAAAGGTTGTTATCTGTGAAATAGCAGCTCTGTTGGTTGTAGGTTCTCAGATTTTGTAGGTAAACAGGAGCAAAGAGATGGATCTTAAGCTGTGTTTTTACTTGTGGGGTCCACTGAAGGCTTTTTAAGTATGGAGGTGACCAGTGCATGTTTTAGAGGGGAGGGAAAGGTTTAAGATGTTTGTAAAAGTGCATAGATCAGAGCAACAGGATAGTTGTGTGAGAATAGGGCGGGCCCAAGGGGCAGGTGGTGTGGTGGGCATCAGAGAAAAGGTTAGCAACTTTCTCTGCAGTGACAGGGTCAGAAAAAAGTGTTGAATTTGGTTGTAGTGATAGTGCGGTAATTAGTGGAGATTACTGGACAGTGACAATCTGGTCACAAATTGCATGTACTATATCTTGTTTTTAAAATTACTGTTTATATGGTGGGCAGTGAATAAGCTAGTGCGGAGCGATCTAGTGGGAGGCAGTAGAGAGTGAAAGGTAGAAAATAATTGATGGAGACTGCAAGAGAAGGTGTCAATGAGAGGTGGTGAAATGGGGTTGGCAGCATGGATGGGGAAAGATGGGTCTGTTTGGCAGCATAGAGGGTATTTTTTTACTGGAAAAATACATTTCAGGGTCTAGTTTTCTGCCACACTCTTCAAGAGAACCACTGTGTTTGAAATTCCAGGTGTCGTCTGTTTGCCAGGGTTTTAGCAGTTGGGGGCAATTGTAGACAGAAGTGGCCAGGGCAGGTCAGGTCTAATGAGATTTTGTTGTGGAGGTGGTCAGTAGTAGAATAGAGAAGGGTTGAAGTGACAAAGATTCCTCTGGGTAGCTGCAGTTTACTTGTCAAAGGGGATACAAGGTTGAAAATGGGGTGAGCATGAAAGTGAAGTTTTCTGCTGCCCATTTCTCTTTGCACATTTGGTTTCCACTTTAGTCTGAATAGATATGGGAGGAGTTTCTGGGGGTTGTCTATCTCCTAATTGGATTTATCTCACTATAAATATTTTCAGTCTGATTATGGTCACCAGCTATGATTAACCACTTAAGCCCCGGACCATTACGCAGCTTAATGACCAGAGGTGATTTCACAATTTGGCACTGCGCTGCTTTAACTGGAAATTGTGCGGACATGCAATGTTGTACCCAAACGAAATTTGCGTCCTTTTCTTCCCACAAATAGAGCTTTCTTTTAATGTTATTTGATTGCCTCTGCGATTTTTTTTTTTTTTGCGATATAAATGGAAAAAGACTGAAAATGTTGAAAAAAAATTATATTTTCTACTAGAAAATGTGTGGGACTTTTTGGGAGCCTAGCCGCGTACGGGCCCCCGAAAACCAAGCACCGCCTTCAGGATTTCTAAGGGCGCAAATTTTTTATTTCACTCCTCACTACCTATCACAGTTTTGAAGGCCATAAAATGCCAAAATAGCACAAACCCCCCTCCCCCCAAATGACCCAATTTTAGAAAGTAGATACCACAAGGAAATTGCGGAGAGGCATGTTGAGCCCATTGAATATTTTTTTTTTGTCCCAAGTGATTGAATAATGACAAAAAAAAAAAAAAAAAAAATTGTCACTAAATGATATATTGCTCACACATGCCATGGTTATATGTGGAATTGCACCCAAAAATAAATTTTGCTGCTTCTCCCGAGCACGGGGATACCACATGTGTGGGACTTTTTAGGAGCCTAGCCGCGTACGGGACCCCGAAAACCAAGCACCGCCTTAAGGATTTCTAAGGGCACAAATTTTTGATTTCACTCCTCACTACCTATCACGGTTTCGAAGGCCATAAAATGCCAAAATAGCACAAAACCCCGCCAACTGACCCCATTTTGGAAAGTAGACACCCCAAGCTATTTGCTGAGAGGCATTGCGAGTATTTTACAGCTCTCATTTGTTTTTGAAAATGAAATAAAATATTTTTTTTTCAATTTTCAAAACTTTGTGACAAAAAGTGAGATCTGCAAAATACTCACCATACCTCTCAGCAAATAGCTTGGGGTGTCTACTTTCCAAAATAAGGTCATTTGGGGGGATTTGTGCCATCTGGGCATTCCATGGCCTTCAAAACTGTGATGGGCAGTGAGGAGTGAAATCAAAAATTTATACCCTTAGATAGCCTGAAGGCGGTGCTTGGTTTTTGGGCTCCCGTACGCAGCTAGGCTCCCAAAAAGTCTCGCACATGTGGTATCCCCGTACTCAGGAGAAGCAACAGAATGTATTTTGGGGTGTAATTCCACATATGCCCATGGCATGTTTGAGCAATATATCATTTAGTGACAACTTTGTGTAAAAAAATAAAAAATAGTATTTTTTCCGCAACTTGTGTCAACATATAAAATATTCCATGGACTCGACATGCCTCTCAGTATATAGCTTGGGGTGTCTGCTTTCCAAAATGGGGTCATTTGGGGGGGTTTTGGACTGCCCTGGCATTTTATACACAACATTAGGAAGCTTACATCCACTCTTCTAACCACTTGAAGACAAAGCCCTTTCTGACACTTTTTGTTTACATGAAAACATATTTTTTTTTTTGCAAGAAAATTATGTTGAACCCCCAAACATTATATATTTTTTTAAAGCAAAGGCCCTACAGATTAAAATGGTGGGTGTTGCATTTTTTTTTCCACACAGTATTTGCACAGCGATTTTTCAAACTCATTTTTTGGGGAAGACATTTACTTTTTTTTTATTTTAATGCACTAAAACACACTATATTGCCCAAATGTTTGATGACATAAAAAAGATGATCTTAGGCCGACTACATAGATACCAAACACGACATGCTTTAAAATTTCGGACAAACGCGCAGTGGCGACAAACTACATACATTTTTAAAAGCCTTTACAGGGTACCACGTTAGATTTACAGAGGAGGTCTACTGCTAAAATGACTGCCCTCAATCTGACCTTCACGGTGATACCTCACATGCATGATGCAATTGCTGTTTACATATGACGCCAGACCGACGCTTGTGTTCGCCATTGCGCAAGAGCAGGGCAGGACAGGGGTGCTTTTTTTTTTATTATTAATTTTGCTTTTTTATTTTATTTTTAAACTGTTCTTTCCATATTTATTTATTTTATTATCATTTTTATTGTTCTCTCAGGGAATGTAAATATCCCCTATGATAGCAATAGGTAGTGACAGGTACTCTTTTTTTTGAAAAAAACTGGGGTCTATTGGACCCTAGATCTTTCCTCTGCCCTGAAAGCATCTGACCACACCAAGATCGGTGTGATAAAATGCTTTCCCAATTTCCCAATGGCGCTTTTTATATCCGGGGGGGGGGGCATTCCCTCCCACTGCTTGTAAAAGTAGTCCAGAGGCTAATTAGCCGCTAGTATAGCTTTTACATGAAAGTCGGCCGCTGGGTGAAAAGAATGATACCAAGATGATACCTAAACCCGCAGGCATCAATCTGGTATAACCAAAGTCCAGCAACATACCAGTACGTTGCTGGTCCTTGTTGGACATGTATTGTAATCTTTTTTTTCATGCAGCCTGTTGGCTGAACGAAAAAAAGAGATTGATCGGTGGGTATGCCCACCATTAGAATACCTCCCTTCATTCAGCCACTTCACACACATGGTCGGAATTTTGACCGTATGTACGCGGCATTAGGAGCAAAATCGCTCCTCCGTCCCTGCTGCCCCCCTGCTTCGGCATATATGCTCTTTTTTTTTTAACTGTGGTGGTGAAATCACCTCCTACAGCACTGGAGTCGCAGGGATCAGGCCTGTCTCTGCGAACGCTGTAGTTATGTGTGTTGTGTTTTGTAAGTGACAGTGATCGATCGATACTGCACTTGGGTGGCCTGGGCTGGACGGAGGGGCAAAACGCAGGTGCTAGCAGGTATCTGGGCTGATCCCGCTAACACTGCGTTTTTGGGAACCCTAAACTGCTGGGGACGCTAGTATAGATATGATCAGATCAGATATTGATCTGTTCAGATACTATACCACTAAGGGAGATGTATGCTTCACGCGTGGGTCTTAGCGTTCCTGGCACTAACCTGACGCTGCCTGGGGCGACGCAGACCCTCTCTGACACTAAAACCTAATTGATATCACCCGCTGGGCGATCAGGGGGTTAAACCTTTATTGGGTTATATACGGCGGGTGCCTTGACACTATAAAAAGCAACTGGACCTAAACCTGACAATTTTACAGTCACAAATGTCACTGATTGCAGTGACCATTTATTTACTGATCACTGCAATCAGTGACACTGTGACTGGGGGGTGATCTGGGGGGGCCATCGTGTGCCTATGTGTCCTGGTGTCAGTGTGCTGTTTAGTGCACTAACCTGATGTCTCCTCTCATGTGGCGCTCGGTATATGTGAGCGCCGCATGAGAGATGACATCACTTCCTCCTGCCTGTGTAAACACTACACAGGCAGAGGAAGCTTTTCATTTGCCGGGAGCGATCGCGAGGGGCTGGCCAGAATCGAATGGCGGCCCCCTCATCACGGATCGCTCCTGAAGCGATCCCGGCCATGCGAAGGCAGGCACGTACAGGTACGTGATTGTGCCTGTCCGTGCCATTCTGCCGACGTATATATACAGTGAGCGGTCGTTAAGTGGTTAAATGTTACTTTTAAGAATTTTGGACTATTTTGAGATGATGTTTTGTGAATGCTATAGTCTGTTTTGAACTGAATACAGTGGAACTTTGGTTTAAGAGTAACTTGGTTTGAGAGCTTTTGATTTGCAAGCAACTTTTTTTTTTTTTAATTCTGACTCGGTTTGCAAGTGTTGACTCGCAAGACAAACAGAATTCAAGATAAAATAGGCCTGCAGTACCTCATTTGGCCTGAGGTACGGGGGTGCAGAAGCCAAGCAGAGCCAAAAATAGGCCTGCAGTACCTCATTTGGCCTGAGGTACGCAGGCGCAGAGCCGAAGTGTCCTCTGGTCTTTTCGGCAATTTTTGGCGCTCTCTGGCGCCCCCCACCTCTGGCCGCATTTGGTATTGCATCCCATTGAAGTCAATTCAGAACGAATTATTTTCGTTTCCATTGACTTCAATGGGAAAACTCGCTTTGATATGCGAGTACTTTGGATTACGAGCATACTCCTGGAACGGATTATGCTCGTAATCCGAGGTTTAACTGTATTGTTATTAGCATTTCAATAGTGTGACTGTTTGGGAAAGTAGGTTGAATATGTCCTGTTTTCTGTTTTTATTTAGAAACATACATTATTGGCATGACAGATCTGTATATTCAAGGACTGATTTCTACTTGCGATTTATATTGTGTTTCTTATGAAGTGGTATGGTTTTCAGCAAATTGAACTTTGTTTCCCTACGTCGGTTATTCAAAATAAAAACAGTCCATGCTACTGACGAGAACCCATTTTATCTTTCTTTTGTGTTTTTACAAAGAAAGATGTATTCAAAACACAAGAGTAAATCCAACGGGGCTGTTGGCAGTCGATGTGCAGGGTTTAAAATGTAAACCATATTGTGAAACATAGGTTACTAAAGAATAAATCAGTCTGCAGATGATCTGCTTGTGTTTGATGTCACTTTTTAACTGTGAGACTGGTAGGCTTACTGTTAGATGTACGCAACCCCAAACCAATCTATAGTCAGGACATGCAGTATCTCTGATTACTTTAGCAGTGGTTATCTCCTGTTCTTAGAATACCTGTTGTGCAGCATCCTGTGCTGTTTTAGTTATCTTGCCACACATTTACTCTATCACCAATATATTTTAATCCACAGTTTATCATTTCCCATAATTGCAAACTTCTACCCATGTCTGATATCTGGGCATTTCTGTTTCTTCATTTGCAGTGAATTATCCTGTAAAATCTTTCACACCTTTTAAGTGATCAGCCTGTGTATATTGACAATTTTACCCACATTTTTCTTTTTTGTGTAGTTTGTGCCACATTGATACATGTTATTGTGTTGAATCTGCAGTTTCCATTACTCTACTTCTCATGTGATTTTCAAGAAATTAGATGGGCTGCTGTCTGGATGAAGCTGCAGTATACTCCTGGCTGACCTGTTTTTGGGACTAGCACAGTGGAACCATTGATTTTCCCTTCTAAATTGGAGACCACATATATATATATATATATATATATATGTAGTGCTACCCCCAGTTAAGAGAGCCGCTGGTTTGATTTCGGGCCCTGTATACAGCACCGCCAACCCCCGGCAATCTTACTCGACCCACTCTGGCACAGCTAGTCTAGGGATTATACCTATCACAGTCAACAGTATTGCAGGGAGTTCTCTCTTTACAGTAAGACAACACACTGAGGCGGGAGATCAAATAGAATAGTTTTACTTGTATATCAAAAGGCATAGGCAGAACAGAACACATGCAACTTGCTTACAGAGCCCTGTAGCAATAGGTGTAGCACACAACAATAGCCCAGCGCGGTAACCCACCGCGCGCAGCTATTATGGTGTACGCGCCTTGTGGCGCACTAAACAATATTCTATCTCCCCTCCCTGGTCAGGCCTGACAGAAGAAATCTTAGTCTTTTCACTTAGTATTTCTTTGCATGCAAACTTTCGGTGGTGCACTTGATGAAACAGTATTTGTAATCCACAAGTAGGCAGTCCCAAGGAACACTATACTGGAGACCCTTTAACTCTGTCCTGCTACTGGTCTCCTAACGGAACAACAAACTACGATAGGTGGGCCGATACAGTCTATTGGCTTGAGCAAGTGCTCGCTCACCACTCCCGACGCGATCCCAGTCCGGGACTTCCACCTGCTGTGTCTCCGCACACAACGTCTGCAACGATCGGGTCCCCGATCCAATTGATGTCCTCACTCGACAAGTCTGGTGCCACCCAGGCTCCGCAGTGGGGTGGAAAGCTCTTCGGAAGTTGCGCAAGGCCCCAGGCTTCAGGCCTTGCACTACAGCAGATCCGCACAGGAAGAAAACTGTTGCTTGCAGCACGGTGTCCAAAGAGGCCGAGTTCCGCCTCGCCTCCTTCTTAAATAGCCCCTCCCATGAGTCTCTGCGGTGGCCAATTGCACTCTGGGTGCCGAATGGGGTTCTGGGTAACGTAGTCCCGGGGCCTTAAAGGAGACCCCGCTACATATATATATATATATATATATATATATATATATATATATATATATATATATAACCAAACGTACAGTATAGCCTATCGCAAACTCTAGCCTGTTCAGATATTAACAGAAGCTGTAAAATGCTTTGTGATGATAATGCATACAGGGCACACCAAAAACTGTGTGGGGCGACACAGGGCAACCATGTTGTTCAAAATTCCAAAGTCAGCCATGGCATTCTGTAACAGTAGGAGGCATATGAAAAGGAAAATAATGATATGGACAGCCGCACTCCAAAAAACCTTGACGGTCGCCTTTATTGTAAAGGATCGGATAAAATACACCAAAAAATCACAGCATAACCGGGGTAACAGCTGACATGTTTCGCACTGTAACTAGTGCTTACTCGTAGCTTTAGTAGGAGGCATATAACATCAGTGATTCCCTTTCCATAATCCCAGGATGTGCATCTTCTACATTACCAGTCTCATATGCAGGCTATACATGGAGCAAATTTCTTACCTGCAACACCAGAAAACTGATTTGAAAGCAGGATAGCTGAATGTTCGTGAAGACTATGTGACTTCCATCAGTCACTCCTCAGACCTTCTCATTGGTCAGGTCATTTCTGTCAACACTTTACTCAGGGACCCAAAAAGAGGAGCTGCATTAGTAGGCTAGGGCTTTCTCTTTACCATTAAAGGAGGAACATCAGCCAAGACCCGTGAGAGCCACTGATCCATCCTATGCTCATTGACTGGCTTTTGCCAAATGCACAGAACCAGGGTGAAACAGTGAAAAAGTATTTGATCCCCTGCTGATTTTCAACATTTGCCCACTGACAAAGAAATGATCAGTCTATAATTTTAACCACTTAACGACCGCCCACTGTAATAATACGTCGGCAGAATGGCACCGACAGGCAAAGTCACGTACATATACGTGATTGCCTTTATATAGTTGCCTTTATATATCGGACCCCCCTTCTATACAGTGAGCGGTCGTTAATTGTTCGGGAGTGATCCGGGATGAGGGGACGGCCGTTCGATTCCGGCCACCCCCTCGCGATCGCTCCCGGCGAATGAGAAAGCTTCCTCTGCTGTGTAATGTTTACACAGGCAGAGGAAGTGATGTCATCTCTCATGCGGCGCTCACATATACCGAGCGCCGTACAAGAGAAGACACGCAGGTTAGTGCACAAACAGCACACTGACACCAGGACACATAGGAACATAAATCGCCCCCCCAGATCAGCCCCCAGTCACAGTGTCACTGATTGCAGTGACCATTTATTTACTGATCACTGCAATCAGTGACATTTGTGACTGTAAAAGTGTCACTACAGTTTAGTTTTAGGTCCAGTGTAGCCCGCTAACCCCCCCTAATAAAGGTTTAACCCCCTGATCGCCCCCCAGATAACCCTTTCACCCCCTAGCACCACTGTCGCTAAGCGATCGTTTTTCTGATCGCTGTTTTATTGTCAGTAATGCCGATAGGTAGCCAGTTATTTTTTTTAGGTTCGCCACAGGTTTTTATAGCATCAGGTACCCCCATATATTACCTAATAAAGGTTTAACCCTCTTGATCGCCCCCCCAGGTAACCCTTTCACCCCCTTTTGCCAGTGTCACTAAGCGATCGTTTTTCTAAACGCTGTATTAGTTATGCTGGTGCCGATAGATAGCCAGTTATTTTTTTTTAGGTTCGCCGCAGGTTTTTATAGCGGCAGGTACCCCCATATATTATCTAATAAAGGTTTTAACCCCCTAATTGCCCCTAGTTAACCCTGTGTCTCACCCCAGGCAGCGTCAGGTTAGTGCCAGTAATGCCAACACCCACGCGTGAAGCATACACCTCCCTTAGTGGTATAGTATCTGAACAGATCAATATCTGATCTGATCAGATCTATACAAGCGTCCCCAGCAGTTTAGGGTTCCCAAAAACGCAGTGTTAGCGGGATCAGCCCAGATACCTGCTAGCGCCTGCGTTTTGCCCCTCCGTCCAGCCCAGGCCACCCAAGTGCAGTATTGATCGATCGCTGTCACTTACAAAACACAACACACATAACTGCAGCGTTCGCAGAGACAGGCCTGATACCTGCGACTCCAGTGCTGTAGGAGGTGATTTCACCACCACAGTTAAAAAAAAAAAGCATATATGCCGAAGCATTGGGGCAGCAGGGGTGGAGGAGCGGAGGAGCGATTTTGCTCCTAATGCCGCGTACATACGGTTGAAATTCCGACGGAGGCTTGCCCGTGGAAAAGTCTGACCATGTGTACGCGGCATACCTTTTGCGGGAAGATGCCCCCATGCTTCGGCATATATAAATGGTGCATGTATGCCCATCATTAGAAGTGGGTGGATGAAGGGCGGTATTCTAATGGTGGGCATACCCACCGATCAATCTTTTTTTTTCGTTCAGCCAACAGGCTGCATGAAAAAAGAAGATTACAATACATGTCCAACAAGGACCAGCAACGTACTGGTATGTTGCTGGACTTTGAATGGTTATACCAGACTGATGCCTGCGGGTTTAGGTATCATCTTGGTATCATTCTTTTCAGCCAGCGGCCGGCTTTCATGTAAAAGCAATCCTAGTGGCTAACTAGCCTCTGGACTGCTTTTACAAGCAGTGGGAAGGAATGTCCCCCCCCCCCGGATATAAAAAGCGCCATTGGGAAATTGGGAAAGCATTTTATCACACCGATCTTGGTGTAGTCAGATGCTTTGAGGGCAGAGGAAAGATCTAGGGTCTAATAGACCCCAGTTTTTTCAAAAAAAGAGTACCTGTCACTACCTATTGCTATCATAGGGGATATTTACATTCCCTGAGATAACAATAAAAATTATTAAAAAAAAAAAAATATGGAAGGAACAGTTTAAAAATAAAATAAAAAAGCAAAATTAATAATAATAAAAAAAAAAAAAAAAAAAAGCACCCCTGTCCTGCCCTGCTCTTGCGCAATGGCGAACGCAAGCGTGGGTCTGGCGTCATATGTAAACAGCAATTGCACCATGCTTGTGAGGTATCACCGCGAAGGTCAGATCAAGGGCAGTCATTTTAACGTGGTAAAAGGCTTTTAAAAATGTATGTCGTTTGTCGCCAATGCGCGTTTGTGCGAAATTTTAAAGCATGTCGTGTTTGGCATCTATGTACTCGGCCTAAGATCTTTTTTATTTCATCAAACATTTAGGCAATTTTAGTTTTAGTGTTTTAGTGCATTAAAATAAAAAAAGTGTATTTTTTCCCCAAAAAATGCGTTTGAAAAATTGCTGCGCAAATACTGTGTGGGAAAAAAAAATGCAACACCCACCATTTTAATCTGTAGGGCCTTTGCTTTAAAAAATATATAATGTTTGGGGGTTCAACATAATTTTCTTGCAAAAAAATTTTTTTTTCATGTAAACAAAAAGTGTCAGAAAGGGCTTTGTCTTCAAGTGGTTAGAAGAGTGGATGTAAGCTTCCTAATGTGTATAAAATGCCAGGACAGTTCAAAACCCCCCCAAATGACCCCATTTTGGAAAGTAGACACCCCAAACTATATACTGAGAGGCATGTCGAGTCCATGGAATATTTTATATGTTGACACAAGTTGCGGAAAAAATAATTTTTTTTTTTTTTTTTGCACAAAGTTGTTACTAAATGATATATTGCTCAAACATGCCATGGGCATATGTGGATTTACACCCCAAAATACATTCTGTTGCTTCTCCTGAGTACGGGGATACCACATGTGTGAGACTTTTTGGGAGCCTAGCCGCGTACGGGACCCCAAAAACCAATCACCGCCTTCAGGCTTTCTAAGGGTGTAAATTTTTGATTTCACTTCTCACTGCCTATCACAGTTTCGGAGGCCATGGAATGCCCAGATGGCACAAAACCCCCCCAAATGATCCCATTTTGGAAAGTAGACACCCCAAGCTATTTGCTAAGGGGTATGGGGAGTATTTTGCAGATCTCGCTTTTTGTCAAAAAGTTTTGAAAATTGGAAAAAAAAAAAATTATTTTCTTTCTTCATTTTCAAAAACAAATTAGAGCTGTAAAATACTCAACATGCCTCTCAGCAAATAACTTGGGGTGTCTACTTTCCAAAATGGGGTCATTTGGGGGGGTTTGGTGCTATTTTGGCATTTTATGGCAAATTTGTGCCCTTAGAAATCCTGAAGGCGGTGCTTGGTTTTCGGGGCCCCGTACGTGGCTAGGCTCCTAAAAAGTCCCACACATGTGGTATCCCCGTACTCAGGAGAAGCAGAAAAATTTATTTTGGGGTGCAATTCCACATATAACCATGGCATGTGTGAGCAATATATCATTTAGTGACAACTTTTTGTAATTTTTTTTTTTGTCATTATTCAATCACTTGGGACAAGAAAAAAAAATATTCAATGGGGTCATTTGGGGGGGTTTTGTGCTATTTTGGCATTTTATGGCCTTCGAAACTGTGATAGGTAGTGAGGAGTGAAATCAAAAATTTGCGCCCTTAGAAATCCTGAAGGCAGTGCTTGGTTTTCGGGGGCCCGTACGCGGCTAGGCTCCTAAAAAGTCCCACACGTGGGATCCCCGTACTCAGGAGAAGCAGCAAAATGTATTTTGGGGTGCAATTCCACATATAACCATGGCATGTGTGAGCAATATATTATTTAGTGACAACTTTTTGTATTTTTTTTTTTGTCATTATTCAATCACTTGAGACAATAAAAAAAAAATATTCAATGGGCTCAACATGCCTCTCAGCAATTTCCTTGGGATGTCTACTTTCCAAAATGGGGTCATTTGGGGGGGTTTTGTTCTTCCCTGCCATTTTAGCACCTCAAGAAATGAGATAGGCAGTCATAAATTAAAAGCTGTGTAAATTCCAGAAAATGTACCCTAGTTTGTAGACGCTATAACTTTTGCGCAAACCAATAAATATACGCTTATTGACATTTTTTTTTACTAAAGACATGTGGCTGAATACATTTTGGCCTAAATGTATGACTAAAATTGAGTTTATTCGATTTTTCTAATAACAAAAGTAGAAAATATCATTTTTTTTCAAAATTTTCAGTCTTTTTCCGTTTATATCGCAAAAAATTTAAATCGCAGATGCAATCAAATACCATTAAAAGAAAGCTCTATTTGTGGGAAGAAAAGGACGCAAATTTTGTTTCGGTACAACATTGCATGTCCGCACAATTTCCAGTTAAATCAGCGCAGTGCCAAATTCTGAAAACACCTCTGGTCCTTTAGCTACAAAATGGTCCGGGGCTTAAGTGGTTAATGGTAGGTTTATTTTAAGAGACAGAATAACAACAAAAAAATCAAGAAAAATGCATTTAAAAAAAAGTTATAAATTGATTTTCATTTTAATGAGTGAAATAAGTATTTGACCGCTTTGCAAAACATGACTTGGTACTTTGTGGCAAAACCCTTGTTGGCAATCACAGAGGTCAGACGTTTCTTGTAGTTGGCTATCAGGTTTGCACCACATCTCAGGAGGGATTTTGTCCCACTCTTCTTTGCAGATCTTCTCCAAGTCATTAAGTTTACGAGGCTGATGTTTGGTAACTCGGACTTTCAGCTCACTCCACATATTTTCTGTGGGATTGAGGTCTGAAGATTGGCTAGGCCACTCCTTTGTTGTCTTGGCTGTGTGTTTTAGGTTATTGTCATGCTGGAATACCCATCCACGACCTATTTTCTTTGCCCTGGCTGAGGGAAGGAGGTTCTCATCCAAGATTTGACGGTACGTGGGACCCATCCATCGTCCCTTCGTTGCGGTGGCGTTATCATGTCCCCTTAGCAGAAAAACACCCGCAAAGCATAATGTTTCCATCTCCATGTTTGACAATGGGGATGGTGTTCTTGGGGGTCATAGGCAGCATTCCTCCTCCTCCAAACACGGCGAGTTGAGTTGATGCCAAAGAGCTCAATTTTGGTCTCATCTGACCACAACACTTTCACCCAGTTCTCCCCTGAATAATTCAGATGTTCGTGAGCAAACTTCAGATGGGCCTGTTCATGTGCTTTCTTGAGCAGGGGGACCTTGTGGGCACTGCAGGATTTCAGTCCTTCACAGCATAGTGTGTTACCAGTTGTTTTAATGACTATGGTCCCAGCTGCCTTGAGATCATTGACAAGATTCACCAGTGTAGTTCTGGGCTGATTCCTAACTGTTCTCATGATCATTGAAACTCCACGAGGTGAGATCTTGCATGGAGCCCCAGACCAAGGGAGATTGGCAGGTTTGTGTTTCTTCCATTTGCGAATAATCACACCAACTGTTGTCACCCTCTCACCCTTGTGTAGGTACAATCTGGTCCCTGACAGCTGTTTGGTCTTGGCTACGGTGGAGAGATTGGAATCTGATGCTTCTGTGGACAGGTGTATTTTATACAGGTAACAAGCTGAGATTAGGAGCACTCCCTTTGAAAGTGCTCCTAATCTCAGCTCGTTGCCTGTATAGAAGACACCCTGGAGCCAGAAATCTTGCTGATTGATGGGGGCTCAAATACCGGTACCTATTTCACTCGATACAATGCAAATCAATTTGTAACTTTTTTGAAATGTGTTTTTCTGGATATTTTTGAGGTTGTTCTGCCTTTCACTGTTATAATAAACCTATCATTAAAATGACACTGATCATTTATTTGTCAGTGGGCAAACATACAAAATCAGCAGGGGACCAAATACTTTTACTCTTTCATTCATGGACAGAGACAGCTTCCTATTGACAAGTGGGTATTATCCTTCATTTAGGAGTGACTAGGCAGAAAAACTTGTAAAAAGTGTCAAGCCCTGTACACACGATCGGTTTTACCGATGAAAACAGTCCGATGGACTTTTTTCATCGGACAGACCGATCGTGTATGGGCCCCGGAAAAAAAAACGATAGCAAATTACTATCGTCTGTGGGGAACTCCATCGGATAAAAAACCCACGCATGCTCATAATCAAGTCGACGCATGCTCAGAAGCATAGAACTTCATTTTTCTTGGCTCGTCGGAGTGTTTTACGCCACGGCGTTTGGGACGATCGTTTTTTTGACTGATGGTGTGTAGGCAAGACTGATGGAAGTCAGCTTCATCGGATTTCCGATGGAAAAATCCATCGGTTTAAAATCCATAGGAAATCCGATCGTGTGTACAGGGCTTAACATCACACCTTCTACAGCACCGCCCATGGGGCGGACCCTCTGGGTATAATCCCTCTCTCTGCACCTCGCAGATCTGTTTTTTTTTCTGCCTAGTGAGGAGAAGAACATGGCTCCCTTCGGGCCCACTGGTCCGGGGGGATTTTTTTCTACGTTTGTTTTTCTTGTTTCCTGCTATCTTCGATCAACTGCCGACTGGGTGACAGGCTGGATCCTTGTAGTCCCCCCAGTTTCGGCCATTGAGCGTGTGCCGACCCTAGCTACGTGCTGGGTTTTCCACGAAATGCCTGTCGCTCTAAGGGTGGCCGGTGATCCTACGCTCCAGGACTTGCATCGGACCACTCAGCTATGGCTGACCTTTACGGCTGAGTCGCAGTAGCCTGGCTGGTGAGCCTACGCTTCAGGGCTTGCATCGAACTGCTCAGCTACGGCTGACCTTTACGGCTGAGTCGCAGTAGCCTGGCCGGTGAGCTCGCGCTCCAAGGCATGCATACGTTCCCTAGGGCTCAATCACAGCATGCCTGGCTGACAGTCACCTCCGTGTGCGGATGATCTGTCCGGAATAACTTCCAGCATGATCCACGTAGGAAAGGTAAGTAGCTCCCCTGCTTCGGCAGGGTGACTTGGCTGGACATTCCTGGAGAGATCAAGTAAGTGGTTGTGGCCCTTTTTTCCCTCTCTCCCTGCCTTCCCTCGTCCCTGGGCTCTCAGCTAAGGCTGGTTGCTGGGTGCTGGGGGTCACCTAGGGGGCTCCATCTGGAGCGGGGCTGCGCTGTAGCTGTCATTTAAAAAATTACATTTTTCTGCTTACCTCTGTGTGCCTTCTCCCTCCATGCTGTCGGCGGCCATTTTGTGGTGGTCTACGCCTATTTGGCCTCTGGTGACTGCCCGGCGGGCATTTTTCTTGTGGTTCGCGCCAATATGTATATATTGCCGCTCGGCGGCCATTTTCTTGTGGTTCGCGCTTGCTTTGGCCTCTATCGACTGCTCGGCGGCCATGTTTCTTATGATTCACACCTGTATGTAGATACCGCCACTCGGCGGCCATCTTTTTTGTGGCCCGCGGCTGCTTTTTGCCTCTACTGACGGCTCGGTGGCCATTTTCTTATGCCCCACATTGTTTTCAATACAGCCGCTTGGCTTGCCTTTCTCTGGGGAGCGCTGATAAGAATCAAACTGACACAGGCAGCGGTGGGATAGCATCACAGGCGGAGCACAGGGCAGCAATAGCGGTACCGTTCCAAGGGTGGTGAGTCCTCTGGGAGACCCTGTATCTCTGTAGCAGCTAGGAGTTCGGCCTATTGATGCCTTGCCTGGAGTTCCTGTGGGTGTCGGGTGTGTGGGTCAGCATGGTGTCTGAAGCAGACATTTTTTTCCCCTGAAACACCTGAGTTGGCAGCTGGTGCTCCTGAAGGTTTTTTGTTGCCATAGTGGAAGCGGCACATGGGAACACGGGGGTTGGTAAACGCCCCCATTCCCAGCCATCTTCGGGGGATAATTCTGATGCAGAACCAGGCCCGGCTGTCGCTCATGGCCCGGATTCTGATGCATCAGAGACTGCAGAACGTGACCGGTCGGACAGTGAGAATGACTCCAAGTCCAGGTCAGCACGCCAAAAGGCTTTTGGTATCCGACCTTACCACTGCAAGGTTGGAGAATGCTGCAGAAGCAGCAAACACACCGGTCCCCTTTGTGTTCCGTAAACCGACCCGCATTGCTAACGTGTTTCCTTGTGTGTCTTATCTTGATAAACCTTTGTACAAGGAGTGGGGAAACCCACTGAAGGTTATTTTGCGGTTTGGTACCCCTTGAAGAGAGTTTCCTGAAAGAAGGGACCTCTCCCCCGATAGTGCACCCCCCTGTGTCCAGACTTAACACGTTACCATGATTCCAGTGGAAGGGGCTCCTGTCTTCAGGGACACTCGCTACCTATACACAGTGGGGGGGCTCAGCTGTGCGTCCGGCACTGGCGGGGGTTTTCTGATGGCTCAGACAAAGACTGAGTACGCAAAAAGGCTACTCCAGGGGTTAAAGGCACGGGAGACTCCTCCGAACGAGGTAGCTCTGACCGACCAGTTGGTACTGGGCCTTGAGTCTGTCTGCGAGTCAGACATGGATACTATTTCCTTGCTGTCTTGAGCCTCCGTTTATGCGGTGGCGTTCGCCGCATGATCTTGCTAAGATGCTGGTCTGCGGACCAATCTTCCTAGAATGCCCTGTTGAAGCTGCCCTTTTAAGGCGACAGACTTTTTGCGGCCTCTCTGGATGACATTTAAGATGCCACAGGAAGTAAGAGCACATTGCTTCTGCAATCCAAAAAAGGTAAGGAGCCACGCCGTAGGCTAGGGCCCTCCTTCACCGCACACAAGCGGTTCTTTCGTCCGCCTATTGCGGCAAGTAACTTACCCCAGGCCGATAAAGCGCCTGCTGAGGGACAGTAGCGTTCCTGGGTTCAGTAGCCCGACCTTGCTTGCCTACCGAACAGGGGTTCTACTCAGATCTGTTTGTAGTGCTGAAGAAGGAGGGGTTTGTTCTATCTTGGATCTCAGGACCCTCAAATGCTTTGTGAAAGTACAAAGATGCGGAAGGGAGTTGGCTCGCTCTGTTGTCGCTGCCCTCCATCCTGGGGATTTTCCGGCATCCTTGATCTTCAAGGACGCATGCTTGCATGTCTCCATATACACCAGGCATCAGAGACGTCTGCGTTGGCGGCCGGAAAAGACCACTACCAATGGTGGCTTTGGCCTGGCATCGGCACCAAGGTGCTTGCCCCGATTCAGGCCCTATTAAGACAGTGTGGCATTGCTATCATGGGCAACTTGGACGATCTTCTTCTGAGGGTCACTTCAAACTTAAGGTAAGAAGTGAGTGTGTCTATAACCTGTCAGACCCTCCGATACTTGGTTGGGTGCTGAACACTCAGAGATCCGTATTGGTACCGTCCCAACTCCTAGTGTGTCTAGGGTTGATTCTGGACTCCTCAGAGGCGCAAGTTTTTTTTTTCTTCTCCTGGGGGGGGGGTTGCAGACCCTTCGGACTGCGGTGTGGCAGTTGACATCCCAAGGAGGGGTTGTCACGCCACTTTTGCAGGCGAGTCCTGGGCCTCATGGTAGCCTCCTTCGAGGCGGTACCATAGGCACTATTTCACACGCGAGTGTTACAGAAGGTAACTCTGTCCTGAAGGGTCAAGTGCCCTTCATCCCTGGATAATCGAAATCCGTGTGAGCCACCTAATCAGGACCTCCCTAGTTGGTGGCCGACATCACCAGCATTTCTGTCTAGGAAGTCGTTTCTTCCTTTTTACTGGATGGTGGTCACGACAGACGCCTTTCTTCCCGGTTGCAGAGGTGTCTGAGGAGCTCAGTCAACCTTGGTCGCTGGACCCCAGAGGAATCCCATTGCAGATCATGGTCCGAAATCCGGGCGATCTGGCTTTTTGCCTCTCCACATGGTCTCAGAGGCTACAGGGGCATCCAGTCGGACAAACACCACAGTTGTGGCGTATGTCAATCATCAGGGAGGAACAAGCGGCTCTGCTGCAGCATCGGGGGTCGCTCACCTCCTAAGGGGGCTCCCTTACCAGAGGGGAAGCACGCCAGTCATGTATCTCCTGGCTTCTCGACTCAATCGGAAGGTATTGAGGTTTATGGCCAGGTCAAGAGACCCATGGGCAAACACGACCGATGCGTTGATGGCACTGGGGAGTTAGTGCCGACTAATCTATGCCTTTCCTCCTCGGAAGCTCCTTCCTCATCTGCTTCACAGACTGGAGGTAGAGAGGATTACAATGGTCCCAATTGCTCTGAATTGGCCTCTGCGTTTTTGGTACGCCGAACTAGTGCGTCTGGTAGCAGACGCCTTTTGGCATCTACCGCTAAGGAAAGACCTGCTGTCGCAAGGTCACATAAGCAAACCTGTTTTACAGTCACTGGCTTAACGGCATGGCTTGAGAGCCAGGTGCTAAGAGACCTGGGCCTGTCAGACTCAGTGATCTCTACCATGAGGAGTGCTCGGAAATCATCCCCTAGGAAGATTACCATTGCACTTGGAAGGCCTGCATATCCAATTGTGAGGAAATGAGGTGGCATCCGCGTACTTATTTGGTCCCAGATTCCTGCTGTTCTTCAGCAGGGAACGGGCCAAAAATTTTACTTTAAGTACAATTAGGGGGTAGGTATCAGCCCCTGGTGGCTCACTCTAGTGAGAACGTTTGTACAGTGGGTTCGGCAGGCGGCCCCTCCAGGCCACCCTCTACTACCTCCGTGGGGCTTGTGTAGCAGACATCCTTTTGGCGTCTATCACTACGAGAGGATCTGCTGGCGCAGGTTCCCATATACCATCCTGCTTGCAGTCAATGGTTTTAATGGCATGGCCTCTAAGTGCCTCAGAAACCTCCTTTTGAGAACATCAGGGAGATTCCCTTGTTGGCACTTTCTCAGAAAGTGGTCCTTTTGGTGGCTGTTATGCCAGTTAAGACGGGTTTCTGAGCAGGCAGCCTTGTCATGCAAGCCTCCCTATCTGATCTTCCACAAGGATAAGGTGGTGCTGTCTCCGCAGCCTTCTTTTCTTCCTAAGGTCGGGTTTCGACCTTCCATCTCAAGGAAGACATTGTACTGCCATCCTTGTGTCCTCATCTGTCGAATCCTAATTGGACTACGTTGCATTCCTTGGACGTTGTCCAAACTCTGGAACGTAGCAATACCAGACAAGCATTCTTTTAGAGTCCTGACTCACTGTCTGTTTCGGTGACTGGTCCCAAGTAGGGCCCAGCGGTCTTGTCGGCCACCATCTCTAGGTGGATCCGACAGATCATGATCAGGCCTACGCTATGAATTGTCAGGCGCCTCCCTTTCCCGGCGCATTCGACCAGGGCAAGAGATGCCTCTTGGTTTACGTCAGTTAAGACAGTTTTCTGAGCCGGCAGCCTTGATCTTCCACAAGGATAGGTGGTGCTGCGTCCGCAGCCTTCTTTGCTTCCTAGGGTCGTTCGAACTTCCATCTCAAGGAAGACATTGTACTACCATCCTTGTGTCTTCATCCGTCGAATCCTAGGAGACGACATTGTATTTTTTGGACACTGCCCGAGCTCTGAGAGCATCTATTGTCTATTTCACCAGGTGTGTAAGGCGGCGACCTGCTCGTCCGTTCACACTTTCACTAAACTTACAAGTTGATGTGTGTGCATCTTCGGATGCTTCTTTCGGCTGCAAGGTATTGCGGCTGTTTAGAGTTGCAGCAACTCTGTTTTGTTTGGGGTGAAGTTGTTTTAATGCTGTTCCCACCCCTCGTTTTTGACACTGCTTTGGGATGTCCCACTTGTCAATAGGAAGCTGTGTCCGTCCATGAACGAAAGAGTAAATAGGATTTTTTACTCACCGTAAAATCCTTCTGTCTGAGTTCATGGACGGACACCGCACCCACCCCTTGTTTTAAGTTTGTACTGCTTTTTGACAAACTGATCTGCGAGGTGCAGAGAGAGGGATTATACCCAGAGGGTCCGCCCCCCGGGCGGTGCTGTAGAAGGTGTGGTGTAACACTTTTTACAAGTTTTTCTGCCTAGTCATTCCTAAACGAAGGATAATACCCACTTGTCAATATGAAGCTGTGTCCGGTCATGAACTCGGAGAAAAGGATTTTATGGTTAGTAAAAAATACTATTCTTCCCTCCAAGTATTTTTTTTTTTTTTACTATTAAACACGTTATTTTTTTTTTCTGTTGCATTATCGTCTGTCTTTTTCCTTTTTTTGTAATACTTTATTTTGCACCATTTTACCTTCTTTCATATACAATTTTTTTTTTTTTTAAACAGAGCTTTGTTTTATTTTTTTCAATTATATACAAGTAGGACAACAACAATGGCATGTATATTACAGCGAGAACAGTCTAGTGATGAGCATAATAAACAGTAAATTTTAGAGAAGACATGTCAACAATCAAAAATATGCAGTTGACAATATTCGCTATTGAGGGGTACAGACTGGTGTAACAGTCAAAACGAGCGGGTTCTTACTGCTGATATCCAAGTGCTAAAATCAATAGATGGTAAGAGAAAATAAGGAAAAAAGGGGGGGAAGGGGGCAAGCCAAGTCTGTAACTGGTATCCACAGGTGCAAAGGTTAACATAGGTACAAACTCACTGGAGAGACCAAGATCAACCAGCAATCACATAGGGTTAAGCCTTGTACACACGGCCGAGAATCTCGTCGCAAAAGAAATGTTGTTTTTCTCGACGGGTTTCTTGTCAAGCTTGACGAGATTCTTGTCAAGCTTTCCTTGCATACACACTGTCAATCCAAAATCTCGTCGTTGTAAAGCACGGTCACGTACAACACATACAACGGCAGTATAAAGGGGAAGTTCTATTCCAATGGCGCCACCCCTTGGGCTGCTTTTGCTGATCTCATGTTACCGCGTGTTAGTAAAAGTTTGAGAGACAATTCGCGCTTTTCACTCTTCGTGCTTTCAGTTCGTTACAGCGTGACGAATGTGCTATCTCCATTACGAACGCTAGTTTTACAAGAAGGTGCGCTCCCATCTCATACTTGATTCTGACCATGTGCTGTTTTTGAAGACTTGGAAAAGCATACACACGAACGGTTTTCTCGTCCAAATACAGTCTGACGAGAATCACGACAAGAGAAAAATGAGACTCCAGACGAGAAAAAAGAAAGCCTCGTACACACGACCAGTTTTCTCGGCAAGAAAGCTCTCCCAACAGTTTTCTTGTTGTTTCTTGCAGAGAAAACCGGTCGTGTGTACGAGGCTTTACTGTCTCTCTTATAAAGGACAGTTGGTGCAAGTCAGGGCCAGGAGCATGCACGACCATGCGCCAGTGCGCATCAATGTGCGTCTGCGAGTATTCGTGTGACCATGTAAGTTACTGGCAGGAATGCCAGGTCTTCATGATACTCTGTTGCGAATAGTGCCCTGGCAACTCATCCTAAGGTATAGTTAGGGAATTGTTTTGCCTATACTACGTGAGATAAGGAACCTCTGGGTAGCCAGAGTGACAGGACTGGGAGATTGAGCCTGAGCAGCATTTTTGTAGTTGTAGAAAGCTGAAGATTATCTTTACCGGTAGCTGCATCTTAATTCATCAAAGTAAAGGATACATCCCCCAGACATAACAAGCTGCAAAGTCTTAATGCCAAACCCAGCCCAAACCTGTGGGTCTACGACATATATTAAATGAGGAGGAAAAGGGTTACCCCACAGTAAAGTGTAGGAAGAGATAGTTTACGGTTTACCCAGGGCTGCATTCACCTATTGCCACACCAACACAGCGGTTGTCATAGAGGTAGTAACATTTGGGTTGGAGCAAGGACCCCTAAACACCAAATTACAAACCTCTGAACATGATCCCAGGAGCGACGCCTCCAAAGTCACTGCTGTGTTAGTAGCTGCCTGGGTAAACCTCCATCTAACAGTGACAAGCACAGCCTCCCAGTAGCATTTTTAGAAACCGGGAAATGACAACCCACCTAAAAAAAAATAGGAAGTTGTGAGGTAGGCCTGGCTACTCTGAGGGGTAGCCGCGATGTCCGCCAAGCACCCGCGATCGGCCGTTACACAGACAAGGACGTGGATCTCTGTGTGTAAACAGAGATTCACGTCCTGTCAGGGAGAGGAGACCGATGATCTGTCCCTTGTACATAGGGACACAGATCGGTCACCTCCCCCAGTCAGTCCCCTCCCCCCACAGTAGTAATCACTCCCAGGGCACACATTTAACCCCTTCCTCGCCCCTAGTGTTAACCCCTTAACTGCCAGTGTCATTTTTACAGTAACCAGTGCATTTTTATAGCACTGATCGCTGTAAAAATGACAATGGTTCCAAAATGGTGTCAAAAGTGTCCGATGTGTCCGCCATAATGTCGCAGTCACAATAAAAATCGCTGACCGCCGCCATTACTAGTAAAAACAAAAAATATTAATAAAAATGCTATAAAACTATGCCCTATTTTGTAGACGTTATAACTTTTGCGCAAACCAATCAATAAACGCTTATTGCGATATTTTTTTTTGACCAAAAATATGTAGAAGAATACATATCGATCTAAACTGAGAAAAAAAAAATATATTTTTTAAAAATTGGGATATTTATTATAGCAAAAAGTAAAAAATAGTGTTTTTTCAAAATCGTTGCGCTTTTTTTGTTTATAGCGCAAAAAATTAAAACTGCAGAGATGATCAAATACCACCAAAAAAAAGCTCTATTTGTGGGGAAAAAAAGGACGCCAATTTTGTTTGGGAGCCACGTCGCACGACCGCGCAATTGTCATTCAAAGCGTGACAGCGCTGAAAGCTGAAAATTGGCCTGGGCAGGAAGGGGGTTTAAGTGCCCAGTAAGCAAGTGGTTAATCAATATACAGATCTGTGGTGACAGTGTGTGTTAGGCCCCTTTCACACGGGTGGACCGTATGTCCGTTTTTCACCCATCCGTTTTCGGATGAAAAACGGACATGCATGTATCCCTATGGGACAGCGGATGTCAGCGGATGAACATCCGCTGACACCCGATCTCACCCGTGTCCGCTACGCTCCGTTTTTCAGGATAGAAACATTTCTATTTTTCTATCCGTCTGCGGAGCGGATCGGATGAACACGGACAGACGGTCCATGTTCATCCGATCCCCCATAGGGGAGAGCGGAGATCTGACAGGGCGGTCCCTGCACAGTGTGCGGGGACCGCCCAGTCATCAGCCGGCTCAGCGGGGATCAACGGAGCGATCCCCGCTGAGCAAGCGGAGGTTCACGGGGCGGATCATGACTGATCCGTCCCGTGTGAAAGAAGCCTTACAGTTGTTTAAGTCATCATTGTTATTGCTAATATTGTAAACATTTATATTTATGATAAATATCTGATAACAGTGATTGATTTGGGGTATAAAGGGTTAACTGCGTTGTTAACCATACCCAGCAATGACCTCACTCCGTCAGCTGGCACTTAGATTGTGATACTGCAAGCCATCAGCAAATACCGTTGCCATGAAGGTGTGTACTTGGTTAGCAACAACATTTAAGTAGGTGGTACTTGTCAAAGTAACATCCACATGAATGGCAAGACCAAGGTTTCCCAGCAGAACATAGCCCAAAGCATCACACTGCCTCTACCAAATTGCCTTCTTCCCATACTGCATCCCGGTGTTCTCTTTTCCCCAAGCAAGCAATACGTGCACTCCAAGCTATATACTTTGATGTGAAGGAAAATTTGATTTATCAGACCAGGCCACTTTCTTCCATCACTCCGAGGTCCAGTTCTGATTCCCATGTACCTACTGTAGGCACTGTTGGCTGTGAACACAGGTCAGCATGGGCCCCCTAACTGGTCTGTGGCTACGCAGCTACATACATAGAAAACTGGGATACACATTATTTTTTTTTAAACTTTCAACACATTAACTTTATATTTACTTGCTGCCTAATATATTCCACTGACTTTCAAATGCCATTGTAATGAGATAATCAGTGTTAGTCAATGAACATAACAATGGTATTTAAATGCTATGTTTGTCTAAAAAAATAAATAAATGCACATAAATTTGCAGGTAAAAAATGTGCATTTGTTTATTTTTTTGGTTATTTTTTGCAGGAGCCTGAAAATCACCGCACCAGCGATCAGCAGATTGCATGTACAATGTTAGACTCCTGTACAGTGTACAGTGTTCATTCAGCTTTGTGCCCATACAGGCTTTCTGTTACAAAGCTAGAGGAATAATGAATGAACTACTAGTGTACTGATCAGCTCACTTGCAGTTTATTAAATCTACAGTCTGTCCTCCACAATGGCAGACGGGGCTTGTCTTTTTTTTATTCACAGATCCCCGTGAATGAATAATGCTGCTGTGCAGGCAAAGCTTTGCACAACCGCATTGCTTTTAGGATGTGACAGCAGGGGGGGGGGGGAGAGAATACCCTGCCCGCTGCCACAGCATGGGTGAGGGGGGCAAGGGTAATTGCTTAATAGTAACATGTTACACCCTTAATACAAGTGTAATCATGTTACTAAAGGTAAACTTAGGCTGTCAGTTGTCATAAAGATCACATATATAAGATCATAAGATTAACCACTTCCATACAGGGCTTTTTATACCACTTCCATACCGGGCCTATTCTGGCACTTCTCTCCTACATGTACAAATCATCATTCTTTTGCTAGAAAATTACTCAGAACCCCCAAACATTATATATATGTTTTTTTTAGCAGACACCCTAGGGAATAAAATGACGGTCGTTGCAACTTTTTATCTTGCACGGTATTTGCGCAATAATTTTTCAAACGCCTTTTTTGGGGGAGAAAAATGGTTTCATGAATTAAAAAATAACAAAACAGTAAAGTTAGCCCAATTTCTTTGTAAAATATGAAAGCTTATGTTACACCGAGTAAAAAGATACCTAACATGTCACGCTTTAAAATTGCGCACACTCATGGAATGGCGCCAAACTTCGGTACTTAAAAATCTCCATAGGCGACGCTTTGAAAATTTTTACAGGTTACCAGGTTAGAGTTACAGAGGAGGTCTAGTGCTAGAATTGTTGCACGCGCTCTAACGCATGCGGCGATACATCACATATGTGGTTTGAACGGCGTTTACATATGCGGGCGGGACTTGCGTGTGTGTTCGCTTCTAAGCGCGAGCTATTGGGGACGGGCGTTTTAAAAAAAAATATATATTTTTATTTATTTTTTTACTTGTTTTTTTTTAATTTTTACTTTTTTTTTTTTTTACACGTTTATTCCTATTACAAGGAATGTAAACATCTCTTGTAATAGGAATGTATGTGACAGGTCCTCTTTATGGAGAGATGCAGGGTCAATAAGACCCCACATCTCCTCCAGGCTGGAAAGCATGAGATCAGTGAAAAAAATTTCACTGATCTCATACTTACAGCCGCAATGGCGGCTTTGTTGACATTTGAGGACCCGGGCGTGACGTCATCACATCGTGCCCGGGCCTCCGACGATCATAGAGATGACTGGTGACCATCTGGTCACCAGTCATCTCTATGCTCATCACGTGACCCACCACCGGTGCGACGATTCTCTCCGGGTCCCCGATCGCACGGGAGAGCCCGGAGAAGCACTGGGTGGCGGCGGGAGGGGGGTGTCTCCTCCCGCCACCTATAAGAACGATCAAGCGGCGGAATCACCGCTATGATCATTCTTATGATGCGCAGGATCGCTGGCTCTAAACAAGGATATCTGAATGATGCCTGTAGCTGCAGGCATCATTCAGATATCCCCCCTCAAAGCGGAGGACGTCATATGACGTCCACCCGGAGGGAGAGAGGGTTCTTGCCGGCGTCATTTCCCAATGGCCCGGTATGGAAGCGGTTAAACCAGAACATAAGATTCTAAAGAGGTTTAACCACTTATCAAACCTTACATATAGCAAACTCTTGCTATACATATATAACATATGTTTGTGTGTGTTCTCATTGCATCCTAAAGTAAGAGCCGGTTCACACAGGGGCTACACGACTCTGGCCGCGACTTTGCGAGGCGACCTGGATGCGACCTGAGCGCGCACCACAGCGCAATGTGGGGCGACTTGCAAGGCAACTTCAAGTCGCCTCCAGGACAGGAGGCTTTCCGGTGGCCAGTCAAACAACAATCTGCTCTGTGGGAGGGAGGGGTTTGCCTGAGAAAACATGAGAAAACAATTTTCTCTTCCTGTATTGTTGCTTCAGTTAAGACACGATCCGACTTTGGAGGCGACTTCCATTGAAATCAATGGGTACAAGTCACCTAGAAGTCGGATTGAAGTAGTTCAGGAACCTTTTCTGAAGTCGGAGTGACTTCAGTAGTGTACATTAAGACGGCTCCATTCACTTCCATTACTTTTCTCAACAGCGCGACTTGGGACGACTTCAAGTCGGATCCCAGGTCGCCCCTGTGTGAACCGGCTCTTAAGTGTTTGTTAAAGTTAAAAGCAAACATTTATTCCATTATAGCTTACCACTTCTTAGATGATGGCTGCATTCATTTTTAGGCCTTATTTGTATGTTTTTATTTCACCTGGTGATCTAGCCAGTAAGTCTGTTTATTTTTCAATGGAACAAGCTCTTTTTCAAATGTTTCAGCTAAGAGTGTTGAGACAAACCATTTATCACAGTCGGGGGGTCTTTACAACGATTGGCTTTTATTTATTCATGTAAAACCTTTATCCCAAAAGGAAAAATTTTTTTTCTGTAACTGCCTGTGTAACTTCAGTGTGAGCTAAAATTTGGTTTCAGTGTGTTTGTGTATCTCAATCTGCTAGTAGATCTAACACTTCCCTCCCCCCAGATTAACAGTGCTGCTGTCCAAAGGTAAACCTGTGCTGGATTCATGCCATGCTTAAATGTACAGTATGTAATTGGTTGTTCCTTGGAGAAAGGCAAGAGAAATAGTCTAGAGAATGTGAGATTTAACCAGTTCAACTCTAGAGCATATTTTTTTTTTCCTGTTTACATGTGGAAATGTGAATGGGGACTGACAGCTGAGTGTCTCTGTCCACTGCCTCCTATGTACTTGTATAAAGATGCCCATGCATTATGCAATCCCATTGTACAATCTCTGTACGATTTCCTTTAGCTTTACAAGAACTGTGGTATGGGAGGACCCACCTGAGCAGTCCATTCAATTTGTATCAAACTAGATGGGCCCTTGCACTACATAGCGGATAGCTGTCAAAAGATTGTACAATGAGATTGTAATGTGTATGGTAGCCTTAAAAGGTAACTTTTTAGCTATTACAGTTTCAACTGTTATGGGAAGGCTGTCCACAAGGTTTAGGAGTGTGTCTATGGGAATGTTTGACCATTCTTCCAGAAGTGCATTTGTGAGGTCAGGCACTGATGCTGGACGAGAAGGTCTGGCTTCAGTTTTCACTCCTTGGACGTACTAAGTACGTCCAAAGAGCTGAAGTTGTTAACCACTTTAGCTCCGGAAGGTTTACCCCCCCCCTTCACGATCAGGTCATTTTTTTACGATACAACTTTAACTGACAATTGTGTGGTCGTGTGACGCTGTACCAAATTACAATTTTTGTCATTTTTTTTTCCCCCAGATCACCTCCAAGGTTTTTATTTTTTGCGCTATAAACAAAAAAAAGACTGACAATTTTGAAAAAAAACTAATTGTTTTTATACTTTCCGCTATAAAACATATCTAATAAAAAAATGTAAAAAAAAAATCAAATGTCTTCATCAATTTAGGCCAATATGTATTCTGCTACATGTTTTTGGCATAAAAAAAAAACCTCTGTGTATATTGATTTGTTAGTGTAAAAGTTATAGCGTCTACAAATTATGGGATATTTTCTTAATTTATTTACTAGTAATGGCAGGGATCAGCGACTTCATGCACATAGCTGGATCAAGACCAGGCTTAGGTAAGTATTGGGGGGGGGGGGGAGCTGTGGCATGGCTCGGGTGCCCCCACAGCAAGCTGCTTGCTATGGGGGCACCCAACAGGGGGGAGGGGCCAGGAGTGCCAAAGAGGGACCAGAGAAGAGGAGGAATCGAGGCTGCTCTGTGCAAAACCACTACACAGGGCAGGTAAGTATAACATATTTGTTGTTTTTAACTTTAAAATGAAATGAGACTTTAGTATTGCTTTAAGAGTCTGGTATGTGTTTTTTTATTTTTTATTTATGCGCGTGGGGCTCCCTCTTGAAATCCATATTTTTGTCATTCTTACTGTACTATAGCATAAGTGACATTTATAAAGAAAAAAAAGTGCTTTTATATTGCCGGTAAAAGACCGTTAACTGCTGGATTTTTAAAAAAATATATATTTTTTTATGTTGGTGATTCTAAAGCTTTGTTTTTTTTTAAATAACAAACATGTTATACTTACCTGAAAAATGTGTGAAAGGGTGCTAACTGGACAGCGAAATAGTGGACCTAAAATAATCAAGTGGATAAATAAACCTGACCTTAGCAGGGACCTCTACTTCGTCGTCAGAGCTATCTGTCAGGGTGCCGCTGTCCTCTATGGCAGGGTTCCCCCGATCCCCGGCCCACTGCCGGGCCGTGGCCTATTTGCAGCCGGGCTGCGAAGGCTGCACTGTGTGAGGTGCGGCGGCGGGCAAGCAGAGACATGACATCTCTCACCGCCCGCCCGGATCACTGCACTTCCGCCCACACAGCGGGGCTGCTATACTGCGGCGAGGCGTGGGAGCAGAGAGATGAAATCATCTCTCGCCGCCCACCCCGCATTGCCGCTGTTCTCCCTCACTGGCCTGTGTTGCCACCACGGCAGGTGACAAAAAAAATCTACTGGCAGGTGGCAATCCACACCTGTGGCAGGTGACATGGCAAGTAGCAATCCACACCTGGTGGCAGGTGACATGGCAAGTAGCAATCCACACCTGGTGGCAGGTGACATGGCAAGTAGCAATCCACACCTGGTGGCAGGTGACATGGCAAGTAGCAATCCACACCTGGTGGCAGGTGACATGGCAAGTAGCAATCCACACCTGCTGACAGGTGACGTGGCAATCCACACCTGGTGGCATGTGTTGTGGCAATCCACATCTGGTGTCAGATGACGTGGCAATCCCCACCTGGTGGCAGGTGATGTGGCAAGTGGCAATCCACATCTGGTGGCAGGCGAGGTGGCAAGCAACAATCCACATCTGGTGGCAATCCACATCTGGTGGCAGGTGACATGGCAATCCACACCTGGTGGCAGGTGATGTGGCAAGCGACAATCCACACCTGGTAGAAGGCGACGTGGCAAGTGGCAAACCGCATCTGGTGGCAGACTGTGCATTATGGTGAGTTTGAACTATTTAATTTTATATTACAATGCAATGACAGAAATAATGCGCTTCAATCATCCCAACACCATATCAGCCATTGTTCTGTGATGATTGAAGCGCTAACACCAGCCATTTCCCCGACAAATTGCCCGCAAAAAGCTACATAAAAACCCAACCCCCCCCCCCCCCCCGGGCCTTGGCACGATTCTATTCCACAACACCGGTCCTCGGTGCCAAAAAGGTTGGGGACCACTGCTCTAAGGGTTTTGGGTACTGAGCCTGAATCTGACAGTGAGGACTCTCCATCGCTCTCATCTATCATGCTTGGTATCCTGCAGACCTCTTCACTTGTGTACCTTTCGTTTGACATTTTGGCCAATAAATTTACAGGTACCTAGTTTGACTCGCAGGTAAAAAAAGCACCTGGTTGTCGAGGACTGTTTGAACCGCTACAAAACAGGTTTAATGCTAGTGCTAGCAGAGATCAGGTCTGTCTCTGCTAAACGCTGCGGTTTTGTGTGCGGTGTATAGGAAGTGACAGTGATCTACTAATACTGCACTTGTTTTGGAAGACGGAGGGGCTAAACACGGGTGCTGACAAGTGTCGGGCTGATCCTGCTAACACTGCATTTTTGGGAACATTATACTGATGGAGACACTAGTATAGTTCTGATTAGATCAAAGATATTAACCACTTGCTGACCAGCCACAGTATATATACTGCGGCAGGTCAGCTCTCCTGCGCAAACCGACGTACCCGTATGTCGGTCCGTACATGTTAAATTGCGTGACTCAATGTCAGCCCGCGATCGTGGTACACCGAGGCAGAACGGGGATTTGCCTATGTAAATAAGGCGGATCCCCGTTCTGTCAGCGGGCATCATGGAGATCTGCTGTTCCCAGTGATCGGGAACAGCGATCTCTAGTGTTCCAGTAAGCCCATCTCCCATACAGTTGGAACACAGTTAACCCCTTGACCCCCCCTATTGTTAACCCCCCCTATTGTTAACCCCTCCCCTGCCAGTGTCATTTATACATTGATCAGTGCATTTTTATAGCACTGATCAATGTAATAATGTCACTGGTCCCCAAAAAGTGTCATTTGGGGTCAGATTTGTCCACCGCAATGTCACAGTACCGCTAGAAATTGCAGATCGCTGCCATTACTAGTAAAAACATCATAAAAAATAAAAGCACATAAATCTGTCCCCTATTTTTTGTAGACGCAATAACTTTTGCACAAACCAATCATCATACGCTTATTTAATTTTTTTTACCAAAAATATGTAGCAGAATACATATTGGCTAAAACTAATAAATCATTATTTTTTTATTTATTTTTTGCAGAAAAAATAAAAACCGCAGAGGTGATCAAATACCACCAAAAGAAAGCTCTAGTTGTGTGGAAAAAAAAAACATACATTTTGTTTGGGTACAGCGTCGCACGACGTCCAATTGTCAGTTAAAGCGACACAGTGCCATATCACAAAAATGGTCTGGTCATTAAGGGGGTAAAACCTTCCCGGGGCTGAAGTCGTTAATCCGTTCAGACACTATACTAGTAATGGAGGTGTGTGTTAGTGTAACTGGCAATCAAAGGGTTAAAATCCAATGCTTACTGGCGTCGCCCATGACACTAATGCAGTGATCAGAAAAAAATATCTGTACACTACTCATGACACTGTGACAGGGAGTGTAAGGGTGATTAGGGGGTTAAAAGTTTAATAGGGAATATGTGGTGCGGGTAACCTGAATCTGGGACTTGCTACTAACTTCCGCTGATGCTAACTGTTGTCACCAGTGACACTAATACAGTGATCAGTAAAAAAAATCTGTACACTGTACTTAGTGACACTGTGACTGGGAGTGAAAGGGTTAAATGTACCTAACTGTGTGTTGTGTTGTGGTGTTAGTGTAGTGCTTGTACTCACTGTAGATGTTCTCTCCTCACGCTGGAACCAAAAAGTGCTCCAGGAGAGGAGATTGCATCATTTGCTGTGCCTGCGTTTACATTACACAGGCATCGGACATGCTGCCATACGTCAGAACCGATCAGCAGGTCCAGGCCATAAATCATTGGCCTGGACCTGATGACTGATCAGTTCTAATTCAAATCTGTTTGCCGCAGAGATGGCCTAGCCGGGGGTGTGAATCGCCTGTGTGTGATTTTGCGCAGCCGGGCCGCCCTGCTGCAGTAAATGGGAAGTGGTTAAAGGAAAATTTTTGGGCATTTTTATATTTTTATTGTTTCAACATTATGCAAAACACTACTCCCAGTCAATTTATTTTTTTCGTATATGTCCCCCAGGTCAGTGCCCGACTAATCCCCTCCTCCCCATTCCATTTGTTTTATATCCCTAGCCTAATAGCCCAAAAAAAATTCTTGATTTTTATAGATGTGTCCCTGTTTGATTTCAATGGGGTTCAAATTCGGTATCTGCACCTATCTAATGTTCGCCAAACCCTGCTCAAATCAAACCTATTTACATTTGCTCGTCAGTATTGGTGATAAAGACAATTTATGAAAGTGCATCCCTCTAATGGGAAAACACACCGATAAAAACCTGAGACTCTAATGCCCTGTACACACAAGCGGAATTTCCGTCAGAAAAAAGTTGGATGGTTTTTCCAAAGGAATTCCACTCAAGCTTGGCTTGCATACACACGGTCACACAAGTTCTGAACTTTTGAGCGTTAAGAACGTGGTAACGTACAACACTACGACGAAGCGAGAAAAAGAAGTTCAATGTTTCCAAGCATGCGTGTTTTTTTTTTCCCCATCGGAATTGCATACAGATGAACGGATTTTCCGATAGGAATTTTTTGCTGGTGGAAATTTCACTCGTGTGTACGGGGCATCACTCCTCACCACTCTATACAAAATTGTTTAAATGTAGTAAGCTGCAGCACATTAAAGACATGATAAAATTCAGCATTTTTTTTTTTTATTGTGAATCAAGTCTCAATGTATAGACAAGCATACTTACTAAGAGGAACAGTACCTCCTTTGTTGGAAAATTAAGTTAGCTGAATTATGAAGGTGCACATAGACATCACATTATAATGATAGGATGATGCTGGCTCAGTCAGGTTTGGGAGCACACAACGAGCACTGTACCACAGAGAAAACCTATCTTACCCTCTGCAAGATGCAATTTTAGGTTTGCTGTTTGATCTGAAGAACATTAGAAATTTTCTTAGGGTCCCCATCTGGCAGGGGCAGGGGGTTTATTTACATATCCATTTAATTTAATAGTCTTTTTTGGCTTCATTGGGTAGATAGCAATAACATTATGTAACTTTGAATTAATTCATTTGCTGCCTAGGATCTATGATACTCTGTGTCTATAACCCTTTCTTTGTGTTAAAAACAAATATGGTTACTAGTTCCAGTCACATTTCTTTTTAACTTAATGCTGCAGTTAGTTACAATTGTCATATTTTAGCATAAAATTGACAGGGTTAATTATACTTCTAAAATCTGTTTAAAAGTTCCCCTACACGTGCAAGCTATCTACAGGGATGTACCTATGGTCACATACTTTGTGTGGAGAAGTGATCCAAGATTTTATGCTATACGGTTAGAGCAACTCCACATGCTAGCCATGCCAGGTTCTTCTTCCACCTAAAAATAAGACAAATTTATTTCATATGTACTTTCCAATAAAAATTCACTATTCATTTTTTTTTTAAATAGGCCAGTCCAAATAATAAACGAAAATTCCAGCCTTGTGCCACCCTGCTATTGCCCAGAGTGTGTTTTTTCAAAAGTGTTACAGGAGATTGTAAACAAAGAAACAACTGTGCACCTCTTGATCTTTTTACATGCTAATTCAGCAAATAGTGACAGCACAGAAATCAGTAGAACTTTAAGGCACAGTAACAGTTTCTTGGAATTATAATATGCAGAGCAGCAACATCCCACATTGTAGTGGTTTCAGTTCTTTTGTGCCCTAGTCATCATTACCTGCAACCAGACCTGAAGATCCACACCTAGAGTGTTTTTTGTGCACTATAAAATTGTTCTATCATATGTACAATCAAATGGTCTTGATCTCAGGCTGGGTTCACACTGATGCGGTTGCGGGTCACTTCAGGGGGTCCGGTCCTGTGTGTTCCTGCGCACTGATTCAAGTGTGACTTAGGTCTGAGTTTTTGCCTGAATTCGCACCTGATACGAAGCCAAACACACAGGACCCGTTTCCAATATTGACCACGGCTGCCCTGAAGCTGTTTGAACCGGCTCAATTGAGAGCCGGTCACCCTCTCCTGTCATGCGAATTGGATGCGGGAAGAACCACATCAGTGTGAACCCAGCCTAAAAGATTAGATATTTTGTGTATTTGCAACTGAAAATAATTCCTTTCAAACTGTGTTTTATTAAGGAAGCACATCTTAAGATATATTAAATAAAAGAAGTAAAGTGGAAATAAATAAATAATTCCAGCGGAATAAGCTTACAATTTTAAAAGTAAATGTAGTGTGCACTTACATGCTATCCCAGTGTAAAACTGTTCTAGGAAATCCTCCAAGGACACATCAGAAAAAAATTAAAATGTAAACCATCTGGAGGATCAAACTCTTTCTGTGGGTGTCCATGCAACTCTGCAAAGTTTAGACATCATCTGAACTAATGAATCCCTTCAACATTCCCTCTACTATTTCTTGTACGTATGCATTTGACATTTTCTGAAAACTAACCCCAGACCCTCAATATTTTTGCATCCCCAAGCCTGACATTTCTATACTAGTCATCTTTCCTCTGCTAAGGGCATCTCTTTGTTCTGCTCCCTTCAACACCAGGAGACCTTCCTCAAGACCCAACCTATGCTACAGTGGGATATAGATTTATGGACCACCTTCTCAGATACCCAATGGTTGAGAGACATAGTCATAGCGGAAATTGTTGGCACCCCAGAAATTTTTCCAGAAAATCAAGTATTTCTCACAGAAAAGTATTGCAGTAACACATGTTTTGCTATACACTTGTGTATTCCCTTTGTGTGTATTGGAACAAAACAAAAAAAGGGAGGAAAAAAAGCAAATTGGACATAATGTCACACAAAAGTCTTGGCACCCTTTCAAAATTGTGGATAAATGAGATTGTTTCAAGCATGTGATGTTCCTTTAAACTCACCTGGGGCAAGTAACAGGTGTGGGCAATATAAAAATCAAACCTGAAAGCGGATAAAAAGGAGAGAAGTTCACTTAGACTTTGCATTGTGTGTCTGTGTGTGCCACACTAAGCATGGACAACAGAAAGAGGAGAAGAGAACTGTCTGAAGACTTGAGAACCAAAATTGTGAAAAAATAACAACAATCTCAAGGTTACAAGTCCATCTCCAGAGATCTAGATTTGCCTTTGTCCACAGTGCACAATATTATCAAGAAGTTGGCAACCCTTGGCACTGTAGCTAATCTCTCTGGGCGTGGACGGAAGAGAAAAATTGATGAAAGGTTGCAACGCAAGATAGTCAGGATGGTGGATAAGCAGCCCCAAACAAGTTCCAAAGAAATTCAAGCTGTCCTGCAGGCTCAGGGAGCATCAGTGTCAGCGTGAACTATCCGTCGACATTTAAATGAAATGAAACGCTATGGCAGGAGACCCAGGAGGACCCCACTGCTGACACGGACATAAAAAAGCAAGACTACAGTTTGCCAAAATGTACTTGAGTAAGCCAAAATCCTTCTGGGAAAACATCTTGTGAACAGATGGAGACCAAGGTAGGGCTTTTTGGTAAATCACATCATTCTACTGTTTACCGAAAACGGAATGAGGCCTACAAAGAAAAGAACACAGTACCTACAGTGCAATATGGTGGAGGTTCAATGACGTTTTGGGGTTGTTTTGCTGCCTCTGGCACTGGGTGCCTTGAATGTGTGCAAGGCATCATGAAATCTGATGATTATCAAAGGATTTTGGGTCACACTGTAGAGCCCAGTGTCAGAAAGCTGGGTTTGCATCCGAGATCTTGGGTCCTCCTGCAGGACAAGGACTCCAAACATACATCAAAAAGCACCCAGAAATGGATGGCAACAAAGCGCTGGAGAGTTCTTAAGAGGCCAGCAATGAGTCCAGATCTAAATACCATTGAACACCTGTGGAGAGATCTTAAAATTCCTGTTGGGAAAAGGCGCCCTTCCAATAAGAGAGACCTGGAGCAGTTTGCAAAGGAAGAGTGGTCCAAAATTCCAGGTGAGACGTGTAAGAAGCTTATTGATGTGTAGCGGGGTCCTCAAATTGATGGGATACACCTGGGCAATAGTGTGACCCAGGTGTATAATTGTGTTAGGGTTCAGACCCCTTTTTGTTTCGTGGAGGATTGAAGGATGTAATATTCTCCTTTGCCTGTGGGTGGCGGGGTACCCACGGGCTTCAGGTAGAATCATCCCCTGCAGTGCTCCCTGTTTGGTCTCTTCCCGGAGATGGTATGGCTGGGGCGGGGAACCCGCCGGGCCGTTGAAGGGAGGAGATAAAAGGGGGAGACGCCCTGACCACGAGGTCGTCGTCGTCTTGCGGAGAAGGAGGTCCTCGGAGGAGGAGGGTTGCGGTCCGCACCCAGGGCCCTTAGGCCTGGGTGCGGGAGATCCAGGAGTCTGGTCCAGGTGCCCATGGCCTGGTCCGGAGTCATGTTGGCGTCCATCCCAGGCACCTTTAGCCTGGGGTGAGGTACTATCTAGGAGGCCTGGGGCCCAGTACCTTCGACTGGGTCCCGCTAGGGTGGACTGTCCGAGGGTCCCTGAGCGGAGGGACTCGTACCTGAGGTGAGGAGGCCGGGGAGGTTACCCACTGGAGACCCGGAGCAGCACCAACCCGGTGACAGTGGGCCTCTGGGAACTCTCTTGGGAGGACACATCCCCCTGATAGGGGCCACAGCGTATCGAAGAGGGCTCCATTGCTGTTCATAGGGGTTGCTGGAAGAGACCCCATCCTTCCTGTTCTGTAACAGCCGGATTGGCTTAGGCGCCGCTGGTCATAGTATAGTGGCATAGAACTGAAACGTTAGGAAGTGCCTTGGTCTGCTCATCCCACCGTTGGCAAGGTTATAGGTCCCAACCAGTCTGCTGTTAAAAGAACTGTTTATCGTGCTTTGCTATTGGAGTGCCAAATAAACAAGTGTTGGACCTTTCTCCGGTGTGTGAACTCCAGTTACTGGAAGCAGAGGGGAGGCTGGTGAGCTTGCAATTACAGACTCAGTGCATTCACAGAACACACCGGCCCGAGGAAACATCAGGAAGTGGCCTTCACCTCCCTACTACAATGGGGAGGACATGGGCCGTGGCGCATCTCACTCTCACAACCCAGGAACCCCTAGACATGAGTTGGTGTGTAACCGATAAAGATGGAGAGAGGGTGAGGCCGCTACACGTGGGGGCTCGTGAGTCCGGGATACAGTGTGTTCTAAAGATGGACTTGAGAATGTCTACATTTGAACTTTGCTGCCCAGAGGAGTTCCGAGCAGATCGGCCAAATTACTGGCCAAAGTGCGTCCCTGCTCGGAGTTGTGGAAATGACCCTAACACGGGAAAGGCCCATGCGGAGGAGCGGAAAAAGGGAGAGGTCCAGCCGTGTGACGTACTGCACGTGGGGACTGTTAACGCACTGCGCCACGAGGCACCCCATGGCGACATCGTTCGTGGGCGGAGTCAAGAGGAAGCCCGCGAAAATGTACAGCTCATTGGAGGAGTCTGGCCAAGTGTGGGGATACACGTGGAGACTCCGGCGCGGGGTCAGTGCATGATGGAGCAGCAAACAGTCGGGATGACCTCAAGTGCCCCGTGGATTATGGTTCCTCACCCCACGAGAATGACTTCCTTTGCTGCCCCCATCACAGACACGGGGATAAGACTTAGGCCCCGAGGGCGGTTGGTTCTGTACACCTGCAGAGACACGGAGGCCCTCGGTGTGATCTGTCCCGGCTGCTCGGGACTGGTGGTCACCCTGAAGCCATTCGGGCGATGTGAGGAGTGCAGAGAATTCCTTTTTGAGGTCGAGTCGTCCACAGCAAGGCCCCGGGCCCTTCGCCTCAATCACCTCACGGGTACTGCTACTCCGGAAGGGGAGATCAAGGCCTTTGTCGAGGTTCCTGTGCGCGCTGACCAGGGCGATGGACTGCCCAACAGAGAAAAATCCGAAGATGCTGCTTCGGTCGCCACAAGTTCTTTGCTTCCACCACCAAAGAGGAAAGTTGGCCTAGTACAGGCATCCTATGGACGTGGTCGAGCTTCACCCCGCTGCTTGCCTGGCCTGGATGGCGCCGGTCGAGATGAAAGTCCCGGACATCCCAGTCTTCTACAAGGGTCAGGTGAGCCAGGGGCTGGGACTGTGGTGGTGGTTGGAGGTGTCGGGGGCCCATTGGAGGTGGAACCCCCCAGAGAAGATGATTCTGTGTCCACCGGTAGATATCTGCCTGCGGAGATGTATGACACCTCCGACCTAGAGTCGCTGTCTGATTGCGGAGATGATGGCGAGATAGACGAACTGTTCAGCCGCAAGGGCTGGGATAGAGTGCCACTTCTTGCTTCCCGTGCGGTACGGGATTCACCTATGTACACAGGAGACAGCACGCCTCGGGTGGAAGACCCGCAGCTTACGAGGGAACCTACCCCTCCACCTGTGTCCTCATCTACTGTTACCTCACCTACTTTGGTTGTGGGGACACCCCGCGCTTCTCTGAGAGCGCCAAAAGTCATTTCCAGGGAGCTGGTAAAGGTACCTCGGCATCCGGAAGCTATTGTGCTGCCTGGAATTGGAGAGAAAGCCACTATGCCACCTTTGGCCCGCTTGCAGAGACTGTTTTGCCATAAAGTAGCTCGGGAATATGGGTGGGAGTACCCGTATCTACCCCGGGACTTGCTGTATGAGGTGGAAGTCTGGAGAACAAGATGGTATGACGAGTTTGTGTGGGACAAGTTGAAGGTGCCCCATGCCCGCAGGTACCTGGAATGTGTGCCGGCAGTGTCTAAGAGGTTTGAGGACTGCAAAGCTGAATGGAAATTGGGGCGCCATATCCATGCTGACAAGATAGTCATTTGCAGAAGAGAAGGAGAAGATGTCGAGTATTCGATAGAGGCATTTGACAAACACCTGAAACCCCTGTACCTGACGGATCCAAAGTTTTACTTATAGGAGAAAAGAACTCCTGTTTATTTCTTTTGTGCACTTGAACTTTCTGGAAGAGCCATTCCCAGACACGCAGGACTGTGCCCTGTTTTTGTTTTTGTTTGGGCTTTTCTTTTTCTCGTTGGAGACTTGGGGACTGTTGTGTTTTCGTGTTTCCCCTTTTCTTCATGTGCCAAAGGCAAGGACATTTGGGAATAGTGGCAGAGTAGGGAAAAGCTGGAAGAACGAAGATTCGTTGAGTGTCATGACCGCGGCGTTGTCACCAGGTGGCAGTGTTGCGCAACAAATGTTTGAAAATATTTCACCCACACATCACCTTGCTTGTTGGAGTGAGTGGGTCTCTCGGCTGACGGGCCCACTCATCCCAAATGACACGAAATTATGTTAGGATGTTGTTTTTCTTTCCCCTGCAGGAGAATCGTCAGTCAAGATCATTGAGAGTGGGTGGCTCTTAGACAGTGTGGGAGAGGGGCTGTGACTAGGCAGATGTTTAAAGTGTTTTATGACATAAGTTGTTTTATATGTTCCCCATTCCCTGAGCAGGTCTTGGCACTTGGGAAATTTAGAGGAACTGCCTCAGGGGTTTCACTCCATGTCACCACTTTATGGGAGGCATGGGTGTGCACCTGACGCTGGGGACCAGCGTCAAATTACAGGGGGGAGTGTGTAGCGGGGTCCTCAAATTGATGGGATACACCTGGGCAATAGTGTGACCCAGGTGTATAATTGTGTTAGGGTTCAGACCCCTTTTTGTTTCGTGGAGGATTGAAGGATGTAATATTCTCCTTTGCCTGTGGGTGGCGGGGTACCCACGGGCTTCAGGTAGAATCATCCCCTGCAGTGCTCCCTGTTTGGTCTCTTCCCGGAGATGGTATGGCTGGGGCGGGGAACCCGCCGGGCCGTTGAAGGGAGGAGATAAAAGGGGGAGACGCCCTGACCACGAGGTCGTCGTTGTCTTGCGGAGAAGGAGGTCCTCGGAGGAGGAGGGTTGCGGTCCGCACCCAGGGCCCTTAGGCCTGGGTGCGGGAGATCCAGGAGTCTGGTCCAGGTGCCCATGGCCTGGTCCGGAGTCATGTTGGCGTCCATCCCAGGCACCTTTAGCCTGGGGTGAGGTACTATCTAGGAGGCCTGGGGCCCAGTACCTTCGACTGGGTCCCGCTAGGGTGGACTGTCCGAGGGTCCCTGAGCGGAGGGACTCGTACCTGAGGTGAGGAGGCCGGGGAGGTTACCCACTGGAGACCCGGAGCAGCACCAACCCGGTGACAGTGGGCCTCTGGGAACTCTCTTGGGAGGACACATCCCCCTGATAGGGGCCACAGCGTATCGAAGAGGGCTCCATTGCTGTTCATAGGGGTTGCTGGAAGAGACCCCATCCTTCCTGTTCTGTAACAGCCGGATTGGCTTAGGCGCCGCTGGTCATAGTATAGTGGCATAGAACTGAAACGTTAGGAAGTGCCTTGGTCTGCTCATCCCACCGTTGGCAAGGTTATAGGTCCCAACCAGTCTGCTGTTAAAAGAACTGTTTATCGTGCTTTGCTATTGGAGTGCCAAATAAACAAGTGTTGGACCTTTCTCCGGTGTGTGAACTCCAGTTACTGGAAGCAGAGGGGAGGCTGGTGAGCTTGCAATTACAGACTCGGTGCATTCACAGAACACACCGGCCCGAGGAAACATCAGGAAGTGGCCTTCACCTCCCTACTACAATGGGGAGGACATGGGCCGTGGCGCATCTCACTCTCACAACCCAGGAACCCCTAGACATGAGTTGGTGTGTAACCGATAAAGATGGAGAGAGGGTGAGGCCGCTACAGATGGTTATAGGAAGCGACTGATTTCAGTTATTTTTTCCAAAGGGTGTGCAACCAAATATTAAGTTAAGGGTGTCAAGAATTTTGACCAGCCCATTTTTGGAGTTTTGTGTGACATTATGTCCAATTTGCTTTTTTTCCTCCCTTTCTTTGTTTTGTTCCAATACACACAAAGGGAATAAACGTGTATAGCAAAAGGTGTTACTGCAATACTTTTCTGTGAGAAATACTTGATTTTCTGGAAAAATTTTGGGGGTGCCAACAATTTCGGCTATGACTGTACGTTATTCATAGACTATTACTAATCATGTTAATCACTGGGAGCTTGCCCGAAAAAAATTACAACCAGGTGGCACCTCAGTCCCTACAGACTTGCAAAATCTTTCCCCAACCAATCTCTGTTAAAGAGGTTGTGGCCAGGTAGGCAACCTGTTTCATATTCTGTGGGCTTGTAAGAGTCTGACTAGTTTTTGATGCCAGACATTTCAACTATTTCTAAAACCACAGGCATGTTGACCACCCTAGATCCAGCCCTTGTGCTATTTAATTTAGGTTTATAAATCTTCCCTACTCAATCCTGCACAAATGTGCTCCATGCGCTTTTAGCAGCTAAATCCCTAATAACCAAAATGTGACCAAGGGACCTCGCACCCAATGTCTCAGAACTTATAGCCATGTTTAATCTTCACTATACTTATGAAAGGACTCTCACTATTCGAGCGAACACCCGATCTAGAGTTTAACAGGCATGGGAATTTTGGGTTGATGCCATATCTGCTTGATCCTTTAAATCCAATATAAACTTTTTGGAAAAAAGAATTACTGTATTTTTCGCTCCATAAGAAGCACTTTAACCCCCACAAAAAATGGGGGGGAAATGTCTCTGCGTCTTATGGAGCGAATATTAACCCCCCCCCCCCGCTGTTACAATACCGAGCCGGCAGTGGTGACCACTGAGTATGGCCAAATAGATCCACTTTGCACCAGGGAATCGGCTTCAACATCACAGCCCAGGACCTCTCCAGCAGCAATCCATCTAGCCTCCTGGCGTCCTCATACCCTGCTGACCATCCAGACATGCCAAGACCCGCCACTGGTTAAAGTATTGGCTTTCTACCCGAACCATGCAGCGCGGGCTTCACCAAAATGGCAGCGGGAGTCGCAATGCACCGGCAGCTGCTGGACCTCCAGAGCCTTCCTACTCGGCTCGAGCAGCAAGGGCAGGCTCAGGCTGCCATTACAGGTGAGCAAACTTCACACCATGCCCTGGAGGTTAACCCCTTATCTCCCTCCACAAGTCCAGTGAAATCTAGATTCTGGGGAGCCAGATGTATCTTCTCCTCTTATGGATGTGGCAGACTCCTCTCCTTCACAGCACCCTCCTGTCACTCTCCCAGACCCCATTGTAATTTCCAACTACAGGCCAGCCCATGTCAGATGTCACTATGAAAGACATGCTCATGTCGCTGAGGGCCTCTATAAAAGAATACGGCGGTGGGATGCACGCCATCCTGTCAGCACGAGCCGGGTGGCTATCGTCTCCTCGGTCTACTATTTTATTGTAGAAAGTGTAAAACAGTTCAAAAATGGTGACTAAAATAGTACAAATAGATGTGATTGCAGTGAATATACACAGAGATAATATAGCAAATAGCCACAATGCTCTGTTTGAAGGGTACCAGAGTGGTATATTGTTCTGTTATATTTTATTAAATATTTTAGTACACCATTTGGTTCAGAGTGTTTTTTTTTTCTTGTTTTCCTCCTCTAAAACCTAGGTGTGTCTTATGGTCAGGTGCGTCTTATTGAGCGAAGAATACGGTAAAACGTTTAGGAAGAGTTGAATTATTGCCATGGGTCTGTGGATTTTAAATCCAGTTAGCATAAGGGTCAGGTCTTTAAATTTCTGTTAGTCTTTGTATACGGTATTATACAAGCTGACCAGATTGCTGAACACATATCCATAATATCATGATCAGTATCCTCCAGTTGTTCCATATGTTATATATCAATTAAATCCAGTTGTCCATTTAGAGTAGGGACTTGGGATGACTGCCAGTGCATGGGTATTGCTTGTTGAGCATCAAATAAATAAATAAAAAATTCATAGAATTAACCTTTTCGCTGAAGATATAGATTGTAGGAGCAATGACCAGGTAACCTCTAGCCTTTGCAGTAGATGCTCTTGTGATTCTTTGGACTCTGCTGTGCAAGATTCAGGAGGAAATCATTCCAGTGTCTCTAAGCATCAATTTGGCTCAGAAGAACATGGTAAACAGACATGCTCACATTTCTGTTGAACAAGCCTTAGCCCCTTCCAAACAAACTAGGCTTATTTGCCTAGGCCCTCTCTCACATCCTGCTTTTCAGTTGCTAGTTTAATAGTATGGCTGGTGAAACCCAGGTCCTAAAGGATAGGGATATCTCTGATTCAATTATTCCCGCCTTACTCTGAACAAGGAAATCCAACTCTGTAAGGCTCAGAGGCTTAACGCTTAGGAAGCAGCATTACTATGAATACCCTTAAAAGACAAGTTTCTGCCTTATCCATCCATTTCCAAAAATCTTTTGTGTCACAATCATTTATCTAGATTTTTCTTCAGGTAGTTGTTCATTTAATTTCTCCAGTCCGATCCCTTGGGATCCCAGCCTGGTACTCTCTGCTCTTTGGAGTACATCCTTTTTAAATTAATTAAAGACATTCCTTTGGAAGATCTGACCCTAAGGTTTCCTTTATGTCTGTTAGGCGTGTTTCTGAGTTAACGGATCTCTTGTAAAGAGCTTTTTTGTTTTTGCACAAGGGCAAGGTGGTTTAGAGATCAAAACCTTCCTGTACTTAAGGCAGTCTTCTCTTTCCATCATAGTCCTCCCTTCCTTCTGTCCTGCCCAAAACAGGAAATTGCTTGGTATTGTTTGTCTATGATTAGGGCTGTCAGGTCTTCTTGGCAGCCACGGCCTCGTTCACAAGACAATCTCTTTTAGATGTCCTCATAGAGGGCACCCTGTTTTCTGCTCCACCATTGCCAGGTGGATCAGACTACACATTTCCCGTGCCCCCTATGCCCTTATGGAAAGTGTTTCTAATTAAGGCCCATACCACCAAGGCTGCTAGTGTTTTTGGACTTTTTGACGTCAATCATCTTTATCCCAGATTTGCAAGGCTGCCACCTGGTCCTATGTTCACATATTTTCTAAGTTCTATCTGGTGAATGTTCAGGCCTCAGCTGATGCAAACTTTGGCCAAAAGGTGTTTCAAGCTGAGTATTTTGTTTAGGGTACTAAAACTCTTGTTTTAGAGTGTTTGTTTTCTTGTGGACCTATTTCAGTTCTAGGTTTTCCACCCCTTGGTTTTATTGCTTAGGTACCTACAGGGCTGGTGCAAGGATTTTTGACACCCTAGGCGAAACCTAATTTTACCGCCCCATTGGCTCCACCCCCTTTACCCTACCCATGTGACAAGAGGCAGCGCTATACAGGAAGCATTGGCTTCCTCTAGCGCTGGTTTCAGTTCTGCAATGCGCCTCTTATTACACCACCGGTCAGACGGAGCAGCTGCCTGGGACCGAGTTAGTTACATGCTGAAGCCTTCAGAGCATGCAGACACAGAGGGAAACCAGTGTCCAGGCGCCCCTAGGCGGCTGCCTAGTGGTAGCTCCTGCCCTGGGTCTCTACCATGGTCTATGAATACAAATTCTGTATCCTTTACTGTAAGATTAAGACCAAGCCTTCGGACTTGCCTGCAAATTACTCATCTTGGAGTACAGTACAGGATACAGGTAACTCTTGGGGTGGCCCCAAGCAAAAGTTTTTGCCAGTGTATATTCACCTGTAGGTAGCAGGGCCTTGAAAAAGTATTCATACCACTTGAAACTTTCTACATTTTGTCATGTTACAACCAAAAACATAAATGTATTTTATTGGAATTGTATATGATAGATCAACACAAAGTGGCACATAACTGTGAAGTGGAAGGAAAATGATAAATGGTTTTCCATTTTATTTATTTTTTTCTTTTACAAATATCTGGAAAGTGTGGCGTGCATTTGTATTTAGCTCCCTTTACTCTGATACCCCTAACTAAAATCTAGTTGAACCAATTGCCTTTGGAAGTCACCTAATTAGTAAATAGAGTCCACCTTTGCACAATTTAATCTCAGTATAAATACAGCTGTTCTATGAAGCTCTCAGAGGTTTGTTAGAGAACCCTTGTGAAAAAACAGCATCATAAAGGCCAAGGAATACACCAGACAAGTCAGGGATAAAGTTGTGGGAAAGTTTAAAAGCCGGGTTAGGTTATTAAAAAATATTCCAAGCTTTGAACATCTCACAGAGCATTGTTCAATCCATCATCTGAAAATGGAAAGAGTATGGCACAATACTTTTTCAAGGCACTGTAGCCCATGGTTTATGAGTACAAGTCCTGTACTGTACTCCCAGGTAAGTCAAAATTCTTCATTTTCATGGAAGACCTCATATAAATGTATGACCTTAGCCCAGAAGTCTCTAACAGGTTAATGTTTCCCACCATATGTGAAGATTTGTGAAAGTTTAGGCCTCTCCAACACGTTTGAGTATTGATAGGGAGCTGTTCTCCCAGCGATTGCCCCGGGGGAAGAGAGCATGAAGGAAGAGGAGAGACGCGGGATCGCAGAGCATGCTGTTACAGCTTACATTACAATTGTCTCCGCTCTGATCACCGTCACACACCGCCCCACCGCCTCTTGACCTGCGCCTGTGATAGGCAGAATGCAGGTCCAATTCTGGGATGCCAGCTGCCCTCTCTTTCTCTGGCGAGGCTGCAATGGTGGGCACAGTGTGGCTGCAATAGTTGGCAGTGGGCACAGTGTGGCTGCAATGGTGGGCACAGTGTGGCTGCAATGGTGGGCACAGTGTGGCTGCAATGGTGGGCACAGTGTGGCTGCACTTGCTGGCACAGGTGAGGCTGTGTTGAGGGACACTGATAAAGTTATTTATTTTTGTAACTTAATTCTGCATAAAACATTTAAGTATAATTTCATGAGATAATTTAAGGGCGTGATTAGGGGTGGGGCAACGGGTGGCGAGTAACCCTTGAGGGCTGGCTAGTAGCTCATGATTTGAAATTTTGAGCTCTGACCTAGATAATATATTAACCACCTCAACTTTGCAATGTTTTACCCCACTTCATGATCAGACCATTTTAACTGGTAATTGTGTGGTCATGTAGCGCTGTACCCAAGCAAAATACATTTTTTGATGTAAATAGAGCTTTCTGTTGGGGCTTTTTAATCACCACTGGGTTTTTTATTTTTTGATATATAAACCAAAAAAAGTCAGTTTAAAAAATATATATATATCTTCATAAATGTTGGCCAAAATGTATTCTGCTACATGTCTTTGGTAAAAAAAAAAAAAAGTGTATATTGATTGGTTCCATGAAAGCTATAGCATCTACAAACCTATGATATATTAAGTGGCATCGCTGGCGGGGATGCGGGCTGCACCCGGGTGACACCCATGCATAGCGGCACCACTAACGCCGCCCGCTGCTCTGCTCCTCTGAGCATACGGCTGTGTCCCTCAACGGAGCTGACCGAAGCCGCTTCCCCTACTCTCTGTTTACATCCAAAGAGGAGGAGCCGAGGGACACACACCGCTGTATGTATACGTCCGCGTTCTAAGGTCTGTACACTCTATTACAGGGATATGCAAATAGCGGACCTCCAGCTGTTGCCAAACTACAAGTCCCATCATGCCTCTGCCTCTGGGTGTCATGCTTGCTGCTGTCAGGGTCTCGCTATGCCTCATGGGACTTGTAGTTTGGCAACAGCTGGAGGTCCACTAATTGCATATCCCTGCTCTATTATATGTAAAGTATATGGACATGTGCGGGGGGCGCTATGGGAGGGCAGAGGGGGTGTCTATACTGAGGGGGCGTCTGCACTGGGGGGTTGTCTATACTGAGGGAGCGTCTGCACTGAGGGGGGTGTCTGTACTGAGGGGGCGTTTGCACTGAGGGGGGGTGTCTATACTGAGGGGGCACCTGCACTGAGGGTGTTGACTATACTGATGGGGAAGGGGGAATTCCTTACTGAGGGGTGTCTGCACTAAGGGGGGATTCTATACTGAGGGGGGTCTGCACTGAGGGTGGTGTCCATAATAAGGGGGGTCTGCACTAAGAAGGGGGGATTCTATACTGAGGGGGGTCTGCACTAAGAAGGGGTGATTCTATACTGAGGGGGTGTCTGTACCTATGGGGGATCTGCACTGAGGGAGGGGGTCAGTACTTGGTGGGGGGTCTATACTGAGGGACTGGGGTCTGTACTGAGGGGGGAAGTCTATATTGATGGAGGGGTGTCTGTACTTAGTAGGGGGGTCTATATTGAGGAAGGGGGGTCTGCACTTAAAGCTATCTATACGGAGGGGGTCTGTACTTAGTATAGGGGTCTATACTGAGGAAGGGGGGTCTGCACTTAGTGAGGGGGATCTATACTGAGGGAGGGTGGTCTGTATTGAGGGAGGACTATAGTTGGTGGTGGGGGGTGACATACTACTTATTGCGGTAATCAGTGACTTTATAACGGGACTTGCAGTGGGCAATCTGACACTGAGTGGGAACTGAAACATATCAAAAAGGGAGGGCGCACTGACCTTGTGCATTACCAAAAATAATTTTAATTGGGTACAACAGCAAAGATTATACTTGCATACAAACGTGTTATACAAGCTTGACAATGCAATAGCGAGCACTGTATCTAAATCTGCAACTGGAACCAAAGGTTTTTGTAGGAGCAGATGGTGTTGTGGGGTGGCTTAAGTGTTTTGAGGGAGAACCCTCTTCCTCAGAGCCCAAGCAATAAATGACTGCCCTTTTCTAACTGTCTCTATATATATACACACACAAATGTACATGCCCATATGATGGCAGATCATGCTACACCCATCCACTAGGGTGACCACATTTCCAAACTACCATTCAGGGACACCCTTCCTTACCAAGAATCAGCTTGTGCTGTAACGAATCACAGCACAGGGATTGGACACAAGAGGTGGGATTTATGATTTCTCCAATCACAAGCAGGGGGCGGGATTGTGCTTGGCCAGGACAAGTACTGTCAGTGAGTAAAGCGGTGATGTGGCAGCCTTTTTTGGGGGCATCAGATTGGCCCGGGGCGTGGCTGTGTCAGTTTCATTCCGGGGCACTGTATTGTCCTGGAATGAATGTGCCCGGGACAGACCTGCAAAATATGAGACTGTCCCGGGCAATCCGGGACATGTGGTCACCCTACCATCCATGCAGGCCCCACCCTCCCTATTGACTATGGGAAGGTGTGTACTGTGATGGAGTATATAAAATGAATATTTTATATACGATTTAGCTCTATTTATTATCCACTTAAATATAGTTTGAGAAGCTTAGCAGGGGTTAAATGTTTCTTTCCTTAATTCTCTGCTGCGGACATAGTCTATTTTCACCCATCTCAGGAACTATGGGGTAATTAGTGTCCTTTTACGAAAACCATCTGTAAGGAACGGAAATACATGTGGAGATATTTTTGTACAATGAGAAGCTTATTGATTTTCATATTGGGAACCAGAGTGTTTGTGTATGTTAAGGGTACAAGTTTTTGAAATATTATGTTTGTCTTTTAGTGTTTATGTAATAAGACAAAAAGTGATTTCCTTGAATAAAAAATAGAGCAGAGATATTCAGCTCAGAGTGAAGAAAAAAGAACAGATGTCCTGTGTAGTCCTTCAAAATACTCCTTCATCCTTCAATTCCTCTTCTCTCCAAGCAAGACTAAAAAGGAGAAGAGAGTATTCTGGGACACTCTGGCACGAGGAAGAAACTGACGTCACAAGAAGAAGCTCCATATATGAACAAGAACTAATTATATGTTCATGCTTGTGATGATGTTGTCTGTGTAAAATTTGCCTTTAAAAAGGGCTGAGACCGAGACTAAGGTCTGAAAGTGATAAAGAATTTATGCTGATCACAGAATAGCGTCTTTTCTTTCAAAGCTAGCAAATAGGCCTATTCACTTTAAGCCAGGGCTCGACAAACCCTGGACGCCAGGTCGCCATTGCGACTAGAATAAGCGACCTGGCGCCTGGGGCAGCACTGCTGGGGTATCCTGTGTCTCCGTGCCCCCCCCCCCCTCCGCGCCTCGGGATCGCGTCGGGCCGCGCCGGCCGGTAATTGAGGCCGCGGCCTTCTGCAGGCCTATGCTTCCTTCTGTGAACTAGTGCCATCTTGTGGTGGCAGTTGGTATGACAACCAGCAATGCTAATGGAGCTTCCCCTGTCTGTTTTCCCTGCCATCTCCTTCCCTCTAATTAGAACCCCCAAACATTATATATATATTTTTTATTCTAACACCCTAGAGAATAAAATGGCGGTCGTTGCAATACTTTCTGTCACACCGTATTTGCGCAGCGGTCTTATAAGCGCACTTTTTTGGGAAAAAATACACTTTTTTTAAAATAAAAAAATAAGACAACAGTAAAGTTAGCCCAATTTTTTTTTATATTGTGAAAGATAATGTTACGCTGAGTAAATTGATACCCAACATGTCACGCTTCAAAATTGCGTCTGCTTGTGAAATGGCGACTAACTTTTACCCTTTAAAATCTCCATAGGTGACGTTTAAAAAATTCTACAGGTTGCATGTTTTGAGTTACAGAGGAGGTCTAGGGCTAGAATTATTGCTCTCGCTCTACCGATTGCGGCGATACCTCACATGTGTTGTTTGAACACCGCTTTCATATGCGGGCGCTACTCACGTATGCGTTCGCTTCTGCGCGTGAGCTCGGCGGGACAGGGCGCCTTCCTGGCTCCTAACTTTTTTAGCTGGCTCCTAGATTCCAAGCAAATTTGTCAAGCCCTGCTTTAAGCATACATTTGGAACAGCGGCAGAACAAGAAAATAGTTTCTGGGATTGGACCAGAATTTATCCACTGCAGTACCACTGGCGAGTAACTCAAGCCCAACTTTACCATTGAAAGGTTCTGGTTCTGTTTGGTTCTGTTGGACCTTCTTGGCTCGAGCTGGACTCAGGATCTGTGGAAGTCTCTCTGACCGGTCGGATATTCAAGACACCAATAAACAGTGAATGGGTATACTAGAATATGTGGTTTAATGGTTACATGTCCTTTTTTATACACAGCGAGAAAAGTTGCCTCCCTCCTATGGACCTATCAGCAATAAGCAAAAACCTCATGAGTTAGACAAAAATAAATTCTAACAGGTTTTTTGACTTCTGCAAAAGCGGTCAGTTAGCATACGTCAATTGTGGTCAAACTAGACATGTTCTGACATTTGAAACAGGAAGATAAGAAACGCCAGATGTCAGTGTGGTCAATCTGTCAGTTAAAAAGCAGAAGTGAGATAAACTTTTTCCCGGAAAAGGCCTAACCACAAAGTCACATTTCAACCTATTACACAGAAAAAAGATTAGCTTAACCAAAAAAAGTCACATCTTGTTCACACTCATGTCAGAGAAACATTTTCTGTAAAATATATATTTGAGGAGAACTCTAACCATGAATATTGGTTCATGATCTTCTTATACCTTACAACCCCTCCTTATGATCATGGCTTCAAGAATTGAAGCCCATCGATCATTGGATTATTAAGGACGACAGGTGGTGTGCCGTTTAGGAGAGGGGTGAAGTTTAGAGGTACTGCCATTAGGGGGATTCTAGCAGTGCTAGGATGGAGTTTACTACATATCCAACATTTTCCATATCCTGATTTTTGAGCATAAGCATACTTAAATTTAAGCAGCAGCATTTTACCACTAAAATTGTCTTCCATTCTTCTTTTTGGTCTGTTAGAATTATCTGACCAACACTGTCCTACGATTATGAGCATTAAAATAAACAATGTAATCCCTCCTTTTGGACCATTAGTGTCTATGGGTATGGAACTCTGAGTTTCTTGTTTTTTATGGTCCACTAGGGAGTATTTTCCGGATCCTTTTCTAGAATGCTCTCCAGAACAGAGGTCTTTGTCTTCTCCTTCACCTTCTTCCAGTTTCCCTTCGGAAATGTCTTTAGTCTGGATGCATGGATCCATTGTGGTCCTTGATCTGTAAGAACGGCTGTTCTGGCAACCTTCAGAATTTCAAATGGTCCTTGGAAGATAGGGCCTGGTTGTTTCCAGACAGCAAGTTGTTTTATCAATACTTTGTCTCCTGGGATATACGGATGTGTAGGCTCTCTGTGGAGAGAGAAGGGAAAGTGACAGCAACCTTGTCCTCTGTTTCACTAAGGCTACTTACCAGATGTTTCACGTACTCTTCCTGTAAAGAATAAAGATTAACCTCCTCTCCCTCATCAGGTTTCCTCTGTGCTGGCCTACCCATAAGTATCTCAAAAGGAGATATTCCTGTTCTGTGGGGGGGTAGTCCTGATTTGATATAAGACTGCTGGCAAGTAATCTAACCAGTTTTTCATTGTGCCACCTGTTGCTTTTTTCAATTTGTCTTTTATGGTTCTGTTCATTCTTTCCTCTACTCCTGAGCTCCTTCACTAAGGCCGAGGTAAATGCTGGACCTTGATCTGACCATATAGTGGCCGGAAGGCCAAACCTACAGATCCACTGATTTATTAGTACTCTAGCTGTCTCTCCTGTGGTAGGGATTGCTTCTACCCATCCTGTAAATCTGTCAACTATAACCAAAAGATATTCTAAATTGCCCTTCTGTGTGGGGACTTGTGTGTAATCTAGGGATTCTATCATGTGGTGCACCCCTTTTATTCCCTATTATTCCCTCCTTGGTTGACCAAAGTCCAGTAGGATCTTTTGTCAACCCGTGTACCCATATCTGCTGTCAGTGTAAATGTTTACATCTTTTCCTTCAAAAATCTGACAAACCATAGTTATAGCAATGAGTTCTGCAATCTGGACTGAACTAGCATTCAGAGATTTGGCTTCAATCATTACATCTGGCAATTGAACAATGGCATAACCAGTTTGATAAGTTTTGTCATCAGGTCGGGAGCAGCTGTCATCTACATAAACATTTTCCGCATTCGGATACGGAACATCTGTGAGGTCTGGTCTAGGGAGGGTAGTTTCTGCAAGTACCTCAGTGCAATCGTGTTCCTGAGTGTAATAACCTAATGGGCTTTGAGGTTTCTGAACATGATTTTATGGTTAGATTATGTGTTTTTAGCAAGATAATCTCATAGCCGCTGCACCTTTGCATTGTCATGTGTTGTGTGTTCATGTTTGTCATGAGGTGTGTAGTATACAGTGTGAGGTCATGTCCCAGAACCACCTTTGAAGCCTCTTGTTACTGCCATTGCACAGGCTGCTACGGCCTGTAAGCAATGTGGCATACCTTGAACTTGATCTGGAAGTTTCTTTGAGATGTATGATACGGGTCTCAGAGAATTCCCATGTGATTGTGCTAGGACCGCTGCAACCGTAGGTCCAGATACCACACAGTACAATGAAAAAGGCCCTGCGCACTCTAAGTCCCAATGCAGGGGCTTGCCTTAGAGAGCTGATTAATGCTGTGAAAGCCTTAACCCTCTCTGTTGTCCAATCAATAAACTTTGGGGCATCCTGCAGGGTAGCAGACCTTAGGATAGAATCATAATAAGAGCAATCGGGTATCCACTGCCTGCAGTATATTATGGACCCTAGGAAAGAGAGAAGCGCTGACTTGTCTCTTGGTGGACTCCAGGAGGACAGTGCCTTGACTCGAGCTGGTGACACCAAACGTTCGGTTCGGATTATACACCCCAAGTACTCAACCTGCGACATGCACCACTGGATCTCTTTGCGAGACACCAAGTGACCTTTTGAGGCGAGGTGAGTTAGTAGGTGCTCTGAGTCCTCCGCACAGCTGATCTCATTTTCATTACACAGCAATAGGACATCCACATACTGAAGCAACACTGAGCCTTCTTTTGGTACCCAATCGCTCAAAGATCGATTCAAGACCATGGAGCACGCTGCAGGACTGTTCGCAAAGCCTTGCGGGAGCCTGGCCCAGGTTTAAAGTAATTTTGGGCTTCCTCTGCAACAGGTATGGAAGAGAACGCGATACTTAAAGGGGTTGCTCCGCCGGAAAAAAAAAAATTAAAAGCCAACAGCTACAGCAGCTGCTGGCTTTTAATATTTGGACACTTACCTGTCGTGGAGTCCAGCGACGTCCGCAGCAGAGGGCGAGCGACCGCTCGTCGCTCTGCTGCTCCCTCCGCCATCCTCGCTGAGGGAACCAGGAAGTGAAGCCCTGCGGCTTCATGCCCGGTTCCCTACGGCGCATGCGCGAGTCGCGCTGCGCCGTTCTGATTGGTGCTCCTGTGTTCTGGGAGCCGAGTGTCTCCCAGAACACCAAGGGAAGTCTGCGGGAAGTGACGTAACTCCCGCAGATTCCCGGAGACAGGACTCCCGGATGTGGGTGAAAATACCTGTCTTAGACAGGTATCTTCACCCCCCTGAAAGGTGTCAATTGTGACACCGGAGGGGGGGAGGGTTCCAAATAGTAAAAGTTGCTATTTAGGGTGGAGCTCCACTTTAAATCAATGACCATGTAGATCTTGGACGTTGCCGGTATCTCACAAAATATTGTAGCAATATCCGCAACAAAAGGTGGAAGGGGGACAATAGCTTTGTTCAGGGCCCTTTGGTCCTGTGCAAAGCGCCATTCACCACTGGCTTTGACTGGGTGAATGGGGGTGTTCCAGGGACTGATTGTATGTTTCAGTATTCCTTCTGCTAAATGTTGCTTTATTTGTGGTGCTATGCCTGCAATTTTTCCTTCTGACAGGGGATATTGTTTTTGGTAATGTACTACTGCTCCTTCCCCAATGATGGGCTTGTATGGTGTACAATGTATGCAGTGCCCATATAGGGTGTGCTTCAAGGTGTGCCGGTAGTAACATAAAGTACCCTCTAAAATCCTGTCCTTTTTTTTTTTTTGGTTAGACAAATCTCAGATTTCTGATGTAGCTAGCAGGCCCCCATCTTTTGTAAATTTGATGTGAATGTTTAAACTTGACATTAAGTCTCTTCCCAGAGGAAGTGGTCAGTCAGAATGGCAAAACTCATTTAAAAAGATGTTGGTCATGAACTGTACCAACGGGCAATCTGCCTCTTCCCATATTACCCCTGTGGTTAGCTGCCCTACTTGTTCCTCTCCTAAGGGGGCATTCTGACTTCCCATGTCCCTGAATGTGAAACAACCCTGCTGGTTATCCTGGGGATATGCTTGGTATTGTACTTGTTGGGATTGTTGGGGAACTGGTTGTGTATAAGGGACAACCATTTGTGCAGCAGCTAACTGCGGGCTTTCTATATGTTCGGGGTTAAATGAGGGAAATACCCCTCCTTTTGTAGTGAATAAGCCAGAGGATGCACGCTTTTTTAATGTCTTTGAGAAAGGCATCAGGTTTTAATGTTGACCAATTGGGGGTAATTAATTTAAGTAACTGTGTTGTTTTGGGATCTCCCCCGGACATGACTGTGCTCACATACAGTTCAGGGTTCTCCATTCCTGTATCTTTGTATAACTGGTGTACCCGTTTACAAAATGAATAAAAGTTTTCTCCCGGTCCCTGCTTTGCAGTGCACATTATCTGCAAAGCGCTCTCTCCTTTGTAACTTTACTGCCAAACAGCTGCCACAGCTGCCCAAAATGATTCCCATCCCTTTGCCTTTTAAAGGGGTCATTATCAGCAAATAATGTCTTAACTTCTGCATCGCAGATGGGATCTGGATCCACTGTCTGTATTATTATTTCACAGTCATCGGCATTCATGCCAGTGCCCGCAAAATGTCTCTGTAAGAACAGAGCTGCCTCTCTGGGGTGTTTGCGTGGCTTTGGGCAAAAATCTTTAATATCCCCTAACGTCCCGAGGGGGAGTGGGATATGGACCGGGGTTTCTCCCATGTGAATAACGGGGAATTTGAGGGCTTCTATCCCCGAGGTCAAGCCACCCACTGCCTCATCATCCTTATCAGCTTTTCTTCTATCACTTTTTCTTCATCTTCCTCTTTTTTAATACACTGTTCTTCCTCCTTTACTAATTGACTTAAACGTTCCTGTATCTGTCTTCTATCTTCCCCCTCCCGTAACCAATTAGTTCCCTTTTGTTTAGCTATGGTTAATACTCCTGCTATAACATTTGGATCTAACGAGGGGTATATTTTCTTTGGGACAAGGGATTCATCTTTTACCATAGCATATGGAGGGGGTTTTTCTTGATAAAAATTAGGGGGAGCTGATGGACTTCCTATTGCGTCTTCTAATTGCTCTTTCTTTCCCATTTTTACACTTGTATATTTCTTTCTATATTCCTTCATACCCTTTGCCCAAATCTTACAACATTTAGTCATGTAATCTTTGTCAAGGTCTTTTATGGGATAATTATACTGTTTATGTTGGCCACATATTCTGGTCACTTCCTCCCACTCTTCCTTGGAACATGATCCGTATTCCCCCAAACATGGCACTTCTAACTGATGTGCTCTTTTTAAAACTAGTGACCAAAAAGGATCAGTATAATTTTTCCCATAATTGACTTTAATGTAATCAATCGGAGAGGGTTGGTGCTGCTTACCTTCAGCTTCCTTTCCTGCTTGATTACCCATTATAGCAAACAATAATACTTATACTTTAAAATTAAAAAAATTCTGTCTTGCTTTCTCTATTTCGTTCCAGGGGCGGAAAATGTCCTTAAACTTATGACAATTTATAGATTTATGACAAGGAACCCAGTGTTCTCCTTTTTTTGGTATATAATTAGACACTGGATTTCAGCCACACTTAGGCCCTCGAGTGTCAAACTATATGATAAAGAATTATGTATATTAAATCTTAACATATGTTGTTTTGATCCCTGGAACATAGGACCCTTGCCAATTTTGACATGATACCCCCCTGGAACAATTGCCACTAATGACGTGGTCTTCCCTTTATAAGCAAACAATAAACCAGTTTTACATTCAGGACAACAATATACAGTCGACATTTAAAAAGGTAACCCTTTTTGTGTACACCTTTAGATATAGAGTTTCCACAGATCCGTCCTATGTAGAGAAGAATTTAAGATTCTTTCTCAATCTAATAACCTGGTCTGGCCAACCTAGCGAGACCCTCTGTATCTATTCTAAATCTACCTTTCAATCTTAACAGAGTCCCAGAAAACTTGTAGTTTTCTCGAGAGTCTACTTTATGGTGAACCAATTGACAAGGCAAGACTGTTGTTCCCAATAATAATTAAAGGGGGTCTTACCTGTTCAATTGGATCATCCCACTTCTGGCACCACTGAAAGTTTCTGGTTCTGTTTGGTTCTGTTGGACCTTCTTGGCTCGAGCTGGACTCAGGATCTGTGGAAGTCTCTCTGACCGGTCGGATATTCAAGACACCAATAAACAGTGAATGGGTATACTAGAATATGTGGTTTAATGGTTACATGTCCTTTTTTATACACAGCGAGAAAAGTTGCCTCCCTCCTATGGACCTATCAGCAATAAGCAAAAACCTCATGAGTTAGACAAAAATAAATTCTAACAGGTTTTTTGACTTCTGCAAAAGCGGTCAGTTAGCATACGTCAATTGTGGTCAAACTAGACATGTTCTGACATTTGAAACAGGAAGATAAGAAACGCCAGATGTCAGTGTGGTCAATCTGTCAGTTAAAAAGCAGAAGTGAGATAAACTTTTTCCCGGAAAAGGCCTAACCACAAAGTCACATTTCAACCTATTACACAGAAAAAAGATTAGCTTAACCACAAAAATTCACATCTTGTTCACACTCATGTCAGAGAAACATTTTCTGTAAAATATATATTTGAGGAGAACTCTAACCATGAATATTGGTTCATGATCTTCTTATACCTTACAACCATCATGCAGTTTCTGCGTGGGGGTATATCATAGTGACTCCATAACACGTGTAGGGAGCATTATCAATCAGTCACACAGGTAAAACTTGGAATTGGCTGTATTTTATCAGTCATAGTGGTGTATTCTGACCTGTTGATATGGGGGTGTATTTGCATCATCAGGTGCATCCTTTTATCTCTGATAATTGGTGCACTCCATGTCTCCCATGTGGCAGAGAGAGCTTGGTGAGATATTCATCACACTGGATGTGTGGAGCTCATGCCACACTAAAACCAGGAAGTGCGAGTGGATTTGCGTACCACCCGCTACTTTCAGCTTTCAAAGTTAATGCTGGCGTGTATGTGGAACACAGCTCTCTAGCGGCACGGAGGCTCGGGAAGGAATGAGTGAGCCCGCTCCCCCCCGCATAAGCAGCGTTGCTGTCAACATTCAGTTACAGGGAGATACATATATCTCTCTCCCAGGAGTAGAGGTCCGATCTACCACATGGTCTAGGGGACACGCCCCTTCACTCAAACCCTAGCTGGGGTGACGTGGGTTACAGGGAGATCCACTGCAGCTCCATAGATAGCAAGAGATGCAACGTCTACAGTGCAGTGAAGCCAGACCGATGGTACCTTTTGTGGCCCTCCTAACACACTTATGGTTGCAGGTTAACTCACCCACATGACCACCCATACAGTGTGTACAGCCAGAGTGTGTATGCCCGCACCCACTCGTGTCTTGGCATGACCACACACGATGCACCCCTGCACAGGGAAGGCAGCCATGCCGGATGCATTAGAAGCACACATTCATCCACATGTGTACAATTGCACCTAGATGCATGCTACATATACCCATGGGCATGTACTGACTATATGTGGGTAAGAGAGGCTCAGCCCCCACTACGCGCCAGTGTGTTTGGTGATTATCTGTCCTAGTAGTATGGCCGGACATCTCTAAAAAATAAATATATCTATCTATCTATATTTACATATATATATATATATATATATATATATATATATATATATATATATATATACACACCGTATTTGCCGGTGTATAAGGTGACTGGGCGTATAAGACGACCCCCTAATTTTCCAACTAAAATGTTGGTTTTGGGATATACTCGCCGTATAAGACGACCCCCTTCCAACTAGTCATGCCTCGCCTCACTGTGCCATTGCATGCCTCACTGTGCCATTGCATGCCTCACTGTGCCATTGCATGCCTCACCTCGACGATCCCATACCTTATCCCTGTATGCAGAGTCAGTCAGACCGCGGGCGTCCATTGTTCAAAAGCCGCGCCTCCTCATGCTGTTCCGTAATAGGCGGAACACTCATTTTCCCAGCAGAGCCTCTGTTTAGTGTTCCGCCTATTACGGATGCCCTCTCGTCCAAGGCCGAGGATGAGAAGACATCCGTGAAAGGCGGAACACTGAACAGAGGCTCTGCTGGGAAAATGAGTAGTAAGTCTTTAAATCCGTGAGTGCGTGTAAACAGTTGATTAAAAGTGCATCCTACACCTGTTCCCAGGCTTCACCACACGTGAGGCACTCTCACCCGTCGGGTCATCATTGTGGTGAGTTTTCACCCCGACGGGTGAGAGTGCCTCACGTGTGGTGAAGCCTGGGAACAGGTGTAGGATGCACTTTTAATCAACTGTTTACACGCTGTGAGGGGGTTAGCTCGGCAGCGGGTGTGTGTGACCCCCGGGATGGGCTCCCCACACAAAAACAGGCCCAGCAAACGGAGGTTGTGGTTTTCAAAATCAAAAAGGTGCGGTTTATTTTCTATTTACAGTGACAAAACACAGCAAAGCAAAAGAAACATAAACAAAATAAATCCTGGTCAACTTGACCTCTGACTAAACATACAGGTTTCCTAACTAACAACTGGGATCAGCCTAGTGCTGTCCTAGTCCCTAAGTCCCTGGTTTTAAATGTCCAAGCAAATAGCCACACAGGCTTTGTCTCACCGCACAGGGGTTCACTCTCCCTAGACAGTCCACACAGGTCTGGGTCCAGGCATGAGCTAACATCTAATGAAGCTGGGAGTTCTTATAGAGGCCTAAATGAGCTGACAAGCTTCAGCTGGTCTCATCAACTCCCTGTCTGCACGACGCCCCACACTCTCCCTAGAGGTATGAGTCATCCATGAGCCCACTATCCTCAGCTGGGCTTATACAACTCTCCACCTAGTTGTATAAGTCGGCGTAAAGCCTGAATCTGGGCGAAATATATCTACCCCCCTGGATGCAACCAGGTGACTTTACCTTCCTGCTGTCACATACCCCCCCTCTTGTTTTAACCTCGGGGTTGGAACACCAGCAATCAGGCATTCATGTACTCGAGACAAAGCATCCACATTCCCCATTTGAACGCCAGGGCGATGCTTTACTGTGAAGTTGAATTCCTGGAGGGCCAGGAACCACCTATTCACTCTTCTATTTGTTTCCTTGTTTTGAGCCATCCACTTTAACGGAGCGTGATCCGTAACCATGTCAAAGTGCCTACCTAGCAGGTAGTACCGAAGGGAATCTAGAGCCCACTTCACCGCTAAACACTCCTTTTCAACGGTGGCGTAATTTACCTCATGGGACTTCAACTTCCTGCTGAGGTAAATGACTGGGTGCTCTTCCCCGTTCCAGACCTGGGACAATACTGCTCCTAACCCCACATCTGACGCATCACTTTGTAAGACAAAGTCTTTAGAGAAGTCGGGTGAGTACAACACTGGCTGGCTACATAAGGCTTGTTTCAAGAATTGGAATGCTGCCTCAGCCTCGGGGGTCCATTTAATCATGACCGACCCTTTCCCCTTCGTCAGGTTGCTTAGGGGCACAGCCTTAGAAGCAAAGTGGGGAATGAATCGCCGATAATACCCAGCGATTCCCAGAAAGGCTCGTACCTGCTTCTTGCTGTTGGGACGTGGCCAACTCTGGATGGCCTCGACTTTGTTGAGTTGGGGTTTTATTACTCCCCTCCCAATGGTGTACCCAAGATATTTGGCCTCCTCCTGCCCAATGGTACACTTCTTGGGGTTAGCCGTAAACCCCGCTTCCCGAACAGAGTCCAGGACTGCTTGCACTTTTGTCAGATGTGAGGCCCAATCTGTGCTATGGACAATTACGTCATCCAGGTAAGCCGCAGCATACTTCCGATGGGGCCTCAGCATCTGGTCCATTTTCCGCTGGAATGTGGCCGGCGCATTCTGTAACCCGAACGGCATTCTTTTATATTGGAACGCCCCGTCTGGGGTTACAAATGCGGTTTTCTCTTTGGCCGACTTGGCCAGGGGGATTTGCCAATACCCTTTTGTGAGGTCAAGAGTCGTCATGTATCGGGCTGTTCCCAGCCGGTCGATCAACTCATCTATACGTGGCATGGGGTAGGTGTCAAATTTTGTAACTTTGTTCAACTGACGAAAATCGTTACAAAATCGCCAGCTCCCATCCGGTTTAGGCACCAACACAATGGGACTAGACCAATCACTTTGGGACTCCTCTATCACCCCTAAGTTCAGCATTTTCTGTACTTCCTCCCGTATTGCCTCCCGTCGGGCCTCTGGGATCCGATAGGGTTTTAACTTCACCCTTTCACCGGGTGGGGTAATAATGTCATGCTCTACCCCAGATGTTTGTCCCGGCAGCTCAGAGAATACCTCCTTGTTGCGAAGCACAAACTCCTTAACCTCCTGTTGTTGGGGTTGTGACAAGGTGGCTGCGATTCCAACCTCAGGAATCACGCAACCAGTTTGAGCTGGTGACCAAGTGTCTGCGACTAGGGACTCTCTATCCCTCCAGGCTTTCAACAGATTAACGTGATAGATCTGTTCGGGCTTTCGCCTTCCTGGTTGTCTGACCTTGTAATTCACTTTGCTCACTTTTTCCATTATCTCGTAGGGGCCTTGCCATTTGGCAAGGAATTTACTTTCAACCGTAGGGACAAGTACCAGTATCCTATCCCCCGGGGAAAAGGTACGGGTCTTGGCTCCACGGTTGTACACTCTCTGCTGTGCTAACTGCGCTTGGGCCAAATGTTCCTTCACGATGGGCATTACCTGTGCAATTCGGTCTTGCATCAGGGCGACATGCTCAATCACACTCCTGTGGGGAGAACTCTCACTTTCCCAAGTTTCCTTGGCAATATCCAACAGCCCTCTTGGGTGTCTCCCATACAGTAACTCAAAGGGGGAGAATCCCGTAGAGGATTGGGGCACCTCCCTAATAGCAAACATCAGATAAGGAAGTAGACAGTCCCAATCCTTTCCATCTCTATCCACCACTTTCTTCAACATTTGTTTTAGGGTTTTGTTGAATCTTTCAACCAGCCCATCGGTTTGGGGGTGATACACAGATGTACGTAATTGCATCACTTTGAACAATTTACATAGCTCCTTCATAACCCGGGACATAAAGGGTGTACCTTGGTCCGTAAGCAGTTCTTTACAAATACCCACCCGGCTAAACACAAGATATAGCTCTTTGGCTATGGTTTTGGCCGAGGTATTTCGGAGAGGGATCGCTTCTGGATAACGGGTGGCATAGTCCATTATAACTAATATGTACTGGTGCCCCCTAGCGGACTTGATTATAGGACCTACCAAATCCATGGCGATCCTCTCAAACGGGACCTCAATGATGGGTAGAGGGACCAGCGGGCTACGGAAATGTGGCATCGGGGCCGACCTCTGACACACAGGGCAGGAGGAACAATAATTTTCTATGTCCTTCATCACCCCCGGCCAATAGAATCTCTGTAATACCCTCTCTCGGGTTTTCTCTGTCCCCAGATGACCTCCAAGAATGTGCCCATGGGCCAACTCCAACACCAACTTCCTGTACGGTTTGGGCACCACAAGCTGCTCAATCGTTTCTTCTGCCCTTTTTGCCACCCGATACAGTAGGTCCTTCTCTACGCTGAAGTATGGGTAAGTGCAGGTATTATCTGGGTTCACTAACTCGCCATCTATTTTCACTACGTTTTCCCGTGCCTTTATTAGGGCGGGGTCTTTCAACTGTTCTGTGGCAAAGTTTTCCCTGTGAACCTCAAGATCAGAAAACTCCACAGACGGTAGGTTTTCGTCTGAGGAGGTGGGCTCCTCTCCAGTTTCTTGAGTCTCCCCTGCCAATACTGACAAGGGAAATTCCGGAGAGTCCTCACCACTCTCAGGGGAGTTCTGGCTATCACATTCCTGGTACATAGGGGCACCAGTGGGGGGCTCAGGATCATCCCACAGTTCCCAGAACTTCGGAAAATCCCTTCCCACAATGGCGTCATGCGGTAACTGAGATACTAAGCCCACTGGATGAGAGAGGGTACCTTTGGGGGTCTCGAAACACACTGTAGTCACTGGATACTCTCGGGTGTCCCCATGCACACAAATAACAGCTACCTTGCTATTCCCAGAGACCTCTGTTTTAACTAACTCAGCCTTTATCAGGGTCACAAGGCTACCTGAATCCAGCAATACCACAACATTTCTACCATTAACACACATTTTGCATAAATGTTTCTCAGTTCCTCGAATGGCAGTGCATGCGACTGTCGCACACAGCGACTGACGTCTGCCCGTCAGAAAGTCCCACTGCATGGGTTCCTCCACAACCGGGCAATTTGCTGCAATATGTCCCGCTTGCCGGCAGCGGTAGCAAACGATCCTTCTTGCCGCCTCTTGAGCCGCTGATTTCCCAGGCTGTTCTCGCCAAACTTGGGGTAGAGCTCCCACCCTCTCACTCTCTCCACCCTTACCCCTTGGAATCATCTTATCCGCCCCTGGGGATGGTCTGGTCTTAGGGTGGAAAGTCCGAGTGTCTCTGGAAGAGACCGTCAGGTTCTCTGTAGCCAAGTATTTCTCCACACGATCCACAAGACCATCGGCCGTCTCTGGGTCTCCATGGCTTACCCACTTTTGGATGGCAGTAGGAAGAGCTCTCAAAAACCGATCCATTACAACACGTTCCACAATCTTTGGTGCGGACAAAGTCTCTGGCTGTAGCCACTTTCTGCTCAGGTGAATGAGATCATACATTTGAGACCTGGGGGGTTTTCCAAGCTGGAAAGTCCAGTTATGCACACGCTGAGCCCGGACAGCCAGGGTGACACCCAGCCTTGCCAATATTTCAGCTTTTAGCATCACATAGTCTTTTGCTTGGTTAGGCTCTAGGTCATAGTAAGCTTTCTGCGATTCACCAGTTAACAGAGGAGCCACTAGTCCAGCCCACTGCTCCTCAGGCCACTTTTCTCTTTCAGCGGTCCTTTCAAATGTGGTCAAAAATACCTCTGGATCATCCTCTCCAGTCATTTTTGTCAATAAACGACTCACCCCAAAGGACGCGGTATTAGTGGGACGGCTTTCCTCACTGGTCTGCGGACATTGCTGCATTACTGCTTCCATCTGTTGTTGTAGTCTCTGCTCTTGCTTCTGCAACAGGTCTATGAAGCGGGCCTCAGATTGCTGCTGGGCTTGTTGCTGAGCCTCCAGACTCTGTTGCAAAGTTGCGGTTGTCTGCTGCTGGGCTGCAAGGCTCTGTTGATGAGCTTGCTGCTGGGCTGCGAAGTTCTGTTGTTGAGCTGCAAGGCTCTGTTGATGAGCTGCAAGGCTCTTTTGCAAACCTGCATTTGTCTGCTGTTGATTGGCATTTGCTAGAGCCAGCTGTTTCAGTATCTCCTCCATGCTGGCTTAAAAAAAACTGCCACTGGTTCTCCACCAACTGTGAGGGGGTTAGCTCGGCAGCGGGTGTGTGTGACCCCCGGGATGGGCTCCCCACACAAAAACAGGCCCAGCAAACGGAGGTTGTGGTTTTCAAAATCAAAAAGGTGCGGTTTATTTTCTATTTACAGTGACAAAACACAGCAAAGCAAAAGAAACATAAACAAAATAAATCCTGGTCAACTTGACCTCTGACTAAACATACAGGTTTCCTAACTAACAACTGGGATCAGCCTAGTGCTGTCCTAGTCCCTAAGTCCCTGGTTTTAAATGTCCAAGCAAATAGCCACACAGGCTTTGTCTCACCGCACAGGGGTTCACTCTCCCTAGACAGTCCACACAGGTCTGGGTCCAGGCATGAGCTAACATCTAATGAAGCTGGGAGTTCTTATAGAGGCCTAAATGAGCTGACAAGCTTCAGCTGGTCTCATCAACTCCCTGTCTGCACGACGCCCCACACTCTCCCTAGAGGTATGAGTCATCCATGAGCCCACTATCCTCAGCTGGGCTTATACAACTCTCCACCTAGTTGTATAAGTCGGCGTAAAGCCTGAATCTGGGCGAAATATATCTACCCCCCTGGATGCAACCAGGTGACTTTACCTTCCTGCTGTCACAACGCACTCACGGATTTAAAGACTTACTACTGTATCGTCACCTGAATGTTTTTATGCAAGTAGACATTTATCCAACTAAAGCGCTGTTTTATCAACTGGACTTTTATGTCTCAGGACTTTTTGATAACTTTTATTTAGATATAGCAATATACATATCTAATAGTCAATTGACCCATATAAGAGATATGTTAAAAGTATTTAAAAATCATACAAGAAACTTGTTAAAAAAAAAAAAAATGTTAGGCACAAATGGCTTAAAAACAATCAGGATGGGATTGGATAAATGAACCCCATTGATCCTGAGTGATACCTAAACCATCACTTAATACATATATTTAAGCAAACGGGAGCATATAGACTCATACCAATGCTAGCTACTCTTTTGCATGATAAAGTTGAAAAGCTATCGCCTAGATGTGCCACTCTAAAAAAAACCTAACTGTAGACCTATATCCCCAGGACATAGGGTGTACACATACATACATACACACATATATACACAACCTATATATATATATACAGGTCCTTCTCAAAAAATTAGCATATTGTGATAAAGTTCATTATTTTCTGTAATGTACTGATAAACATTAGACTTTCATATATTTTAGATTCATTACACACAACTGAAGTAGTTCAAGCCTTTTCTTGTTTTAATATTGATGATTTTGGCATACAGCTCATGACAACCCAAAATTCCTATCTCAAAAAATTAGCATATCATGAAAAGGTTCTCTAAACGAGCTATTAACCTAATCATCTGAATCAACTAATTAACTCTAAACACCTGCAAAAGATTCCTGAGGCTTTTAAAAACTCCCAGCCTGGTTCATTACTCAAAACCGCAATCATGGGTAAGACTGCCGACCTGACTGCTGTCCAGAAGGCCATCATTGACATCCTCAAGCAAGAGGGTAAGACACAGAAAGAAATTTCTGAACGAATAGGCTGTTCCCAGAGTGCTGTATCAAGGCACCTCAGTGGGAAGTCTGTGGGAAGGAAAAAGTGTGGCAGAAAACTCTGCACAACGAGAAGAGGTGACCGGACCCTGAAGAAGATTGTGGAGAAGGACCGATTCCAGACCTTGGAGGACCTGCGGAAGCAGTGGACTGAGTCTGGAGTAGAAACATCCAGAGCCACCGTGAACAGGCGTGTGCAGGAAATGGGCTACAGGTGCCGCATTCCCCAGGTCAAGCCACTTTTGAACCAGAAACAGCGGCAGAAGCGCCTGACCTGGGCTACAGAGCACTGGACTGTTGCTCAGTGGTCCAAAGTACTTTTTTCGGATGAAAGCAAATTTTGCATGTCATTCGGAAATCAAGGTGCCAGAGTCTGGAGGAAGACTGGGGAGAGGGAAATGCCAAAATGCCTGAAGTCCAGTGTCAAGTACCCACAGTCAGTGATGGTCTGGGGTGCCATGTCAGCTGCTGGTGTTGGTCCACTGTGTTTTATCAAGGGCAGGGTCAATGCAGCTAGCTATCAGGAGATTTTGGAGCACTTCATGCTTCCATCTGCTGAAAAGCTTTATGGAGATGAAGATTTCATTTTTCAGCACGACCTGGCACCTGCTCACAGTGCCAAAACCACTGGTAAATGGTTTACTGACCATGGTATTACTGTGCTCAATTGGCCTGTCAACTTTCCTGACCTGAACCCCATAGAGAATCTGTGGGATATTGGGAAGAGAAAGTTGAGAGACGCAAGACCCAACACTCTGGATGAGCTTAAGGCCGCTATCGAAGCATCCTGGGCCTCCATAACACCTCAGCAGTGCCACAGGCTGGTTGCCTCCATGCCACGCCGCATTGAAGCAGTCATTTCTGCAAAAGGATTCCCGACCAAGTATTGAGTGCATAACTGAACATAATTATTTGAAGGTTGACTTTTTTTGTATTAAAAACACTTTTCTTTTATTGGTCGGATGAAATATGCTAATTTTTTGAGATAGGATTTTTGGGTTTTCATGAGCTGTATGCCAAAATCATCAATATTAAAACAAGAAAAGGCTTGAACTACTTCAGTTGTGTGTAATGAATCTAAAATATATGAAAGTCTAATGTTTATCAGTACATTACAGAAAATAATGAACTTTATCACAATATGCTAATTTTTTGAGAAGGACCTGTATATATATATATATACACAGTGCCTTGCGAAAGCATTCGGCCCCCTTGAACTTTTCATCCTTTTGCCACAATTCAGGCTTCAAACATAAAGATATAACATTTTAAATTTTTGTGAAGAATCACCAACAAATGGGACACAATTGTGAAGTGGAACGAAATCTATTGGATATTTGAAACTTTTTTAACTAAGAAAAAAATGAAAAGTGGGGCGTGCAAAATTATTCGGCCCCCTTGCGTTAATACTTTGTAGAGCCCCCTTTTGCTGCAATTACAGCTGCATGTCGCTTGGGGTATGTCTCTATCAGTTTTGCACATCGAGAGACTGAAATTCTTGCCCATTCTTCCTTGCAAAACAGCTCGAGCTCAGAGAGGTTGGATGGAGAGCGTTTGTGAACAGCAGTTTTCAGCTCTTTCCACAGATTCTCGATTGGATTCAGGTCTGGACTTTGACTTGGCCATTCTAACACCTGGATACGTTTATTTGTGAACCATTCCTTTGTAGATTTTGCTGTATGTTTGGGATCATTGTCTTGTTGGAAGATAAATCTCCGTCCCAGTCTCAGGTCTTTTGCAGACTCCAACAGGTTTTCATCCAGAATGGTCCTGTATTTGGCTGCATCCATCTTCCCCTCAATTTTAACCATCTTCCCTGTCCCTGCTGAAGAAAAGCAGGCCCAAACCATGATGCTGCCACCACCATGTTTGACAGTGGGGATGGTGTGTTGAGGGTGATGAGCTGTGTTGCTTTTACGCCAAACATATCATTTTACATTGTGGCCAAAAGTTCGATTTTGGTTTCATCGGACCAGAGCACCTTCTTCCACATGTTTGGTGTGTCTCCCAGGTGGCTTGTGGCAAACTTTAGACGAGACTTTTTATGGATATCTTTGAGAAATGGCTTTCTTCTTGCCACTCTTCCATAAAGGCCAGATTTGTGCAGTGTACGACTGATTGTTGTCCTGTGGACAGACTCTCCCACCTCAGCTGTAGTTCTCTGCAGTTCATCCAGAGTGATCATGGGCCTCTTGGCTGCATCTCTGATCAGTCTTCTCCTTGTCTGAGCTGAAAGTTTAGAGGGACAGCCAGGTCTTGGTAGATTTGCAGTGGTCTGATACTCCTTCCATTTCAAAATGATCGCTTGCACAGTGCTCCTTGGGATGTTTAAAGCTTGGGAAATCTTTTTGTATCCAAATCCGGCTTTAAACTTCTCCACAACAGTATTACGGACCTGCCTGGTGTGTTCCTTGGTCTTCATGATGCTCTCTGCGCTTTCAACAGAACCCTGAGACTATCACAGAGCAGGTGCATTTATACAGAGACTTGATTACACGCAGGTGGATTCTATTTATCACCATCAGTCATTTAGGACAACATTGGATCATTAAGAGATCCTCGCTGAACTTCTGGAGTGAGTTTGCTGCACTGAAAGTAAAGGGGCCGAATAATTTTGCACACACCACTTTTCAGATTTTTATTTGCTAAAAAAGTTTAAAATATCCAATAGATTTCGTTCCACTTCACAATTGTGTCCCACTTGTTGGTGATTCTTCACAAAAAATTTAAATTTTATCTCTTTATGTTTGAAGCCTGAAATGTGGCAAAAGGATGAAAAGTTCAAGGGGGCCGAATACTTTCGCAAGGCACTGTATGTATGTGTATATATATATATATATATATATATATATATATACACACACACACAGTTGCAAAAGAAAGTATGTGAACCCTTTTGGAATGATATGGATTTCTGCCCAAATTGGTCATAAAATGCTATCTGATCTTCATCTAAGTCAGAACAATAGACAATCACAGTCTGCTTAAACTAATAACACACAAAGAATTAAATGTTACCATGTTTTTTTTTAACACACCATGTAAACATTCACAGTGCAGGTGGAAAAAGCATGTGAACCCCTCGACTAATAAAATCTCCAAGAGCCAATTGGAGTGAGGTGTCAGCCAACTGGAGTCCAATCAATGAGATGAGATTGGAGGTGTTGGTTACAGCTGCCCTGCCCTATAAAAAAAAAACACTCGCCAGTTCTGGGTTTGCTTTTCACAAGAAGCATTGCCTGATGTGAATGATGCCTCACACAAAAGAGCTCTCAGAAGACCTACGATTAAGAATTGTTGACTTGCATAAACCTGGAAAGGGTTATAAAAGTATCTCCAAAAGCCTTGCTGTTCATCAGTCCGCAGTAAGATGCATTGTCTATAAATAGAGAAAGTTCAGCACTGCTGCTACTCTCCCTAGGAGTGGCTGTCCTGTAAAGATGACTGCAAGAGCACAGCGCAGACTGCTCAATGAGGTGAAGAAGAATCCTAGAGTGTCAGCTAAAGACTTAAAAAAGTCTCTGGCATATGCTAACATCCCTGTTAGCGAATCTACGATACGTAAAACACTAAAGAAGACTGGATTTCATGGGAGGATACCACAGAGGAAGCCACTGCTGTCCAAAAAAACATTGCTGCACGTTTACAGTTTGCACAAGAGCACCTGGATGTTCCACCGCAGTACTGGCAAAATATTCTGTGGACAGATGAAACCAAAGTTGAGTTGTTTGGAAGAAACTCAACACTATGTGTGGAGAAAAAGAGGCACAGCACACCAACATCAAAACCTCATCCCAACTGTGAAGTATGGTGGTGGGGGCATCATGGTTTGGGGCTGCTTTGCTGCGTCAGGGCCTGGATGGATTGCTATCATCGAAGGAAAAATGAATTCCCAAGTTTATCAAGACATTTTTTATATATTTCAGTTCCAAGGACACCCATTGTTCTGAGGAGGGCAGCAAGACCAGGGACATTCCATGCATAAAAGGTTGACTGCACCACTTAATCTTAGACATAGCACCCAAGCGTGGGAGAATTGTTTTGCATGTTTACTGGGAACTAACTGCCACTAACAACAACAGTGACACTAATACTATGATCAGGGATTATACTATACACCAGAGGTCTTTAATTAAAATTCAAGGAGGTCCGGTCACTAAAATTTTCTTTGGGCAGAGGTCCGAATCTCAAGTGCCCATTTGTCCCCATCACAGTGCTTATTTTTTTTATTTTTTTTATTTTTTTTTATCAAATAATTTTTTTTTTTTATTTCTTTATCACTTCATTTATACATACATCCATTTCAATCCTGTGTTACAATACAAATATGCCTTAACTTATATTATACATTCTCCAACTCATTCCCATTTCCCGACCCCGCCCCCCTCATCCCCCGTGCCCCCCCCCTTCAATCCATTTATTCCATATATTATTAAATTTCTTTTTGTTACCTCTTTTAGTGTATATAAATTCTTCTTTTCTTATTGTGTCATTTATTACCTCCTCCCATTCTGTTACTGTAGGGGGGCTTACCGCTTGCCATTTCTGTGCAATAAGTTTCCTTCCCTGAAACAGGCATCTCCTAATCGCTATATGCTCGCCCTTTGAAGGTACCCTCTCTTCCACCAGGCCCAGCACACATAGCCTCGCCTCCAGCTGTAGTGATGTTCCAAATGTTCTATTAATCTTTTCGACTATTTGCTTCCAATATTGGTACAGCTTGGGGCATCTCCAGACCATGTGTATTAGATCTCCTTTATCCTGTCCACATCTCTGGCATCCTGGGTCTGGTCTCCTGCCAAATTGGAACATTCTTTGGGGCGTGTGGTATGCCCTATATATCAGATATAGCTGAGACATATACTGGGAGGGAGACATTGACAATTCGGGGCCTATAACCAGTATTTGTTCCCATTGGTCTTGTGAAATTGTGCCCACATCCTTCTCCCATTTCTCCCTAATTTTATTAGCCATGATCTCACTTTGATCTGTCCTTTCTAGGGAGTCATAGATGGTTGAGATTACTCCTCTTGCGTCCTCAGTGTTTACTAAGTTTCGGAAGATGGCCATGTTATTCCATTCCGGTATCCTATTTCCAAATTGTGCATTTAACGCATGTCTGATTTGTAAGTATCTATAGAAAGATCTATTTGGGACCGAGAACTCCTCTCTTATTTCTTGAAATGTTTTTATTCTGCCAACAGCAAATAGTTGTTCCAATAAATGTATCCCTAGTCTGTCCCACTAATCAACCTTTCCCATGCTTTTAAGTTCTTGTAGGTTGCTATTATCCCAAATAGGGGAGAATTCAGAGAAACCTGTGTATCCTAGAATCTTCTTCCCCTCTTTCCAACATTTTACCATTAATTGGACTGTGGGGCATTTAGACTGAAATGAATCTGCCTCCACTGCCTCAACTTCCGTGTCATGGCTTGTGTCATTCAGGACTACACTGGGTCCTCTCTGATTACTATTCCTCATATGCTGCAGCTGAGCCGCCAAGAAATAAAATCTGGGGTTCGGGAGAGCGAGACCCCCCTTCTCCCTTGGATATTGCAGGGCTCGGAGCGAGATTCTCGCTATTCCCCCCTTCCAGATCAATTCCCTGAAAACCCCTTCTATCTTCCTGAACCACCGTTTGGGGATCCATACTGGGGAATTATGTAGAATATATAAGATTTGCGGCATCCACACCATTTTTATCAAATTACTCCTTCCTACTACAGATAGGGGAAGCCGATTCCAGAACCTGCATTTTTGTTTCATCTTTACCAGTAATGGCACTAGATTTCCCCCTATATAGTGCCCAGGATCCTTTGTCATGTTTATTCCTAGGTATCTTATCTGGGGTACTACCTTCACTTGGTCTATCTGCCCTCTCAAGGGCTCTAGCGGCAGGAGGGCGGATTTCTCCCAGTTTATTGTTAGACCGGAAAATCTCCCAAATTCCCCTATAATATTCATTGCTGTCGCCAGTGAGGCCTGTGTATCCCCCAGAAAGAGTAGGATGTCATCCGCATATAATGCGACTTTCTCCTCTCCTAGCTTTCTTTTTGAATCCTTTTATCCCCGGAGATGCCCTTATTGCAGTGGCTAGTGGTTCCATGGCCAGGGCGAAAAGCAGGGGCGACAGCGGGCATCCCTGTCTTGTCCCCCTGGCCAGTCTAAACCAGTCTGAGCACTCACCATTGACCCTTACCTTTGCCCTGGGATTCCCATATAATAACCTAACCCATTGAGTAAACTTAGGGCCAAATCTGTACTCTTCTAACACCTTCCACAGGTATTGCCACTCAAGGCTATCAAATGCCTTTGTGGCATCCAGGGACAAGATTGCTCTTGCCTCTCTTTCTACTACTGGCAACTGGATATTTAGGAATGTTCTTCTGATGTTAGAGCTAGTAGACCTTCCTGGTATAAATCCTGTTTGATCAGGATGTACCAGTTTTGTAACTATCCTATTTAGTCTTGTTGCCAGTATTTTAGCCAGGATTTTGGTGTCAGCGCACAGGAGTGATATTGGTCTATAGGAATTTGCCTCTAGTTGATCTTTCCCTTCCTTTAATAGTGTTATTATAGTTGCCTCTTCCATGGACCCAGGCATTTTCCCTGCATCCGCCGCCCAGTTAAATACTTCCAGCAATTTTGGAAGCAGCACCTCACTGTAGGTTTTATATATTTCTATTGGGAGACCGTCAGGACCCGGTGACTTTTGACCCGCCATTTCTTTAGTTGCCAATTGTATCTCTCCCAGTGTCAGAGGTGCCTCCAGCTCTTCCTTATCTTGCTCTGTCAGCCGATGTATTTTCAGGTCGGTAAAGAAAGTGACCATTTCCCCTTCACTGTTGTTATGCCAATTGCTGCTATACAGATTCTGGTAATACCTTTTGAACACCTGCATTATTTCTGGTGTGTCTCTCTTAATCTCCCCGTTCTCATCATGAATCGCCGGTATAATGGTAGGGGAATTGTCGGCCCTCGCGGCCAAGGCGAGAATTCTCCCCACTCTCTCACCCTCACCAAACAAACTCTGTTTCTGAAATAGTTTTTTGTTTTCCGCCTTTCTTCTTATTATTTTTTTATATTCCTCCTGCGCTTCTAGCCATTTCTTATGTTCCTCTAGGCTTGGGTTATTTATATAACAGATCTCTGAGCTCCTTATCTTTTCACTCGCCGCAAGTTCTGTGGCACACGTTTGTTTTTTAATAAGCGATATTTTTTGGATCAGGATTCCCCGCAGGAATGCTTTCAGAGTATCCCAAATTATTCCCATCGAGGCAGAGCCGGTATTTACTTCTATAAATTCTTTCAGACTGCCATTTATTCCCTCCGGCTCTTTGATAACCTCTAACCAGAATGGATTTAACTTCCAGTCCCTTTTATTATATCCTCTATTCGTCTTTATTTCAAAGGTCATTGAAGAGTGGTCCGATATGCTTCTGGGGTCGTATACCACCTCTCCCAACACCCCCATTGCCTCTTTATTGCAGAGTACGAGGTCTATCCTGGACAGAGTCGAATGTGTCCTTGAGTGGCAGGAGAATTGTTTTTCCACTGGGTGCCTCCTTCTCCACACATCTATCAGGCCCATCTCCCCACAAAATTGAGAAAGGGGGCTATCAGCCTGTGCAGGGGGGGCACCCACCGGAAATTTATCTGTTTTTATTCATGGTCATATTAAAATCCCCCGCCACTATTACCGGTACTCCCGGTCTGTCCATGATAAACTCCATCAAATCCCACAGTATTTCTATCCCGAACGGAGGGGGGATATATATACCTGCCACCACACATTCCTTTGTTTCTATCCGGCAATGAAGAAACACATAGCGTCCCTCAATATCAGTCTTACAGTGGCTGCAGGAGAACACCATCCCTGAGTCTATCAGCACATTCACCCCCCTCGAATAGGAGGTGTGTGTGGAATGGAATTGTGTCTGATATTTCTTATGTTTTAGCAAGTTGACGGTTCCCTTATCCAGGTGTGTTTCCTGCAGACACAGTATTTTGATATTATTACTATTGGCGTCTGCAAAAATTACCTGTCTCTTTATTGGGTCTTTTACCCCTCGGACATTCCATGAGCGTACCTTAATGCCTATTCCCTGATTAGGAAGACTCTTCTCGCTATTATATTTCGGCATCCTCCCCTACTATTTCTTCCCTTTTTAGAATACCTCCCACCTTACCCGCCTTAACCATGTATGCCTTGATAATGTCAGGTTACAAAAACGTGTTTTTTGTGGATCTACTCTTTCTAGTGCCCTATACAACCATACCTTCCTTCTCACTTCCCCCCCTCCTCCCCTTCCCCACCCCCTACCCCCATAAACCAAAGACATATTTTAGTGAGTTCATTCATCATTATGTGCCTTTCACATCGACTCCCTACTCTCCCTACCCCTCCCCCCCCTCCAACCCCCCTCCCCCGCCCTATTTGGGGCCCTTGTGGAGGGCCTCTACAGTGACCAGATTCCCCTTTTGCTGTGTGATCTTCCCCCCTCCCCCCTCTTAGCACTTCCCTTCGTGTTCCTCGTGTATTCCTTTCTCTAGTGTTTCTCTTCCATTTTGCTTGACATCTAGTGTTTTTTTCTCCACCTCTGTGCCACTCTCCACAAAAACCGAACCATTTCCGACAACCCCTTCCTCCCTCCCGCTCCCCCCCCCCGCTCCTATATCAAAACCACGACAAAAAAGGAAATAAGAAAAAAAAGAAAACAAGATCAAAAGGAAACCCAGGCAACCAGGGAGAGGAAGAAAAAAAAAAAGGGAGGAAATATAGGATAAGAGTCTGAATTCTGTACTATAAATCAGTGACTGTTTCCAATTTCCTAGGTTTCCCCTTCTTTAGTGTTCATCCAGGACGTCAATTCCGCAGGTGTGTTAAAGAATATATTTGCCCCATTTATAGTTATTCGCAGACGTGCCGGGTAAAACATTGCGTATTTAATCCCCTTTTCTTGTAGTCTTTGTTTCCCTTCAAAAAATTTAGCCCTTTGCCTCTGCAACTCTGGGGAAAAGTCTGGGTAAAATGAAATTTTAGTGCCATTGACCAGGACCTCTTTCATCTCTCTGGCTTTTTGGAGGATTGTAACTTTATCTGGAAAGTGCAAAAATTTAATAAGCATAGGTCTGGGGCGCCCTCCCTCAGCTGGGGCTCTGAAAGGTACTCTGTGGGCCCGCTCAATGGAAAAATGCTTTGATAGACAGTCCTGTCCAAATACCCCCAAAAGCCACAGTGCTTCTTTACATCAGGTGTTCCCATCACAGCACCCCTTTACATCAGATGTCCCCCATCACAGGGCCCCTTTACATCAGATGTCCCCCATCACAGGGCCCCTTTACATCAGATGTCCCCCATCACAGGGCCCCTTTACATCAGATGTCCCCCATCACAGTGCCCCTTTACATAAAAAAATATGCCCAGCAGTGTGCACAATATAAGTATGCCCATTAGTGATCACTAGCTAACATGTGGCCCACATACCTTGAATGAGGGCACAACTGAAGGGGCGGAAGCTGCAAGATAAGGAGAGATGGGAACTGCGAGTAGCAGGGGGGGCGCGGCGCGCACGTGGCATCACGCCCCTACTCGCAAGGAGAGTCCGGACCAGGTGTCATCTCGTCAGAACACTGGGAACCGCGAGCAGCAGGGGGGCGGGGCGCGCACGTGACGTCACGCCCCTACTTGCGGCCATGCAAGCTTTTTTTTTTTTTTCAATTAATGTTTTTTTATTTATATAAAGCAGTTCACAGGTCATAAAAATACAGATACAAAAAGATAATGGACACATGCCAAAAGACAGCAGCTTATGTTATACAAGGGGTAAGCATAGTGGGCAAGGGCCCGTGGGCCGGGAAATGAAAGGGCCCACACCTTCAATGGCAATGTCTACAAACATAATACAGTGGGCAGTATCTAACAGTGAGGAGCACCAACACGACTGCATCAGTATTCTGCAACATTAGAAAAGGAAAAGATCAGAGGAGAGGAAAAAGAAAGGGGGGTGAGAAAAGAAAGAGGAAAAAAAAAAAAAAGGGAGAGAAGGTCTAGGTTATCGCGTCTGCTCCTACGCCCGCTCCCGGCACGTCCTCCTGCCGACGCCACTCCCTCCAGACCTCATCATGGTCCTCCAGCCTATCACGTATCCTGGCTGTCATCCTCTCCATGAGCTTCCACGTCTTTGATCCTGGAGTACAGGGCCTCTTGGGACGGGGGTACGGACTTCTTCCAGTTGAGGGCTACTAGGCATCTGGCTGCCGTCAAAATATGTCTAAGTCGTTTTTTGTAGGGCTTGGCAACTTTAGGCTGCTCAAGGCCCAGCAAAAACAGTTTGGGTGTCAGGGGAATTGGTACCTCCAGGAGGCGGGTCAGTAGTTGTTGTGTGGATTGCCAGAACGGGACCAAGAGGGCACAGGGACCAGTACACCTGGAAGAGAGAGCCTCTGTCCCGCAGGCAGCGCCAGCAGCAATCGGAAGTGGAGGGGTCAATTTTATGGAGTATATCTGGGGTCTGGTACCAAAAAAAAAAAAAGAATCTTGTACGAGTTTTCCCTGTACAGGGTGCATAGGGAGCTTTTAGCAGCTTGCCTCCAGACGGCCTGCCATGCCTCCTCTGACAGCACCTCTCCCAGCTCTCTCTCCCATCGCAGCATGTAAGCATGTTTCCCGTGAGATGGGATGTTAAACTCATTCAAAATCTGGTACATGTCTGTGATCTGTCCCCTCCTGTGGCGTCCACCCAAAACAATATGTTCAAACGTGAAGGGGGGCGAGAATTGAAGTTGAGGGGCTATGGTCTGGGCGAAATGCCTGATCTGCAGGTAACAATAAAACACCTGTCGTGGCAAGTCGTGTTTGGTTTGGAGCTCCGAGAATGTCAGCAGTCTACGGGATCTTGGGTCAACCAGATGACCGAAGTGGAATAAATTCCGCCAGGACATCTGGTGGGTTAGGCTGTCTGGTATTTTAGGATTGCAGATGAAGGAGTTCATCAGTGAACATTTTGACATGAGGTCTGTTTCACGGGACAGCTTGCGCCAGAGCCCTCGAAGCAAGGACATGGAGCCCAATAGGCCATCGGGGTCCACCTCCACATTTGCATCCCATAGGAGGCTATTAGGGTGTACTGGGGCTAACCAAATATTTTCCACCTCCGTCCATTTATTGTAGGACCTCTGGGGAAACCAGGAGACAACCGCACGTAGCTGGGCTTCTTGGTAGTAGCGGACAAAGTTAGGGAACCGTGCAAGCTTTTAATTTCCGAGACCTGCGGTGAGGAGCAGGGGGCGGGCACACGCACGCAGTGTCACTGGTTTCTGGGGATACCCACGGTTGTGGACATTTATGATTATACTGGCGGTTCGGGCAGAAGCGTCACTCGGTCCGGACTCGGGCTGCCGTTTAGTGGGGTGGGATACATTCAGCTGTCAATATTCTTGTAATTCAGCTCTAGGTCAGGGAGGGGGAGGGTGTAAATACACCAATTTCACTGTCAGGCTCTAATTACACCCAGCGTTTGGTATGGGGCATTTTGGCACATTGAATTTTGCTTTTTTTTTGCTATCCCGAGTTTGTTGCGCGCAACAAAATAACTTTTTTCTTCTGCTTTTGGGGTGCCATTATTTATTGCCATCGAAAGTGCAACCAGTTCATTTTAGGTGTATACTTAGACTCCCAGGGACACATTTCTTCTGTTTTCATTACTACAGTTCTGCTTCACATAAGCTGTTATGTGATCACTCAACAACTTCTCTTGCGCTAGTATGCACGCTCTGCCAGATAATTAATCAGAGGTACAGTAATGGTAACTTGGTACATAGCGAAGCTTAAATTTTAGAAGGAAAAAAAGCCTTTAAGGCTGAAGTGTGTCAGAGCCAAATGACTTTGGCAAGGATTTGCTTTTTATTTATTTTTTTCACATGTACTATTTATAAGCCTAGTACACACTAGTAGTTTTTCTGTTGGACCGACTGCAGTACACACGGGCTGAATGTCGGCTGGTTTCCATTGAACCTACCGATGCTGCCCAAAATTTGGCCTGTGTGTACTGGGCTTTACACAGAGACGTGACACAAAAGGGATTTGCGTATTGGGTTCGCCCACCATTCACTGCAGATCGCTGTACTAACACAAGCAATGTTTGTGTGGCAATCTCCCCTGCTGTGCTTTTGTATTCAAATATGTATTCTATGTCCAAATGTCGGCTGCTTCCTGCTGAACCACCCAATATTTGGATCTTGTATACCCAGCTTTACTACTTTTATTTGTATGTGTCTTGTGCTGCCTGTTAAAAACTTTACTTTTTGTAAGTTTAAAATGAAGTACTGTACATGTTCATTTGAAGCTGTTTTGTATTGTTAGGCCACTGACTCAGTAAAGCCCCATACACACGGACCAAATGTCGGAAGACAACGGGCCGGTTAAAAAATAAATATAAATGTCCAACATTTGGCCCGTGTGTATGTCAGTCTGTGCGACAGAAGCTGGCTGTGCATGCTGGAAAACCAGCAGCCAAAAGACACCCGATCAGCGCTCTCAGCCAATGGCAGAGAGTGCTGAGCGGAGTGTTCTGGCCGGGGAGGGCATCCCCCTGTCAGAACACAACAACTCAGCGGTGAAGATGGATGGAGTAACCTCGCAGCCAAGTAAATGAGGGGAAGCTTTGCTAACTTCCATCATCCAATCATGTGCAAGCAAACAGTTTTTTGTTTGCTTTTATTACCTTGCATGTGATTGCTTAATGTGAAGATTTACCTCATTTACTAAGCTCTGGAAGCAACTGTACTTCCAACGTTTACAGCCTATTTTAGTAAATCAGCACGATTGTGTTAGTAGTTTCTACATTTTGTGAAAAGCTTGGCTCAAGTAACTGCATTTTATACAGTTGTTGCATTTATTTCTTGTGTTTTGCTTTTTAGGTGTGACTCACAATATTCCTTTACTCCGTGAGGTGATCATTAATTCTCGTTTTATCAAAGGGGATATTACTACAAAATTTCTACCTGAAGTTTATCCAGATGGTTTTAAAGGTATTTTTTGGTTTTGAATCCAAACATAAATGGTGACATTGCACATTATTGGGTTTATCATTTGAAAAAAATAAATGTAAATGACGGTTTAAATATATTAGATATATGTATATATTTATGTATTTCTCTTTCATTCATTGAAAGACACAGTGCTCCATATTCAAAACCATAGGATTATATCGCCCTCTACAGGAGTAGGACACTAGGCAGAAAAGGCACGTTGCTATGCCTTTGAGCAGTCCTAGCTGGAACTAGACATTTCTCTGCTATAGGCCTTCAGTTTTTTTGTTTTTTTTTGCCTAGTCAGGAGTAAGGACCTATATCCCTGACAGGATCTTTGGTCCTGGCAATTTTTTCCTTTTACATTTTTTTATTTTTTTTTCCTGTGTGATATGCAATCAACTCCTGGACTTAGCAACGGGCTGGATAGCTAGATCCAGTGGTACCCTCAGTCTGGCCAGCGAGCTCCGCACTGGGTCGGCCACGACATAACCCCACTGGACGGGGGCTGGCCTGTGAGTTAAATTCCTTGCGAGGTCGCATACGACCAGGTCTTGGCCCGAGTCACAGCATTCTGCCCGTTTCCATGGTGAGGGGTCCAGTCTGGAGTGGTGCCCATCTGGTTCTGAGGTATGGTGAGTAGGATGTCCCCCTTTCCCCCGAATGGGGTATGGGGTGGATGCAGGCACCCCCCTGGGATGGTCAGACCTGCAGGTTCCCCCCAGGCCCCCCTTCTGTTTTGTGTGGCCTCTGTCTTTCCTGAAGGTCTTAGTCCTCAGTATTCTCAATCGAGATTAAGAGATTAAGGAAATTATGTGGCCCTTGTGGGCGGAGCCTTGCACGGCCATGCTTTTTTCAGATAGTGACAGCGGATACGGAGAGAAGATCCCTGTCCCGTCATATGGCGGGGGGCTGGCAGCGGGAGGAAAGCTGCAGATGCTGGATCATGTTAAATTTTCCTAGCTAAAAACCAGTGGAACATGTAATATGTTTGAAAAGTGAACTTATCCTTTAACCACTTCAGCCCCGGACCATTTGGCTGCCAAATGACCGGGTCACTTTTTGCGATTCGGCACTGCTTTGCTTTAACTGACAATTGCGCGGTCTTGCGACTTGGCTCCCAAACAAAATTTACGTCCTTTTTTTCCCACAAATAGTTTTCTTTTGGTGGTATTTGATCACCTCTGCATTTTTTATTTTTTGCACTATAAACAAAAATATAGCGACAATTTTGAAAAAAAAAGCAAATTTTTTTACTATTTGCTATAATAATTATCCCCAAAAAAAATATTTTTCCTCAGTTTAGGCCGATACGTATTCTACATATTTTTGGTAAAAAAAATCGCAATAAGCGTTTGATTGGTTTGCGCAAAAGCTATAGCGTCTGCAAAATAGGGGATAGTTTTATGGCATTTTTATAAAAAAATTTTTTTTACTAGTAATAATGGCGATCAGCGATTTTTATCATGACTGTGACATTATGGCGGACACATCGGACACTTTTGACGCCATTTTGGGACCATTGTCATTTATACAGCGATCAGTGCTATAAAAATGCACTGATTACTGTGTAAATGACACTGACAGTGAAGGGGTTAACCACTAGGGGGCTAGGAAAGGGTTAAGTGTGTCCTAGGGAGTGATTCTAACTGTCTGGAAGATGGGCTAGCAGTGACACGACACTGATCACTGCTCCCAATGAGAGGGAGCAGACTATCAGTGTCTTGTCACTAGGCAGAACGGGGAGATGATGTGTTTACACTGGCATCTCCCCGTTCTTCAGCTCCGTGGCACGATCGCGGGCACCCGGCGGACATCGAGTCCGCAGGTCCCGCGGTCACGGAGCTCGGGGCAGGCACGCGCGCACACGGCGGCAAATGCAAGGTGACGTTACTTTGGGCAGCCGTGCCATTCTGCTGAAGTATATCTGCAGGAAGCGGTCGGCAAGTGGTTAAACACCAAAAAGTAGAACTTCCGCTCATCGGATTCCTCCTCCCCCCCCCTCCGGTGCCACAATTGGCACCTTTCAGGGGGGAGGGGGAACAGGATACCTGTCAAAGACAGGTATCCTTTACCACTTCCTGGAGTCGGGCTGCGGCCGTGACGTCACCGCAGGGCTCCCTCCTCCTCCTCCCCTGGCCGTCGGGCTAATAGGAGAGAGGAGCGGGCCTCATGCAAGCGCAGTAGGGTTCCCGGCGTGAAGCCGAACGGCTACACTGCCGGGTTCCCTTATACGCAATGGCGACAGAAGCACCCGACAGCTGATGAGAATCATCAGCCGCGGTGCCGACATCGAGGGACTGCAGGACAGGTAGGTCTCCATTTATTAAAAGCCAGCAGCTACAGTATGTGTAGCTGCTGGCTTTTTAATTTTATTTATTTTTTTCTGTCACAGGCCGGAACACCCCTTTAATGTACACATTGAATATGTTCCTTTCTTCAATGATTCTGCTGATAGAAAGTTTGAGACACTCTTAGGTTTCATTCACACTTGTAGAACTCCAAAGTTGCATGATTTCCAGTGCGCATTTGGAGCAACTTTACAGTCTCTGGCACTAAGTTGCATAAAAATTGAGTGCAGGCACCTTTTCAAAGTTAAGAACAAGGAGAAGCACACCGCTCCAGGCAGAATCAGGTGCAAGGTAGATCACAAGTGCAGACCTCAGCTCACCACCGTGGAAGACGAATAAAACTAAAAATTGGTCGCACACCGGAACTCCAACTTATCCTGATGTCATTTTTATTGTCAAAACGGTTGTTTACAACCAACCTATCGCTTGTGAAACGCGTCTACCATTGCCTGTATCTGTCTGACCCTTTTGACACAAAAGACGACATCAAGATAAGTTGGAGTTCCAGTGTGCGACAAATTTTTTGTTTTATACCTTTTCAAAGTTGCTGTGGCCTAAACAGGTGCCATTGAAAATAATGGACTGTTGCGACTTTGTATCCAAAGTAGCATGACAAGCCACACAAGAGTGAATGGAGCCTGAAAGTATATTTTAATTCTAACAGTCATGACACAAGTCTCCAAATGGCTCTGGTTTCTGTTCATATGTGCAAAATCTTGTGGCTCAAAGGCTGTCAGCCGAGGTTGACTGTAAAAGATGCCACACACCTCTCTTTGTAGGAGGATTTATCTTTGGCGAGGCCCTTGACAAATTCATTAAAGATCCTACAGGAGGAACGGTAAATTTCTTTCAGGTGCTTCTACCTCCTCAAAATGCAGTGCACTTCAATGTTCCGCCCAGGCTTTACTAAGTCAAAATTCTGCCCTTTACAGACATGGAACACAAAATCCATCAAATGCACCCCAGAGCCCTCTTGCTAATGAAGGGATGCCCTCCCTCCTAAAAGTAGAGGATATCTGTCCGTCTGCCTTTCTCTTGGTCACGGAGGTCCCAGACCTGTGGGTTTAACCACTTAACGACCGCCCCATGTACATATACGTTGGCAAAATGGCACGGACAGGCACAATCACGTACCTGTACGTGACTGCCTTCGTATGGGTGGGGGGTCCGATCTGACCCCCCTCCGATACATGGGGCGGCCGGCATCGGTTCGGGAGTGATCCGTGATGAGGGGGCGGCCATTGGTTTCTGGCCACCCCCTTGCGATCGCTCTCAGCGAATGAGAAGCTTCCTCTGCCTGTGTAATGTATACACAGGCAGGAGGAAGTGATATCTCTCTCCATGTGGCGCTCACATAGACCGGAGCGCTGTGGAGAGAAGACATCAGGTTAGTGCACAAACAGTACACTGACACCAGGACACATAGGCACACGATCGCCCCCCCAGTCACCCCCAGATCACCCCCCAGTCCCCAGTCAGTGTCACTGATTGCAGTGATCATTTATTTACTAATCACTGCAAACAGTGTCATCTGTGATAGTAAAAGTGTCAGGGCAGTTAGTGTTAGGTCCAGGGTAGCCCCCAACCCCCCCTAATAAAGGTTTAACTCCTTGATCGCCCCGCAGGTAACCCTTTCACCCCCTATCACTAAGCAATCGTTTTTTTGATCACTGTATTGGTGTCGGTGGTGCCGCTAGGTAGTCAGTTATTTTTTTAGGTTCGCCGCCAGGTTTTTATAGCATCAGGTACCCCCATGTATTACCTAATAAAGGTTTAACCCCTTGATCGCCCCCCCCCCCATGTAACCCTTTCACCCCCTTTTGTCAGTGTCACTAAGCAATCGTTTTTCTGATCTCTGTATTAGTTATGCTGGTGCCGCTAAGTAGTCAGTTATCTTTTTAGGTTCGCCGCCAGGTTTTTATAGCGTCAGGTACCCCCATATATTATCTAATAAAGGTTTTAACCCCCCGATTGCCCCCTAGAGTTAACCCTTTCACCAGTGATCACCGTATAAGTGACACTGGTTAGCCAGTTAGTTATTTCGTTATTTAGGTTCCCCGTCAGGTTTTTATATAGCGTCAGGTACCCCCATATATTACCTCATAAAGGTTTTAACCCCCTTATTGCCCCTAGTTAACCCTTGATCCAGTGATCACCGTATAAGTGTTACGGGTGACGCTGGTTAGTTAGTTTGCTTTTTATAGTGTCAGGGCACCCGCCGTATATAACCCAATAAAGGTTTAACCCCCTGATTGCCTGGCGGGTGATATCAATTAGGTTTTAGCGTCAGAGAGGGTCTGCGTCGCCCCAGGCAGCGTCAGGTTAGTGCCAGTAACGCTAACACCCACGCGTGAAGCATACACCTCCCTTAGTGGTATAGTATCTGAACAGATCAATATCTGATCTAATCAGATCTATACTAGAATCCCCAGCAGTTTACGGTTCCCAAAAACGTAGTGTTAGTGGGATCAGCCCAGATACCTGCTAGCACCTGCGTTTTGTCCCTCCGTCCAGCCCAGGCCACCCAAGTGCAGTATCGATCGATCACTGTCACTTACAAAACACAACACACATAACTGCAGCGTTCGCAGAGACAGGCCTGATCCCTGCGACTCCAGTGCTGTAAGAGGTGATTTCACCACCACAGTTAAAAAAAAAAAAGAGCATATATGCCGAAGCATGGGGTCAGCAGGGGCGGAGGAGCGATTTTGCTCCCAATACCGCGTGAATACGGTCAAAATGCCGACGGAGGCTTGCCCGTGGAAAAGTCCGACCCTGTGTACGCGGCATAACTTTTGCGGGAGGATGCCCCCCTGCTTCGGCATATATAAATGGTGCATGTATGCCCATCATTAGAAGTGGGTGAATGAAGGGAGGTATTCTAATGGTGGGCATACCCACCGATCAATCTCTTTTTTTCGTTTAGCCAACAGGCTGCATGCAAAAAAAAGATTACAATACATGTCCAACAATGACCAGCAACGTACTGGTATGTTGCTGGATTTTTGAATGGTTATACCAGAATGATGCCTGCGGGTTTAGGTATCATCTTGGTATCATTCTTTTCAGCCAGCGGCGGGCTTTCATGTAAAAGCAATCCTAGCGGCTAATTAGCCTCTGGACTGCGTTTACAAGCAGTGGGAGGGAATGTCCCCCACCCGGATATAAAAAGCGCCATTGGGAAAGCATTTTATCACACCGATCTTGGTGTGGTCAGATGCTTTGCGGGCAGAGGACAGATCTAGGGTCTAATAGACCCCAGTTTTTTTTTTTTTTTTAAAGTACTGGTACCTGTCACTACCTATTGCTATCATAGGGGATATTTACATTCCCTGAGATAACAATAAAAATGATAAAAAATAAATAAATATGGAAGGAACAGTTTAAAAATAAAATAAAAAAGCAAAATTAATAATTAAAAAAAAAGCACCCCTGTCCCGCCCTGCTTTTGCCCAAAGGCGAACGCAAGCGTCGGTCTGGCGTCATATGTAAACAGCAATTGCACCATGCATGTGAGGTATCACCGCGAAGGTCAGATCGAGGGCAGTAATTTTAGCAGTAGACCTCCTCTGTAAATCTAATGTGGTAACCTGTAAAGGCTTTTAAAAATTTATGTAGTTTGTCGCAACTGCGCGTTTGTCCGAAATTTTAAAGCATGTCGTGTTTGGTATCCATGTACTCGGCCTAAGATCATCTTTTTTTTTATTTCATCAAACATTTGGGCAATATATTGTGTTTTAGTGCATTAAAATTTAAAAAAGTGTATTTTTTCCCCAAAAAATTTGTTTGAAAAATCGCTGCGCAAATAGTGTGTGGAAAAAAAAAAAAGCAACCCCCACCATTTTACTTTGTAGTGCCTTTGCTTTAAAAAAATATATTATGTTTGGGGGTTCAACGTAATTTTCTTGCAAAAAAAAAAAGTTTTCATGTAAACAAAAAGTGTCAGAAAGGGCTTTGTCTTCAAGTGGTTAAGTGGTTAGATGAGTGGATGATGTGTGACATAAGCTTCCTAAAGTTGTGCATAAAATGCCAGGACAGTTCAACCCCCCCCCCCCCCCAAATGACCCTATTTTGGAAAGTAGACACCCCAAGCTATTTTCTGAGAGGCATGTCGAGTCCATGGAATATTTCATATGTTGACACAAGTTGCGGAAAAAAGACAATTTTTTTTTTATTTAAATTTTTTTTGCACAAAGTTGTCACTAAATGATATATTTCTGAAACATGCCATGGGCATATGTGAAATTACACCCCAAAATACATTTTGTTGCTTCTCCTGAGTACGGGGATACCACATGTGTGGGACTTTTTGGGAGCCTAGCCGCGTACTGGACCCCAAAAACCAAGCACCGCATTCAGCCTTTCTAAGGGTGTAAATTTTTGATTTGACTCCTCACTGCCTATCACAGTTTCGAAGGCCATAAAATGCCAAAATAGTACAACCCCCCCCCCCCAAATGACCCCATTTTGGAAAGTAGACCCCCCCCCCGAGCTATTTGCTGAGAGGTATGGTGAGTATTTTGCAGATCTCGCTTTTTGTCACAAAGTTTTGAAAATTGAAAAAAGAAAAGAAAAAAAAAACATATTTTCTTTCTTCATTTTCAAAAACAAATGAGAGCTGTAAAATACTCACCATGCCTCTCAGCAAATAGCTTGGGTGTCTACTTTCCAAAATGGGGTAATTTGGGGGATTTTGTGCTATTTTGGCATTTTTTGGCCTTCGAAACTGATAGGTCGTGAGGAGTGAAATCAAAAATTTGTGCCCTTAGAAATCCTGAAGGCAGTGCTTGGTTTTCGGGGGCCCGTACGCGGCTAGGCTCCCAAAAAGTCCCACACATGTGGTATCCCCGTACTCAGGAGAAGCAACAGAATGTATTTTGGGGTGCGATTCCACATATAACATGGCATGTGTGAGCAATATATCATTTAGTGACAACTTTTTGTAATTTTTTTATTTATTTTTTGTCATTATTTAATCACTTGGGACAAAAAAAAAATATTCAATGGGCTCAACATGCCTCTCAGCAATTTCCTTGGGGTGTCTACTTTCCAAAATGGGGTCATTTGGGGGGGTTTTGTACTGCCCTGCCATTTTAGCACCTCAAGAAATGAGATAGGCAGTCATAAATTAAAAGCTGTGTAGATTCCAGAAAAATGTACCCTAGTTTTTAGACGCTATAACTTTTGCGCAAACCAATAAATATACGCTTATTGACTTTTTTTTTTACTAAAGACATGTGGCTGAATACATTTTGGCCTAAAATGTATGACTAAAATTGAGTTTATTCGATTTTTCTTATAACAAAAAGTAGAAAATATCTTTTTTTTTTTTTTAAATTTGGTCTTTTTCCGTTTACCGTATTTATCGGCGTATAACACGCACTTTTTTCCCCTTAAAATCAGGGAAAAATCGTGGGTGCGTGTTATACGCCGATACCCACTGATCCCGGCGATCTCCGCTGACTGAGCGGAGCGCAGCGATCGCCGCCGAGATACACATAGCCGAGTGTACTCGGCTATACTCGGCTTTTCTCGGCTCTGCTCACAGTCACGCCCAGTCCCGCCATTGGACCTGTGATATGTCCATCATAGGGCGGGACTCGGCGTGACTGTGAGCGGAGCCGAGTATAGCCGAGTACACTCGGCTATGTGTATCTCGGCGGCGGCTCCGCCCAGTCCCTGCGTCTCTGCGTTCCCTGCGTTCTCGGCGGCGTTCGCCCCGCTCCGCCCAGTCTCTGCGGCGATCTCGGCGGCGCCAATTTTGAAAACTGGGGCAAGGCTGCACTGGACACTGGGCAAAGCTGCACTGGACACTGGGCAAAGGCTGCACTGGACAAAGCTGCACTGAACACTGGGTAAAGCTGCACTGGGCAAAGGCTGCACTGGACACTGGGCAAAGGCTGCACTGGACACTGGGCAAAGGCTGCACTGGACACTGGGCAAAGGCTGCACTGGACACTGGGGCAAGGCTGCAATGGACACTGGTAAGGCTGCATTTAAATGTAAGTTTTTTTTTTTTTCCTTAAACTTCCCTCCTAAAAAAATTTTCCCTAAAATTCCCTCCTAAACTTGGGGTGCGTGTTATACGCCGATAAATACGGTATATTGCAAAAAAAAAAAATCGCAGAGGCAATCAAATACCATTAAAAGAAAGCTCTATTTGTGGGAAGAAAGGGACGCAAATTTTGTTTGGGTACAACATTACATGTCCGCACAATTTCCAGTTAAAGCAGCGCAGTGCCAAATTGTAAAATCACCTCTGGTCTTTATGCTGCGTATTGGTCCGGGGCTTAAGTGGTTAATTGGTTTCAGAGTTCCAAATCCCCCCCCTCACTGCTTCCTTCTTTCAAGTCAACTAAAATTTCCTCAAAGATATGCAGAATATCCCAAACAATCTCTTGTCCCAGGGAAGAGTTTCTATTCAAAACTGTTCACAATAGCAAAATCCAGGTCCAGCAAATTTCCTCTTTGCTGGACCTAAAATCCCTAAACAAGTACCTCCTAGTTTCCAAATTTCAGATGGAATCTGCAGTAAGTTATTGCCTCTCTGAGACAAGGGGAATATCTGATATCTGTAGACATCCAAGATGCTTATCTGCATAAACCCATATACCCACCTCATCAATGCTTCCTGCACTTCACAGTAGGAGCCAGACCTTTCCAGTTTGTTGGATTGCCATTTGGCCTATCCTAAATTTAGACACAGCCCAAGCAAAAGTCTTTCTTCCAGAAAACAAACCAGTCTCTTTCAGATCTCGCACTCGGGCCTTGATATTAAAAAGCATCCCTCTGTCAGATTATCTGAAAGTTCTGGGGCTCATGGTGGCCTTTGAGGCTAATACATTTGCCTAATTCTGTTCAAGGCCTGTCCAACACAACACTGGAGTAGTCGTTTCTACTATACCACTGAAAGGTGCTAACAACAAATGCCAGTCTGGAAAGGAGTTTTCACAGTTCAGGTAACATGTTCACCAGAGGAAGCCAAGCTCCCCATCAACATTTTGAAGCTCTGAGTAAGTAAAATGACTCTGCACCACTTTACTCCCCTTCTTCAGGAACACATAATAGGGGTGCTATCAGAAAATGCTGTGGCTGGGTCCTACATTGTTCACATGTGGGTCACCAGGAGTCATGCAGCCTTGAAAGAAGCAAGCCTGATTAGCTCATGGATGGAAAAATGATGTCCAGTGAACCTTGCTGTCCGCATTCCAGAAGGGGACAATTGGAAAACAAATTACCTTCGTTGTCACCACCTGAAGCAAGAGAAAAATACAGGTTCTGATAATTTCCTGGATGCATTTCACGCTAATCTATGCCTTTCCACCAGTGCTAATTCTGCCTCGGCTGCTTTGCAAAATAGAGCAAGAAAAGGATCCAGGGATTCTCAATACACCAAACTGGCCCAGAAAAATCTGGTACAAAGATATACGCAGAATTCTACGCCATTTCCAAACAGGTCAGACCTGCTATCTCAAGGGTCCCTCTTTCATCCTGTTTCTCAAACACTAGCTTTCACAGCGTGGCTGTTGAAGTCTAGATCTTTAGAAACAAAAGGGTCTCAGTGTCTGTAATTTCCACATTGCTAAGGCAAGGAAAGCCGCTTCCAGAAAGTTCTACTTTTGTACCATGAAATTATTCTTGCCTGTTGTAAAAACACTTTCACTTCAACCCAAGAGATTACTTTATGCCTCATCTTCTGACATTCCTACAATCAGAACTTGAGTAGAACCTGGCCTTAAAGTGGAGTTCCACCCAAAAATGGAACTTTCACTTTTTGGAATCCTCCCCCCCCCCCTCCGGTGTCACATTTGGCACCTTTCATGGGGGAGGAGGGAGCAGATACCTGTGTAATTACGGGTATTTGCTCCCACTTCCGGGCATAGGTAGCCTCGGAGATCAAAGTGACCTACACCACTTCCGGCGCCTACTCTGTCCTCCCCCGCTTTCTTCTGGGAGACACACATGTCCCAGAAGACAGCAGGCACCAGTGAGGACACGCAGCGCGACTCGCGCATGCGCAGTAGGGAACCAGGACCTGAAGCCGCAAGGCTTCACTTCCTGATTCCCTTACCGAGGATGGTGGCGGCAGCAGCCGAGAGCCGAGCGACAGATCAGCTTCGGCTGCCGACATCGCGGGCACCCTGGATAGGTAAGTGTCCTAATATTAAAAGTCAGCAGCTGCAGTATTTGTAGCTGCTGGGTTGTAATGTTTTTTTAGGCTCACCTCTGCTTTAGGTATTCTTAAGGGACAGGTTTCACCTTGTCCATTTTTTTTATTTCAAAAACCTCTAGCTTCGCTTTCCCTTTTATCTTTCTTGTAAAGGACTTTATTCAAGGTGCCCTGAAGAAACCACTCTTTGAATCCATCAAGGAACACCCATTGGATGACCTCTCCTTCAAGGTAGCCTTATTGGTGGCTAACAAGTCTGTCAGACATGTCTGAGTTAGTGGCTCTCCCTTGTAAGGAGCCATACCTCATTATTCACAAAGACAAAGTAGTCTTATGCCCGGGACCCATCTTTTCTTCCTAAGGTGGTGCCAGCCTTCCACCTCTATGAAGACATTGTCTGGACATGGTCAGAGTGCTTTTGTCAGGAAGAATTACTTTTTACTCTTTCGTTCATGGACCGACACAGCTTCTCTATTGACCTAGTGGGTATTATCCGTTAATTAGGAGTGACTAGGCAGAAAACCTGTAAAAAGTGTTGCATCACACCTTCTACAGCACCGCCCAGGGGGCGGACCCTCGGGTATATCCCCTCACTCTGCAACTCGCAGATCAGTTTTTTTCTGTCAAAGGAGTAGGACATGGCTCCCTTCGGACCCATTGGTCCGTGGTGAAAAAATATTGTTTTCTACATTTTGTTTTTTGTTTCCTGCGATCTTCGATCAACTGCCGACTGGGTGACAGGCTGGATACTCGATCCTTGTAGTCTCCCCAGTTCGGCCATCGAGCGTGTGCCGACCCTAGCTACGCGCTGGGTTTTCCACGACATACCCGTCGCTCTATGGGTGGCCGGTGAGCCTACGCTCCAGGGCCTGCATCGGACCGCTCAGCTTCGGCTGACCTTACGGCCGAGTCGCAGTAGCCTGTCCGGTGAGCTTACGCTCCAAGGCTTGCATCGGACCGCTCAGCTTCGGCTGACCTTACGGCCGAGTCGCAGCAGCCTGTCCGGTGCTCCAGGGCATGCATATGATCTAATCTAATCACAGCATGCCTGACCTACAGTCACCTTCCGTGCGCGGATGATGATCTGTTGTGGAATGTCGTCCAGCAGGATACATGCAGGAATGGTAAGTAGCTCCCCTGCTTTGGTAGGGTGACTTGGCTGGACATTCCTAGAGAGACCAAGTGGTTGTGGCCCCTTTCTTTCCTCTCTCCCTGCCTTCCCTCCTCCCTGGGCTTTGAGCTAAGGTTGCTGGGTACTGTGGGTCACCTAAGCAATGGTATCCCTAGGGGGGGCCAGAGGGGGCCCTGGCCCACCCAACATTATGCTGTGCCCTACCATGTGCCCCCCCCCCCAAAGAAAAAATATATATTTTTTTGTAATTCGCTCGGGCTGCTGCTGGATTAACATAGTCTCTCCTGAGGGAGAGTGTCCCCAGTCAGCTCCTGCGGGGGATTCCTCCCCCCTCCCTCTGCTCGCTGACACTGCATAATGCGAACACTCACACAACCACAGCCGCCTGATCTGCTCCTTCCCCTGCATCCTCATTGGCACGGAGAAGAGCAAATTGCAGGAAGGACTCCACGAGCACTGTGGGAGGGGGGCCCAGGCCTTCATATTCTAGCCTGGACCTGTGGGTGTGTGCACTGCAGACTGCAGTACACTGTAATCACTGAACTGCATTATCTCCATCCCTTCTGTCTCCCTCCCCTTCTCCTGTTCTTTCAAGACCTTCACAATTTACTTTCACTTTCAGTTAGGCAGGTAATATACCGTGGAAATTTCTTTACTGCATCCACAGATTGCAGGAAAGAAACTTGCATGATTCCCCCATCAACACAGACAGTGCTGACAGGGGAATATCCCTCCTGCCCAGCAATTGTATTCTCCCGACAAACAGTGATTATCACTAGTGGTTATAGCAACCACTAGTGATAATCATAAGAGAATCTGCTCATTAATGGTTCAAATCTCAGCCAGTTCCTGCTGAACCAGCTGAGATTTAAACTGTCTATGGCTGGTCTTGGCTCTTAGGCAGCCCATACATTGATCACTTTTCTTGTTCATACATCACGGGACACAGAGCAGCATAGTCATTACTATGTGGGTTATATAGAATTACCTTCAGGTGCTGGCACTGGCAACTTCCAAAACAGGAAGTACCCTCCCCTATATAAGCCCCTCCCATCCGGGAGTACCTCAGTTTTTTGCCAGTGTCTAAGGTGTTGGCCAAGGTTAACATGTATTCATCTGGGCTTGTGTACAGGTTCTCTGGGCCTTAGCAAGCTATTCCGGATCCGACCAAAAAAGCTTCATAGCTAAACGGTCGGTACCCGGGCCTTGCAGAGAAGAGCAGGGTTTTGCCTGTAATGCCTCTCTTAGGAGGGCTGGACTCTGGGATCCAGAGCTCTGGTCATACCCAAAACCAAGAGGCTATCTGTGCAGGGTGCTATACAGGTCCAGGGGAGTGGAATCCTTGGGAACCCGGTCCCTGAAGGTCTAGTACAATGCCTGCCGTGAGAGGTGAAGTTTGGGCTTCTGTGGACCAAACAAAGTCCTGCGGCGGGGAAAAGGTAAGTGGGGGCCCCTCAGGAACTTGGTTCTATTGAGGGGACCCCCAAGCCTAATATGTCTTTCTGCCTGTTACCTAAAGGGTATTCCCGCTAATAGCTGTATATGCCTAAGAAATCCTAGAAATGTTTTTTCATAAGGGAAGTTTTAAAAAACTGTAAACCTGGAAATGTTTTTTCATAAAGGAGGTTTTAAAAAAAAAAAGACAAAGGTGCGGTACCCGTGTTTGTCCACTAGAGGCCGCTGTGGAACGTCTTTTTTCTTGGGACTATTCCTTCCATGGTGAAAGTCCAGGCAGATGAGTGAGCTCTCTATCAGGGAAGCTGCATTCCTCTGTCATGCTGCCAAGTTGTTTCCTTCCATCCCCGAGTCCTGGTGAAACAGGGACCCTGGCTCCTCTCCCTACATGGCGCCAAGAGCGCACACGTGCACGCGCGCGCACACATGCTTTTCTTTTATAAGGTTTAGCTTCAAAAAAGGGGGCGGAGCCTGGCGGATGACGCGCTCTGTGCGCCCAGCGCTTCTGCGCATGTGCGGGCGTCCCAGCAAGATAAAAGGACTCTGTCCACGCTGCTTGCTATGGACACAGAGCATGAAAAGGAGCTGGTAGCATGGTATAGGGGCTTACAGCGGGCGGTTGATACAGGCATCCCCAGAAAGACGCATTAGTAGACACCCACTGATGTACATAGCAGCAAATTGCATTAGACTATTTCAGTAAGGGGTGTATTGCGGCTGGAATACCTCAGCTTTGAACTAAGGAATATGCCGCCTAAAAAACTCCGAGATATACCTCTCAGGAAGTGTAGGGGGTCTCCATCGGGCTCTGAGGATCTGGAGCAGTCATCTGCACCCTCCTCCCCTGAGAAATCAGAGGTTAATACCCATAAGGAACCCCCGGGAGTGCCAGGTACTGCGGCTGTCCTCAGTCCACCTGCTCCTGCATATATAACAGAGGAGGTTTTTTCCTCAACTCTGGAGGGATTGGAGCAGAGATTGGCTGCATTGATCGCTTCTTCTCTACAGGAAAGAAAGCGCGCCAGATCTCCATCACCTCCATTAGAGTGCCTGTTGGCAGAGCAACAGTCCCAGGAAGGGACCGACCTACCTGAAGGGGATCAGGAGGAGGTTAGCTCTGTTTTTGAGGAATCGACAGTAGATGAACCATTTTCAGCATCACAGACTGAAAGATTGTGGGTCCAGACCCTAACTGACATGGTTCGATCTGCATTTAAAATGCCTCTTGTTGAACCATCAACTACTGCTGTCTCCTCATTGGGGTCGCTAAAAGCTCCCCAGGTTAATTGCTCCTTTCCAATACATCCATTATTGGAAGGACTTATATACCAGGACTGGGAACATCCTGATAAACTATTTGTTCCGCCTAAAAGGTTTCCGGTGATCTATCCCATGGAGGAAAAGTTCACCCAGAGATGGAATGTTCCTACGGTGGATGCAGCCATCTCTTCTGTGAACAAATCACTGACATGTCCAGTAGATAATGTTCAAATGTTCAAAGATCCAGTGGATAAAAAATTGGAATCTTTATTAAAATCTGCTTTTTCCACAGCAGGGGCTGTTACACAGCCAGCAGTGGCAGCTATTGGGGTCTGCCAAGCTTTAAAGGATCAAATGAAAATGGTCCTGAGGGATTTGCCAGACCAGCAGGCCCAGGCTCTGGCTGATCTGCCTAGAGCATTATGCTTTGCGGTTGACGCCATCAAGGATTCTATCCATCAGGCCTCCCGCCTCACGCTGTCTTTGGTACATATGCGTAGGCTTCTGTGGCTCAAAAACTGGTCTGCTGAAGCTCCCTGTAAGAAGCTCTTAGTTAGCTTTCCATTTCATGGGGAGCGCCTTTTTGGCGAAGACCTGGATAAGTATATCCAGAAGATTTCCAGTGGTAAAAGTACTCTCTTACCGAGTAAAAAGAGGTCTAGGGGTCCGTCTTTTAAGAGGACTACCTCTCCTATCCCTGCGACGTCTGCTACTAAGCAGTTCCGACGGCCTCCTCGGTCAAACTCAGGAGGTAAAAATCAGGGACAGCCACAGGGTAATAAAAAGCCCTGGATCCGAAAAGGTACTAAACCAGCCTCCAAGTCAAGCCTATGAAGGGCTGCCCCCACTCAAACGGGTGGGGGGAAGACTTCAGTTGTTCGCAGAGACCTGGCGGGAGACGATCAAAGACAGATGGGTGCTCTCCGCAGTAACTCTGGGATACAAGTTGGAGTTAAAAGAGTCTCCTCCGTCCCATTTTATGTGGTCAGGCATGCCAAGAGACCCTCTGAAAAGAGGGTCTCTCCTATTGGCATTAGAACAACTATTGCTCCAAGGAGTAATTATGGAGGTTCCTATGGAAGAGTGGGGGTTGGGTTTCTACTCAAATCTTTTCACAGTCCCGAAGCCAAACGGGGACATAAGACCCATATTGGACCTAAAGAGTCTAAACAAATTTCTAAACGTCCGGTCTTTCCGGATGGAGTCGATCCGATCGGTCACCGCTGCCCTACAAGGGGAGGAATGGTTAGCCTCGATCGACATCAAAGATGCTTACTTGCATGTTCCCATCTTTTCAGGTCATCAAAAATTCCTACGCTTTGCAGTAGAAGGGCGCCATTTTCAGTTCAAAGCCTTACCATTCGGTCTGGCCACAGCACCACGAGTGTTCACAAAAATTCTGGCCCCACTGTTGGCCGATCTAAGAACACGGGGTGTAACGATAATGGCATACCTAGACGACCTGTTGTTGATGGACCACTCAGTTGCCAAGCTAGAAGTGGTAATTGTCGATACAATCAAGTATCTAGAGTCTCACGGTTGGGTCATCAACCTGGACAAGTCAGCCCTACAGCCAGTGAAAAACCTGGTATATCTAGGGCTACGGCTGGATTCAGACCAGAGGAAGATTTTCTTACCTCTAGACAAGGTATCCTCTTTGAGGGCCTTGGTCCGTCTGCTTTGTGCAAAAAGACAGCCGTCCATACGCCTGTGCATGAGGCTGCTAGGAAAGATGGTAGCATCATTCGAAGCTGTGCCATACGCCCAATTCCACTCAAGGAATTTACAAAGGGCCATATTGTCAGCCTGGAACGGAAAAGTTCAGGCTCTAGACTTCCCGATGGCTTTGTCCCCTTCCGTTCGGAAGAGTCTCTGCTGGTGGTTGATCCCCCAGAATCTCCAGAAGGGAAAACCCTTCAGCCCGATATCTTGGAAGGTGGTCACTACAGATGCCAGCCTTATAGGCTGGGGGGCAGTACTGGAGCAATGGTCTCTCCAGGGCAGATGGTCAAATGTAGTAAAAACCCTGCCCATCAATCTCTTAGAGATACGAGCAGCCCTTTACGCCCTAGTAGCCTGGACATCCAGACTCCAAGGGTCCCCTGTCAGAATTCAATCAGACAATGCCACAGCAGTGGCATATATCAATCATCAGGGAGGCACCAGGAGTCGTGCAGCCCAGAGGGAAGTAAGTCACATCCTGGAATGGGCAGAAAAGCATGTCCCATGTATATCAGCTGTCTTCATTCCAGGGGTGGAGAATTGGAAGGCGGACTTTCTGAGTCGCCAACAGTTATGCCCAGGGGAATGGTCCCTTCATCCCGAGGTCTTCCGAGCAATATGTCAGCGGTGGGGAACACCGGATGTAGATCTGCTAGCATCCAGATTCAACGCAAAGGTGGACAGATTTGTCTCCCGGACAAGGGATCCCCTCGCTTGCGGCTCGGATGCTCTGGTGTTCCCTTGGGATCAGTTCAGACTGATATATGCATTCCCTCCGCTACAGTTGTTGCCTCGACTCCTTCGCAGAGTCAGGTTGGAGAAGAAGCCGGTGATCCTGGTGGCTCCAGCGTGGCCCCGAAGGGCCTGGTACGCGGAGATCATCAAAATGTCTGTGGGGAGTCCTTGGACCCTTCCACGTCGTCCGGACCTGCTTTCGCAAGGACCGATATACCACCCTTCCTTACTAACTCTAAGTTTAACGGCCTGGCTATTGAATCCCACATCCTAAAGAAGAGAGGTCTCTCTAACTCTGTGGTATCAACTATAATCAATGCCAGGAAGCCTGTATCCAGGCAGATCTACTATAGAGTTTGGAAGGCGTACATCACTTGGTGCGAGGCCAGAAAATGGCATCCACGTAAGTACGTTATAGGCAGAATTCTGGACTTCCTGCAGTGGGCTGTAGACAGGAAGTTTGCCTTAAGTACTATCAAGGGCCAGGTTTCGGCCTTGTCAATACTATTTCAAAGGCCCCTGGCTATGCATTCACTTGTCAAATCCTTTATGCAAGGTGTGACTCGTATTATTCCACCGATTAAGGCTCCCATATGCCCGTGGGATCTAAATTTGGTTCTGTCGGTTCTGCAGAAGCAGCCATTTGAACCTTTGCGGCACATTTCCTTGGTTCTACTCACCAGGAAATTGATATTTTTAGTAGCCATATGCTCGGCTAGAAGAGTGTCGGAATTAGCCGCCATGTCCTGTAAAGAGCCATATCTGGTTATCCATAAGGACAGAGTAGTATTACGTCCTCACCCAGCCTTTCTTCCTAAGGTGGTATCGAGGTTTCACTTGAACCAGGATGTGGTTCTTCCTTCTTTTTTCCCCAAACCAAGCTCGGTAGAGGAAAAGTTATTGCATTCTTTGGATGTAGTAAGAGCAGTTAAAGTTTATCTAAAAGCCACTGCTCAGATTCGTAGAACGGATTCTTTGTTTGTTCTGCCGGAAGGCCCCAGAAAGGGTCAGGCAGCATCAAAATCTACTTTAGCCAAGTGGATTCGACAGGTCATAATACAAGCCTATGGCTTGAGAAGTAGACCGCCTCCGTTCAAAGTTAGGGCGCACTCCACGAGAGCAGTTGGAACTTCATGGGCAGTGCATCACCAGGCCTCCCTGGCGCAAATTTGTAAGGCCGCAACATGGTCTTCAGTACACACGTTTACTAGGTTCTAGCAGGTGGACGTTAGAAGTCAGGAGGATGTCGCCTTTGGGCGCAGTGTGTTGCAGGCCGCAAAAGATCCTCATGCCTGATGGCGCCCAGCTTATGTATGGTGTATCCCCCCCCTCATGTGGCATTGCTTTGGGACGTCCCACATAGTAATGACTATGCTGCTCTGTGTCCCGTGATGTATGAACAAGAAAGTAGGATTTTTAAAACAGCTTACCTGTAAAATCCTTTTCTTGGAGTACATCACGGGACACAGAGCTCCCACCCCTCTTTTTGGGGACACGTATTGCTTTGCTACAAAACTGAGGTACTCCTGGATGGGAGGGGCTTATATAGGGGAGGGTACTTCCTGTTTTGGAAGTTGCCAGTGCCAGCACCTGAAGGTAATTCTATATAACCCACATAGTAATGACTATGCTGCTCTGTGTCCCGTGATGTACTCCAAGAAAAGGATTTTACAGGTAAGCTGTCTTAAAAATCCTACTTTTTTCATTCAACTATTAGGTTGAATGAAAAAAAATAAAGAAATGATCCAATTCCCCCATCTACACATTATAGGTGGATGGGGAAATGTTCCCAGTGTGGACCAGTGCTGGAACAACCAGAGTTGCTGTCCTGTCCCGGCTATTCACAGCGCTGGTCTCTGTCTCCATGGCAGCGGCGGCAGCACATTGGAACCCAGTGCTGGTTACTTTATGGGGCTGATGTACTGGAGGGCCAGCACAATTTTTTGTTAGAGATGGGCTGTGCATGTTCAAAATTCCACATGCCAGAGTCTGCCAGGAAGCCCACACTGCACAGCGCTAATCACAGGCAGTGATACATTTCCCGGTCCGCAGCTGCACAGATCAGGAAATGTCTCACTGCCTGTGATTAGCACTGTGAAGTGTCGGCTTCCTGGCAGGAGATCGGGCATGTGGGATTTCAAACACACCCGAGCCCATCTCTATTGGTTGTAGACAGTTGAGCTCCCTGCAGGTTGCTTAGCAGCAGTGGAGCCTTCTCTGACATGCTGATCGTGATGCATCCAGGTGATGCTCCTAGTCAAATCCTAGTGTTAAATATCAGTGATTTTATTGATCAAAGCCCACACTTTACAGGCATAGAGCCCACATGGCTGCTGAACATACAGTTCATTATATATATGTGGTTGTACTCTTGATGCTAATAAATACTGTGTTTATTAGATCTGACTGGGAGCATCACCTGGATCACATCCCGATCAGCATGTCTACAGAGAAGGTTATGCAGCATTACTGCTGCTAGGTGACCAGCTGGGGGCTCGGCTCTCTCTAACCAGTAGTGCCAGCCTTCCCCTGCATGCACCCATAATGTCACCAGCACTAGGTCCTAATAGACTGCCGCTGCTGCCAAGGTGACAGATGCCAGACCAGTGCTGTCAATAACAGGGACAGGACAGCTGGGGAACCCCACAGTGGCAGAACACCAGGGCCCGGTGGCAAGACAACCTTTGCAACCCTGATAGTTCTCCCACTGCTTTGGACCCTTATATTTTCTTGGTGTGCTGGTGACATATATCTTTTGTTTTCTGCCACCCTGGGGGGCCCCAGTATAGTAGGAAGGGAGCTCACTGCAGAACATGTGAAAGGGCCATTGCGGGATCTTGGTAAAGGGCCCCAGGATATATATATGTAGCGGGGTCCCTAAATTTAACCCCGCTATACCTAAATTTAGGGGTGACCAGAGCAATAGTTGGCTCGGGTCTCTTAATTATTTGGACTCTGCCTTACTGCTGTATCACCTGGCGTGCAGTTCCGCTTTGGGCGTATAGGTGGTGCTGTCACCTATACCTGGGGTTGAACCACAGGTGATGGAGTAGGTATTGAATGTCCTCTCTAGGCTGCCGTTGGTGGGCGGTTCTGGCCTGCTGTGCATTTCGGGAGAGGATATATAGGGACAGACGCCATTACACAGGAAGCATTTTTTCGGGGCCCATGCCCGGAAGCCAATTCCCGGGGCCAACTGCCCAGAGGGAGCTACCCCTCAGAGGGGGGTGGTGCGCCCCATCTTGATCGAGGAGTCTCGGGCACCTTCAGCCCAAGGCGGCAGAGTTCCAGGTAGGCCCAGTACCTTTGGCTGGGTCTACAACCGAAGAGGAGTCCCAGGGAACCCACGTGAGGGTGACCGCTCTGAAATAGAGGAAACCAGGGGAGGATCGATCCCATAATAAGAGGGCGAGTAATAAAGTATTGCTGACTTGGGAAAGGCCTGGTGACCTGTCGGAGGGAAGGATTCCTCATTTCGCAGACTGCCTCTGCGGAGTGTTGAAAGTTCAGGAGGGATCTCCTTGACTTGGTCCTCGGAGGGGACCGAGCCATTGTTCCAGCATCACGCCGGCTGCTAGTGCTATTGAGTGACTATCCGGGTGAGCTGTACCCACTCGGGACCGAGTGGTGACGAAGCCAAGAGTGTGCCTGAATCCACTTCTATCTGCTAACCTTTTCTCACTTCAACTCTCTGGTTCCTGAAAGCAAGATAAAATAAACTCACGTTGGAGTTGATATGTTGTGTGGACATTGACCTCATTTGGGAAAGATAAAGACTCGCCTCTATAAACATAGAGGGGAGAACCAGAAGAAGGAAACAACTAACTGCAGGACCCAAGTATGTAACACTGCCTGACCTTTATAATCTATAGCAGTGTTTCTCAACTCCAGTCCTCAAGGCGCCCCAACAGGTCATGTTTTCAGGATTTCCCTCAGATGAAACAGCTGTGGTATTTACAAGGCAGTGAAACTGATCAAATCACCTGTGCAAAATAATGGAAAGCCTGAAAACATGACCTGTTGGTGCGCCTTGAGGACTGGAGTTGAGAAACCCTGATCTAGAGGACACGGGCATGTTGCATAGTGTGTCTTATCCCCCTGCTTGAGAAGGTAAGATGGGGAAAAGGATCCGTGTGCTACATTATTTATATATATATATATATTTATATTTATATATATATATATATATATATATATAGTTGGCCCCCCTACTTTTGTCCCTGTCCCCCCATGTGCCCCCCCTAAATATGAAAGCTGGAGACGCCACTTCACCTAAGGGGTTCCATCTGGAGCAGGGCTTGGCTGTAGCTGTCATTTAAAAAATGAAATTTTCTGCTTACCTGTGTGTGTGCTTTTCCCTCTCCATGCTGTCGGCGGCCATTTTGCCGTGGTCCATGCCTGTTTCGACCTCTAGTGACTGTCGGGTGGCCATGTTTCCTAGGATTCACGCTGTATGTATATACCGCCGCTTGGCGGCCATCTTTTTGTGGTCCACGCCTGCTTTTGCCTCTTTTCGGCTCGGCGGCCATTTTCTTAGAGCCCAGTGTTACCAGACAGCCGCTTAGCGGCCATTTTGCGATAGTCTCCAGCCTCTAGGGTGCATTTGCACTGGCAAAAGATTCACAAGGAAGCGCTGACAAAGAATCAGACTGACACAGCAGCAATGGGATCGCATCACAGGCGCAGCACACGGCAGCATAGCGGTACCATTCCAAGGGTGGTAAGTCCTCTGGGAGACCCTGCATCTCTTTATCAGCTAGGAGGGTGGCCTATTGATACCTTACCTGGAGCCCTGTGGGTGTCAGCACGTGGGTGAGCAGGGCGTCTGACGCAGACGTTTTTTTCCCCTGAAACACCTGATTTGGCAGCTGGTGCCCCTGATGTAGCTGTGGACGCTAGGTCTGTTGCCAGGATGGAAGTGCAACACGGGGGGTAGTAAACGTCCCCATCCCCTGCAATCTTCCGGGGATAATTCTGATGCAGAACCAGGCCCAGCTATGGCTCATGGCCCAGATTCTGATGCTTCAGAGACTGCAGACCGTGACAGATCGGACATTGAGAATGCTCTAAGTCCAGGTCAGCACGCAAGAAGGCTTTGGTATTTGACCTGTTTACTGCAAATAGAGAATGCTGCAGAAGCAGCAGAGACACCGGTCCCCTTTGGGTTCCCTAAAGCCAGCCCCCACTGCTAAGGTGTTTCCTTGTGTGTCTTTTATTGATAAGCTCTTGTATAAGGAGTGGGAAAAACCCACTGAGGTTTTTTTTTTTTTCAGCCCCAAAGATGTTTTTTTTGGGGCGGTCCGATACCCCTTGAGGAGAGTTCCTGAAAGGATGGACCTCTCCCCTGATAGTGGACCCCCCGGGGTCCAGACTTAACAAGTTACCACGATTCCAGTGGAAGGGGGGCTCCTGTCTTCAGGGACACTCGCTGCCTATACACAGTGGGCGACTCAGAGGTACGTCCAGCATGGCTGGGTTTTTTTTATGATGCCTCGGACACTTACTGAGTAGGCAAGGAGGCTACTCCAGGGGTTAAAAGCACGGGAGGCTCCTCCGTACGAGGTAGCTCTGGCTGAACAGTTGGTACAGGGCCTTGAGCCTGTCTGCGAGTCAGACTTGGATACTATCCTCTTGCTGTCTTGGACCTTGGGTTATGCGGTGGCGCTACGCCACCTGATCTGGCTAAGGTGCTGGTCTGCGGACCAATCTTCCAAGAAGGCCCTTTTGGATCTGCCCTTTTAGGGCGACAGACTTTTTGGGGCCTCGCTGGATGACATCATTTAAGATGCCACAGGAGGTAGGAGCACATTGCTTCTGCAATCCAAAGAAGGTAAGGGGCCACGCCATAGGCTAGGGCCCTCCTTCACTGCGCACAAAAGGTCCCTTCATCGTCCTTGTGCGGCAAGTAAACGACCTCAGGCTGATAAAGCGCCTGCTGAGGGACACAAGTGTCCCTGGGTTTGCAAGCCCAACCTTGCTTGCCTACTGAACAGAATTTTTAAGCCCTATATGGGGCGGCACAAGACCTGCTGATACGCAGGATAGCCTTCCTGTCTTAGTACAGGAATGGGTTCAGGGATTCTACTCAAATCTGTTCGTAGTACTGGAGGGGGGTTTGTCCAATCTTGGATCTCAGGACCCTCAACTGCTTTGTGAAAGTACAAAGATTCCGGTAAGGAGTTGGTGCTGCCCTCCATCCAGGGGATTTTCGGCATCCTTGATCATCAAGGACGCATATTGCATGTCTCCATATGCACCAGGCATCAGAGATGTCTGCGTTGGCGGCCGGGGAAGACCACTACCAAGGGTGGCTCTCCCCTTTGGCCTCGCATTGGCACCAAGGGTGTTCACCAAGGTGCTTGCCCCGATTCTGGCCCTACTAAGACAGTGTGGCTTCGCTATCAGGGGCAATTTGGACGATCTTCTTCTGAGGGTCACTTCAAACTAAATTTTATAAGTGAGCGTGTCTATACCTGTCAGACCCTCCGATACTTGGTTGGATGCTTAACACTCAGAAGTCAGTATTAAAACCGTCCCAACTTCTAGTGTGTCTAGGGTTGATTCTGGACTCCTCAGAGGTGTAAGTTTCTTTCCCCCTAGGGGAAAGTTGCAGACCCTTCGGGCTGCGGTGCGGCAGTGGACATCCCAAGGTTGGGCTGTCGCGCCACTTTTGCAGGCGAGTCCTGGGCCTCATGGTAGCCTCCTTCGAGGTGGTACCGTAGGCACCATTTCACACAAGTGTTACAGAAGCTAACTCTGTCCTGAAGGGTCAAGTGCCCTTCATCCCTGGATTATCAAAATCTGGGTGAGCCACCTAATCAGGACCTCCCTAGTTGGTGGCCGACTTCACCAGCATTCTGTCTGGGAAGTTGTTCCTTCTTTTTACTGGATAGTGGTCACGGCGGACGCCCGTCTTCCCGGTTGCAGAGGAGTCTGAAGAGCTCAGACAACCTGGATCGCGGGACTCCGGAGGAATCCCATTGCAGATCATTAGCCTGAAATTCGGACGATCTGACTTTCTCTCTACATGGTCTCAGAGGCTACAAGGGCGTCCAGTCAGAATCCAGTCGGACAAACACCACAGTGGTGGCGTAGGTCAATCATCAAGGAGGAACAAGCAGCCGTGCTGCAGCATCGGAGGTTGCTCACCACCTAATGAGCTCCCTTACCAGACGGGAAGCACGCCAGTCGTATATCTCCTGATTTCTCGATTCAATCAGAAGGTATTGAGGTTTGTGGCCAGGTCAAGAGACCCATGGGCAAACACGACAGATGCGTTGATGGCACTGTATAGTCAGTACCGGCTAATCTATGCCTTTCCTCCTCGGAAGCTACTTCCGCATCTGCTTCACAGACTGGAGGCAGAGAGGATTACAATGGTCCCAATTGCTCTTGCCGTCCTTGGTACGCCGATCTAGTGCGTCTGGTAGCAGACGCCTTTTGGGATCTACCGTAAGAAGGACCTGCTGTCGCTAGATCCCGTACGCCATACTGTTTTTACAGTCACTGGCTTGAGGGCATGGCTTGAGAGCCAGGTGCTAAGAGACCGGGACCTGTCAGACTCTGTGATCTCTACCATGAGGAGTGCTCGGAAATCATCCCCTAGGAAGATTACCATCGCACTTGGAAGACCTGCATATCCTATTGTGAGGAGATGAGGCGGCATCCGCATACTTATTGGTTCCAGAGTCCTGCTGTTCTCAGCAGGGAACGGGCCAAAAAATATTTTTTCTTTAAGTACAATTAAGGGGCAGGTATCTGCCCTGGCTGTCTTTTCAACCACCCCTGGTGGCTCACTCTCTAGTGAGAACGTTTGTACAGTGGGTTCGGCAGGCGGCCCCTCCGGGCCACCCTCCACTAGCTCCGTGGGGCTTGTGTAGCAGACATCCTTTTGGCGTCTACCACTACGAGAGGACCTGCTGTCGCAGGGTCCCATATGCCATCCTGCCTGCAGTCGATGGCTTCAACGGCATGACCTCCAAGTGTCTCAGAAACCACTGTTTGAGAACATTAGGGAGATTCCCTTGTTGACACTTTCTTAGAAAGTGGTCCTTTTGGTGGCTGTTATGCCAGTTAAGACGGGTTTCTGAGTGGGCAGCCTTGTCAATACAAGCTTCCATATCTGATCTTCTAAAAGGATAAGGGCAAGGCTCCTTATCTGATCTTCCACAAGGATAAGGTGGTGCTGCGTCTGCAGCCTTTGTTCCTAAGGTCGTGTTCGACCTTCCATCTCAAGGAAGACATTGTACTGCCATTCTTGTGTCCTCAGCCGTCAAATCCTAAGGAGACGACGTGGCATTCTTTAGACATTGTCCAAACTCTGAGAATGCTTGTCTAGTACTGCTCCATTCCGGAGTCTAGGCTCACTGTTTGTTTCAGTGGCTGGTCCCTAGTAGGGCCCAGCGGTTTTGTCGGCCACCATCTCTAGGTGGATCCGACAGATTGTGATCAGGCTTATGCCATGAAGGGTCAGGCGCCTCTTTCCCGGCGCAGTCGACCAGGGCAGAAGATGCCTCTTGGTTTACGTCAGACGGTTTTCTGAGCCGGCAGCCTTGTCATGCAAGGCTCCTTATCTGATCTTCCACAAGGATAGGTGGTGCTGCATTCGCAGCCTCCTTCTTCCTAGGGTCGTTTGACCTTCCATCTAGGAAGACATTGTACTGCCATCCTTGTGTCCTCATCCGTCGAATCCTAAGGAAACGACGTTGTAATTATTGGACGCTGTCCGAGCTCTGAGAGCATCAAGTGTCTGTTTTCACCAGGTGTGTAAGGCGGCAACATGCTCGTCCGTTCACACTTTCACTAAACTTTACAAGTTGATGTGTGTGCATCTTCGGATGCCTCTTTCAGCCGCAAAGTTTTGCAGGCGGCTGTTTAGAGTTGCAACTTCTCCGTTGGAGGTGTGCTGTTTTGTGTTTGGGGTGAAGTTTACTTGTATGCTGTTACCACCCATCGTTTTTTTTCTTTTGACACTGCTTTGGGACATCCCACTATGTCAATAGAGAAGCTGTGTCAGTCCATGACCGAAAGAGTAAATAGGATTTCTAAGGGCAAGAAAAAAAAATAGGATTTTTTTACTCACCGTAAAATCCTTTTCTCTGAGTTCATGGACCGACACAGCACCCACCCCTCCTTTTAAGTTTGTACTGCTTTTGACAAACTGATCTGTGAGATGCAGAGTGAGGGGATATATCAGAAGCTGTGTCGGTCCATGAACTCAGAGAAAAGGATTTTATGGTGAGTAAAAAATCCTATTTTTTTTTTCTTGCCCTTAGAACCTCACAAGGGACATCCTGATTCAAGGTCCACCATCGCTAGGTGGATGAGAACTTCTTTCAAGAGCTTACATTCTAAAGGACAAAGCATCTCCTGCACCAATACATGCTCACTTTACCAGGTCGGTAGGTGTTCCCTGGGCATTCAGACATCCGGGTTCTGTTGCCCAGCTTTTTAAGGCCGTCACTTGGTCTTCTGCGCATACCCTTTCAAACTTCTACCTGGAGGACATCCAATCATCTGTGGCTGCAGCTTTTAGCCAATAAGTTCTGGTAGCAGATCTCAGAGTTGTGTTTGTTGACCCTGGTTATTGTTGGGCCTGTTGTCACAGTTCTCTTTTCCTTGTCTCCCATCCTTCTAATTCATTGCTTGGAACGTCTATGAAAATCAAGTCTTTGTCCTACACTGTATAATTATGATATTGGGAACTTTGACTTGCCTGTAAATTCCATGTCTTGGAGTACAGTACAGGGCACTGGCTACCCCTCCACTCTGTTTTTTTTGTTGCTCTGCATTGCTTGCTACTAAATTGATGTCTCATAGAATGGGTAGGATTATAGGGGATACCCAGAGTGTGTCCTCCAAAAAGCTTTGCCAGTGGACCTGACCGCACCAGCCTATATCCCAGGGTCTATGAAAATCCAGCCTGTGTGCTATATTGTACTCCAAGATATGGATTTTACAAAATTCCCTTTTTAGTTAAATATTTCATTATTTTCCAGAAAAAAACGATACAATAAAAACATTTAAAGCCCAAATCCATGCCTTAGATAGAAATCTACCCAATTCTTGCACCCCCCCCCCACCCCCCTTCTGTACTGCAAGGATTAAAATCTTGTTATGTCTAAGGAGTACAGTAAACAGCATTTTACTTTCCATACACCACATCTACGGCCAGCTGCCACCAAAGTGGGATGGGTAAAGCCAAAACCCTTTTTCCATATTTTTATAGTGTTGAAAGGGTTAGAACCTCTATTATGCTTTTATTTGTGTACTTGCTGGGCTTGTTTACCCTTGAAATTGGTTCTGTTACCATTGTCAATGGGATGAAACTATTGGGACATACTAAATGTTACCGTTGTTACTGGGTGAGAAGGTGAGAGTAATGCCCTCGTACACACGATCGTGATTTCCGACACGAAAACCAAGTTTTTTTTCAGCAGGAAAATGGCTCAAAATTGTCTTGCACACAAATCTTGGTTGAAATTCCGACCGTCATGAATGCGTTGACGTACAACAAGCCGAGATCAATGAAGTTCAATAGGCAGTTCGGCTCTTCTGCTTGATTCTGAGCATGCGTGTTTTTTTGCGCTTCGTAATTGCATACAGACTGTTGGGGTGAACCCGTCCTTGGTTCAATAGACTACGAGATCTGACCAGGTTGTTCCTCCGTCTCAGCAGGCTTGGAGATCACTCTGAAATACCTGGACGCAGACACAGTGTAGTCTCTCAAAGTAATCTGATAATGCTGTATTATTGTGTGGTTTATATAGACAAATACAATAACAAAAAGATCAGCATAAACCAGACTAAACAAATTACATATAGATTGTTCATGAGACTTTCCACAGAATGTACTGAAAACAATATCTGGACAGTCAGAATGTACTGAAAACAATATCTGGACAGGAATGTGATTAGAGGCACTTTAACGTCATTTCAGAGAAATCACATACCATCTAAGAACTAGAAACTAGATAGCTTGCGGCTAAGGCATGGGATAGCATTTAAGCAGAAAACAAGTTACAAACCACTCACAAAGTAAGCTGATATATCTCAAAATGGATGCTGGTTACAAAATGGAGTTAAGTTTGTTCATTCTCTTTCAATCCCCTCTTAAATCATATATATGATTTCTAATAACTATATGCAGAGTGCTCAGAAACCTATTTGAGTGTGTTATAAGCTTTCATATACATTGCATAAGGCAGTATATGACTAGGGGGGCGTTGGACCCTTTCCACTATGCACATACAACACTTAAAGCATAAGTAGAGTATCACTACAAAGATTAAGATCATTATAATGGTATGCACGATATCCTTAAGCCAAGAGAAAATGCCTCCAAATCCAAACCCTCCCTCTCCAAAGGGACTCCATGTTTTTTGCGATATCCCTGGCCTCTTGTTGTAGCTTGTCTACCTCCTTTCTATGTTGGGCAATAATGTCATAATAATCAGGGACCTCAATAGATGTGTTGTGAACCCAAGTGCAGCACTCATAGTCGTCAGTAACTTCACATAGGCCTGTGAGTGCAGCACTCATCCATAATCCCAGTGTAATTATTCAGCCTTTTCCTCAGATCTATGCCCCACCCTGACCAGGAGTGGAACCAGGCCCAGGCCATATCTTAACCACTTAAGCCCCGGACCAATACGCAGCATAAAGACCAGAGGTGTTTTTACAATTTGGCACTGCGCTGCTTTAACTGGAAATTGTGTGGAAATGTAATGTTGTACCCAAACTAAATTTGCGTCCTCTTTTTCCCACAAATAGAGCTTTCTTTTAATGGTATATGATTGCCTCTGCGATTTTTATTTTTTGCGATATAAATGGAAAAAGACTGAATTAAAAAAAAAAAAAAAGATATTTTCTACTTTTTGTTATAGGAAAAATCGAATAAACTCATTTTTTGTCATACATTTAGGCCAAAATGTATTCAGCCACATGTCTTTAGTAAAAAAAATGTCAATAAGCGTATATTTATTAGTTTGTGCAAAAGTTATAGCGTCTACAAACTAGGGTACATTTTCTGGAATTTACACAGCTTTTAATTTATGACTGCCTATCTCATTTCTTGAGGTGCTAAAATGGCAGGGCAGTACAAACCCCCCCCCCCAAATGACCCCATTTTGGAAAGTAGACACCCCAAGGAAATTGCTGAGAGGCATGTTGAGCCCATTGAATATTTTTTTTTTTTTTTTGTCCCAAGTGATTGTGAAAAATTACAAAAAGTTGTCACTAAATGATATATTGTTCACACATGCCATGGTTATATGTGGAATTGCACCCCAAAATACATTTTGCTGCTTCTCCCGAGCACAGGGATACCACATTTGTGGTACTTTTTGGGAGCCTAGCCATGTAAGGGGCCCCGAAAACCAAGCACCGCCTTCAGAATTTCTAAGGGCGTAAACTTTTGATTTCACTCCTCACTACCCATCACAGTTTTGAAGGCCATAAAATGCCAAGATAGCACAAAACACCCCCAAATGACCCCATTTTGGAAAGTAGACACCCCAAGCTATTTGCTGAGAGGCATGGTAAGTTTTTTACAGCTCTCATTTGTTTTTGAAAATGAAGAAAGAAAATTATTTTTAATTTTCAAAACTTTGTGACAAAAAGCGAGATCTGCAAAATACTCACCTCTCAGCAAATGGCTTGAGGTGTCTACTTTCCAAAATGGGGTCATTTGGAGGGGTTTTGTGCCATCTGGGCATTCCATGGCCACCGAAACTGTATTAGGCAGTGAGGAGTGAAATCAAAAATGTACACCTTTACGCGGCTAGGCTCCCAAAATGTCTCACACATGTGGTATCCCCGTACTCAGGAGAAGAAACAGAATGTATTTTGGGGTGCAATTCCACATATAACCATGGCATGTTTGAGCAATATATCATTTAGTGACAACTTTTTGTAATTTTTTCTTTTTTTTTTCTTTTTGTCATTATTCAATCACTTGGGACAAAAAAAAAAAAAAATATTCAATGGGCTCAACATGCCTCTCAGCAAATAGCTTGAGGTGTCTACTTTTCAAAATGGGGTCATTTGGGGGGGGGGGGGGTTTGAACTGTCCTGGCATTTTATGCACAACATTAGGAAGCTTATGTCACACATCATCCACTCTTCTAACCACTTTCTGTCACTTTTTGTTTACATGAAAACATTTTTTTTTTGCAAGAAAATTACGTTGAACCCCCAAACATTATATATATTTTTTAAAGCACACAGTATTTGCGCAGCGATTTTTCAAACGCATTTTTGGGGGAAAAAATATACTTTTTATTTTTTATTTTAATGCACTAAAACACACTATATTGCCCAAATGTTTGATGAAATAAAAAAGATTTTCTTAGGCCGAGTACATGGATACCAAACACGACATGCTTTAAAATTGCGAACAAACGCGCAGCGGCGACAAACTACATACATTTTTAAAAGCCTTTACAGGTTACCTCATTAGATTTACAGAGGAGGTCTACTGCTAAAATGACTGCCCTCGATCTGACCTTCGCGGTGATACCTCACATGCATGGTGCAATTGCTGTTTACATATGACGCCAGACCGACGCATCATTCTGGTATAACCATTCAAAGTCCAGCAACATACCAGTACGTTGCTGGTCCTTGTTGGACATGTATTGTAATCTTTTTTTTCATGCAGCCTGTTGGCTGAACGCAAAAAAGAGATTGATCGGTGGGTATGCCCACCATTAGAATACCTCCCTTCATCCACCCACTTCTAATGATGCCGCATACATGCACCATTTATATATGCCGAAGCATGGAGGCATCCTCCCGCAAAAAATTTATGCCGCGTACACAAGGTCAGACTTTTCCACGGGCAAGCCTCCGTCGGAATTTTGACCGTATGTACGTGGCATAAAAGGTTATGCCGCGTACACACGGTCTGACTTTTCCACGGGCAAGCCTCCGTCGGAATTTCGACCGTATGTACGTGGCATTCGGAGCAAAATCGCTCCTCCGCCCCTGCTGCCCCCATGCTTCGGCATAGATGCTCTTTTTTTTTTTTTTACTGTGGTGGTGAAATCACCTCCTACAGCACTGGAGTCATGGCTTTATGTATCGTGGAAGCAAACGCTGTTGCTGTCAAGATAAATAAATCCGTGCTGCAGCTGAATGGTGCACCTATAAACAAAAAATTACATACCTGAAAAGCAAGCATGATAAAACATTGCAGAATGAAATACAGTAAAAAAGAGCAGAACAATAGAGAGAAGAGAGAGAACAATAAAACGACAACTATTTTTTGTTTTTTTTTTATTTTTGTTTTTTACGGGTTTTTTTTGTTTGTTTTTTACACTTTTTTTTGTAACTTTAACAACTGTAACGGTTCGGGTCTCTCAAAATGCGATGGCATCTTGGGAGACCCTGTGTAAGTGTGTCCTAGTCTGTGAAATGCTGTACCCTACGCTAAAACTTCACTTTTGTGTGGAAGCGTTCAAAACATTTATCAATGCACAGACCAGGATTGTCAGGACAGAGTGGACAAAAATAACGGGTGTCACGCCTAAATCCGCGCTTGCTACAGACACAACATCTTTTTTGGGGGGCTCATTGGGTAGGGGTACTCTCGAGGACATACGGAAAATGCCTCTCATGCAGCCGTCTTACTGCATTTGGTTGGGGATGGTGAGGTGCAGAACCACCTGGATACACGAGGTCTGTGACTATCTCATCCTGGAATTTGAGGAAGAATAAAGTCCCACCTGAAGCTCTGTATAGCACATGAGCGTTCAGCAAAGCCAATTTAAATGAGGATAGAGACACTTTTTTATACCAGCGTCTCGCCTTACGGGCAATGTGATACGGCGCCAACAACTGGTCGTTGAGGTCCACCCCTCCCATATTTTGGTTATATTCGTGGACACAGAGGGGTTTCTCCACAACACCAGTCGCCGTACGAATTTGGACTGTCATGTCTGCGTGAAGGGAGGCAAGAAGGAAAACATTCTTATTATACCTCCACTTCACAGAGAGCAAATTATAACACTTCAAGCAGGCTCTCTCCCCCAGCATAAGATGAGAATCTACAAGCCCCTGGGGAAAGCCCCTGCGATTAAGTCGCACGGTGCCACATGCTCCAATCTGATGATCAAACTGGTGACTAAACAGTGGCACGCTCGTGTAATAATTATTTACATACAAGTGGTACCCCTTTCCGAATAAGGGTGACACCAAGTTCCACACTATCTTGCCAGCGCTCCCTATGTAATCTGGGCAGTTCTCCGGCTCTACCTGACTATCTTTTCCCTCATAAACCGTCAAGCTCCATACATAGCCTGTTGCCCTGTCACAGAACTTATAGAGCTTGACCCCGTATCTGGCACGCTTGCTGGGAATGTACGGTTTGAAAGACAAGCGGGCAGAAAATTTAATCAGGGACTCATCAACGCAGACAACTTGATCGGGAGTAAACAAGGCTGCAAAACGTTTGTTGAAGTGGTTTATGAGGGGCCGAATTTTGTAGAGCCGATCAAATTCAGGGTCTCCATGTGGACGACAAACTTCATTGTCATTGAAGTGCATGAACCACAAGATCTGCTCGTATCGTTTCCTGGACATGGAGGCAGAGAACACGGGCATATGGTCAATTGGACACGTGGACCAATAGGCACGCAATGACGGGAATTTATGTGTGCCCATGTTGAGGGAAAGGGCCAGAAAGGTTTTAAATTTGGAAACCGTAATTTGTTTCCAATCTCTTGCCAGGGAAGGCAACTGGGGACTAGCGGCCATGAATTGACCAGCATATAAATTACTCTGGTCCACAATAGATCTATAGAGATCTTCCGTGAAAAACAGTGAATAAAAATTAAGTGGCGTAAAATCAGCTGTTTCCACCTGAATACTGGGTTGGCCAGTGAATGGGGGAAGTACGGGTTCTGCAGAAGTGTTGGGCACCCAATCAGGATAGGCAAATTCTGCAGGAAGGACACTATGGCCACGACGGGCCTGCCTTTGTCTTCTTCTTGGTGGCAGCGGGACACTACTTGTGCTTGCCACCTCGCCCGCTTGAACTGCACTTATGGGACTTGCCACGTCACCACGTGATACTGCAGTGCTGGATGTACGTCCAGGGTGTACTAGGCCGCTGGTGCTTGCCAGTTCACCAGAAGAAATAGCAGTGCTAGTACTTCTCTGCTCCATAATACGAGAGCCCTGCGGTTCTTTCTCCTCAACAACATCAGAAGATCGGGGTCGGGTACGCCTGACCTTAGCAGGGACCTCATCTTCGTTGTCAGTGCTATCTGACATGGAGCCGCTGTCTTCTACGGGCATGTATTCTGAGCCTGAATCTGACAAATACGTGACCTCCTCTTCACTATCTGTCATGCTCAGAATCCCGTAGGCCTCTTTACTAGTGTACCTTCGACTTGCCATTTTGGGCTCTAAATTTAGTGGTACACTAGTAAGATTCACAGGGAAAAAAAACACCCGTCAGTAAATGTATCAAACGCTACCAAAAAAACTTAGCGATCGCTGGGATCATGCCTGTCTCTGCAAACGCTGCAGTTGTGTGTTGTGTTTGGCAAGTGACAGTGATCGATCAATACTGCACTTGGGTGGGCTGGGCTGGGCGGAAGGGCTAAACGCAGGCGCTAGCAGGTATCTGGGCTGATCCCGCTAACGCTGCGTTTTTAGGAACCCTTAACCACTGGGAACGCTAGTATAGATCTGATCAGATACTATACCACTAAGGGAGGTGTATGCTTTGCGCGTGGGTGTTGGCGTTACTGGCACTAACCTGACGCTTCCTGGGGCGATGCAGACCCTCTCGGGCGCTAAAACCTAATTGATATCACCCGCTGGGCGATCAGGGGGTTAAACCTTTATTGGGTTATATACGGCGGGTGCCTTGACACTATAAAAAGCAAACTAACCAACCAGCATCACCCGTAACACTTATACGGTGATCACTGGTGAAAGGGTTAACTAGGGGCAATCGGGGTTAAAACCTTTATTAGGTAATATATGGGGGTACCTGACGCTATATAAAAACATGACGGGTAACCTAAATAACTGGCTAACCAGTGACACTTATACGGTGATCACTGGTGAAAGGGTTAACTCTAGGGGCAATCAGGGGGTTAAGATAATATATGGGGGTACCTGACGCTATAAAAACCTGGCGGCGAACCTAAAAAAATAACTGGCTACCTAGGGGCACCACCGACACTAATACAGCAAACAGAAAAACGATTGCTTAGTGACGCTGGCGATGGGGGGTGAAAGGGTTACCTGGGGGGCGATCAAGGGGTTAAACCTTTATTAGGGGGCTACCCTGGACCCAAAGGGGCCTAAACCTAACTGCCCTGACACTTTTTACAGTCACAAATGACATTAAATGCAGTTATCAGTAAATAAATGATCACTGCAATCAGTGACACTGTGACTGGGGGTGACCTGGGGGGTGAAATGTGTACCTATGTGTCAGTGTAGTGTTGGTGCACTAACCTGATGTCTTCTCTCCTCGGCACTCTGGACGAAAAGACCGCCGCATGGAGAGATGACATCACTTCCTCTACCTGTGTTTACATTACACAGGCAGAGAAAGAATGTCATTCGCCGGGAGCGATCGCGAGGGGGTGGCCAGAAACCAATGGCCGCCCCCTCATCCCGGATCGCCGCTGAACCGAAAACGACCCCTTCATGTGCCATTCTGCCGACGTATATGTACATGGGGCGGTCGTTAAGTGGTTAATGAATAATTCCCTTTTATTAATATGTTTGAGAGGATACCTGGGGTATAAACTAGCTTTAAGAAGGTGTCCTTTACTATCACCTAATACCCCCATTACTGGGACCAGGGCCGCTAAATAACACCATCCCAGGGATTCTAAAGGGACCCGGGGATAACATCCTTGCAACAGATGTATGCATAATTGACAAGGGCTAAAGGCAACCTTTGGAAAATTCTCCTTAGCTCGTAAGAGAGACGGGAGAATGCTATAGTTAACAATTGTCCTACTGTAGAGGTGGGTTGGCGCTTAGGAATTCTAGCAACGTAGAATTAAATAAAGGGTCTGAGGTAAGAAGAAGGCGCTATATCGTGATGTTGCTGAAAAATTACATGCCGCATGCTGTAGCACCCCTTGTGGAATTACCTAACTTAAAGCACAAATCTGGGGAGTGGCTTTTACCCATGGCTTGGAACACAAAAGTGTTGTTTGAAAATGTTCTTGTGACATCAGTAAGACAAATAGCTGGGGTACCCTTTTAGAAGAGGAGTGAAGCTTTAAAGACACCGCCATTAAAGGGATTTTAGTGGTACACGGGTGGAGTTTACTATATATCCAACATTTGTCATATCCTGATTTTCTAGCATAAGCATATTTAAACTTTAACAATAACATTTTGTTGGTAGAACTTTCACTGATTTTCTCTTTTCACTGTAGCATGTCTTCCAGTGTGGCTAGAGTTAGTTTCTTTCCACAGATGTCTTCTATGACACCTAAATCTTCTGGGTGGTATATACAGTTAGTTATAATCCATGTTGGGGGAAACACTGAAAGTATGATCACCCCCAGGAGTGTCCAAACTTTCTCAGAATCCTGAGCAGTAAACAAAGTCATTTTGCTGTATTTCAGAGACTTTTTTCCACCTGTTTCATTCGCTTTTCGAGGATTTACAACACCTGCTTCACCTCCTTGGTCTGGAACTGAAGCTTTATCTGTGTCTTTGTCTTGCTTTGCACAATCCACCTTGACCTTTTTTACTCGACTGGCATGGATCCAGGCTTGAGAATTATCCACCAGGATGGCTGTCTGGGTCACCGCGACTACTGTGGTAGGAGGTCCAAAGGGGTCCTGCTTTTTGGTCCTTTTCAGTTGTTGGACTACCACGGTATCTCCTACTTGAAAGGGATGTGTTGGTTCCTGTGAAGAAAAAAGGAGAGGTGCGAGCAACATTTCTTTCAACTTGGTCTAAAGTTTCAATGAACTTTCTGACATTTTTCCTCTCTTATCTGATCAAGATCTCCTGCTTCTAGGATAAGGGGGGGTCTTGCCCATGGGGTGGGGAATGGTCTTCCCACACTTCGAATGTGGAGTATCCTGTGGTCTTTGATGGTGTCATCCTGATCTCAGCCAAGACCACAGGAAGTGCTTTTACCCACCCAGTGAAGGGACCCACCTGTTGCTTTTCTGCTTTTATCTTTAGTTGTTCTATTCATCCTTTCTATTATGCCTGAACTCTGCGGGTGATAGACTGGAAGTTTCACATTCCCTATCCTAAGGGTTCTAACTAGATCTTGGCAAACCCTTGAAACAAAAGCAGGGCCATTATCTAAATAGTATACTGTAAGTGTTCATGTTCTGGTTTATTAGGTAATACACCGTGAAACATAACCTCTGACCAATTTGGGTAGTCCTGCAATATAAAAATTCTTAAGAAGGACTTCACAGAATAGGGGAGCACTTGCTGCGGGGATACATGGCTTCCCCTCTTTGAGCTATGAGTAAGCACTGAAATTACAGTGCGAAACGCGTCAGCTTGTCTGCTCTCATTTTTTGCTGTGGTTTGGATTTCTGTGATTTTCCAATAAAGGAACTGTTTTTGGAGTGCGGCTGTCCAATAGTTTCCTTCCATTTTTTGCATCATTATATGCATTGCCTGCACCCGTGGCTTGGGATAGAAGTGGAAAAATCAATCAGGTACATCTGAGCGGTAATTTTCTTTTTTCATAAAAATTCTTAAGAAGGACTTCACAGAATAGGGGAGCACTTGCTGCGGGGATACATGGCTTCCCCTCTTTGAGGAAAAGTCAGCTTTCCAACCCTAAGATCCTGGTCAGTAGCATGTGTCTGAAGGTCTAATAATGTATGATCTAGCAGTGCTATTTCAGGTATTAGTACTGGCATTTGGGTTATGTGCTGGCTGCTCTAGCAGCGGACTCTGCAAATGCACTCTAATAATAGCAGAATCTACAAAACCCTTGTGTACATCAAGTAAAACAGTGGAAGTCATAAATGACCTGGGGGAAGTGTCCATTGAGCAATGTGTATACAGTCATGTTTTGGTATTACCTCACCCTGTCCTCCTATTTAATCCTTAAAAGGCATTAAAATCGGGCTGGGCCTGATGTGGGATAGGCATATTTTGTCTCTAGTTTTGGATTTGCTCCATATCCGCCCAATCTTTGAGCAGACGTGTTGGGTGTGAATATTTTAAGTAACATTGTCACATTGTGAGTGGTGTGTAAAGTAGTAGGTCTGCCCAGGGTGAATGATGTTGCCATGACAACTACCATCGCACAGGATGCTAATGCTCAGAGGCACGCAGGCAAGCCTTGAACCTGAACTGGGACCATCTTTGGAAAAAAAAACTACCGGCGCAGTTCTCCACCATGTATTTGTAGTCTTACAATTGTCCCTTGCATACAAATGAAACATTTTTTTCTACACAATCAGGGAGGCCAAGTCCAACCATAGCATTTTTCAGATACCTCTACTCGGGCATCCGGATATATCTTTTTGTAATCTCCGGAAGGGATGTTCAGCCCTTGGTAGCACCTTTTGGTAACAGGTAAAACAAGAAGTGGTATATTATCAAACTGCGGTGAACCCTGTCTCTATCCCATGTTTGTTTACTAGGGCAGCCATAACTGCTTGTGACTGAAGACATGTTCCATGTGTCAAGCTGGATAGAATATGGCTGTGGAGGGGTCAGAATGGCTGGCAGACATAAAAGATCACATTGATTCCAAAGTCTTGTTTCATAAGAAGTTGCCCCCTGTGTACCACTTGTTCTTCTCGTTCTGGGGTCCTTAAAGTTGAATTATTACCAGCTATACTGGGCCAGAACTAGGGTGGAATCTGTGAGTTGCACAGACCCATCAAGTGTCCGGGGCTGTAATGCAGCATCCTCTGTCACCTGGTCTGCTTCCATATGTGAGTTTAATCCATTGTGCTTTGCACGCGTGGGTTTTAATGTTAGTATGGCTACCTCAGCAAGAACCTGGAAGGCTGAAATCAGCCAATCAATTTAACTTATTGCTTAATTGATTTGCCTGCCGAAGTGAAAACAAACTTCTGGCCCTTCAAATTAAACCAAAAAGCCCTCTTTCTATCTCTCGACTATCTATATAAATTTATCCAACAACCCCGAACAAAGGAACCAATGACTCTGAATACAGAGTGTCCTCCTGGGTGCAAACTCAACCTGTCCTTTTGACCAGCCTCCAAAGGGCAACTCCAGAGAAGGATAGAACTTTGTCACATTGCGAGTGGTGGGTACTGTAGCAGGACCGATCTATATGTAGGTGTGGTCTCGCAGGTGGGCTCGCAATGTGGTCTGGAGCACAATTGCGTAGACAACAAAGTGTACATAACCCTGAGGATATCATCCACCAGGTTAGTCACCGGCCGCGAAGGATAAATGAAAAGATGGGCTGTGTACACAAGGGGATGCCCTCTCCTCGTCCACCAGGACGCTAAAACGCATTCGCTAAACCAATCACTATGAAGTGAAGTGGCTAGCATCGGATGGTATGGCTGTGGCATGGCACATCAGGTACAACTGGTGCTCTAGGTATAACTAAACTGTTAATTTCCCTCAAGTCCTGTACAAAGCGGCTAGTTCCATCGGCTTTCTTTACAGGTTTTATGGAGGTGTTGTAGGGTGATCTCTATATATCCCCTTGTAGTGACAAACCTTCAGTAAAATTCACCTCACAATATACATTTAACCTTAAAACCTTAACTTTGGGTTTCCCTGCTTTAAACAAATATTGTTTTCCAAGTTTAGACTGATAACCTTCCGGAACAGTACTTATTAAATATTCCCGTCCATTCCTGTAGCAAAACAGTAAACCCAGTGCCGGCCGAAGACATTGTGCTGCCTGGTACCAAGAATGAAATGCTGCCCCCCCCCCAAAAAAAAAAAAAAAATCACGCCCACCAAAATGCCCCCACATCCATCATTTTATATCATGATAACTAAAGTGGACCTGTCATGGCTCTATAAAAAGGACCTGTTATGGCTCTATTCATGTATATAGGAGTATAAAGAGGACCTTCCATGGCTCTATACATGTATATAGAAGTATAATGAGGACCTGTCATGGCTCTATACATGTACCGTATTTTCCCCGTCTATAAGACGCCCCCATGTACAAGACGCCCCCCACTTTTCCAACCCAAAATTAAGAAATCAATATTTTACACATAGGTAAAACAGAACACATTTTTATTTAGTAATTACCGCAGGTAACGTTTAAATACTAGTATATTATGCAGGGGTTGTTCTTCCTGTTTTCTCCACTGTCTATCATACACTCTGCGGAGGCAAGTCCAAACTGTTTCTCTGCAGTTCTATTCCCACGCTCTTTTTTGCATAGATGGCTACATTTGGTTTGATTTGGCAGAGTAAGACAATCACTTACTTTTATTATTTTCTGACATCTTGGTCCCAGAACACTCCGGTCCCTGTTGCATCTGTGCATCTCCACTTCCAACAGGATCGCATCTGCTCACTCTCCACCTCCACCCCCAGCTTTAGCTGACGTCAGTAACATACGGCTCGTGATTGGAGAAAGCCACTTGACAAGCTATGGGCCGCGACGCACCTTCGCGGATGTCTCCCAGGCTGACCAACCGTGTATAAGACGCTGTTCGATTTACAGGCTATTATTTTAGGAAAAAATAGCGTCTTATCCACGGAAAAATACGGTTTATAGAAATATAAAGAGGACCTGTCATGGCTCTATACATGTATGTAGGAGTATAAAGAGGACCTGTCATGGCTCTATACATGTATGTAGGAGTATAAAGAGGACCTGTCATGGCTATATACATGTATATAGAAGTATAAAGAGGACCTGCCATGGCTCTATACATGTATGTAGGAGTATAAAGAGGACCTGTCATGGCTCTATACATGTATATAGGAGTATAAAAGGACCTGTGCGTAGCCGGCGGCCGCGATGTCACCGGCCACACATAGTGGATTGTCACTTGTCACAACGTCACCTGCCACACGTTGCAGATTGTCACTTGCCACAACGTCACCTGCCACACATTGCGGATTGTCACTTGCCACAACGTCACCTGCCACACGTTGCAGATTGTCACTTGCTGTGTCCCAGAGTAAAGGCAGGCAGCAGAGAGCTAATGTAATCTCTCTGCTGCCCGCACAGTGGGGGCGGAACTGCAGTGATGCAGGGCGGGCAGTGAGAGATGATGTCATCTCTCTGCTCCCCCGCCCGCTGTTTGGCCAGCAAGCCCGCTCACTTGCTGACTGTCCCGCCCGCTGACTGTTCCTCTGTTCTGCCCGCATGCTCCATTCACCTTGGCCCAACGCCCAGGTGAATGGAGCGCGCGGGGAGCGGGCTGGCTGGCGGGGTGGGCGTCAATTTGCCTCACAGCGGAGCGGGCGGAACGGGTTAGCGACAATTTGCCTCACAGTGCAGAGTAGGGTTGCCACCTTTTCGTCAAGCCAAACCCGAACACATTAGCAGCACACGCCAATATATATATTTTTTTGTAGTACATTAAATTCATTACCTCTGTACAAAGCAATGTACAGCTATTTTTTTTTTTTATTTAGTATACCCTGTACATATATTTTTGTGATTAAATAAAATTTCTAATCATATGGAGTTAATCACAAGAGTCCCCCTTTATATCAGAGTCAACAGAGTTCTCCTTTAGATCTGAATCTGCAGAGTTCCCCTTTACATCTGAATGCACAGGGTTCTGCAGAAGAGGAGTGCAGAGGGTAAGATGGGGGCAGTATGTACAGGAGAGGAGTGCAGAGGGTATAATGGGGGCAGTATGCATAAGAGAGAAGTGTGGAGGGTATGATGGAGCAGTATGTATAGAAGAGGAGTTGAGAGGGTATGAGGGGGGCGGTTTGTACAGGAGAGGAGTGTGGAGGGTATGATGGGGCGGTATTTACAGGAGAGGAGTTTGGAGGGTATGAGGGGGGCAGTATGTACAGGAGAGGAGTGTGAAGGGTATGATAGGTGCAGTTAGTACAGGAGAGGAGTTCGGAGGGTATGATGGGTGCAGTTAGTACAGGGGAGGAGTTCGGAGGGTATGATGGGTGCGGTTAGTACAGGGGAGGGGTTCAGGGGGTATGATGGGTGCAGTTGGTACAGGAGAGGAGTTCGGAGGGTATGATGGGTGCAGTTAGTACAGGGGAGGAGTTCGGAGGGTATGATGGGTGCAGTTGCTACAGGAGAGGACTTCGGAGGGTATGGCGGTGGCAGAATGGGGGAGGGATTTCTTGCTGTGTCTGTGGGGTGACCAGGGAGTGATGTTGGGAAGATAGGGGAAGGAAAGTGACCATGAAATGATGGGGGGGGGGGGTAGGAAGCAGCTCTGAGTGACGTCTGTATGAAGTGGTCTGGGGGGGGTGATGCAAGCTGGGGGGAGTTGGGGGCTGAGAAGTGGTCAGATAGCGATGTATATAATAAAAAAAAAACTCATCCACTAAAAACATACAACAATAAATCATACAACAGTACTACAGATCTATGTAATGGAGTTCCCAGCACTCTGTATACCCAGATAATGTGAAGGTAATGTATGACCATTCATATAACCCTGTGGTATCCAGGCTCTGAGTCTGTACAATCAGAGGTGTGAACTCACCACATATATACAGGTTACATGAATGGTTATAAATGACTTCACATTATCTAGTCTGAACAATTGGATTGGAGGATGTTTGCACAGACTGTTCATGCTTAGAAGTGATCTGTCAAATGTGATCGGGCTGCTGCAGACCCCCCTCCCCCCCCACTCAAACTCACTATCTCCTCCGATTCTTCTGTCAACTTCTGTTAACCCTTCACTGCATCTCCTGAAGAAAAAAACACCTTGAAAGCAACTACTATCCACCCTAGAAAACTTCTCCCAGAAAAAATCAGCTCACCTCCTCCCTTCCTCTGGCCAGCCTGACAGGAGACAGTGAGCTCCGCCCCCCAGTTCTCACAACACTCCGCACTGGTGATTGGGGGGGGGGGAGGTTGAGTCGGAGATAACAGGGACCCCGCACTGCACGAGACTGGAGGGAGGGGGAAGAGACAGAAAGGAGTTTTTTAAATCCAGAACACACACCGCAGCCGCAGGCACAGTGTATTCTTTACAATGCCGCTGCTGCTGTTTCACAGTGAAAGGTGGAGTGGGGGAGAGGAACGGGCGGAATGGGATGGCGGGCAGGCGGCAATTTGCCGCCCCCCTAAAAGTGCCGCCTGGTACAATGGTACCATCGGGTCCCATGGTAGGGCCGGCCCTGAGTAAACCACAAATACAACCTGGACAATTCATATAGACATGACATTCAATCTTGGTACTTTAATTCCAGGTTTTCCTTCCTAAACAAATAACCTTTACCGATCTTATATTACCACTAACTCACCAAGTATTCCCTGTGGTTTCTATAATAAAACAAAAATTCAGTGCACAACCAGGACATGCAAATTATATTTATAATATCTTAATCACTTTATGCAACAGAAAGAGAAGGAAAATATATTTTTAGAGGTACGAGTTCAACCTGTCAGTCAGTTTTTTAAAAAAGAAATTATAAACCCAGTACTGTTTTATTTCCTAGACCCTCCAAGAGTCTATTTATTATTTTACGTGCTTCCAAAGCACCATATATATATATAATTAGGGCTGTTACTGATTAAAATTTTCCTGTCCGATTAATCGATAATTTTTTTTAAATCGATTAATCGACTAATTTCGATTAATTATAACGCACATACAGATCCAACTATTTTTAGCTGATCTCCTTGCAGGCTGATTCCCAGTGCAGCTACCAACCACTGGAAAAATTATTAGCAGGATACAAAAAACACAAAGGCAATGCTCGATGGGAATAGCATTAAAACTTTTATGGTCTTCAAGTAGGTAACAAAATAAATATTGCACTGGAGATAAAATCGATGTAGCTACATAAACTGTAAAAATGGTGCGAGTAATACCAAACGGTAGCAAAAGCAGTCATAAAAACATGTAGCTAAGTATGATACTGGTATAAAAATGTGTACAACGATACCACTGCTGAATCCAGATGAGGAGGGGTTAACATCAGTCCGTCGGCATGTAGATGTCCCGTGAAGGGAACTACTGTATCACAACTCCCAGTGGATGGCTGTAGAATCCCAGGTTGATAGAGGGAAGTGATAGAGGTAAGTGTAACAGCCCTTGCGTGTGGCAGATAGTAAGGTCCCGCCGGCATGCAGATATGAAGGCACAGCAAAGGAGCCCTTCAGATGGACACGGTAAGCCCCGCCGGTGTCTGTGGCATCACCGGATCTCCGACGGAACTCCCTGAAGACCTGGAATTTTGATTGATCAAAAAACTTAATCGATAAATTAATAGTTAATTTCCACAGCCCTAATATATATATATATATATATATATATATATATATATATATATATATATATATATATATATATATATATGAGGTTTCTCATAACCTAGACTCCCAGAGTCTTTTACCATGTGCTTCTAAAGCACCATATATATATATATATATATATATATATATATATATATATGTGTGTGTGTGTGTATATATATATATATATATATATATGTGTGTGTGTGTGTGTGTGACACAGTCTATGACCAACAAAGTTATACAGATTTGCCCCTTCTAGGGTAGGGGTAGATAGACTTGTCTCTGCCCTGACCAGGTTGACCCTCTTCACTCCTCAACACACTCTGAACACTTACCTGACATTAATAATGTTCTTATACTCTATACAAAGTTATTCTTATGCTTCTATGCAACAGAAAGATAAGCGAAAGTGATCTGAGATGTTGGACTCAACCCGTCAGTCTATTTTGTGTATACACCTTTAAATTTCCTTTTGGTCTCTCAGGACCTTTAATATTCACTCAGGACTGAAGCCTCGTACACACAGCCGATTTTCTCGGCAAGAACCAGCAAGAAACTTGCTGGCAGAGAGGTCTTGCTGAGTAAATCGGTCGTGTGTACGCGGCTATCGGGTTTCTTGTCGAGAAAACCGACAAGAAACCTCGACGAGAAAATAGAGAACCTGCTCTCTATTTTCTCGTCGAGATTCTCCTCGGCATGTTTCTCGACGAGAAAAGTGAGTGTGTGTACACTTACCTGTCCTCCCGGAAGCCCGCGCATGTTCGAAATGAATTTGACGCATGCGCGGTAGCTTCCTAGGCATACGTAGGGTATACCAAGATGGCGGCGACGGCATCGAATGTGACGAGCGCATGCTCGTCGTAGTCTATGACGTCACCGCGTACGCTCCATTCAAAGAACCGCGGGTTCTTTGAAACGAGCGTGTGTACACTCGGCCGGGACAAGTTTCTTGTCCAAGAATCTCGTCAAAAAAAACGACATGAATCTCGGCCGTGTGTACGAGGCCTTAGACTTATCCAGAGTCTGTCTGTATGTTTTCCTAGAACACTTTTAATAGTCTATCTCTCCCCTACACAGATCTTTAAAATAAGGATGGTCGCGAACACAGGTCACGGCAAGGAAAAATAAATTTAACACTTACCGGACAGATGTTTTGACTATCCTGCCGACGACGCCAGTTTGTTGGGGTGAACCCCTCCTTGGTTCAATAGACTATGACATCTGACCAGGTTGTTCCTCCATCTCAGCAGGCCTGGAGATCACTCTGAAATAACTGGACACAGACACAGTGTAGTCTCTCAAAGTAATCTGATAATGATGTATTATTGCGTGGTTTATATAGACAAATACAATAACAAAAAGATCAGCATAAACCAGACTAAATAAATTACATCTAGATTGTTCATGAGACTTCCCACAGAATGTACTGAAAACAATATCTGGACAGGAATGTGATTAGAGGCACTTTAACGTCATTTCAGAGATTTCCTGTCACGAAAATAGAGAAATCTTTTCTTGTCGGAAATTCTGACAAAAAAGTGCGCTGGAGCATACACACGGTCAGAAATCGCGCCAAAAAGCTCACATCGCACTTTTCTCTTCGGAAAACACGATCGTGTGTACGAGGCATGACTCTTTCAATGGTGAAACCTGATCCAGTGACTGTTATCTATAAGAAACGTACTCTCCCGTCCTGTTGTTTCTCTGGGACATGAATTGAAGGGGACTCTTTCCAACAAACCAAAAAACAAGAGTTTTATCCATTCACTGCTCTATCCAAAACTTAACGTGGTTGTAAACCCTTGTTTACAACTTTATGCTACAGGTAAGCCTATATTAAGGCTTACCTGTAGCTAACAAGGATATCTCCTAAATCTGAACGGTTTAGGAGATATCCCTGTATTTGCATGTGCCGACGTCATGCGGCACGTGCGCACTTAAGCCAACTGAAGCAATGGCATTATGTGCCGTTGCTTCAGTTGTACTGTGCCATTCCCGCGCGCATGCGTGGGAGTGATGGCATTGCGGCTCCGGACAATCACAGCGCCTGAACTGCGATACACAGAAGTCACTGCGGGACAACGTGTCGGCGGCCGGAGGGGGAGACGTGGACGGCTGCGGGGGGCGTCGATCGGAGGCTAGTACTACATAATGAGCTAGTATGCTATGCTAGCTCATTATGCCTTTGTCTTGCAGGGTCGTTTTTTTTTTGAGGAGGGTTTACTTCCTCTTTAAAGCGGAACTAAACCCTCCTCCCTATTCACCCCATGTCTTTTCAGAGTTTGGCATCATCTTTTTAGGTTGTGTTATGATATTTTATTGTTAAGAATTTGATTTATACGTTAATCTATGTAAATAAAGAGGGAATGTAAGATTGGTAACCTAGTGAGCCTAAAGAAGCCCATGGGTAGAAGGAAAGAAAATCGCTTGAGTCCCCCATCAACATTAACTTTGTTGAATGCCTCCCACAGTACTATTGTGTTCTGCTGGGAGGGCAGCGCGGGGAGCCTCCCAGCCAGCAGAAGACAGTGGATACTGCTAGTGGCTATAGCCATCAACTGTAATTGCATGTACAAAATCAGACTGGCAGGTTGTACCCAAATTGATACTATCTTTCTATGGCTGGCTTAGGAACTTCATCGTTATCTGTTATGCATTATTAGAGCCAGTAATTATTGTATAATTGCCTTGACAGATTTTGGTAAGCATATAATAATATATAATAAAAAGTTATAATATAATACTTTTTAAAAATACTTTATAAAAATTTCTTCATGACTACGCTGTTGTAATTGAACATCCCTTTGTCAAGTTTTGGGGCTGAAATTGCATCCAAAAGCTCCAATAGGAGCACTCCGCTCCTGAATTAGGGAGCCTCAGATCCTATGCTGGAGATTGGGGGAACCAGTCTTTGTTGTTCATGGTTGTGTATTTACCAGGATCAGCCTATCAAAGGGTGACCATTTTTAGAAACATTGATGTTTTGCTACTGTTACAAAAATGCTTGCTGTTTTCAATCATGTTATGATTGCACCCTGCTGGAAAGAAAATGAGAACCAACATGTGTGATTCCAAATAATGTCATCGCCATTTCTGGCCAGTCATGGTGATCCCAGGGAAAGTGTATTACTTTGTTTATTTAGCAAAAGTAAGCATCACTTTTTTTTTTTCCTCTCTCTCTCTCTCTCGCCCCAAAAAATGGCCTCAGTCCTAATGAATGGCTAAACATCATATTGAGAATGATAGACACTTTGGTATTCCTGGGATCTACCTAGCTCATATTTCTAATTTGGCTGTTTTTTTTTTGTTTTGTTTTTACTGAAAAGTAGTAGTCACTTGTCGCTCACAGAGAGCTGTCTTTAATCTTTTTTGTGTAATAAACATCACTGACTACTGAAACTGCTCATTACTCCTGTGGTGGAGATTCAGCTATACGCCATGCGTAATTCATATCTCCTGCGCTAATGAGCGCCCTTTCAACACATTTCAGTCTAATGGTATAATGCATCTTACTATCACTCGGTTTCCTGCATATCCCCAAATCAGCAGACATGACCACAGCTTATGTGCTTGCATCCTCAGGTCGACCAACTGCCCCTAAACCTCTGAGTATTCGTTATTTATATAACAATAGGCCAATCAAGCACAGGCAATCTTTCCAACAGGAGGAGTTTATACAACAAACAATGACTAGAGGAGTCTTATGGGCGTGTCTGGGCAGGGACAGTGTGTATGATTCCCTTCCCCCTGTAACTGTAAGCCATCATCTTTAACTAGACAAAGGAAGCCGCATGGCTTGGAATCATGAGCTCTGTCCCTGACCATAACAATTCAAAAGCTCCAGTTTGAATCCTTATTCTGCGTTGTTCAGAGAACTACCGTTCCTATGGATGGGAGATTATCTGCAGGGGCACGCCACGCCCCACCCCCACCCCCAAAATGTGTTGATCAGGCACACCGGGGTGACACAAGCATACATCCGCTCATAACCGATCATGTCTTTGCAAAGTGAACACATCCGACCAGACGAACATGGGCATCGCACAGAGGTCCTTTCGCTGACGGACATATCCCCACTCTGCAAACACCTCTTTCCAACCTCAGGAAGTTTTCCACTACCAGATGGACTCAGTGTCGTCTGCCCCAGTCAGCTCTTTAGAGCAGGCTGCGGGAGTACTAACACTGGGAGACACTATGACAATACATATTAAATACATCTTCAAAAAACTTCCACAACAGTCCCTCCTCTTTTGTCATACGCTCCCATGTTTCCCTCGATGAATCTTGATCTTCTTCTTACACCTGAAAATTAATCAGTCCTTACAGTCCATATGAGTCTATAAAAAGGAAAACACAGCTTGACATGTAGACTCTGTTTTTCAGGAGGGAGGACTTACAGGAGGATATAAAGGCCGGTTGGTCTGGGATCCTCTGTCTTGTACTTGGGTTGGGCTTTGGGGCATCTCATCTCAGCGAAGATGATGTGGTCATCTGCTCGGGCTCTGTTCACTCGTCCAATCAGGCAACAGTAGCATCTCATCACGGCATATAGAAGGAATAGAAACAAACACAACATGAGTATATATACCCCTACTTCCTTCAACCATGATCTGCTGCAAAATAAAAAATTTCCAAAGATTCCCAGAACCTTAAAAGGATTCCAACCTTCACTAACTAGCCCTGGCTTTGCCTTGCAGGGATCTAAACTTTTCCACATGGGCCTGAAATTTGTCGCCAGTATCCCTGATCCAGGTACTACAATCTTTACCTATGAATTCACAGAAACCCCCCTCGGATGCCAACAAGTAATCATGGGCCATTTCACCTAGTTGGAAAGAATGTAAACCGGTTATTGTGTCAGGGTCCAGGAGGGACTCATGAATCCTGTGGTGGACCTTTTGAAGTTAATGTTACAGTGACTGCACCTACCCCATCAGCTGAGAATGTAGGCAACAGCTGCTGAGGAAAGTACAACTCTTGTTTTGGTTGACCTCCAAACAAACCTCATATGGCAATAACCCAGATATGTGGGAACTTAATGACTGTGGTCACTGCATAACCTGTGCGTGGCTTACCATCTGGGGTGCAATACCTGGAACCATTGCCAAAAGTTCTTAGTATCTGGGATGGAAACGTCCTTCACCAGACTGCTCCTTGCTGATTCAAATTCCATCAAAGAAAGACAGTCGTCCTACTAGGTCACAAACTTGGTTAGAATTAGAAAGGTTAGTATAAAAAACGGTCACTTACATTTATCCCCCCCATTTTCTGCCTCATTTAAAACTGAAGGAAGAAATGCAGGATTTAGAGTGATGCAGGAAAAAAACAATGAAATGGCTTATGATACTTTTTTACCTGCATAGGCGTGTGTATTTATGCATGTGTACAGCTCTCTACATTCACCTGTTTTCTATGTAGATAAACTTTCAGAAACTCCTTGGACCTGAAAAGATACATATAAATAAAAGTTATTACTCTATCCTTCATATTTAACCTGCAAAAAATGGCAAACACAAATGACATTCCTGTACATTGGTAAATTGTCAATGACATTCCTCAAAACCAGCAACGAAACACTCTGTAACCCTTACTTTCCTGTTCCTACAAAAATTCAACAGCCGCGAAGCGTAGGAGGGTCGCTGTGGTAAGTTCTAACACATTTATGTTACTACATACAAACAATTAGAAGACTAAAACATGAGACAAACATTCAGATACAAATGTGGGGGAGATATTTAATCGTTTCCAAAACAAAAATAAAAAAAAACTAAATAACCAGACGGAATGCTGCCTTCATTCTTTTAGCGATGGAAAAAAATACAATGTGAAAAACACGAGACCAGCCATACAAAGTTCAAAAACAGGCATGAGAATTTTAACCACAAAAGCGTGTACTACACATCCATCAACCTACTCATCATTACACATTTCTGAAGCCACAGCTGAACTACTGCCAAGGTGTTTTTATTCTGGTGTCTCGTACCCCCAGACGTCAAAAGTACCTTCCAAAGGAAATACACCTTACTGTACCCTCTCACTATATATGCCAATCTTTAAGAAGTTTTATGTCAGGAGCCCCAAACCCAGACCTCATGTGCGGTGCAGCTTTCTGACTGGTGTGGAGTCTCATATTTTTTTTCTCCAACGCATGGACCAACGTTGCCCATGATGATTTGAATCGCTTTTGACGTGTCCCTGCATCCAGGGCAACCTCTCACTAACTTGCGGAGCAGTACTGCCTAGTGCCTACTTTTACAGTACTGTTCCCCGGCATTTTCCTATTATTATACACGGCCTCCCCGTAGGGCAGCACAGTGGTGTAGTGGTTAGCACTTTCAACTAGCAGCAAAAGGGTCACTGGTTTGAATCCCGACCACGACACCATCTGCCTGGAGTTAGGTTAATTGGATCTTGTCCAAATTTGCTCAGTATATATGTGTGTACGACTGTGTGTCCCAAGCATGTTTAGATCCTACGGGGTAAAATGACCGCACCAGCCAAGCAGACACTGGCTGCAAAAAGTGGCTAGAGGCGATTCAGTTCGCATGTGTAGCGCTATACAAGTCATTCATTCATTCATGCATGCTAGAATCTACTCACAATTCACATGCTCTACAACCGATTTTCGGTAGCCCTGTAAACGTGTTTGTCAGACGAACTACAAAGCACAATGAAATCCTTCACTATTCAAAACAATATTATGGTTTCTATTTGTACCTAGATGTTACAACAATAACTTGGATGCCTCCCGTTTACCCTCTACCAAAAACTGTATTACAGTATAAAACTTTACAAAACAACGGGCATTAAATTTAAAAACCAAAGTGTTTTCCATTGTCCCTTTGCCCACATGCTTGTTTCAAATGACCCCAAGATCTTCCCACCAACATCACATCATATATCAATGGACAGGAAGAGGAATCGGGGAGGGGAAGCTTTGCTTCATCATCCCTGAATTTCAAATCATGTCTATCAAGACCTAAAAAAAAAAAATCTATGGCTAACATCATATAGGAAACTTCAACATCTTAAAAAAAAAACTTTGTCCAGGAAAGGGCGAAATAAACCCCCCATATTGCAAATGGGAGTGAATCCCTCTCGATCCCCTGGGCAGTCAGACCATTGAAACTCCTGTAAAAAGATGGCTCAAGGAGGTCAACCAAAACCTTTTTCTACTGCAGGCTATACAATACAAAACTCAGCTAAAATGATAAAACCCATGACAATGGGGGAGGGGCATGAATTGCCCTCTGAGAGACTCAAAGAAAACGGCCAAAAAATTAAAACACGAAATGGAAGTTGCAACAAACGAAAATCAAGCCACGACAAAATGGCTGACGAAAGCCGGACCACGACCACATGCTAGATGAAATCTGGACTACAGCAAAATAGCCGACGAAAGCCAGGCCACGACCACATGGTACTACAACAAAATGGCCCACGACAATCGGGCCACATGGTGAATTTAACAAATGGATATGCAATTGCTGATCCCGCCAAAACAGCACAAACCAAGATTTCTTCGCTAGAAAACCAAAATTTCTCCCCACAAAAACAAACACCACAATTGAGACACCAAATGAACACTTAAACCGTAGAAAAACATTTTAGGCTACATACTACTAGGGCCCTTGGCCAACCAAACAACACAGGCTCTCCAATCAAACACCAACGTTGCATAAAACACAAAATAACATGTCTCAAACATACACTCTTGTTCCCAAATAACGTTCATATACTTATTCTGGCATCAGCTTCCACAGGAAACAAGACATTTGAGAAATACCCACAGGGCGTAGCCCTTTCAACAAACAGCTCCTATTGTAAGTGATGGAACAGCCATACCTGGTTGCCCTTCCCCCTCTCAGCCACATGGCAGCAGCCAGTTTCAAAACAAATTCAATACCACAACTTATTACACAGCATCAGTTACTTAAACAAACTGCTCAGTCACACACAACACAGTCTCCCCACACAAACTTTCCAGGTTGCATTAAATGGGTCCCATAGGGGAGGCAAATATCCCAATAAATACTGACAAATCACACACCTAACAAACATACAATCCAGCCATTGTACCAAAAGATTAAAAATTTGTTATTTTGCAAAGCAGAACCTACCACAACGCATCGGACCGAGAAAAGGTGGATCCGTTCTCTCCCTTTTCTTGATCCGATGCGAAGGAGGCTCTGTTCACTCCATAATATCCTTGGCCCGCCATCTGTGGTGGAGATTCAGCTATTCGCTTGGAATTATGAACTCTGTCCCTGACCATAACAATTCAAAAGCTCCCGTTTTTACCGTTGGGGTGAATCCTTATTCTGCATTGTTCAGAGAACAACGCATACCCAAATTATACTACCGTTCCAGTGGATGGAAGATTATCTGCAGGGGCACGCCATGGCCCCCTCAAAATGTGTTGATCAGGCACGCCGGGGTGACACAAGCGTACATACGATCATAACCGATAATGTCTTTGCAGAGTTAACACATCCGACCAGACGAACGTCTGTGCATCGCACAGGGGCCCTTTCGCTGGCAGACATATCCCCACTCTGCAAACCCCTCTTTCCAACCTCAGGAAGTTTTCCACTACCAGACGGGACTCAACCAGCGTCAGTCTGCCCCAGTCAGCTCTTTAGGGCGGGCTGCGGATGTACTAACACTGGGAGACACTATGACAATACATATTAAATACATCTTCATAAAATTTCCACAACACTCCTCTTGTGTATGCCCTGATTGCCACAAACGATACACAATTTAATATAGATATATACAGGGCTTTTTTTCTCAGAGAATAGGTGCAGGTACTCCCCCCTTTACATCACCCCATCCACCTCCGAGCACTGTGCCTTGGTTCCACCCCCTATCCACCTCCAAGCACTGTCCCTTGGTTCCACCCCCTACCCACCTCTGAGCACTGTCCCTTGGTTCAACCCCCTTCCCACCTCCCAGTATCACCCCTTTAGGAAAATACAGAATCAAGTATCGTTTTGTGGTGCTACGTAATTTGTATGGACTTTGTTAATAACAAGGAAAGCAGTAAAATAGATTCCCTGCAGCCAGCAGCAATAGATATCCCCTAGCAACAATAGACCTCCCGCCAAAAACGATACCCCCGCAAAATAGATCCACCCCAGCAACAATAGATCTCCCAGCAGTCAGCATCAATAGACTCCTCACTCAATAGTAGGTCCTTCCCAGCAACAATAGATCCCTATGCGACAATAGATCCCCATCAGAGATAACAGATCCCCCAGCAGGCAGCAGCCAGCAATAGACCCTCCAGCACCTCCCAGCCATTACATACATTTAGTGCCAGAGGTGCCGGAACTGCGTTCCTGCTGAAAAAAAAGCACTGGATATATATGTATATGTACTCTGTGCTACTCAGATGATTGCTGGTTTACACCAGACTTTTGGAGAAGCAGACATGCTGATTGCACAGCTGTGTGCTGGGCTATTAGTTGTGACCGGACTATGGCTCAGGGCTCCACCCAACAGACAGGAGGTCTGTGCATGGGAGGCAGATGGACTCCCATCCTCTCCAGGAAATAGGCTGCATGGGGTAGCCAGAGCATGCATGTCTGCAGGAGGCAGATTTAGTCTGTGATAACACAACAAGGAGCTGATCGTGAGTAAGCTATGAGAGAGCTTGACACTAAGGAAGTCTTTTGGTCTGAAAAGCAGGCCTAAGGCCTTGGCAAGAGAGTAAGCCAGGAGGCTGAATAATTCTGATTGTGCAAGCTACAGTAAGGGTGGAACCCCCTGCGTGGGCTACTGGTGTCTTTTGTGAACTTTTCAGTTTTTTTTAAAATAAGACTGGCACACTCATTGAAAGTGCACCTACCGGTTAAGTCTGATCTCCCCAATTTTACTATATGTATATACCGTATATACTCGAGTATAAGCCGCGTTTTTCAGCACATTTTTTTGTGCTGAAAATGCCCCCTTTGGCTTATACTCGAGTCACCTTTTTGCGCCTGATCTCCCGGATTTTGGGGACCCAGTACCGGCCGGCCATAGGTCCCCTGGACCCCAAGCTTTGGCACACATGTAGCCCCACTCTTTCTCCACAAGTGTGCAAAGTTTGTTGTCTGGGAGACCTACGGCCGGGGAGCACCGATTTTTTTCAAACCTGGGCACCCCTTCCATAGACTCCCATGTTAAACGTCAGTCTAGTCATGGACACAGTGAGGCATGGGCACAGTGAGGCATGGACACAGTGAGGCAAAGTGAGGCATGCAGATGTACACCCTAGGCTTATACTCGAGTCAATACGTTTTCCACGTTTTTTGTGGTAAAATTAGGTGCCTCGGCTTATATTTGGGTCGGCTTATACTCAAGTATATATGGTGTGTATGTATATGTGTGTGTGTGTGTATATATATATATATATATATATATATATATATATATATATATATATGCATGCATAGTGTATGTGTATATATATATATATATATATATATATATATATATATATTTACTTATTTTTCAATCCCGGAATATTTGTCCCCTTAATGACCAGGCCATTTTTTGCAATACGCACTGTGTCGTTTTAACTGACAATTGTGCAGTCGTGCTACATTGTACAAAAACAAAATTGACGTCCCTTTTTCCCCACAAATAGACCTTTCTTTTGGTGGTATTTGATCACCTCTGCATTTTTTGGGGGGTTTTTTTGTGCTATAAACAAAAGAGCGACAATTTTTGCTATAATAAATATCCCCCAAATTGTTTTTAAAAAACTAATTTCTTCCTCATTTTATGTATTATTCTACATATTTTTGTTTAAAAAAAAATTGCAATAAGTGTATATTGATTGGTCTGCACAAAAGTTATAACGTCTACAAAATGGGGGATAGATTAATGGCATTTTTATTTTTTTACTAGTTTGACACTTTTTTGGGGACCACTGATTACTGTATAAATATCACTGGCATGCAAGGGGTTATACTAGGGGGCGATCAAGGGGTTAATTGTGTTCCCTAGATGTGTTTTAACTGTGGAGGGAATGTGCCTCACTAGAGGAGGAGACAGATTGTTGTTCCTACTCAGTAGGAACACACGATCGGTCTCCTCTCCCCTGACAGAACCGGGATTTGTGTGTTTACACACACAGATCCCAGTTTTCGCTCTCACAAGTGATCACGGGTGCCCGATAGTCATCGCGCCCACCGGGCACACGCATCGGCTACAGGGACACACTGCAGGCGTGCGCGCCTACTACAGCATCTTAAAGAGACGATGTACATCTACGACGGCTCACCCTGGGGAGCCATCCTGCCACAGTATACCTGTGGAGGCTGGTCGGGAAGCGGTTAAACAATGTATGATCATCCTTGAGCAGGACATACACTGGCAGAAGTATTGTGGAGAGCAGCAGACTCTGATTTGTCCTCAGATGGCTGCTCTAACAGGATCCACTGTGATTTCCTCTCCAACATATCTGACAGCAATTGGCAACATACAGTATACTGTAAATTCTAATACTTTTTCCTGTAGATATAGTAAAAATCACTGGCCGCTTTATCAAGTTGTATAATCTGTGTGTGCAATAAATTTTTCCAGTGGGTCAAAAATCATATACAGTAGGTGCCGCCGACATTGTATATCCATCGCGATCCCATCGCGGAGATGCCGACATCTCGGCGACAGGGTGGCGACATCTTGCGCTCGCTGCAATAGCGAGAAGGAGACGCGGCACTGTATTGAACGGGATCCGACGTGGATTCTCGCCAATACTAGGCACTGTGTTTGGTATGAATCCTGAGCGGGAACGCCACGCCAAATTTTAAATACAAAACCGGCATGGGTTCCCCCTCCAGGAGCATACCAGGCCCTTCGGTCTGGTATGGATTTGAAGGGGAATCCCCTAAGCCGAAAAAACGGCGTGGGGGTCCCCCTCAAAATCCAAACCAGACCCTTATCCGAGCACGCAACCTGGCAGGCCGGAGGAAAAGAGGGAGGGGACGAGAGAGCGCCCCCCTCCCTCCTGAACCGTACCAGGCCGCATGCCCTCAACATGGGGGGGTTTGGGGCAGGGGGGCGACCTGCGGCCCCCCCACCCCAAAGCACCCTGTCCCCATGTTGATGGGGACAAGGGCCTCTTTCCAAAAACCCTGGCCGTTGGATGTCGGGGTCTGCGGGCGGGGGCTGATCGGAATCCGGGTGCCCCCTTTAATAAGGGGGCCCCCAGATTCCAGCCCCCCACCCTATGTGAATGAGTATGGGGTAGATCGTACCCCTACCCATTAACCTGGTGGAAAAAAATGTCAATAAAAAAACGCACACAGGTTTTTAAAGTAATTTATTACACAGCTCCGGGGGGTCTTCTTCCGACTTCGGGGGTCTCCGGTGTCGTCTCCGCGCTCTCCGGTTCTTCTCTCGCTCTCCGGTTCTTTCTTCCTTCTGCCGGGCCTCCGCTATCTTCTTCCAGCTCTTTTGCTAGCGGAGAGGCCCGGTCCTCTTGTCCGGCTCTCCGTTGTCCTTCTGCCGGCCCCTCCACTATCTTCTTCCAGTTCTTTTGCTAGTGGAGGGGCCCAGTCTTCCCGTCGCCGTTGGCGTCTTCTTCCCTCTTCTCGATGTTCACTCGTCGCTTCCTCCCGCTGTAATGCTGGGTGTTTGGTCCGCAACGATTTATATAGGCTTCTCATGACGTCAGTCACATGCTCCGGGTGGCCTCGGAGCATGTGACTGTGACGTCATGGGAGCATGTGACTGTGACGTCATGGGAGCATGTGACTGTGACGTCATGGGAGCATGTGACTGTGACGTCATGGGAGCATGTGACTGTGACGTCATGAGAAGCCTATATAAATCGTTGCGGACCGAACACCCAGCATTACAGCGGGAGGAAGCGACAAGTGAACATCGAGGAGAAGAAGACGCTGACGGGAAGACTGGGCCCCTCCACTAGCAAGAGAGCTGGAAGAAGATAGCGGAGGCCCGGCAGAAGGAAGAAAGAACCGGAGAGCGCGGAGACGACACCGGAGACCCCCGAAGTCGGAAGAAGACCCCCGGAGCTGTGTAAATTACTTTAAAAACCTGTGTTTTTTTATTGACTTTTTTTCCACCAGGTGAATGGGTAGGGGTATGATGTACCCCATACTCATTCACATAGGGTGGGGGGCCGGGATCTGGGGGCCCCCTTATTAAAGGGGGCTCCCGGATTCCTATCGGTCCCCACCCGCAGACCCCGACAACCAACGGCCAGGGTTGTCGGGAAGAGGCCCTTGTCCCCATCAACATGGGGACAGGGTGCTTTGGTGTGGGGGGCCGCAGGTCACCCCCCTGCCCCAAAGTACCAAACCCCCCATGTTGAGGGCTTGTGGCCTGGTACGGTTCAGGAGGGAGGGGGGACCGCTCTCTTGTCCCCCCTCCTTTCCTGCGGCCTGCCTGGTTGCGTGCTCGGATAAGGGTCTGATTTGGATTTTGAGGGGGACCCCTGCGCCGTCTTTTCGGCTTAGGGGATTCCCCTTCAAATCCATACCAGACCGAAGGGCCTGGTATGCTCCTGGAGGGGAACCCATGCCGTTTTTTTTATTTAAAATTTGGCGTGGAGTTCCCGCACAGGATTCATACCAAACATAGCGCCTGGTATTGGCAGGAATCCACGTCGGATCCCGTCCACCGGCCTCAATGTCAGCAATGCGTGACGCTCATTGCGAAAGGAAAAACAACATTGACACAAAATTGGCGGCACCTACTGTATCTTTTGTAAAGTCCAGTTCTTATCATGTAACAGGTAATGTAAATGATTGGATAATGAACTAATTAAGGTTCCAGTTAACGTAAATGTAGGTTAAGTTGCTAGGTATTTGATTACTTGGTTAATATTTATTATTTAAATCCCAACTCTTATTCAACGATTATCCCCTCCGGAGGCCCCTTTCCCCCCAGCATGTATACACCCCCCCTCAAATGTCTTCTCCTGCCCAGAGCATCTGAATGTTAATGAGCGGTACTGATGTGGTGATTTCAGCCTTGTTCTCTGCTTCTAATCATTTTGAATGATGGGTGCAGTGAGCCAGGACACCTATTCATTTATAGTATAATACTGTGGGGGACTGCTTTAGATGAAAGGTGAGTATTGCAGTCCGAGTTGCGTTTTTTTGTCTTTATTTTTTAAAACGGCAGGGGAGCTCATTTACAACAAAACAAAAAAAAATTGCCTTGCATTTGGCTAATTTACCTCTAACCTAACACCTCAATGAATAAATGTTTAGGTTTTAAAAAATTCAGAAAACTTCAAAGTGCCAATCATATCATATACCTCTTGTTAAAGTAGACCTTTTTTCATGTTAAAGAAAGTGCTGTTTTGCAATATTGCCCTGGATTAGGATGTGTCGTATTGGCAGCATTGCCCGGAATTCCGATACCTGCTGTATTAGTTCTCCTCAGTAATTGGAAGCTGACTGCCTCTTCTAAGTTTTGGGCAGCCATAGATCATGCACATCAGCTACATAATCTGGCCACTGTGTGTCCCTACTCCAGAAGCTTCCTGGGATATGTGTGGTTATCCCAGGAGGTTAAAGCTGTGTACACATGAATCCGGACATTCAGACAGTGTGTGTGGCTGCCTGTGCGACAGAAACCAGTCTCACAACCAACTTCTGTTGAACAGTCTTGCTGGAAAACCAGGGGGGGGGCAGTCCTCCTGTCAGAATACAAAGGCACAGTGGAGAGAGTGCCACACCAACATTGCTTGTGCTTTATGTTCATAGGCTTTTCAGCACTGGGCCTCAATTGGGTCTTCAATGCTCCCATCTGTTCTGATCACATTTGCTAAGTTTTATCAGGTGGATGTTCAAGCCTTGCTGGACACTGGCTTAGATTAAAAAGTCATTCAGGTGGCCCTGTATGGGTCATTATCTCATCTCAACTTAATATTTTTTTTTTTTTTTTGGACCTCTTAGCTGTTTGTTGTGTTGCCAATCTCTCATTGGATTACTTTAAGACATCCCAATAATCAATAAAGTAATAGGATATCCTAATCATGCAGTACAGGTCACAAACCTGTTTTCATAAACTAGTGTTTTAGGCTCGCAACTTGAGGCAATTGAACCCTGGCAAGTTTTCTAGGACATGACCCCCTGGGGAGCCTCTCCTATAACCCTTCCCCATCCCGTGAGTCCTTGGTTTTTCGCTGGTGTCTGTAGGTTATGGACCTCTTCTCTTTTCCAGAAAATTCTGCTTCACTAGTTTTATTATTTTGCTTTATTATTTTCTCGCCACTGTTTTAGAGAAGAGCCAGAGCTTGAGTACCCTGAGAACTGTGAAGCGTCCCAGGGAGAAGAACAGAAGTAATCAAATCCTCTTTCTGTGTCTCCCCTGCAGTTGCACTTGTCACAAGCAGCTACAGAGGAAATGCTGTTTGTTTATGCCAGGGAGGGGGCAGGTACTAAAGGTTAAAACAAGGAGTAGAGGGAGGGGCTATGCTTGACTGTGATTGGCTTGTAGCTCTGCCCCCAATTCTGCACCACCCTTTAGCACTTGTATAAAGCCAATAACAGTCCTTACTCCCTGTGCCAGCCTTTACTACCCACACCCTCCCTGGAATAAACAAATGATGTTTCTTCTGTTGCTGCCTGTGACAAGCACAGCTACAGGCGAGACACCAAGGCAAATTAATAGAGCTTAAAGCTGGAGCGTGTTCCAGTACTGGCCTCTGGGATTCAGCCTGGATTGGCAAGACACTGGGATTTAATTCAAATCTCGGGATGGGCACACCCAGTGTGCACGCCTATGCACGTGAACTGCCATATATTAATATGTGAGTTTTTATTTAATTTTTTATTCTTGTTTGTATTTTCCTTATTATTATAGGACACAACTTGACATCTCAAGAGAAAAATGAACTTCTTGCTACAACAGCATCATTATATGTGGCTGTACAAATCAGGTCACACCGCTTTCTAAATAACACAAGGTATGTTTTAACACACAAGTGTGTGTGCCATTCACTAGAACTTTATATCCACTAATCAGATTTTAATTTTGATGCCCCCACTAATATCAGTACTACTTGCATCGTGTGTAGTTTCTGGTTTTGGAGCTGCTAAACAAAGGTACAAATGGAATAAAAAAAAAAGTACCCTCAACGTAACTGCATACCATAACTAAAGATACAACATACGTAAAGGTATCACAATTCAATATCCCTACTGTAGCCATTTATCTATGTAGCCAGTTTTTGGTACCATTATATACATTCCCAGCCTGTAATACAATCATAACTATATCGCACATGAAACTACATTCACACAATTCTGTCTAAAGATAAATCAACAGGGGATAACCCAGGTGTGTCCAGCCAGGGAGACCACGCCACTTGGAATTTATTCTGGCCTCCACTATGCTGGAAGATATATTTTTCTAGGCGTAATGTATCCCCCATTGCGACCACCCACTCTTTACACAAAGGAAAATCAGCTGACTTCCCCTGTCTGAGAATTTGTTTCCTGGCCTGGAACAAAGCCCGGGCCAATGCCTGTTTAGTAACATCGTCTACCGACAGGTCATCCAAGACACCCAGGAGACAGGGTTTAGGGTCACATCTAATGGTGACTTGAAATACCCTATTTAGGGTATCCAGGACTCTCCCCCCCACCCCCCCCAGTAGAGGTGTAATTTGGAACATCTCCATAGTAAGTGAATGAGGTCACCGTGGTCCCTAAAACATCTAGCACAGAAAGTCTTCTTTCACCCCCATTTTGAAGAGTCTTGCTGGAGTAAGATGAACCCCGAGAAGGATGTACAACTGTGACAGTTGTTGTGTAACGTTAAGTGAGCACATTTGTAGAGCCTCCTCCCGTTGTTCCTCCTTGGATGCCCCCACATCACACTCCCATCTGGCCTCAGCCCTCAAAGGAAAATCCTTTAAGAAAATAAGCAGCAACATATACAGTAATAGTATTGTGATATGAAGCCCTTATAATCTTCCACCTCAGACATATAATTAGGTGAGGAGAATTGAACCATGGTTCAGAACCAGTTTGTGCCTTAACAGCGTGCTTGAGTGGGATATAATAATAAAAAATAATACAAATTCTGTGGAAGCCGAAATTTAGACTGTAGAGTGGTGAAGGAGCACAATTTACTATTTTCAAAGATATGGGATAAGAGCATAATACCATAATGTCACCATTTGGCCCCATATTGCAGCAACTTCAGCTCCCCATAAAAAGCATTATCCCATATAGGGCTATATCTAGTGAAACATGTAACCGCCTGCATTTGCCTCACTTTGTTCCATATCTTCTGCATGAGAACATAAGTGGGGAAAAGTGTATTCGATTAACTGTAGGATAGAACTTCCAGTCCCATTGCTACATTTTCCACCCCTGACACGTGGTGTAAAATATGTTTAGTTGCATCAGAGTTGGTATTGGTCTGGGGCATGGCTCTAGCAATATACTGTAACTGGGCTTCCACGTAATATAGCCAAGGGTTAAGCAATGCCAGACTGTCAATCTCCTTCGGTCTTTGAAGTTGTTCTAGCTTGATTCTCAAGGGTTTAGTGTGCCATATACGTGCAGGAAAAGTGGAGTTGATAACTCAAAACATCTTGAGGGGAATAACCATTGGAGAGTTGTGTAGTATATAGAGTAGTTGTAGCATAAAGATACATTTTTTAAGGTTGGTTCTCCCTACCACAAAAAAACCTAAGTTTGGTCCATATTTTGACTTTAAGTAAAGGGGACAAGTTTAGGAAGTCCTAGTCAAGGGGTCTTGGGGTGATTTTAATTCCCAGGCATTTGGAGTTAGAAGCCACAGGGATGTTATGGAGGACAGATTCTGAGTCCCCTGATTCAGCATCTTAAATGCATAATGGCAGATTTTGTCCAATTTATATGTAAACCAGAGAAGTTCCCAAATCTAGTTATAATCGTCACGGCTTCTCTAAAGGATGTATTGGTGTCCCCCAGAATGAGGCAAAGTATCTTCTGCATATAGCATGATCTTATCTTGCTTTTACCCATACTGAAAACCCAGAATAGAGGGATTGGAACGGATAATGTTGGGGCTCAATGGCTATGGCAAATAGCAGCAGGGACAGCGGACACCCCTGTTGGGTACCCCTGCTGAAGGAAAAAGTGGGTGAGAGCTGACCCGCCACTCTTCTGCTTGGGGAGAGTTGCATAGCAAGCGAACCCTTGACAAGAATGTCTTTCCAAAACCAAATTTTTCCATTGTTGCCCATAAGTATCTCCACTCCCTAGACGCTCATAAGGCCTTCAACAGTATAACGACAGTAGGGCCCTGTTCCCCATATTATCCCCCTTGGACTGTAGGTTAAGGAATAACCGACGTAGGTTAATTGCCATAGATTTTTGGGGAATGAAACCTGACTGATCGGAGTGGATGATAGTGGAGATGACCATATTCAATCACAGGGACATCGCTTTAGCCAGAATTTTTATGTCTGACTGTAGGAGGGAGATAGGCCTATAGGAACCCGATGGACTTTACCAGGTTTTAATATTAAGATAATGTTTGCATTAGTCATGGACACAGGAAGGCACTGTTGCTCTCTGGCTGCATTAAACACTTTTAATAAGTGAGGGAGGATGACCTCCCTATACTGCTTATATACCTCCATGGGAAGGCCATCATCCTTTGATGCCTTGGAATTGGGGAACAGACTGGTCACCAACTGCAGTTCTTTCAAAGGTAAAGGGGAATCCAGAAGACGTTTATAGGTATCTGACAGGCAAGGTAGATCCACCCCAAGCAAGAAATTGCACAAAGACTCTGGGAAGTGTTGTTTGGACTGGTATAGGTGGGAATAGAACTCTACTAGTTCAGTCAGGAATTGATCAGGAGATTTTACCACGGTCCCGGTCCATGTGCGTAAGGCACCTATAGATGGGGAGGCTTGGTGGGGTTGAACAATCCTATCCAATAGTCAACCAGTCTGCTCTCCCTCCTCGTAAAAAGGCCAATTTGCTAAAAATAAAAAAAGTTTCCTCTCAGCAGCTGGTGTAATAATGCGGACCATAGCATACTGTGCAGAGATCCCCATACTTCTCTAGTAGAGTCATAGGGATCAGCAATAAACTCAGCCTCCAAATGACTCACTAGCGCTGCAGCCTGTTCTTTTAGTGAGTTAGTGGCCTATTTGATGTTTGTAATCTCCGATATGAACACGCCTCATAGGAAGGCCTTAAAGGCATCTCATACACGAAGAAGGTTCTGATGATCAGCATGAATGTGCCAGTATATTTGAGAGACTATGGAAGCGGGAAATGGGATGAGGTACAAACCAGAAAGCATTAAGCTTCCATGGAGCTTTTGGCAGAGATGTATGGATCTTGCACCTAAAAAAAAACAGTAGAGGTGAGTGGCCTGAAATGCCTATTGGGGCATATGTTATGCCCTGTACTAAATGGGGTACAAAGACAGAGGTCAATCCTTGACAGTGAACAATTTTAGAAAAGCAAGAGAATTGCTTCTGCATGGGGTGCCTACTATGTCAGGGGTCTATCAATCCCACCTCATTAGCAAAATTCAAAAGTGCCGTACTGCAGGACACCACTCCCGGGGCGCACAAGGGGATGTTTGTCTAGACTCGGGTCCAAACTTAGCATTTTTAATCATTTTAAATCTTTCTATGACTTATTTTCTAATTTTTTTCTTTGAAGCACGTTACTTATTTTCCTTATTTGGGCTTCACAAATTATATTAATTTACTGTGTTTCCCAAGAGGTTGTAGTAGGCTGTACTGTGTATAACTACCAATTGCCATGACAGGGTTTGTTCATTGTACACTGGGGCACCGTCATATCTGGATAAGCCAAAGCAGCCAGTAAAATGTGATAAAGTGGGAGGGGCAAAAAGGACTGCATCTGAGATGTAACAGCTGCACTTGAACTGCACTGTGTTACTTAAATGTTTTGAACCTTAGGTTTTTTTAATGGCTAAAATGTGTTTGGGGATTTTTGACAAACTTTTATATTCCTTTTCATTTTACTACTTTACGTTTAATACTGCACATTCACTGTAACATCATTCTGCATTTTTAAGTGCAATAGAATTGTATTAAAGAATTTCTCACAAAGGAAAAAGAAACAAGCTATTAAACATTAGCTATTATACAGAGCGGATGTAACAAAAAATGTAACAAAACAGGTCTGCGGTCATTGATTGTAATTATTCAGAAACAATATTATTTTCTGCAAGGCTAAATATCAAATTATCAGAGAAAAAAAAATTAGGAATAATGAAGCGCTTAAAGCTAACATTTGTATGTTTTGGTATTCCACTGATACCAACAGGACCAGTTAGTTTCAGCCTTTTGCAGGTGTCCTTCACAAGAAGCTAGCATATGCTCATATGTGACATGGGTATGTGTTAATGTAATCACCTCACTTTGAGAGGGGGATTCACATGACTTCCAATGTCAAACTATTGCCAATCATTCAGCTAATAAAATGTGAGTAGTAATACAGTGGAAGTGAAAAGGAAAAGTGTCAACGCCAGTGTTAAAAGAGTAGTGTGAGTTTGTATTTTTTTTTTTTTAATCATACTTCGGTGGATGCAGCATCGGTCCCCCGGCGCCTCTACACTGAGAACCGGGTGATCGAACATCGCCGATTACTCGGCTCTGACAGTTCCCCGAGCAGAGAGCTATAGACTGTCAGTCACAGCTCTCTGCTCTGCTCCCTCTTTGCTCATTGGAGTGCTGAGCTGTGGAGGGGGTGGCCGGCTCAATCTCTCAGCGACTCGCTGGGAGGCTGAGCAGGGTGTCAGGCCATGCACCTGGCGGATCCGGACTCCCATTGTCGGGATGACGCGGTAACGTCAGCAGAGAGCAGACTTCAGTCCACACTCTGCTGAAAACGGGTCACAGGAGTGCAAAACGTATTGCACTCCTGTGATCCAAACAAGCTTTGGCTGGACTTCTCCTTTAAAACAGAGTTCTACCTTTCACATGGGTTTTGTTGTCTGTCAGATATTGCCATGCTTGATTGTGAATTGGCACACACAAGTGGGTATTTTGTAAGAGTTAATTCTATGTAGCGGTAGTATTCTAATATGGGAAGGGGGTATGTGAGGAAAAAGGTATGAGTAACTTATGAGCATAAATCTGATACTTGTCAAATTCCTTTTTCCAAGTCATCTTCCAGGATGGCTTACAGAGAGATAGGCTCCTCCCACCTAGCACAGGAAACACATGATCCACATCATAAAAGCACCACACATGCTTTAGCCCCTCAGTATTTGTGTTTCCTCCGACCAGTCAGGAACTCCAAACAGACGTTTGTTATTTTTCCGGCCTTCGTGCTAGGTGGGAGGGGCCTACCAACATCCATACCCAGTGCAAACAGGGGTAGTACTCCTGGGGTATGAGTCAGTTTGGGCCACCCAGAGACCTGAAAAAGCGGTCGGGGGTGAAGGTAAGGGACTGTGGCAGGCGCAGCACTATGAAGTGCCTTTATGCGCTGTGGCATTAGAAGAATTTGATTTCTCTGATCTTTTAGTCCACACAAGACTATCTGTTATAATTCCTCTAGCGCCGTTCTATGGAAGCAGTAGGTTTAAAGAGCACACCAAACCTTTAAGATAACTTCTTTTTTCACTTCAGCTTTTCTTCATATATAACACTGACAATTTCGCAGCAGAAAGTCCATGTACAAACACGTGTTGAATAAAGTATAACAAATGTCGGTTCAACTGTTCAATCTTGTAATTCTACATAAAATGGTAGATATATTTCTTTCTTCAGTATCTGTACTTTCACTTTAAAATACTTTAGACACTTTATGATCTCTCTGGGACTTGCTCTATATGCTGTTTGCTCTGATGTTTGCTCTGAAACCTGGTTTGATTCCTGGTTTGTCTGTCTGTTTGAACGTTTGTCTGATTTGATTGTTTGCAAACCTGGTTTGGTGGAACTACAAGTGAACACATAACTAGTTTCAGTATACAGTTCTAATCACATTATTAACAATAGGAACTTATATAACTGTATTAAATACCTATTTTGGCCACTTGCTTCCATAAAACTGGACTCTGGATGGATCTGAACTGTTCAGCTCCACACTCTGATGTAAAATGAAATTCTAGGCATGTGATATGAGATTTCCTAGACAGAACATGGGTGTAATCCTGGCTGTGATTGGCCAAAGACTCTTGCTCAGTGAGATTGGTTGTGATTGGCTAAAACTCCTGATGAGTCACAAAAGCTTAACTCTGTTTTCTGGTTGCAATTCTGCTGTGTTATTAATAATACATCTTAAAAGGCATATTTTTTCTTTTGCTTCTGTGAACACAATATACAATTGTTATATGACATCCATATATAAAGTCACAGTAAATAACTCTGCTTTTATCTCTCACAAATGAGCATATGCACTGTTTTAACATTATTAGCAGGTCTAGCTATATATGCATGTAAGCCACATTAGCAACCTAGGACAGGTCTTAGCTGGCCAGCTACAGGGACCCCCTCTCCCAATAATAGTTGTAGCCTCAGTGAGGTACCTATGAGGAGTGGAGGAGGTGATCCAGTGGGTCCATCCGGAATGGCACAGCAGGGTGTTCTCCTGGTGGAGGAGCAGGCCGCCGCATGGTCCGGGTGCTTTTCTTTGCCGTTTACAGAGATCCCCATGTTACAGGGAGTCTCTATCCCCAGCATGTGGAGTGCTGGGGCGCAGAGTGATGATGTCACTTCCGGCGCTGGAGGCAGGAAGTGACATCTTGGTACTCCCAGAGGCCGGGAATGAAGCCTAGTAGTGGTATCTGAAAGGATAACAGGCGTGCTGTGCTAGAGGGCGGCGTCGGATCCACAGCGCCGCCTCGGATTCTTCACACCTCTTTAAATAGGGGCCTGGATAAGAGGATAAGAAGATGGCGCTGAAGGTTTCCAGGAGCAGCATGGAGATACCAGGATCCATGGAAGCAGGTCTGGTGGCACCATCGGTTGAATCAGGCCCTAAGGTAAGAAAATAGGTGGCAGACTGCTCCTTTCCTTTCCTTTTCCTCCTGTGGTTGGGCCACAGGGGGCGTTTGTTTTTTCCAGAGCCTGTTTTGGTTTATGCTTATGGTGGACAGGTGTCACACATACTATCATAGGCTCCGGTGGTGGGTACTTTTAACAATTTTTAGATTAGAATTGTGTTATCCACAGGGTGTTTTTGTTAATGGGTATTTACTTCAGTGGAAGTAATGTGCTGGCGCTTGTCATTTGATTCATTACAGGACAAAGCCCATGAGCCCAAAGACAGCAAAACAGACACCTAGAAAAAGGTGCCCAATGTGCACCAAGAAGATGCCTTATGGGTGGAAGAAAAGCGCATGTCAGGACTGTATAGACAAGCTCATCAAGGGAGAAACAGGCCCTGTCCTCAAGGGTTTTATGGACTCAATGAAGAAAGGGATGAAACAGACTTTACAGTCCTTTAAACTCAGTACTAGTGTTAGGCCAGGGGTCCTGGCCCAGGCACGGAGCACTGGAGGGGAGCTCAGAGTCGGCCTCAGAGTCTGAGGAAGGGGACCGTAATGAGGAAAGACCCAGCAAGGTTCAAAGATCCCTTTTTTTTCCTTCAGAGGAAACAGAGGAGCTATTAAAAGCTATATACGACACCCTGGAGCTGGAGGAACCAGAAAACCAGGAGTTGTCTGTACATGACCTTTTTATATGCAGGCCTTCAGCCTAAGCAGAGCAGAACCTTTCCGGTACATGCGTCCCTAAAAGAAACAGTACTTCAGGAATAGAAGAGACCGGAAAAGGGAGTCTTCCCTAAAATTTTTAAAATACGGTTTCCCTTCAAAGAAGAGGATACAAAGTTGTGGGAAAAGTGCCCCAAACTGGACGCTTCCCTAGCTAAAGTTTCAAAAGGTTCAGAGCTTTCCTTTAAGAACTCAGGCACCCTAAAGGAGCCAATGGACAGAAAGGCAGAAGGGTATTTAAAGAAAGCTTGGAAAGCCTGCTCCGCTAACGTTAAACCCGAACTAGCCACTACATGCGTGGCTTGTACGCTTGATTTGTGGTTCAAACAGCTCTGCACTCTTCTGGAGTCAGATACTCCCAGGGAAGAGATTTTGGAGGCTTTATCAACACTAAATAAGGCAGTCGCCTATATAGCAGATGCATCCACGGAGTCTGTAATATTCTTAGCCAGGTCTACAGCATTAATTAATGAAGCCAGGAGGGCTATCTGGCTGAATTCCTGGGGAGGAGACTGTCAAAGGCCAAACACTGTTCCCTCCCCTTTAATGGAGATTTGCTTTTTGGAAAAGAGCTAGAATCTGCCCTAGAGAGGTCGGTCGATAAAAAGAAATGGTTTCCTTTTCCCAAAAAACAACAGCAAAAAGGAATTTTTGTCCCTTTCAGGGGTCAGGTGAAAGGAACTATCATCGGGGGAACAAAAGACAGCATAACAAGGGTTTTGCAGCCATGCAAGACCAGAAAAGAGGGTGCCAATACGGGAGGGGAAGGGGCAGATGTGGTTTCCTTTTTAAACCCCCCCAGCCTAAAGACCCTTCCCAGTGACTCAGTCGGCCATGTGGGGGAAAGGTTGGGGTCATTCCTCACACAGTGGCAGGCCATCTCCAGCAGCAGCTTTATCCTGAATCTGATCAAATTGGGGTACAGGATAGATCTCTTGGGCTGCCCCCCCCCCTCAAAAATTTCACACAACAATTCTCCCGAAAGACGTGGAGAAAGCAACAGCTATGTCTTCCCTCCTACAGAGTATGCTGGAGAAGAAGGTGATGAGCTTCATCCCCCCAACTCTAAGAAAGGGGGGGTTTATTCTCACATTTTGAACCTGAAGCAAGTGAACATGTACGTAAGGTACAAACGCTTCAAGATGGAGTCAATTTACACCACCAGAGATTTGTTAACCCCTGGGGTCTTCATGGTCTCATTGGACTTAAGAGATACCTATCTTCATGTCCCCATTCTAAAGGAGTCCAAGCAGTTTCTCAGGTTTGCAGTGAAGAATAGGTTCAAGACCCTCTATTTTCAGTTCAATGCTCTGCCCTCTCGGATTGGCGTCAGCACCACGCATCTTCACGAAGATTCTGGCAGAAGCTCTGTGGACCCTGAGATCGGAGGGAATTCATATAATTCCCTATCTGGATGACCTGCTGATCTTTGCAGACTCAGCAGACGAGGTGAAACAGAACCTGAGCAGAACTATCGGACACCTTCAGCAGCTGGGGTGGCTGGTAAATCAGGAGATGTCAGAATTGGTGCCTACTCAAAGTATAGTATTCCTAGGATACTTAATAGACTCGACTACATCCAAAATGTTTGTGACGAAAGAAAAAGTGGCAACAATAATTGCAGAGGTGAGCAACCTCTGCGCATGTACAGACCTCAATTCAAGGTATAATGAGGGTCCTTGGTTTGATGACAGCAGCCATCCCAGGAGTCCAGTGGGCACAATTCCATACTCGAGCACTTCAGGCGCTCATGCTTTCTCTCTGGGATGGAAGAAAGGAATCTCTTCAGAGGCAGACAGAGATCCCGCAGGAAGTAAAAATCTCAATAGAGTGGTGGTTGATCTCTCTGCAGGCCAACTCTGGTCCCAACACAGCCCTCTGGCGGTCACCACGGACGCCAACGGTCAGGTGTGGGGAGCCCATTCAGGCGCACAGATGGCCCAAGGGGTCTGGAACTGGCAGGAAGCCAGCCTCTCCTCCAATACAAGGGAGCTGAAAGCAGTTCTAAAGGCTCTAGTAGCCTTTGGTCTGACTCTGAGGGGAAGACACGTGCAGATTTTTTCGGACTATATTACCACAGTAAGTTACATCAACAAGCAGGGAGGTACAAGAGTCCCAGGTCTTATGAGGATAGCAGAAAAGATCCTTCAATGGGCGGATGCAAATCTTTTATCCCTGTCTTCAATTCAATTGAAAGTCGAATTAAATACTCTGGCAGATGTCCTAAGCAGGGAGATTGGTGCTTGAATCAAACAGTGTTTGAATCGAACAATGTTCGAACAGATAGTGCAAAAGTGGGGAATCCCACAAATAGACCTTTTTGCTTAAAGGCAGAACAGGCAGGTGGAACAGTTTTTTGCTCCCTACAGAGAGATCATCTCAGTCTGAGCCTAAATGCCCTATCCCAGTCCTGGGAGGCAAATCTAGTGTATGCGTTTCCACCTTTTTGCTCTCATTCCAAAGATTATCCGTAAGATAAGAGTGTCCAACACAAGTTATCCTGATCTCACCATTTTGGCCAAGGAGGTCTTGTTTCTCAGGACTACTAAGACTCCGCATCACGGAGCCTTGGAGACTGCCTTACAGGACAGACCTCATATATCAGGGAGAGGTGAATCATTCAGAAGTGAGCTCTCTTTCTCTGACGGCCTGGCTTCTGAGAGGGAGCTGTTCGAGCAGAGAGGGTTATCGGCAAAAGTAATCAATACATTCCTTGCAGCCGGAAGCTGTCCACTAATGCAATGTACAATAAAATCTGGGAAAAATTTGGGGCCTGGCGCATGCTCAGTAACAGAGTGTCACTAGCCATGGTCCCGGCGGTCCTAGATTTCCTCCAATCCGGAGCAGATCTAAATCTTGCCGTCAGTACTCTTAAGGTACAGGTAGCGGCTCTGTCCAACGTTTTAAATCAAAGACTGTCATAAGAGCCACTGGTCAAGAGGTTTCTTGCATCCATCAGCCATAAGCGCGTCCCCAAATCAAGGAGGTTCCCTCCCTGGGACTTATCCACTGTGTTGCAAAGTCTTTGTAAGACACCGTTTGAGCCAATAGACAAACTGCCCATAAAGTTCTTAACCTTGAAAACAGTGGTTTTGGTGGCCCTAGTCTCCGCCAGGAGGGTTGGTGAGATACAGGCGCTTTCAGTGATTGAGCCCCATTGCATCATTTTGCAAGACAAAATTATCCTCTCGCTGGACCCAGCATTTTTCCCCAAAGTACCGTCTAACTTCCATAGGTCGGAAAAGATCGTAATACCATCATTTTGCAGAAATCCTAAATACGACAAGTAAGCAGGATTTAATAAGATAGACGTCAGGAGATGCTTGATCGCTTACATAGAGCCCACCAAGGAATGGCGACGTTCCACCAGCTTATTTGTGTTGTTTGCAGGTTCAAACAGAGTAAAAAGGCATCTAAAAATACCATTGCAAGATGGATTAAGTCGGCCATCGCGGAGGCATACAAAGCAGCATCCCGCACACCTCCGTTAGGTATAAATGCTCATTCCACAAGAGCGGTTTCTACTTCTTGGGCTGAAAGGGTAGGAGCGTCTCCCCTCCCAGATTTGCAAGGCCGCAACCTGGTCCAGGTTCCAGACTTTTGTAAAGCATTATAGACTGGATCTGCTTGCCAGCCAAGACCAGTCTTTCGGCAGGAAAGTGCTGCAGGCTGTGGTCCCGCCCTGATCAGGTAGTCCTATTTTGTCCTCTCTGTAAGCCGTCCTGGAAGATGACTTGGGAAAAACAGTGTTATTGCCTGTTAACTACTTTTTCCAGGAATCTTCCAGGACAGCGTCAGTTCCCTCCCTCCCTTCTTTGTTGGTGATTAGCAATGTAAAGCATAGAGTGAAGATAAAGCTATGCTAATGAGGCTATATAGGAATATGAAGGTATTGGGACTTTTAAGGTGCAACAACTACACAATATTCAATATAAAAAATATAATTTTATTACAAAAAAATATATATGAAAATTCATATGTACAAATATACATGAACCATCAAAATAAACATAATAGAGTTTCCAAAGTGCATACAGACAAAATTCTCTACATGTTTCGCCATTTTGTAGGCTTCCTCAGGAGTTTGTCATGCAAATACTGGAAACAAAAAAAGAAAAATAATAAATACATAATATTAATTACTCAAATTTCAAACTCAAAATTACAAAACAGAATATTATTAAGAAAAAAAGGATAACTGAAAACCATAACCAGCCCAATGGTTGCTCAAAAGTTCATCTCAAAATTAGATCTATTTATTCAAGGTATATGACCTTATTAGTATCAGTTGTAAGTACATTACCTGTAAATTTTGATGGTACAATCTAAAATGAAGAATGACCAGATAGCCAATGAGCTATCCCACACGGGGGCGCCCGTAAGGAGGGGATCATATGGTGTATCATAGAGGGGGAGAAATACTGGCACAAATAACCACCCGGATATTACTAGCACAGGAACAGAGGGCCATCTGGGGGAAATTACAAAGAAAATTCGAATGAAGTCAAATAACAATCTATGTATAAGAGTAAAGGCGTCTAATCTAGTTATACGGCACATACCCCATCAGTATTTACCTGTTTATGGCTGTTGATAGTAAAAAATATAAATTAGAATAGGCAAAAAAGGGGGCAGTATCTCCAAAGTACCCCAATCAGTGTCCACTCTAAAGGAAACAGAAATAGTGGAAATTACTATAAATATATATAATAATCCCCTCTAGTTGGTAATCAGAATTTTAATTTTTAGCCATATACTTGCTAGCTGATATATACCTGGTTAATCCAATTGGATAAAGTGTGTCCACATTAGGGCATCTCTGCCGAAAAACTTGTTTTACAAAACCGATCAATCAGTTTACTGAAAAAATATAAAATATAAAAACCATTTGGGATTAAAGACCAAAGTAAACCAGACAACAGGATAAAAACCAATGTTGCCCATAAAGAGATCTAGTGCCTAAGTAATTTACCTTTGACTGATATCTAAGAACGTCTTCTCCCCAGAGTGTTGGTCATGCTACTGATTTACAAGGCTGCGATCCGGACTATATACCCCCCCTCCCCCTTCCCATTGGACGCACAATGGCGCCAAATCAATGGGCGGAGCGGGCACGTCAGTTCCGACATCCGCCCATCGTCAGATCCGACCCGGAAGTGACAATTCCACCACTGAAAAACCGGAGACGTCCGCCGGAAGCACCACCCCGCTCATCAGGAGAAAACATCCTGACGAGCTGGACGCACCATAAGACGGATCCGGAAGGGGAAAAAACATGCCTAAAGTATAGAAAAGGGCAGACTTCCTTTTAAAATCACGGCAGAAAGGGCACATTGGATGTTAAAAAATGGGGCCAGGATATCCGGTGGGCTTAGTCAGATGGCGCTCAGATTGTCTCCCAAAGGAGAACAAAGAGAAACGCCCTGGGCGCCCATATGATCACCAAATCCCCCCCAAAAAAGAAAAGGGAAACGCCACCCTAAAAAATGTGGTAAACTCAATTGAAATCAATTACATATAATGTAGATTTATCAATGATTAAAGAGAGCCCCTATGGAATATAGAAATGGTACATTCAGTCACCTGTACATAAAGACAAATTTAATAAACAAAAATAAAAATAACAAAACAAAATTTAATTTGTTTTAAACAGAGTCTACATATACAGCATAACGATTTTTTTTCCTACAAAAAGGGTTTGAAACTGATGGACTCATTTAACCCGGGATACATAGTGGCTCTCAAGGTATGTATCCATCTGGTTTCTCGTTGTAGGAGATTTTTGTCCACATCCCCACCTCTTTCATTAAGAGGTATGTATTCTAAAGCAAAGAATTTAATCTTTGACAGATCGAAGGAGTGGAAAAGACCACTATGTCTACTAATAGGAGTCTCCATTTTTTTCTTTTGAATGAGAGATACATGGTCTCTCATTCTGTGAAAGAAAGGCCTCTTCGTTTTACCAACATAGAAGGCCTTACAATCACAGATCATCAAATAAATTACGCCAATTGACTGGCAATTGCTAAAGAAATTTGGTCTATACGTAACTCCATTAGGGAGAACTATTTCAGTAGAATCATATATAAACCTGCAAAATTCACAATGACCACATGGGGCCGAACCCTTTCTACTCTCAACCCTCTTGATTTGGAGATGGCTATGAACTAGTTGATCTTTTAAAGACCTAGATTTTCTATAGGTAATTTGGGGAAATGGCTTAATATATTTGGAGATAATCTCATCTGTTGCTAGCAAAGGCCAGAATTTTTCAATAATTTTTCTTACTTTCTGATGTTCACCAGAGAACCTGGTAATTAATCGTACCGTTTGGTCAGTAGTTTGAGGTTTCTTAGGATGTATTAGATCTTTCCTGTTTTTATTTTTTGCTCGTTTATAAGCTTTTTTGAGGGTTGAACGACTATACCCTCTAGCAATTAGTCGAGATTGGAGGGCAGAGGCCTCCGTCTCGAAATCTACTTCCTTACTACAATTTCTTCGAATTCGTAAATACTGACTGTATGGGATACTTTGTACCAGAGTCCTGGGATGAGAACTTGTGGCATGCAGGATGGTATTGCCTGAAGAGGGCTTTCTATATAATGAAGAGCCCAAGGTGCCATCAGAGTTTAAGTAAATAGAAATATCCAGAAAATTTATCACATTCTGGTCACAAATCATCGTAAATTTGAGATTAAAGGAATTTACAGCTAATGAAGACATAAAATATGTCAATTCCTCTAAGGAGCCAGTCCACACAACAAAAATGTCATCGATAAAGCGTCGCCATATCAAGACTTTATCAAAAAACATTTCAAATGATTCTAAAGAAAAAATCTCCCGTTCCCACCCCCCCAGGTACAGGTTGGCGTACGACGGGGCACACTTGGTCCCCATCGCAACACCCTGCACCTGGAGGTAGTGGGAACGGTCGAAAACAAAAATATTGTTGGTAAGTATGAACAGCAACAATTCCAAAATGAAATTGTTGTAGGGCCTGGCTCCAGGTCCTCTCTCAGAGAGGAAGCCGTCTATAACTCTAATACCCCTAGTGTGGGGGATAGAGTTATAGAGGGCTTCAACGTCTATAGCTACTAGCCATGACCCACGGTGGTACACATAGACCATCCAAAGATCTCAGTAGATCGGCGGTGTCTTGAATGTAGGAACTTAAAGAACCTACATGGGGCCTCAAATAGTCGTCTACCAGCAAAAATTTGGAAAATCCCCCTGGCCGTCCGATTGTGTCAGGGATTGGTTGCCTTACAGAACCAGCTAGTAAGCTGGTAGACGACTATTTGAGGCCCCATGTAGGTTCTTTAAGTTCCTACATTCAAGACACCGCCGATCTACTGAGATCTTTGGATGGTCTATGTGTACCACCGGGGTCATGGCTAGTAGCTATAGACGTTGAAGCCCTCTATAACTCTATCCCCCACACTAGGGGTATTAGAGTTATAGACGGCTTCCTCTCTGAGAGAGGACCTGGAGCCAGGCCCTACAACAATTTCATTTTGGAATTGTTGCTGTTCATACTTACCAACAATATTTTTGTTTTCGACCGTTCCCACTACCTCCAGGTGCAGGGTGTTGCGATGGGGACCAAGTGTGCCCCGTCGTACGCCAACCTGTACCTGGGGGGTTGGGAACGGGAGATTTTTTCTTTAGAATCATTTGAAATGTTTTTTGATAAAGTCTTGATATGGCGACGCTTTATCGATGACATTTTTGTTGTGTGGACTGGCTCCTTAGAGGAATTGACATCTTTTATGTCTTCATTAGCTGTAAATTCCTTTAATCTCAAATTTACGATGATTTGTGACCAGAATGTGATAAATTTTCTGGATATTTCTATTTACTTAAACTCTGATGGCACCTTGGGCTCTTCATTATATAGAAAGCCCTCTTCAGGCAATACCATCCTGCATGCCACAAGTTCTCATGCCAGGACTCTGGTACAAAGTATCCCATACAGTCAGTATTTACGAATTCGAAGAAATTGTAGTAAGGAAGTAGATTTCGAGACGGAGGCCTCTGCCCTCCAATCTCGACTAATTGCTAGAGGGTATAGTCGTTCAACCCTCAAAAAAGCTTATAAACGAGCAAAAAATAAAAACAGGAAAGATCTAATACATCCTAAGAAACCTCAAACTACTGACCAAACGGTACGATTAATTACCAGGTTCTCTGGTGAACATCAGAAAGTAAGAAAAATTATTGAAAAATTCTGGCCTTTGCTAGCAACAGATGAGATTAACCCCCAAATATATTAAGCCATTTCCCCAAATTACCTATAGAAAATCTAGGTCTTTAAAAGATCAACTAGTTCATAGCCATCTCCAAATCAAGAGGGTTGAGAGTAGAAAGGGTTCGGCCCCATGTGGTGATTGTGAATTTTGCAGGTTTATATATGATTCTACTGAAATAGTTCTCCCTAATGGAGTTACGTATAGACCAAATTTCTTTAGCAATTGCCAGTCAATTGGCGTAATTTATTTGATGATCTGTGATTGTAAGGCCTTCTATGTTGGTAAAACGAAGAGGCCTTTCTTTCACAGAATGAGAGACCATGTATCTCTCATTCAAAAGAAAAAAATGGAGACTCCTATTAGTAGACATAGTGGTCTTTTCCACTCCTTCGATCTGTCAAAGATTAAATTCTTTGCTTTAGAATACATACCTCTTAATGAAAGAGGTGGGGATGTGGACAAAAATCTCCTACAACGAGAAACCAGATGGATACATACCTTGAGAGCCACTATGTATCCCGGGTTAAATGAGTCCATCAGTTTCAAACCCTTTTTGTAGGAAAAAAAAATCGTTATGCTGTATATGTAGACTCTGTTTAAAACAAATTAAATTTTGTTTTGTTATTTTTATTTTTGTTTATTAAATTTGTCTTTATGTACAGGTGACTGAATGTACCATTTCTATATTCCATAGGGGCTCTCTTTAATCATTGATAAATCTACATTATATGTAATTGATTTCAATTGAGTTTACCACATTTTTTAGGGTGGCGTTTCCCTTTTCTTTTTTGGGGGGGATTTGGTGATCATATGGGCGCCCAGGGCGTTTCTCTTTGTTCTCCTTTGGGAGACAATCTGAGCGCCATCTGACTAAGCCCACCGGATATCCTGGCCCCATTTTTTAACATCCAATGTGCCCTTTCTGCCGTGATTTTAAAAGGAAGTCTGCCCTTTTCTATACTTTAGGCATGTTTTTTCCCCTTCCGGATCCGTCTTATGGTGCGTCCAGCTCGTCAGGATGTTTTCTCCTGATGAGCGGGGTGGTGCTTCCGGCGGACGTCTCCGGTTTTTCAGTGGTGGAATTGTCACTTCCGGGTCGGATCTGACGATGGGCGGATGTCGGAACTGACGTGCCCGCTCCGCCCATTGATTTGGCGCCATTGTGCGTCCAATGGGAAGGGGGAGGGGGGGTATATAGTCCGGATCGCAGCCTTGTAAATCAGTAGCATGACCAACACTCTGGGGAGAAGACGTTCTTAGATATCAGTCAAAGGTAAATTACTTAGGCACTAGATCTCTTTATGGGCAACATTGGTTTTTATCCTGTTGTCTGGTTTACTTTGGTCTTTAATCCCAAATGGTTTTTATATTTTATATTTTTTCAGTAAACTGATTGATCGGTTTTGTAAAACAAGTTTTTCGGCAGAGATGCCCTAATGTGGACACACTTTATCCAATTGGATTAACCAGGTATATATCAGCTAGCAAGTATATGGCTAAAAATTAAAATTCTGATTACCAACTAGAGGGGATTATTATATATATTTATAGTAATTTCCACTATTTCTGTTTCCTTTAGAGTGGACACTGATTGGGGTACTTTGGAGATACTGCCCCCTTTTTTGCCTATTCTAATTTATATTTTTTACTATCAACAGCCATAAACAGGTAAATACTGATGGGGTATGTGCCGTATAACTAGATTAGACGCCTTTACTCTTATACATAGATTGTTATTTGACTTCATTCGAATTTTCTTTGTAATTTCCCCCAGATGGCCCTCTGTTCCTGTGCTAGTAATATCCGGGTGGTTATTTGTGCCAGTATTTCTCCCCCTCTATGATACACCATATGATCCCCTCCTTACGGGCGCCCCCGTGTGGGATAGCTCATTGGCTATCTGGTCATTCTTCATTTTAGATTGTACCATCAAAATTTACAGGTAATGTACTTACAACTGATACTAATAAGGTCATATACCTTGAATAAATAGATCTAATTTTGAGATGAACTTTTGAGCAACCATTGGGCTGGTTATGGTTTTCAGTTATCCTTTTTTTCTTAATAATATTCTGTTTTGTAATTTTGAGTTTGAAATTTGAGTAATTAATATTATGTATTTATTATTTTTCTTTTTTTGTTTCCAGTATTTGCATGACAAACTCCTGAGGAAGCCTACAAAATGGCGAAACATGTAGAGAATTTTGTCTGTATGCACTTTGGAAACTCTATTATGTTTATTTTGATGGTTCATGTATATTTGTACATATGAATTTTCATATATATTTTTTTGTAATAAAATTATATTTTTTATATTGAATATTGTGTAGTTGTTGCACCTTAAAAGTCCCAATACCTTCATATTCCTATATAGCTTCGTAATGAAGGGATGTGGTGCCTATGAGATACAGGTGACAGGTATTATTTTCAATTTCTCCTATGCTAATGAGGGTTTAATGATTGCTTATTCTAAAGCCTTTGGTTATTTGTTAATACTGAGGGGCTAATGCATGTGTGGTACTTTTAATGAAGTGTTTCTTGTGCTAGGTGGGAGGGGCCTATCTCTCTGTAAGCCGTCCTGAAAGATTCCTGGAAAAAGTAGTTAACGGGTAATAACACTGTTTTTCTATCCATGTGTGAAGGGGAGATGTCTGGTATTAGCGGACAAATTGATAGAGGTAATGGTGGTTGGATTGGGGTAGGACCTAGTGGAGCTTTTTGGAGAAAGTGTCTGTATGCAAGCACAGATGCTACCAGCATAGGGGAGATGAGCTATACATCTAGTTCTCAGGTGAGAACTAGATGTATAGGTAGAGAGCTCAGGAGCCTGCACTTTCTCACAAATGCCCTGGATTTTAATGTTGTTATGGCGGGACCTGTCCGCCAGTTTATCTTCAATCCATGCCTGATCCTCAATCTGCTCTTCGTGTACCTCCTGTATGAGCTCATTGACCGTTGATGTAAAGTCCCCCATTTTAGTTTTGATGTGGGACACCCTGACCCCCAAAGTAGTAACTTATTGATTTAATCTGTGCATGAGGGTGATCATATCAAATTGTAGGGACATTAACATATCCTTAAGGATGGTATCCAACATTGGTTGGTTTTTCGTAGGTTGTGCCCCCAGGCAGTCGGGAGAACTGTTGAGATGGCTCACCCTGGTAGATGTGATGGTAGGGGAAACCCAGCCTCGTCCTCGCTTTTGCAGGGCTACTGATGGTGGGGGTGCCTAGGTGAGAGACAAAGGAGTGTGTGTCTGCCTGCAGTGTGTTCATGAGACCCTCGTGGTAGCTGTTTGTGCCTGGCTGGGAGAAAGAGAGGGGCAGGACTTGCTGTCACAGCTGCTGACTCGGCACCATCTTGGTTGGCTGGAAGAAAAAGGCCGTCAGTTTCTTTGGGTGCCTGTCCTCCCTTCTCTTTGGAGACATGCTACTGCAGCCACCGAGAGGATCGGGTATCTGCTAGGACAATCTGGGACCTGAGGAAAGCTGCTGGGAGCTGCTGAAAAGGTCTGGTGTGCAGAGCCTCTGAGTCACGTGTCCATCTTTAATGCCAGCCGGCCACACCCCATCATTCTGTATTTTGTTTGCCAAGTTCGCTAAAGTTTAGCTGAATCCCAAAACAAAAAGGTTATATATTGCACCTTAGCAGGTCGGATATGAGATGCCTGCATTTGTTTTGTTAACTTTCATAGACTCATATTCATAGACCGTGATAGACCCAGATTTTTTTACATCGTCAGACTTTCTGGGACAACTAATGCCTTTAATACAGCTTTCATTGTCTAGAGCACAAAAGCACCAAGCTCCTTCTCCATCCCCACCGTCTTTGCTGTTGTCAAAGTAAAATGCCTCCTCTAGAGGATGCAAACATTGAGGGGGGGGGGAATAAAAAGGATCCAGAGGCAGTGTTGGGGCAGGCTGTGAATAATTTCTCACCCCCAGCCTCATGTACACTTGATACTATGGCTTCAGATATGCTTGACAATGCACAACCTCAATTCCAAAAAGTTAGGACATTGTGTAAAATCTACATAAAAAAGAATGCAATGATTTGTAAACCTCATAAGCCCATATTTTATTCATAATATAAAATGGAAAACATATCAAATGTTTAAAGACAAAAATGGAACTTCCGCTTTTCAGAACCAACCCCCCTCCAGTGTCACATTTGACACCTTTCAGGGGAAGGGGGGTGCAGATACCTGTCTAAGACAGGTATTTGCACCCACTTCCGGGCATAGACTCCCGTGGGAGTCATGCCACTTCCCGTCCCATCCCCCTCGCTGTCTCCTGGGAAACAAACACACTGGTCCCAGGAGAGAGCGGGGACCAGTGAGGGTGCGCCGCCGCGCTACTCGCGCATGTGCAGTAGGGAACCGGGCAGTGAAGCCACAACGCTTTCACTTCCTGATTCCCTCACCGAGGATGGTGGCGAGGGCAGCCAAGAGACGAGCGATTGCTCGGCCTCGGCTGCCGACATCGCGGGAACGCTGGACAGGTAAATGTCCATTTTTAAAAAGTCAGCAGCTGCAGTATTTGAAGCTGCTGGCTTTTTAAAAAAAAAAATTGGGTGGACCTCCGCTTTAACCGCTTTCCAATATACATTGGCAGAATGGCACGGCTGGGCAGAACGATGTATTGGGTACGTTGTTCCCTTTAGGAGCTACTGGAGGTGCGCCCGCAGGACGAGGGGGGACCCGATGCACGTGGCCGGCGGGCACGATCGAGTTTAAAACTCTACCCCCTCATTGTTTTCTTCCCTCAACCCAACCAAAATCTTCTCAAGAACAATCAAAAATGCAGACCACCTTCTCTTGTCCCAGGGAGTGGTCTTTCTGGTTCCTTTTGAAGGACAGGTTTAAATCCCTCTATTTAGACCTTTTCACAGTGCCATATGTAAATCTATTCGTCCTATCCTGGACTTAAAATCCCTTTACAAATACCCCACATTTTGCATGGAAACAAAGAAATACTTGTAATCAGTAGACATCCACGATTCTTATCGTCATATTCCTATTTAACAATCGCATCAGCACTTCACGTGCTTTGCAGGAGGAAATAAATACTTTCAATTTGTTGCACCATTTGGCTTATCCTTATCCACTTAAAGTATTCACAAATGCACTTGCAGTTCTTTTTACCCTCTTACGAATGTAGGAATTCAGTTAACAGGGCACCTAGATTACCTTCTTCTAAAGGACTCCTCTCCTCTTCAACTATCTACATACGTCCAAAGCACTATTTAGAGGTTTCAGGCCTTCGGTTGGGTAATCAATTTTTAAAAGTCTTTGCCTAGAATATTTAGGCCTCATCTTGGACACAGCCCAGGCAAAAGTATTTTTTCTAGAAAATCAAATTCTCTAAAGTCCAATGTTCAGATCTTGAGAGATTCTCTGAGAGTCCTGGGTCTCATGGTAGGCTCATTTGAGGCCATCCCCTTCTCTCAATTCCATTCAAGGCATCTCCAACCAAACATTCTGTTGACCTGGAACGAGCAGGCTTCTTCTTTCAATCTTCCTATTCACCTCTCCAGACCAGTAAGGAGCTTCTTGAAGTGATATTAAGGGTTAGATTTTTATCTAAAATAATAAACATGTTATACTTAACTACTCTGTGTATTGGTTTTGCACAAATTAGCCTGATCCTCCTCCTCAGCTCCCCTACCGACACTAATGGCTCCTCCTCTTCTCTGAGTGTCCCCATAGCAAGTGGCTTGCTATGGGGGCACTCTTAAATGCTCACTTCCAATCCCTGATCTATGTGTCCAAAAGACAGGTTAAGCCCCTGCTCCTTCTTCACTGGCTCAGATTGACAGCAGCATGAGCCAATGGCTTCTGCTGTTGTATTGAGCCAATGCGGAGCGAGAGAGCCTTGGCTCTCATGCACATGGCTGGACAAAGATCAGGCTCAGGTATGTATTTAGGGGGGCTGCGGGGGAAGCTACATTTTTTTTTTTACCTTACAGCATAGAAGACAGTAAGGTATATAACCTTCTGCCTTTTCAACTACCGTATATACCCGAGTATAAGCCGACCCGAATATAAGCCGAGGCACCTAATTTTACCACAAAAAACTGGGGAAACGCATTGACTCGAGTATAAGCCTAGGGTGGGAAATGCAGCAACTACTCTAAGTGGAAAAGAAGGTCAACAATGCGGAAAAGAGGGTCAACAATGCCCATCTGCAGCCTCCTGTACCTTTGATCTCCCGCTGTGTCATGCAACTGCAGTCGGCGGCCGTCCACTGTAACAAAGCCCCGCCGCCTCCACGACTATGATAGATTCAGTTTCCCAGCATTATCAGTGTTTCATCTATCACAGACGAGGAGGAGGTGGGGCTTTGTTACAGTGAACGGCCGCCGACTGCAGTTGCATGACACAGCGGGAGGCCCTCACTTGAGTATAAGCCGAGGGGGGCTTTTTCAGCATAAAAAATGTACTGAAAAAGTCGGCTTGTACTCAAGTATATACAGTACTTTAACTTTTTGGATTTCCAATCCAGCCTTAACATTGGGGAAGTTCACCCATTGACATTGATAACAGATGCCAACCACACAGGCTGAAGAGAAGTGTTCAAGTCTGACAGTTAAGGGAACATGGTCATCAAGGAAGCCAAGCTCCCTATCAATATCCTTGAGCTCCGAGCAATACATATTGCCCTGACTAACTGGACCTCCCTTCTTCATGGTCAGCCAATCAAGGTACAATCAGTCATCACAGTATTGACCATTAAGGGAGTATCAAGAGTCAGGCAGCCTTAACAGAAGCAAGTCTGATAATGTTATGGGAGGAGGAACACCCTTCAGCCCTCTCTATTGTTCACATTACAGGAGTGGACAATTGGAAGGTGAATTACCTCAGCCATCACCTCCAGGACCAGGGACAGTGGGCCCTACATCTTTTGTCTCCAATGTCAAAAATGGGGAAAATTGTGCACACCCTGGCCTCCAGGTACAGCAAAATGTTACACCTGTTTGTAGAAAGCACCAATGTTCCGCTTGCACTGGCATTGGATGCTCTGATTGTTCCAAAATCCGCTGGCTTCAATTTCCCTTGTAAAAATAAAATATGCAAGGTGATTTTTGTATCAAACCACCCATACAGTACCTTGTGCTTCCTTTGGATATTAATTTGGTTCTCTCTGCTCTTCAGAAATTACTGTTTAACCACTTAAGCCCCGGACCATTTGGTAGCTAAAGGACCAGAGGTGAATTCAGAATTTTGCACTGCGCTGCTTTAACTGTAAATTGTGCGGACATGCAATGTTGTACCGAAACGAAATTTGCGTCCTTTTCTTCCCACAAATAGAGCTTTCTTTTAATGGTATTTGATTGCCTCTGCGATTTTTATTTTTTGCGATATAAACGGGAAAAGACCGAAAATTTAAAAAAAAAAAATATTTTCTACTTTTTGTTATAAGAAAAATCGAATAAACTCAATTTTAGTCATACATTTAGGCCAAAATGTATTCAGCCACATGTCTTTAGTAAAAAAAATTTCAATAAGCGTATATTTATTGGTTTGCGCAAAAGTTATAGCGTTTACAAACTAGGGTACATTTTCTGGAATTTACACAGCTTTAAATTTATGACTGCCTATCTCATTTCTTGAGGTGCTAAAATGGCAGGGCAGTACAAAACCCCCCCAAATGACCCCATTTTAGAAAGTAGACACCCCAAGGAAATTGCTGAGAGGCATGTTGAGCCCATTGAATATTTTTTTTTTGTCCCAAGTGATTGAATAATGACAAAAAAAATAAAAAATTACAAAAAGTTGTCACTAAATGATATATTGCTCACACATGCCATGGTTATATGTGGAATTGCACCCCAAAATGCATTCTGCTGCTTCTCATGAGTACGGGGATACCACATGTGTGGGACTTTTTAGGAGCCTAGCCACGTACGGGACCCCGGAAACCAAGCACCGCCTTCAGGATTTCTAAGGGCGCAAATTTTTGATTTCACTCCTCGCTACCTATCAGAGTTTCGAAGGCCATAAAATGCCAAAATAGCACAAAGCCCCCCAAATGACCCCATTTTAGAAAGTAGACACCCCAAGGAAATTGCTGAGAGGCATGGTGAGTATTTTACAGCTCTCATTTGTTTTTGAAAATGAAGAAAGAACATTTTTTTTTTTTCTTTTTTTTTTTTCAATTTTCAAAACTTTGTGACAAAAAGCGAGATCTGCAAAATACTCACAATACCTCTCAGCAAATAGCTTGGGGTGTCTACTTTCCAAATTGGGGTCATTTGGGGGGGTTTTGTGCCATCTGGGCATTCCATGGCCTCCGAAACTGTGATAGGCAGTGAGAAGTGAAATCAAAAATTTACACCCTTAGAAAGCCTGAAGGCGGTGATTGGTTTTTGGGGTCCCGTACGCAGCTAGGCTCCCAAAAAGTCCCACACATGTGGTATCCCCGTACTCAGGAGAAGCAACAGAATGTATTTTGGGGTGTAATTCCACATATGCCCATGGCATGTTTGAGCAATATATCATTTAGTGACAACTTTGTGCAAAAAACAAAAAAAAAAATTGTCTTTTTTCCGCAACTTGTGTCAACATATAAAATATTCCATGGACTCGACATGCCTCTCAGTATATAGCTTGGGGTGTCTACTTTCCAAAATGGGGTCATTTGGGGGGGTTTTAAACTGTTCTGGCATTTTATACACAACATTAGGAAGCTTACATCCACTCTTCTAACCACTTGAAGACAAAGCCCTTTTTGACACTTTTTGTTTACATGAAAACATATTTTTTTTTGCAAGAAAATTATGTTGAACCCCCAAACATTATATATATTTTTAAAGCAAAGGCCCTACAGAATAAAATGGTGGGTGTTGCATTTTTTTTTCTACACAGTATTTGCGCAGCGATTTTTCAAACGAATTTTTTGGGAAAAAATATACTTTTTTTTTATTTTAATGCACTAAAACACACTATATTGCCCAAATGTTTGATGAAATAAAAAAGATGATCTTAGGCCGAGTACATAGATACCAAACACGACATGCTTTAAAATTTCGCACAAACGCGCATTGGCGACAAACTACATACATTTTTAAAAGCCTTTACAGGTTACCCCGTTAGATTTACAGAGGAGGTCTACTGCTAAAATTACTGCCCTCGATCTGACCTTCGCGGTGATACCTCACATGTATGGTGCAATTGCTGTTTACATATGACGCCAGACCGACGCTTGCGTTCGCCATTGGGCAAGAGCAGGGCAGGACAGGGGTGCTTTTTTTTTTTTTTTATTATTAATTTTGCTTTTTTATTTTATTTTTAAATTGTTCCTTCCATATTTTTTTTTTTATCATTTTTATTGTTATCTCAGGGAATGTAAATATCCCCTATGATAGCAATAGGTAGTGACAGGTACTCTCTTTTTGAAAAACTGGGGTCTAGACCCTAGATCTTTCCTCTGCCCTCAAAGCATCTGACCACACCAAGATCGGTGTGATAAAATGCTTTCCCAATTTCCCAATGGCGCTTTTTATATCCGGGGGGGGGGACATTCCCTCCCACTGCTTGTAAAAGCAGTCCAGAGGCTAATTAGCCACTAGGATTGCTTTTACATGAAAGCCGGCCGCTGGCTGAAAATAATGATACCAAGATGATACCTAAACCCGCAGGCATCAATCTGGTATAACCAATCAAAGTCCAGCAACATACCAGTACGTTGCTGGTCCTTGTTGGACATGTATTGTAATCTTTTTTTTTCATGCAGCCAGGTGGCTGAACGAAAAAAAGAGATTGATCGGTGGGTATGCCCACCATTAGAATACCGCCCTTCATCCACCCACTTCTAATGATGGGCATACATGCACCATTTATATATGCCGAAGCATGGGGGCATCCTCCCGCAAAAAAGTTATGCCGCACACACATGGTCGGACTTTTCCACGGGCAAGCCTCCGTCGGAATTTCGATCGTATGTACGCGGCATTAGGAGCAAAATCACTCCTCCGCCCCTGCTGCCCCAATGCTTCGGCATATTTGCTTTTTTTTTTTAACTGTGGTGGTGAAATCACCTCCTACAGCACTGGAGTCGCAGGGATCAGGCCTGTCTCTGCAAAAGCTGCAGTTATGTTTGTTGTGTTTTGTAAGTGACAGTGATCGATCGATACTGCACTTGGGTGGCCTGAGCTGGACGGAGGGGCAAAACGCAGGTGCTAGCAGGTATCTGGGCTGATCCCGCTAACACTGCGCTTTTGGGAACCCTAAACTGCTGGGGACGCTAGTATAGATCTGATCAGATCAGATATTGATCTGTTCAGATACTATACCACTAAGGGAGGTGTATGCTTCACGCGTGGGTGTTAGCGTTACTGGCACTAACCTGACGCTGCCTGGGGTGTGACGCAGACCCTCTCTGAGGCTAAAACCTAATTGATATCACCCGCCGGGCGATCAGGGGGTTAAACCTTTATTGGGTTATATACGGCGGGTGCCCTGACACTATAAAAAGCAAACTAACTAACCAGCGTCACCCGTAACACTTATATGATGATCACTGGTGAAAGGGTTAACTAGGGGCAATTAGGGGGTTAAAACCTTTATTAGATAATATATGGGGGTACCTGACGCTATAAAAACCTGCGGCGAACCTAAAAAAAATTACTGGCTACCGATCTGCATCACCGACGCTAAGACAGCGATCAGAAAAATGATCGCTTAGCGACAGTGGTGATAGGGGGTGAAAGGGTTACCTGGGGGGCGATCAAGGGGGTTAAACCTTTATTAGATAATTTATGGGGGTACCTGACGCTATAAAAACCTGCAGCGAACCTAAAAAAATAATACTGGCTACTGATCTGCATCACCGACGCTAAGACAGCGATCAGAAAAATTATCGCTTAGCGACAGTGGTGATAGCGGGTGAAAGGGTTACCTGGGGGGCGATCAAGGGGGTTAAACCTTTATTAGATAATTTATGGGGGTACCTGACGCTATAAAAACCTGCGGCGAACCTAAAAAAAATTACTGGCTACCGATCTGCATCACCGACGCTAAGACATCGATCAGAAAAATGATCGCTTAGCGACGGCGGTGCTAGGGGGTGAAAGGGTTATCTGGGGGGTGATCAAGGGGTTAAACCTTTATTAGGGGGGGTTAGGGGGCTACACTGGACCTAAAACTAAATGTAGTGACACTTTTACAGTCACAAATGTCACTGATTGCAGTGATCAGTAAATAAATGGTCACTGCAATCAGTGACACTGTGACTGGGGGCTGGGGGGTGATCTGGGGGGGCGATTTATGTGCCTATGTGTGCTGGTGTTAGTGTAGTGTTTGTGCACTAACCTTGATGTCTTCTCTGGCGCTCGGTATATGTGAGCGCCGCACAGGAGATGACATCACTTCCTCCTGCTTTCTCTGTCTGTGTGTACATTCGACAGACACAGGGGGCATTTCTATTCGCCGGGAGCGATCGCGGGGGGGGGTGGCCGGTATCGAACGGCCGTCCCCTCATGTCGGATCGCTCCCCAACGAATTCCGACCGCTCACTGTACAGAAGGGGGGTCCGATTGGACCCCCCAACTGTACAAAGGCAATCACGTATGCTCTACGTGATTGTGCCTGTTGGTGCCATTGTGCCGACGTATATATACAGTGAGCGGTCGTTAAGTGGTTAAACCCATCAGGGATATTTCTTAGGATGAGCGTTTCTGCAATGTGGTCTTCTTACCCTAGGTTCACACCTATGGGATTTTTAGTGTGTTTTGCAGTTTGCGGAAATGCACTACAGTCCATTTAACATGGTTTCCTGTGGTACACGTTCACACCTATGGGTTTTTCAGCCGGTGTGTTTTTGAAAAGGGTCAGGGACTTTTTTTTTCCCCGCCGCAGATTGCATTTTGCATGTAATAGACTTCAATGGACCTGCACCACATTTTTACATGTGTTTTGCATGTTGTGTTGCATTCCCCCCCCCCCTCTTTAACAAACAGCGTATAGCTGGTTGCTAAGGAGCGGGCCAGGAAGCTGCTTCCCCACTGACAGCTGAATGTAAAAACAAGAATTGCCGTAAATAAAAATAAATCAGCAAAAAAAATCACAGGGTACCCCCAAAATCCATGCAGCTCGGCAGGTCAGGAAAGGGAGGGAAGGAGCGAGCGCCCCCCTCCTGAACCATACCATGCTACATGCTCACAACATTGGAAGTGCCTTGGGGCAGGGGGCTTGGCTGGTGCATGCTGGGCCGCCAACGTCACTGGGGGTCGGTGCTACCAGGTGACGTCGCCTGGTGGCCCCGCGCCTTAGCTATTTAATAAATGTCACACGGGGGGAGCATTCAACGCGAGCGGAGCAGGTAGGTGTTCTACCATACTCATTCACATTGGGGGGCATCTGGGGGCCAGATTCTGAAAAGCCCCCGACCCGCAAATCCCCACAACAGCCCAGGGTTGTGGGGAAGAGGCCCATCAACATGGGGACAAGGTGCTTTGGGGTGGCGAGCGCCCCTGTCCCAAAGCACCCTCCCCTATTTTGAGGGCATGTAGCCTAGTATGGTTCAATAGGGGGGGCTCACTCGTCCCCTCCCTTTCCTGACCTGCCAGGCTACATGCTCGGATAAGGGTCTGCTATGGATTTGTGGGGGGGGGGGGCCCGTCGTGGCATTCCCCTTAAAACCTGTACCAGACTGAAAAAGCCTGCTATGGATTGGGAGGAACCCCATGCCATATTTTTTGACAATTTTTTTTATTGCCAGCAATTTTTTTCATTTTTTTTTACTTCTGTGGTTAAGGATGCGGCAGACGGCTTTCCAGCCCGCTCCCTAAAGTGTTACTAAACCCAGTAATATGAAAATAGTTCATACAAACCTCCCCCCCCCCCCCCCCCCCTCACAGTGCCCACAGCTTTTAAATCTTCTTTTCTCTTATCGTCCATGGACTGACACAGCTCTAATACTGAAACACGTGGGTATATGTCCCTGCTCGCAGGAGAAGATCTAGGCAGAATGTTAGATGTTAGAAACATACATTCTAGAACAAACCAGAGCTGAACAGCCCTGCCCAGCGGGGCGGTCCCTCCGGACATAACCCTCCTACCTGCAGCCAGCAGCCTCAGTTTTTTTCTGCCTAGCAGAAGGAGAAGACGTGGCTCTCTCAGGAGCTAGTCTCCTGGAAGATTTTATTTTTATTCCTTTGGGAATTATATTATTTTATTTTTGAGACCTTCAATCAACTGTCGGCTGGGCAACAGGTTGGGTACACTGGTATCCTCGTAGTCTTCCCTGTCTGACCATTGATTGCGCTAATCCTCGCCTTGTGTGCGTGAGACTCAGTTCACGACATGCCCCGTGACTCCAGGGGTGGCCGGGTGGCTTTTATGCTCCCGCAGTCCTCACAAGATTGAACAGTACCTGGCTGTATCTTTCGCGGTGGACCGGGCCAACAGCTACTCAGTACTACTCTGTGATAGGTCTGTCTGAAACAAGCCAGTGGGTCCCTATGGGATGGGTAAGTAGTCTCTCCTGCTTCAGGTGAGTACATGCTGGCTGTGTTTCTCTGTCTGGGGGGTTTCTCCCTGTCTCCCCACTGTTATGCTGCTCTCTGCACCCTGTACTGGCGTTGTGCTGTGTAAGGGTACTTGGGGGTCACTCTGGCCTGACGGGGGGCGCTCATGTCTGTGGCTGGGGCTGTGAGGTGTGAGTGTTTGGAAAAGTCATTAGCTGGCATGGCTATTACTGTTTAAGCTGCGCTCGGCGGCCATCTTGCCGCGGATCAATGGCGCTGCTTACATGCGGCCGGCGGCCATTTTCCTGAAGCCGCGGCGCTTTCACTTTCGGTTTTGGCCTCTATCGCTGCTGTGGTGTTGCGTCGCCTTATCTGGCTGAAATGCTGGTCGGCCGACCTAGCTTCCAAGAAGCTCCTGGCTGATTTTCCCTTTAAGGGCGGTAGACTGTTTGGGGCAGCCCAGGAGGACATTATTAAGCATGTCACAGGGGGTAAGAGCACCTTCCTTCCTTAGTCTGCTAAGGGAAAGGAGCCACACCGTAGGCCGGCCCCTTTCCTTTCCGACGTCCCCCCACGACTCTGGGGTGGGGGGACGTCTTCGCAGGTTCCAAAAAGCTCCTGGTTGACTTGCCCTTTAAGGGCCGTAGAGTGTTTGAGGCTGCCCTGGATGACATTATTAAGGATGTCACAGGGGGTAAGAGCACCTTCCTTCCTCAGTCTATTAAGGGAAAGGAGCCCTACCGCAGGCCGGGGCCCTTCCTTTCCGGCGAAGAAGAAGTTTTTTTGTCAGTCAGATTTCACGGGTGAGCCCGCCCAGACTGGCGGACAAAGGCGTCCCTGGGTGCGTAAGCCTACCAAGCAAGCTCCCAAGTCCACCACCACTTGAAGTCTTGCCCCTGCTCGACTCTTGGGTGGGGGACGTCTTCGCAGGTTCACGGTTCGGTGGACCTCCCGGATCTCCGACCGGTGGGTGTGTGCGAGGTGGTCACCTCGGGGTACAGGATAGAGTTCCGCTCGTGGCCCCCAAACAGATTGTTTCCCTCAAACCTCCCTCTCCTCCCTGCCCACCGGGCAGCCCTCTTGAGGGCTGTACAGGATTTGCTCGGGTACGGAGCAATTGTGCCGGTTGCGACACAGGAGAGGTTTCAGGGGTTTTACTCGAACCTGTTTGTTTGTTCCAAAGAAGGACGGGGTCCGGCCAATCCTTGACCTCAAGGCCTTGAATGCCTATGTGAAGGTACAAAAATTCCGTATGGAATCCATTCGCACGGTGATCGCGACACTCCACCAAGGGGATTTTCTGGCGTCCTTGGACATCAAGGACGCCTACTTGCACGTCCCGATCTGCGCAAGTCACCAGAAGTTTCTGCGCTTTGCCATTGGCGAGGTCCACTATCAGTTCGTGGCACTTCCCTTCGGCCTAGCATCGGCACAACGGGTTTTCACCAAAGTGCTTGCCCCGGTTCTAGCTTTGCTGAGACAGCGAGGCATTGTTATCGTGGGCTATCTGGACGATCTCCTTCTAAGAGCAGAAAATGGCTCAGAGTTGGAGGAAAATGTGACAATAGTCAGTCAGACCCTCCGGGACTTTGGGTGGCTCCTGAACATGCAGAAGTCGGTCCTAATCCGACTCAGCGTTTAGAGTATCTGGGTCTGATCCTGGACACTTCGACAGCGAAGGTGTTTCTACCCCCGGAGAAGTTAGACACTTCAGTCGGCAGTACGGGTCCTGACGTCCCGAAAATGGTCGTCAATCCATTTCTGCTAGAGTCCTAGGACTCATGGTGGCCTCCTTTTGAGGCAGTTCCGTATGCCCAATCACACACTCGGGTATGGCAGAAGGCGATTCTGTCCATTTTGGGACAAGTCCCCATTGTCATTGGATCTTCAGATCCAGGTGAGTCACTCTGCCATGGCGTCATTGGTACGCCGATCTGGTACGTCTCATTGCGGACGTCCGTTGGCGACTGCCCATGAGGGAGGACCTTCTGTCTCAAGGTCCTATCTTTCATCCTGTATTACAGTCTCTGGTTTTAACAGCATGGCTATTGAGAGCCAGGTGCTGAAGGACTGAGGCCTTTCGGATTCGGTCATTTGAACCATGCTAAGGGCACGGAAGTCTTCCTCTAGAAATATCTATCACCGTACCTGGAAAGCTTACATCGCTATGTGCGAAGAGCTAGACTGGCATCCACGGACGTACTCCGTCCCCAGGATCCTGTGGTTCTTGCAGTGTGGTGTGGCCCAAAGGCTGGCTTTGAGCACAATTAAAGGTCAGATTTCGGCCTTGGCCGTTTTCATTCAACGACCGCTAGCAGGTCATTCCTTGGTTAGCACTTTTGTGCAGGGGGTTCGCCATGTGATCCCCCTGCCAAGTCTCCTCTCCCTCCTTGGGATCTGAATTTGGTGCTCTCGGTTCTCCAGGAACCTCCCTTTGAAAATATCAGAGATATTCCTCTCTTAACTTTGTCTCAAAAGGTGGCTTTCTTAGTGGCCATTACTTCTGTTAGATGGGTGTCTGAGTTGGCGGCTCTGTCATGCAAGTCGCCTTACCTGGTCCTCCATAAGGATAAGGCGGTGTTGCGCCCGCGACCGTCTTTTCTTCCAAAGGTGGTTTCGGCTTTTCACCTTAATGAGGACATTGTCCTTCCGTCCTTGTGACCTCACCAATCGCATCCCAGAGAGTTTGCGCTTCACAATTTGGATGTGGTGCGAGCCTTATGGGTGTACCTGGCGGCTACTGCTTCTATTCGGAAGTCTGACTCACAGTTTGTATCTGTCTCTGGTCCAAAACAGGGCCAAGCGGTGTCGTCTGCCACCATTTTTAGGTGGATCAGACAGACTGTTATACAGGCCTATGCCATTAAGGGGCGGGCACCTCTCTTTCCGGTTACGGCGCATTCCACCAGGGCAATTGGTGCTTCCTGGGTTTTTCCGACATCAAGCGTCGGTTGCACAAGTGTGCAAGGCGGCGACCTGGTCGGCCATTCATACCTTTTCTAAATTCTATAAGGTTGATGTGGCTGCATCTTCGGATGCTTCCTTCGGCCGCAAAGTGTTGCAGGCCGCTGTTTAATGTTGCAACTCCTCCGTTGAGGAGCTCTGCTTGTTTGGCGTGAAGTTTTGGGTTTTTCCTTTACTACTGCTCCCACCCTTTTCTGATACTGCTTTGGGACGTCCCACGTGTTTCAGTATTAGAGCTGTGTCAGTCCATGGACGGTAAGAGAAAATAGGATTTTTGTACTCACCGTATAATCCGTTTTTCTGACGTCCATGGACTGACACAGCACCCACCCTTATTTTAAGGTTTGTACTGCTTTGTTACGAACTGAGGCTGCTGGCTGCAGGTAGGAGGGTTATGTCCGGAGGGACCGCCCCCCTGGGCGGGGCTGTTCAGCTCTGGTTTGTTCTAGAATGTATGTTTCTAACATCTAACATTCTGCCTAGATCTTCTACTGCAGGGACATATAACCACGTGTTTCAGTATTAGAGCTGTGTCAGTCCATGGACGTCAGAGAAACGGATTTTACGGTGAGTACAAAAATCCTATTTTTACATTAAAATATTGCCACTATATACCTTTTGGCTGATCTGTATACCACGGTCAGTGATAAACTGTACAATTTCCCCAGTGCTGAAAGTTCAGGTAGGAGATTTCCACCGAAGCCTGTATACACGCCCACAGGTGTGAGGCCAATATCATGTGACTTGGCTATCTCTGAGAACAAGTAAATGTTCTCTCCAGCATAAAAGACACAACTGAGCATGTGCAGGTTGGCTACCCTGACTGGTAGCTGGCTTTCACCTGATAGACAGTGCAGGAGGGAAGGATCTGTGCATACGGGATAAAACAGCCTTTTTACACAATGCAGAGGATTAACCCCTTATGTTCCACAGTGAGTATAACAAGCATGCTATGCTGCATATACAGACAGATTTTACTGTTGTGGGTTTAGTAACACTTTAATGTCCAGCTATACACAGTTTATTAAAAATTAAATAAAATAAAACCGCAAAACGCATGAAAAATGCATGTTCAAAGAATGCAAAACGTACCTGAAAAATGCATCAACCGCAACTGCATAGATTTGAACCCACCCCTAGTGGCTATCATGGCTGTCAGACATGTCTCTGAACTAGCATCTCTCTTGTAGACATTTCTAATCTTTCACAAACAAAAAGTAGTCTTGCACCCAATACGTACCTTTCTGCCGAAGGTGGTATCTAACTTCCAACTTAATGAAGACATAGTCCTTACCTTGTTGTAACCTGCTCCTAATTACCTCAAAGAGATTACTCTTTATTGTCTGGATGTTTTTGGAGCTGCCAGAGTTTATCTAAAAGCACAGCTTCTATAGGAAAGATGGGCAGCCTTTTCTTCTTGTTGTCTGGGCCTTGCAAAGAAACACCCTTCTTCAAAACCTATTATTTTCAGGTAGGTAAGACCACTAATATCAAGAACTTGCGTTCTAAAGGATAAGACACCTCCAGCAATTATACATGCTCACTCCAACAGATCAGTGGTTATTTTCTGGGCATTCGGACATCAAGCCTCTGTTGTCCAGCTTTGCCAGACTGCCAACTGGTCTTTAGTTTATATCTTCTCCCATTTCTGCCAGGTGGATGTCCAAGCTTCTGCAGATGTAGCTTTTGACCAGAAGGTTCTTGCAGCAGCACTCTGATTTGGGTTGGTTGACCCCTGTTATTGCGCCTGTAGGAACAGTTTTGCCTTGTTGTTGCCCATATTTCCTGTTAATTGCTTCAGAACATCCCAGGGTCTATAAATATCCAGCCTTATCCTGTACTCTATGATTAGGATAAGAGGAATTCTTTATAAATTCATATACTGTATATATTACTCCACTCTGCTCTTCTGCACTTAAAGTGTTAAATATAGTAAACAGCTGCTGTATTAAGAACCCTGAAATATGAAAGAGCAGAACCAATTTGACACTAAATACAGCACTAATACCATTAGCATATGCAGTACAACAGTTGGTGCAACAGTTAGTAATATGCAAAATCACTGTCAGAACTTCAAAATAGTGCGTAAATGCAAAGTCTCTAAAGGGCTAGTGGCTAGGAAATATATTTGTGCACCCAATCTCAGTGATTCCCTTCACCTCAAATTGGACAGCCACTCAGCATTTCCAAATATCTTGCATTTGTTCAATATTTGCACACCCAGCTCAAAACTCTGGCTGCTTTTCTGTAGTAGACTACTCAACTTCTTGATCTGTATGTTATCCAGAAAGCATAAAATAATCCATATTTTAATACCACTAAATCCCATTTATTTTTTTCAATAATTGCACTCATATCTTGTAACAGATCACTTAAAATGGATTGATGTGCAATCACAGGAGGATGAAAAAAGTGTTCCACTGCTGACAAAGCAAAAGCAAGCTGCTCTGTATTTCAGCGCTTCTCCTGAGATATCTGCACACAACCACGCTTACAAATTGGTATATGCAATTCTTTTTAATAGATATGTGATTTTAGCAGTATTCCGCTATGGATTCCCTTATTTTATGCTGTATGGATAGCATGCTGGTTGAGAGAAATAAGAGGTTAAGAGGATTCTACTACTGGGAGGCAGCTGGGCCTGACCAATTAGAGAGTTTTGAGCTGCATGTGCCGATATTGGAAAACAATATGACTGTCCAATTTGTGGTGAAGACAACCACAGATATCGTCTGTATACATATATTTTCTGTCCTGAAGAAACACTGGGGACTTTGTATTTTTGTGGAAACATTGTTGCTTTGATGTCTGGAATTTTTTTTGAAGACCTGAAGGACTAACATATTGTGTGATATCTTTAGTTATATTTTATCTTTATCATTGTGCAACGCTGTTAGTTTATTTGATTGTTTTACACAAGTAGGTGAAGTGCCTTGAAAAAGTATTCATACCCCATGAAATTTTCCACATTTTGTCACGTTACAACCAAAAAGTAAATGTATTTTATTGGAATTTTATGTGGTAGACCAACAAAAAGTGGCACATATTTGTGAAGTGCAAGGAAGATAAATGGTTTGAATTTTTTTTTTTTTTTTTACAAATATCTAAAGTGTGGCATGCATTTGTATTCAGCCCCCTTTTACTCTGATACCCCTAACTAAAATCTAGTGGAACCAATTGCCTTCAGAAGTCCCCTAATATGTAACTAGAGTCCATCTGTGTGTAATTTAATCTCATTATAAATACAGCTGTTCTGTGAAGCCCTCAGATGTTTTGATAGAGAATCTTGGTGAGCAAACAGCACCATGAAGGCCGAGGAACACACCAGACAGGTCAAGGATAAAGTTGTGGAGAAGTTTAAAGCAGGGGTTAGGTTATAAAAAAAAATATCCCAAGCTTTAAACATCTCACAAATCACTGTTCAATCCATCATCCGAAAATGTAAAGAGTTTGTCACAACTGCAAACCTACCAAGACATGGCTGTCCATCTAAACTGACAGGCTGAGCAAGCAGAGCATTAGGCTGGATTCACACCTATGCATTTTTAGTGCTTTTTGCATTTTGCAGGTTTGCACTACAGAATGTGTTCCATAGAAAACCATGTAAAATGGACTGTAGTGCAAAAGGCTGCAGAGATCCACAACACAGGTGTGAGAATCTGTCCGCAGGGCAACTATTAATCGTGCACTCCCTAAATCTGGCCTTTATGAAACAGTGGCAAGAAGAAGGCCATTGTTGAAAGAAAGCCATAAGAATTTCAGTTTGCGAGAAGCCATGTGGGAGACACAGCAAACATGTGGAAGAATGTGCTCTGGGCAGACGAGACTGAAATTGAACTTTTTGGCCTAAAAGCAAAACATTATGTGTGGCAGGAAAACTAACACTGCACATCACCCTGAACACACCATCCCCACTGTAAAAACATGGTGGTGGCAGCATCATACAGGGAAGCTGATCAGAGTTGATGGGAAGATGGATGGAGCCAAATACAGGGCAATCGTGGAAGAAGACCTGTTGGAGTCTGCAAAAGACTTGAGACTGGGGTGGAGGTTTGCCTTCCAGGAGGACAAGGACCCTAAACATACAGCCAAAGCTACAATTAAATGGTTTAGATCAAAGCATATTCATGTGTTGGAATGGCCCAGTCAAAGTTCAGACCTAAATCCAATTGAGAATATGTGACAAGACTTGAAAATTGCTGTTCGCAGACGCTCTCCATCCAGTCTGACAGAGCTTGAGCTATTTTGCAAAGAATGGGCAAAACTTTCACTCTCTAGATGTGCAAACTGGTTGAGACATCCCCAAAAAGACTTGTAACTTTAAACACTTCTCTACTGTGCACGAAAACCCCCTTCCTGCCCAAGCCATTTTTCAGCTTTCAGCGCTGTCACACTTTCAATGACAATTGCGCGGTCGTGCGACGTGGCTCCCAAACGAAATTTGCGTCCTTTTTTTTCCACAAATAGAGCTTTCTTTTGGTGGTATTTGATCACCTCTGCGGTTTTTATTTTTTTTGCGCTATAAACAAAAGAAGAGCGTCCAGTTTGGAAAAAAAACACAATTTTTTACTTTTTGCTATAATAAATACCCATTTTTTTTATATAAAATTTTCCGCAGTTTAGGCCGATACGTATTCTTCTACATATTTTTGGTAAAAAAAAAAAAATCGCAATAAGCGCGTATTGATTGGTTTGCGCAAAAGTTATAGCGTCTACAAAATAGGGGATAGATTTATAGCATTTTTTTTTTATTAGTAATGGCGGCGATCTGCGATTTTTATTGTGACTGCGATATTGGACACATCGGACACTTTTGACACATTTTTGGGACCATTCACATTTATACAGCGATCCCTGCTATAAAAATGCATTGATTACTGTATAAATGTGATTGGCAGGGAAGGGGTTAACCACTAGGGGGCGGGAAGGGGTTAAATATGTTCCCTTAATGTGTTCTTACTGTGGGGGGAGGGGACTGACTGGGGGAGGTGACCGATGGTTGTCCCTATGTACAAGGGACACACCATCGGTCCCCTCTCCCTCACAGGACGTGGATCTCTGTGTTTACACACAGAGATCCACTTTCCTGCTCGTTTCTCGGGCAATCGCGGGTGCCCGGCGGCAATCGCGGCCGCCGGGCACGCGCATTGGGGCCTTGGGAACGCAGCGGGCGCGCGCGCCTCCTAGCTCATTTTAAAGGGAGGACGTCATATGACGTCCTCCCAGAACGAGAGTGTCCTCCGCCCGCCGTCAATTGACAGTGGGCGGGGGACTAGTGGTTAATTGCAGTGAAAGGTGGTTCTACAAAGTATTGACTCGGGGGCTGAATACAAATGCACGCCACACTTTTCAGATATTTATTTGTAAAAAATGTTGAAAACCATTTATCATTTTCCTTCCACTATACAATTATGTGCCACTTTGTGTTGGTCTATCACATAAAATCCCAATAAACACATTTACGTTTTTGGTTGTACCATGACAAAATGTTGAAAATTTCAAGGGGTATGGATACCTTTTCAAGGCACTGTAAAAAAAAAAAAACGGGTCTGTTAGTCTATTTTTATTTTTTATTTAACCACTTTCCTACCCGCACATAGTCAAATGTCGTCCACAGATGGGATCTCCCATCCTGGGTGAACGTCATATGACGTTCTGGGCTTCCCGGCCGTCTAGGGGGCGCGGCATCGCTCGGGATCCGTTGCGCGTGCCCGGTGGCCGCGATGTTCGCCGGGCACCCGCGATTGCCCATGATCACGGCAGGACCGTGGATCTGTGTGTGTAAACACACAGATCCAGGTCCTGTCAGAGGTGAGGAGACCGATGTGTGTTCCCAGTACAGAGGAACACAGATGGGTCTCCTCCTCTTGTGTGTCCCATCCCCCTACAGTTAGAATCACTCACTAGGGAACATATTTAACCCCTTCAGCGCCCTCTAGTGTTAACCTTTTCCCTGCCAGTCACATTTAAACAGTAATCAGTGCAGTTTTTTAGCACTAATCGCTGTATAAATGTGAATGGTCCCTAAAATGTGTCAAAAGTGTCCGATATGTCCGTCACAAATATCACAGATCGCCGCCATTACTAGTAAAAAAAAAAAAATGCAATAAAACTATCCCCTATTTTGTAGACACTATAACTTTTGCGCAAACCAATCATTATATGCTTATTGCAAAAAAAAATTACCAAAAATATGTAGAATAGATATCGGCCTAAACTGAGGAAAAAAATAATTGTTTTTTTTTTTCAATTGTGATATTTATTAAATCGAAAAGTAAAAAATATTGTTTGCTCTTTTGTTTATAGCGCAAAAAAAACAAACGCAGAGGTGATCAAATGCCACCAAACTAAAGCTCTATTTGTGGGGGAAAAAGGACGTCAATTTTGTTTAGGATCCACGTTGTACGACCGCGCAATTGTCATTCAGAGTGCAACAGCGCTGAAAACTAAAAATTGGTCTGGGCAGGAAGGGGGTGAAAATTCCCTGTATTGAAGCAGTTAATGGTGTGATTTATGCTGGCCATACACTATACGAAAAATCGTCCGAAATTCGATCATTTAGACAGTTTGTTTTTCGGACAGTTAATGGGCACAAAATCGATAATCGTTGGGACGTTTTTGTTTGGAATTTTCTGCCGAACGAACGATAAATTGAAAGGTTAATGTGTTTCCCGTCCGAACTGTCTGCACTAGGTATATGTAAAAAAAAAAATTTATTTATGTCCTGTGAACAATTTATCGGTCATTACATGATGGCACCATCGTTTGCGCTCACGGCTGAATGTTCGTTTTTCGAAAATGGGTTTGGCCGATTTTTCGTACAGTGGTATGGCCAGCATTAGAAAAATCTGTTTCTAAATTCTATAAATGCATGGCTCATTGTTCGGTTTTATAAACATGGTTTACTTTTAATGAAACGGAGTGAAACGTGTTGCTATTGCACCCTCTATGAAGAGTTTTTTCCATGATCTGAAATGGAAATATTATGGAATAAAACATTCTTTGGCAAAACTGATTTCATGCTTGCTTGATGCTGAGGTACCTATGAAAGAGCAGCCTTAGGACACTGAAGCTTGCTATTTTGGCTTGAACCTGTTTTCATTACAGGTTTAGTGGGTGTAATCCTTTGACTTTACAGGTATGGCTACATCCTTCTATCTCACGGGCCCACTAATGTAATTTTTACTTTTCCCAATCCAATTACCCACATAACTTCCTATACACAGCTTGCTTTGGCCATAACCTTTATTTTCCAATTTTTTTTCATGAGATTTCTCTTTTTATCTTTTTATTAGACCTGGCAAAATGTATCCATGTTATTTAACCACTTCAATACCAGGCACTTATGCACCTTCCCGCCCAGACCAGCTTTCAGCGCTCTCACAATTTGAATGACAATTATTCAGTCATGCTACACTGTATCCAAACAAAATTTTTATCATTTTCTTCTCACAAATAGAGCTTTCTTTTGGTGGTATTTAATCGCCACTGGGTTTTTATTCTTTGCGATATAAGAAAAAAACAGCGAAAATTAAAAAAAAAAAACACTTGTTTTTTGTTTCTATTTGTGCCAAAATTTTTACTGCTACATATCTTTGGTAAAAATAACCGAAATTAGTGTATATTATTTGGCCTTTGGCAGGCTGGGTTCACACTTTTCCGACAAATGCTCCGACATTGGGAGCTCATGTCGCATGACATGTGAAAATCAATGTTTCCATATGAGAGCCGTCTTAACTGGTCCGACACAAGTCGGTCCGACTTTGAAAATGCTCCCTGTACTACTTTGGTCCGACTTTGATCCTACTTCAGCCCATTGAATATCATTGAAGTCAGATCAAAGTAGGATCCTTGTCCTTACCATCCGACTTTTGACATCCGACATGGTGATTACAGCAGCAGTAAAAAGAATTTATTTCACGCTGGGATTGTTTTGATTGGTCAAAGGACAAGTCAAACTATCACAAAGTTGTATCAAAGTAGTATCCTGTTCATTCAAGTCGGATGGATGTAGGACCGATGTAGGACTGATGTCGCAGAGCAAAGTAGGATGAATGTCGTATTATTGTCGTGTAGTATCAGTGTGAACCCAGCCTGAAAGTTATAGCGTCTACAAACTATGTTGCCAATCACTGAAAATTGATCACACCTGATGTACTGAAGGCCTATCATTTCTTGAGACACTAACAAGCCAGGAAAGTACAAAAACCCCCAAATTACCCATTTTTGGAAAGTAGACAGTCCAAGCAGTAGTGTATTTAGGTTTTGTGCTGCCCTAGGCCTGACTAAACTTGTGCACCCCCTAATTTAATTATGACCCACCCCTTCCTGTCAAGGCCACACCCCTTTCTGTTTAAGACCTGTCCTGACATTTTCGAGTGGGGAACACTAGTTCTTAGGGCCTGGGGGGGGGGCAATGGATTCCCTTAATTTGCATAGATTTCCTCTCACTTCCTGTTTGGCTTTGGGGCAGGACGTGAAGGGAAATCTCTGCAATGGGACAGGGATGGTAAAAAAATAAACTGACAGGGGCTATAACCCTCCCTTCCTCCCTTACTCTATCCAAAATGAAAAAAAAACAAGTGTTGCCTATAGTTCTACTTTAAGCACAAATTTCGGATAATTTTATGGAGAGGACTAAGAAGATCTAACCATGCCAATGGTGTAGCAGAAAACATATAGCACAGTGAGGAAGGTTTGTGGTCAAGGATGATAGGACAGTCAAAATTAGAAGCAGCTTGCTTTACACTAACAGTGTAGCGCAAGCCGGTGGGGACTCTTTCCGTGCTGCCCCCCCCCCCCTGCAAAGTGCTGCCCTGGGCCTTGTTGGCCTAGGCCAGGATTCAGCGTTGAGTCCAAGTTATTTACTAAGAGGCATGGTGAGTTTTTTTAAGTTGTATTTTTTTCCCCACAATTCTTGGAAAAATTAAGATTTTTTTTTTTTTTTTTTACACAAACTGCTCATATGAACAGGTAATTTCTCTCACACAGCATATGCATAATTGCAACTACACCCCAAAATACATTCTGCTACTCCTCCTGAGTATGGCAATACCACATGTGCGAGACTTTTACACAGCCTGTCCACATACAAAGGCCCAACATTGAAGTAGCACTTTCAGGCATTCTACAACTATAAATTGCACATATCCTTTCTCAACCACCTATTATTACACTTTTGAAGGCCCTGGAGCACCAGGACAATGGAATTGCCCACAAAATGACCCCATTTTGGAAAGCACACACCCCAATGTATAATCTATGAGGAATAAGGAGTCTTTTGAACGGTTCATTTTTTTCTTGAAGGTTTTGGAAAATGTGGAAAAATAAATAAAAATGCATGTTTTTTTTTTACACAAAGTTGTCCATTTATAAGATATTTCTAACACATAGCATGAACATAGCAAGAATTACACCCCAAAATGCATTCCGCTACTCCTCCTGAGTATAGCGATACCACATGTGTGAGACTTTTACACAGCCTGGCCACATACAAAGGCCCAACATAGAAGTAGCACCTTCGGGCAATCTACAAGCATAAATTGCACATACAGTGGGTACGGAAAGTATTCAGACCCCCTTAAATTTTTCACTCCTTGTTATATTGCATCAATTTGCTAAAATCATTTAAGTTCTTTTTTTTTTCCTCAATGTACACACAGCACCCCATATTGACAGAAAAACACAAAATTGTTGAAATTTTTGCAGATTTATTAAAGAAAAACTGAAATATCACTTGGTCCTAAGTATTCAGACCCTTTGCTCAGTATTTAGTAGAAGCACCCTTTTGATCTAATACAGCCATGTGTCTTTTTGGGAAAGATGCAACAAGTTTTTCACACCTGGATTTGGGGATCATCTGCCATTCCTCCTTGCATATCCTCTCCAGTTCTGTCAGGTTGGATGGTAAACATTGGTGGACAGCCATTTTTAGGTCTCTCCAGAGATGCTTAATTGGGTTTAAGTCAGGGCTCTGGCTGGGCCATTCAAGAACAGTCACGGAGTTGTTGTGAAGCCACTCCCTCATTATTTTAGCTGTGTGCTTAGGGTCATTGTCTTGTTGGAAGGTAAACCTTCGGCCCAGTCTGAGGTCCTGAGCACTCTGGAGAAGGTTTTCATCCAGGTTATCCCTGTACTTGGCTGCATTCATCTTTCCCTCAATTGCAACCAGTCGTCCTGTCCCTGCAGCTGAAAAACACCCGCACAGCATGATGCTGCCACCACCATGCTTCACTGTTGGGACTGTATTGGACAGATGATGAGCAGTGCCTGGTTTCTCCACACATACCGCTTAGAATTAAGGCCAAAAAGTTCCATCTTGGTCTCATCAGACTAGAGAATCTTATTTCTCACCATCTTGGAGTCCTTCAGGTGTTTTTTTAGCAAACTCCATGCGGGCTTTCATGTGTCTTGCACTGAGGAGAGGCTTCAGTCGGGCAACTCTGCCAAAAAGCCCCGACTGATGGAGGGCTGCAGTGATGTTTGACTTTCTACAACTTTATCCCATCTCCCGACTGCATCTCTGGAGCTCAGCCACAGTGATCTTTGGGTTCTTCTTTACCTCTCTCACCAAGGCTCTTCTCCCCCGATAGCTCAGTTTGGCTGGATGGCCAGCTCTAGGAAGGGTTCTGGTCGTCCCAAACATCTTCCATTTAAGGATTATGGAGGCCACTGTGCTCTGTCTCTAAGCTCTTCAGGCAGTTCCTTTGACCTCATGATTCTCATTTGCTCTGACATGCACTGTGAGCTGTAAGGTCTTATATAGACAGGTTTGTGGATTTCCTAATCAAGTCCAATCAGTACCATCAAACACAGCTGGACTCAAATGAAGGTGTAGAACCATCTCAAGGATGATCAAGAAATGGGCAACACCTGAGTTAAATATATGAGTGTCACAGCAAAGGGTCTGAATACTTAGGACCATGTGATATTTCAGTTTTTCTTTTTTAATAAATCTGCAAAAATGTCAACAATTCTGTGTTTTTCTGTAAATATGGGGTGCTTTGTGTACATTAATGAGGAAAAAATGAACTTTAATGATTTTAGCAAATTGCTGCAATATAACAGAGTGAAAAAATGTAAGGGGGTCTGAATACTTTCCGTACCCACTGTATCCTTTCTATACCACCTATTACACTTTTGAAGGCCCTGGAGCACCAGGACAATGGAATTGTCCACAAAATGACCCCATTTTGGAAAGCAAACACCCCAACGTATAATCTGAGGCATAATGAGTCTTTTGAACGGTTCATTTTTTCCAGAAGTTTTTGGAAAATGTGGAAAAAAATTAAAATGCATTTTTTTTTACACAAAGTTGGCACTTTATAAGATATTTCTAACACATAGCATGTACATAGCAAAAATTACACCCCAAAATACATTCTGCTACTCCTGAGTATGGCGATACCACATGTTTTAGACTTTTACACAGCCTGGCCACATACAGAGGCCCAACATCCAAGTAGCACCTCCAGGCATTCTAGCAGCATTAATTGCACATATCATTTTCTGCAAACTTATTCTCACCTTCTGCAGATTGCAAATGGGCATTTGTGTGCAATCACGAAAATTTGTAAGCGCATATATAGAAGTAATTTACTGACCAAAAATGCAAATTATTCTATTTTTTTTTTTTTTTCAACTGAAGGATACATGGTGCTTCTTTGCGCGCATGTGTGCATAGGAACATTACAATTATTGGGCTGTATTTTAGCTCAGTAAAAAAAATAAGCTGTACTGAGCTTTTGCAGGCTGCAGTGTGCAAGAGGCCTTAGTCTCTCCAGTAGTGTATATGTAAACATTCCTTGTTGGATTAAAATAAAACGGTCTCAAGGAGTTCTTGCTTTCTTCGCCCCCACTACAAATATTACATATTGTGGAGTGACATCATCAGGAGCTCCCCTTAACATAGGAAACCAAGAAACACTGAGGCCTGACAGATGGGATCCTGTAATATAAAACATAATATGAATGTTTGTTTTTGTTTGGACAGTTTCAGGATGTGTATGTAGCATGTGCTCAAAGATTGGTTGTAATTAGGCATACCTTCATAGATGAACCTATTAACAAAACAGAGTCTCTCCTGTATCTATGTTTATGTATATTATACTTGGATGCCAATGTTTTAGTTTAGACATATTAATTTTCTGTATCTTTATATGTACACACTGTTTTAGAAGTTCTTGAAATTTTGCCCATATGCAGTGCTGCACTAATGCAATCTACTTGTCAATATGTTTTTTGCCCACTAGATGGCAGATTGGGGGCTTTTTCACAGTCATACAAATTCAATAGGTTACTAGATCACTTGACAAGGCCAGACGCCCGGTGTAGGGGCAGATCTTTAGGACCTGACAACCATCTCTCCCCTGTCTCCATCTTGCTCCCCTGGGACTGCCTCTAGTCCTCGGAGTACTCTGTTGGTGGGACATATGCACGTGACGTCACTCCGCCGTGCTTGCGCGATGATGTAATTCACGCATGTGCGGTGTGGATGTGCTGCGCGCACTGCCCGGGGGGCCAATCTAGGACGGGTTCCAACTCTCTCACATTGCACACAGCTGCCACATTAGGTGGGTGGTGCACTGAGGAGAAAGAAATGCATATAGACAAGGGTTTAGGAGGTACTGTATAAAAAGCTCCAATATGTGTCTGAACAGCTATTTGGTGATTTCCTTATACGGTCAAAGCCTACATTGTCCTATGTGGATACACATGATTGATTAAAAGCCCTATTATGTGGCTATAAGCTTTAGCTTTTTATTGTATGTCACTCTGGACTTTCTTGTTTCCATGTACACCCAGGCATTATATATCATTCATTTTTACACATTTATTACAGGGACAGAGGTACCATGATCTCAAGGTGTCACACATAATATCAGCCAGCGGGCCATATACCTTATATCCACAACAATTATATACATCCTGTCTCACATACGTTTTGCATAACATTGGGGGAATGTTCTGTACATATGTTCAGGCATATCTAGGTGCATGCCTGGATACTTGTATGCATATCTACAGATATATTTAGTCTGGGAATATTTCCATACTCGCATGGCCCACATAGATATATGATTTAATGGTGGCAAATATGGACTTGTGTATTTACATATACATACATATCTGTTTTATTTTTTAGTGCACTCATTCACCAGGAGACTCTGTTTTGCTAATGGGTTCATATATGCAGGTATGCCTAATTACACCTAATCTTTGAGCACATGCTATACTACATGGTTACATACTAGGTGAGGTTGAAAAAAGACAAGTCCAACCTATGTGTGTGATTATATGTCAGTATTACATTGTATATCCCTGTATGTTGTGGTTTTTCAGGTGCTTATCTAATAGTTTTTTTAAACTATCAAGCTCCCCCTGAGACCACCGCCTGTGGAAGGGAATTCTACATCCTTGACTCTCTTACAGTAAAGAACCATCTACGTAGTTTAAGGTTAAACCTCTTTTCTTCTAATTTTAATGAGTGGCCACATGTCTTGTTAAACTCCCTTCCTCAAAAAGGTTGTATCCCTATTGTGGGCTCACCAGTACGGTATTTGTAAATTGAAATCATATCCCATCTCAAGTGTCTCTTTTCCATAAGTTCAGTGCTTGCAACGTTTCCTCATGCCCTTCTTTGTACTCGCTCCATTTCCAGTACATCCTTCCTGAGGACTGGTGCCCAGAACTGGACAGCATACTCCAGGTGCGGCCGGACCAGAGTCTTGTAGAGCAGGAGAATTATTGTTTTATCTCTGAAGTTAATCCCCTTTTTAGTGCATGCCAATATTCTTCTTGCTTTGTTAGCAGCAGCTTGGCTTTGCATGCCATTGCTGAGCCTATCATCTATTAGGACCCCCAAGTCCTTTTGCATTCTAGATTCCCCCAGAGGTTTCCCCCCCAATATATAGATTGCATTCATATTTTTGCGACCCAAATGCATTATTTTACATTTTTCTACATGAAACCACATTTGCCATGTAGTTGCCCACCCCATTAATTCAGATCTTTTTGCAAGGTTTCCACATCCTGCGGAGACGTTATTGCCCTGCTTAACTTAGTATCATCCGCAAATAAAGAGATTGAACTGTTTACTCCATCCTCCAGGTCGTTTATGAACAAATTAAATAAGATTGGTCCCAGCACAGAACCCTGGGCATCCCACCACCCACCCCTGACCATTCTGAGTACTCCCCATTTATCACCACCCTCTGAACTCACCCTTGTAGACCGTTTTCAATCTATGTACTCCACCCTATGGTCTATGCCATCGGACCTTATTTTGTACAGTAAACACTTATGGGGAACTGTGTTAAATGCTTTTGCAAAATACAGATACACTACGGCTACGGGCCTTCCTTGATCTAGGTGACAACTCACCACCTCATAGAAGGTTAATAGATTGGTTTGGCAAGAACGATTCTTCATGAAACCATGCTGATTACTGCTAATGATACCGTTCTCATTATTAAAATGTATATAGTCCCTTATCTCCTCCAAGAGCTTGCATACTATTGATGTTAGGCTAACTGGTCTTTAATTCCCAGGGATGTATTTTGGGCCTTTTTTAAATAGTGGTGCTACATTGGCTTTTCTCCTATCAGCTGGTACCATTCCAGTCAGTAGACATACACACCCTGAAACCCTCCAAACAAAAACATTATTCAATATTATGTTTTAATTACAGGATCCCATCTGTCAGGCCTCAGTGTTTCTTGGTTTCCTATGTTAAGGGGCCCACCTGATGATATTCCTCTAGAATATTGGCTTTCCCACTCGGTCCACAATGTAATATTTGTAGTGGGGGCGAAGAAAGCAGGAACTCCTTAAGACTGTGTTTTTCTATTAATCTAACATGGCATCTTTACATATACACCACTGGAGCGACTAAGTCTGAGATTTCTTACTTGTTGTACCTATGCATTGTAAATGTATGGACTGTAATTGGTTTCTGTATTTGCATTATAGATAACTGATATCTCCCCTACCCCCTGATGAAGGAGGTGCAAAAAAACTCTGAAACGCATTGGGTGGATGATATCATTCTGTATCACTCATTTTTCAGTTGGTGTACTTTTAGTTTCTCAGGCCATGTGCATTCTATGTTGTTTTTAATTGATGAGACGTTGATAAAAACAACTTTCTCTCATCGTCCATTGACTGACACAGCTCTCATACTGTTTACGTGTGGGTATATGTCCCTGCTTGCAGGAGAAGATCTAGGCAGAATGTTAGAAACATTCTAGAACAAAACCAGAGCTGAACAGCCCCGCCCAGGGGGGCCATCCCTCCGGACATAACCTTCCTACCTGCAGCCATCAGCCTCAGTTTTTTTCTGCCTAGCAGAAGGAGAAGATGTGGCTCAGGAGCCAGTCTCCTGGAAGATTTTACTTTTCAATTTATTCCTTTGGGAATTTTATTTTATTTTTGAGACCTTCAATCAACTGTCGTCTGGGCAACAGGTTGGGTACACTGGTATCCCCGTAGTCTTCCCTGTCTGACCATCGAGCGTGCTGATCCTCGCCTTGTGTGCGTGAGACTCAGTTGACGACATACCCCATGACTCCAGGGGTGGCCGGGTTGCTTTTATGCTCCCGCAGTTCTCACAAGATTGAACAGTACCTGGCTGTATCTTTCGCGGTGAACCGGGCCAACAGCTACTCAGTACTACTCTGTGATAGGGTCTGCCTGAAACAAGACAGTGGGTCCCTCGGTGACCAGTAAGTAGTCTCTCCTGCTGCTGGTGAGTACATGCTGGCTGTGTTTCTTTAAATGGGGGGTTTCTCCCTGTCTCCCCCCTGTTATGCTGCTCTCTGCACCCTGTACTGGTGCTGTGCTGTGTGGGGGTGTTTAGGGGTCGCTCTGGCCTGGCGGGGGGGGCGCTCATGTCTGTTTAGTGGACTCTGGGAGAGGAGCAGTATTCTGGTGTGTGTGTGGGGGGTCTTTATTGCGTGCGCCATTAGCGGTGTATTGTGAATTTAAAAAATGCGCTCGGCGGCCATCTTGTCGTGGTTCAATGGCACAGTTATACATGCGGCCGGCGACCATTTTCTTGTAGCCGTGGTGGTTTCGGCCTCTAGCGCCGCTGTGCGAATCTCCTCAGTGTCTCCTCACAGGATTTCTGCACACTCTCCTCAGGATTCACTTGCGCTGCAGCGCGGTTTCATACAGCGGAACTGAGCGGTCCTTAAGGGTTGGTGAATCCTCCGGGTATCCCCTCCTCGGCCTCAGCGTAGCCAGTGGGTGGACTGTATTATTCACTGTTATAGTGTCTAAAGGTCTCAGCGGGTGGCAGTATGGAGTCTGGTTCACTCCACACTTGTCAGAGGCATCTGCGGTCCCTACGGACCAACTGTTGGCAGTCCTGGAATCATTCCTTGTCAGAATGGAAGCAGTGTGCGAGCGCAAGGGAGCTGTAAAGTGCCCCCCACACATTCTCCTGTAGGGGAGTGCTCTGTCTCAGATATGGGCCTAGCTACTGCTGCTCTAGCTCTGAGGAATTTGATGTGTTTGGACAGGACATTCCTTGTTAGGAAGACCCCAGTTCTGAACCAGTAACTGACAGCGTGCTTGTAAGTGAACTCATTGATGCTGTGAGGGACAGTCTAAAGCTGAATGTTGAGGCTGAGGAACCTCAGGTGGAAGCTGTCTCCTTTGGTTCCTTTAAAGCCGTTTCTTCAAAAAAGGTTTTTCCATATGTGCCTTTTTTTGATACATTCATTGACCAAGTCTGGGATAAGCCGCAGAAGACTTTGAAGGTCCCGCTGCGCCTAGCCATAAGGTACCCCTTTGAGTAGGACCTGGTTAAGAAGTGGGCTCTCCCCCCAGTGGTTGACCCCCCGGTCGCCCGTTTGAATAAGGCTACCACGCTCCCAATGGAAGGGACTCCTGCATTTAAGGATCCCACTGACAGGAGGTCAGAAGTGGTGAGTAGAACTAGGTTTACCTTATTGGGGTCTGCCTTACGCCCTAAAGTGTCGGCGACACTTGTGTCTCAGACACTCACAGGATGGGCAAAGATTTTGCACCAGACCGTGCAGGAGCATAATCTCCCTCCTGAGACCATTGCCCTGGCTCACCAACTTGCGCAGGGTTTAGTCTGTGTGCAATACCACTTTGGATGCGGCCCCTCTAATATCCGGGGCCTCTATCTCTGCTGTGGTGCTGCGTCGCCTTATCTGGCTGAAATGTTGGCCGACCTAGCTTCCAAAAAGCTCCTGGTTGACTTGCCCTTTAAGGGCCGTAGAGTGTTTGAGGCTGCCCTGGATGACATTATTAAGGATGTCACAGGGGGTAAGAGCACCTTCCTTCCTCAGTCTATTAAGGGAAAGGAGCCCTACCGCAGGCCGGGGCCCTTCCTTTCCGGCGAAATAGAAGTTTTTTTGTCAGTCAGATTTCACGGGTAAGCCCGCCCAGACTGGCGGACAAAGGCGTCCCTGGGTGCGTAAGCCTACCAAGCAAGCTCCCAAGTCCACCACCACTTGAAGTCTTGCCCCTGCTCGACTCTTGGGTGGGGGACGTCTTCGCAGGTTCACGGTGCGGTGGACCTCCCGGATCTCCGACCGGTGGGTGTGAGAGGTGGTCACCTCGGGATACAGGAAAGAGTTCCGCTCATGGCCCCCAAACAGGTTCTTTCCCTCGAACCTCCCTCTCCTTCCTGCCCACCGGGCGACCCTCTTTTGGGCCGTACAGGATTTGCTCAGGTGCGGAGTAATTGTGCCGGTTCCGTCACAAGAGAGGTTTCAGGGGTTTTACTCGAACCTGTTTGTTGTCCCCGAAGAAGTACGGGGTCCGGCCAATCCTGGACCTCAAGGCCCTAAATGCCTATGTGAAGGTACTAAAATTCCGGATTGGAATCCATTCGCACAGTGATTGCGTCACTCCACCAAGCGGATTTTTTTGGCGTCCTTGGATATCAAGGATGCTTACTTGCACGTTCCAATCTGCGCAAGTCACCAGAGGTTTCTGCGCTTTGCCATATGCAAAGTCCACTATCAATTTGTGGCTCTTCCCTTCGGCCTTGCATCGGCACCTCGGGTTTTCACCAAAGTGCTTGTCCCGGTTCTAGCTTTGCTGAGACAGCAAGGAATTGTTATTGTGGGCTATCTGGACGATCTCCTTCTAAGAGCAGAAAATGGCTCAGAATTGGAGGAAAATGTGAGAATAGTCAGTCAGACCCTCCGAGACTTCGGGTGGCTTCTGAACATGCAGAAGTCTGTTCTAGTCCCGACTCAACGATTGGAGTATCTGGGTCTGATCCTGGACACTTTGGCAGCGAAGGTATTTCTACCCTCAGAGAAGTTACTGACACTTCAGTCGGCAGTGCGGGTTCTGACGTCCCGAAAATGGTCGTCAGTTCGTTTCTGCATGAGAGTCCTGGGACTAATGGTGGCCTCCTTCGAGGCGGTTCCATATGCCCAATCACACACTCGGGCATTGCAGAAGGGAATTCTGTCTGTCTGGGACAAGTCCCCATTGTCATTGGATCTTCAGATCCAGGTGAGTCACTCTGTCAAGGCGTCCTTGACGTGGTGGCTGAGATCCCCGGCTCTTCGGGCCGGGAAGTCGTTCCTCCTCATCCAGTGGACGGTGGTCACGACAGATGCCAGCCTGATGGGCTGGGGAGGAGTTTGGGCAGTCCTGTCAGCTCAAGGGCTCTGGACTCCGGACGAATCTCGTCTACCAATCAACGCCCAGGAATTGCGGGCGATCAGACTGTGTCTCTCCGCGTGATCGAAGAGGCTACAGGGCCGCACGATCAGAATAAAGTCGGACAACACCACAGCCGGGGCGTATGTCAACCATCAGGGGGGCACTCGGCCCTCGGCTGCGGAAAGAAGTGTGCCGGCGCTGTCGGCTGTATACATTCCGGGCGTAGAAAACTGGCAGGCGGACTATCTGAGTCGCCAGTCCCTGGACCAGGGGGAGTGGTCCTTGCATCTGGAGGTGTTTCAACTCCTTTGTCGGCGGTGGGGCACACTGGATGTGGACCTGATGGCATCTCGACTCAATCGCAAGGTGTCGAGGTTTGTGGCCAGGTCCAGGGACCCCTGGGCGGATGCCTCGGACGCGTTGGTGGCCCCGTGGGGTCAGTATCGCTTGATATATGCTTACCCTCCGCTGCAGTTGCTTCCTCATCTGCTGTGCAGGGTAGCGGCCGAGGGCATTCCGGTGATCCTCATTGCCCCGGACTGGTCTCGGCGTCACTGGTACGCCGACCTGGTACGTCTCATCGTGGACGTCCCTTGGCGCCTGCCCTTGAGGGAGGACCTTCTGTCTCAAGGTCCTATCTTTCATCCTGCTTTACAGTCTCTGGCTTTAACAGCATGGCTATTGAGCCAGGTACTGAAGGACCGAGGCCTGTCGGATTCGCTAATTTCAACCATGCTTAGGGCACGGAAGTCTTCTTCTAGAAAGATCTATCACCGTACATGTAGAGCTTATATCGCTATGTGCGAAGAGCTAGACTGGCATCCACGGACTTACTCTGTCCCCAGAATCCTGCGGTTCTTGCAGCGTGGTGTGGCCCAAAGGCTGGCTTTGAGCACAATTAAGGGTCAGATTTCGGCCTTGGCCGTTTTCTTTCAAAGACCCATAGCAGGTCATTCCTTAGTTAGCACTTTTGTGCAGGGGGTTCACCATGTGATTCCACCTGCCAAGCCTCCGCTCCCTCCTTGGGATCTGAACTTAGTGCTCTCGGCTCTTCAGGAACCTCCTTTTGAAAATATCAGAGATATTCCTCTTTTAACTTTGTCTCAGAAGGTGGCTTTCTTAGTGGCCATCACTTCTGTTAGACGGGTGTCTGAGTTGGCGGCTCTGTCATGCAAGTCGCCTTACCTGGTCCTCCATAAGGATAAGGCGATGATGTGACCGCGACCATCTTTCCTTCCAAAGGTGGTTTCGGCTTTTCACCTTAATGAGGACATTGTCCTTCCGTCCTTGTGCCCTCACCCATCGCATCCTAGAGAGTTTGCGCTTCACAATTTAGATGTGGTGCGAGCCTTACGGGTGTACCTAGCGGCTACTGCTTCTATTCAGAAGTCTGACTCACTGTGTTTGTCTCTAGTCCGAAACAGGGCCAAGCGGTGTCGTCTGCCACCATTTCTAGGTGGATCAGACAGACTGGTATACAGGCCTATGCCATTAAGGGGTGGGCGCCTCCCTTTCCGGTTACGGCGCATTCCACCAGGGCAATTGGTGCTTCCTGGGCTTTCCGACATCAAGCGTCGGTTGCACAAGTGTGCAAGGCGGCGACCTGGTTGTCCGTTCATACCTTTTCAAAATTCTATAAGGTTGATGTGGCTGCATCTTCAGATGCTTCCTTCGGCCGCAAAGAGTTGCAGGCCGCTGTTTAATGTTGCAACTCCTCCGTTGAGGAGCTCTGCTGGTTTGGAGTCAAGTTTTGGTTGTTTTTTTTACTATTTGCTCCCACCCTTTTCTTATACTGCTTTGGGACGTCCCACACGTAAACAGTATGAGAGCTGTGTCAGTCCATGGACGATAAGAGAAAATAGGATTTTTGTACTCACCGTAAAATCCGTTTCTCTGACGTCCATGGACTGACACAGCACCCACCCTTCTTTTTAAGGTTTGTACTGCTTTGTTACGAACTGAGGCTGCTGGCTGCAGGTAGGAGGGTTATGTTCCGGAGGGACTGCCCCCCTGGGCGGGGCTGTTGAGCTCTGGTTTTGTTCTAGAATGTTTCTAACATCTAACATTCTGCCTAGATCTTCTCCTGCAAGCAGGGACATATACCCACACGTAAACAGTATGAGAGCTGTGTCAGTCCATGGACGTCAGAAAAACAGATTTTATGGTGAGTACAAAAATCCTATTTTATCTACTTGTCATACGAGTCAAGTGCCTACAAAGTCTTGTAAGATTGCTCGCTTTCTAGGTTAACACCTTAGAATCCTTTACAGATTATAACTGCTATATTTAATTGTATTCTGTAGTATAAGATGTACAGTATCTCACAAAAGTGAGTACACCCCTCACATTTTTGTAAATATTTTATCATACCTTTTCCTGTGACAACAGTGAAGAAATGCCACTTTGCTACAATGTAAAGTAGTGAGTGTACAGCTTGTATAATGCCGCGTACACACGATCGGAAATTCCGACAACAAATGTTCGATGTGAGTTTTTTGTTGGAAATTCCGACCGTGTGTAGGCTCCATCGGACATTTGCTGTCGGAATTTCCGACAACAAAAATTTGAGAGCTGGTTCTCAAATTTTCAGACAAAAAAAGTTCTTGTTGGAAATTCCCATCGTCTGTATGCAATTCCAATGCACAAAAAAACATGCATGCTCAGAATCAAGCAGAAGTGCCGAACTGGCTATTGAACTTCATTGATCTCGGCTCGTAGTATATGTTGTACGTCACCGCGTTGTTGACGTTCGGAATTTCCGACATTTGTGTGACCGTGTGTATGCAACACAAGTTTGAGCCAACATTCCGTCGGAAAAAAATCCACGGTTTTGTTGTCGGAATATCCGATCGTGTGTACGCGGCATTACAGTGTACATGTGCTCTATATAAATATGGCCGAGGCTATAGGAAAATTGCCAAGACTTTGAAACTGCGCTGCAGCATGGTAGCCAAGACCATACAGCGGCTTAACAGAACAGGCCTCGCCGAGGTCGACCAAAGAAGTTGAGTGCACATGCTCAGCGTCATATCCAGAGGTCGTCTTTGGGAAATAAACGTATGAGTGCTGCCAGTATTGCTGCAGAGGTTGAAGGGGTGGGGGGTCAGCCTTTCGGTGCTCAGACCATAAGCCGCACACTGCATCAAATTGGTCTGCATGGCTGTCGTCCCAGAAGGAAGCCTCTTCTAAAGATGATGCACAAGAAAGCCCACAAACCGTTTGCTTGAAGACAAGCAGATTAAGGACATGGATTACTGGAACCATGTCCTGTGGTCTGATGAGACCAAGATAAACATATTTTGGTTCAGATATTGCCTACAGTGAAGCATGGTGGTGGAAGTTTCATGGTCTGGGGCTGCATGAGTGCTGCCGGCACTGGTGAGCTACAGTTCATTGAGGGAACCATGAATGCCAACATGTACTGTGACATACTGAAGCAGAGCTTGATCCCCTCCCTTCGGAGATTGGGCCAACATGATAACGACCCCAAACACACCTCCAAGACGACCACTGCCTTGCTAAAGAAGCTGAGGGTAAAGGTGATGGACTGGCCAAGCATTTCTCTAGACCTAAACCATATTGAGCATCTGTGGGGCATCCTCAAATGGAAGGTGGAGGAGCACAGGGTCTCTAACATCCACCAGCTCTGTGATGTCATCATGGAGGAGTGGAAGAGGACTCCAGTGGCAACTTGTAAAGCTCTGGTGAACTCCATGCCCAAGAGGGTTAAGGCAGTGCTGGAAAATAATGGTGGCCACACAAAATATTTACACTTTGGGCCCAATTTGGACATTTTTACTTAGGGGTGGTGTACTCACTTTTGTTGCCAGCAGTTTAGACATTAACGGCTGTGTGTTGAGTTTTTTTGAGGGGACAGCAAATTTACACTTATACAAGTTGTACACGCACCGCTTTACATTGTAGCCAAGTGTCATTTCTTCAGTGTTGTCACATGAAAAGATAAAATATTTACAAAAAAATGTTAGAGGTGTACTCACTTTTGTGAGATACTATGTTGTGGGGGGTGGGGCATGCAATTCCAGAGCCCCTCAAAGTATGTTTTTTTTTTTCTAAAAAGGGACCCAAGAGGGGGGGGGATATAAAATGAGAGAGAATAAAAAAAAAATGAAAGGACAATGGAAAACAAAAAACTGATATCTCGCAGTCCAAATAAAGTGGGCCCACTGTGTCCAAGTTTTTTTATTTTTTTTAAAAACAAGCTTCCTGTCTCTTCAACAAAGCTATAAGTTCCTCCATGTGCATTATATAATTCACTGTTCTAATCCAATAATGCAGAGTGGAGGGAGAAGGGGATTTCCAATGCATGGCCTCGCCGCATTTAAAAGATGTCTCACTAGAATGTTGATCTTTTCGATTGGAAAGAGGGCTAAGGTGTAGCCAACAGGCTGCCAGATCATGAACAATGGAAAGGTCTGCAAGATCTTCATTCAAAGCATATACCGTATTTATCGGCGTATAACACGCACTTTTTTCCCCTTAAAATCAGGGGAAAATCGTGGGTGCGTGTTATACGCCGATACTCCGTCGAATTCCCCTGCTGAAAACGAGCGAGAGGAGCCGAAGTAAAATCGGCTTTACTCGGCTCCTCTCGCAGTCCCGCCCATCTCTGACTGCGCCGCTGACATAGAGAAAGCCGAGTGTACTTCGCCTAGTCTCGGCTCCTCTCGCAGTCCTGCCTGTGACTGTGAGCAGACACGAGTCTAGCCGAAGTACACTCGGCTTTCTCCGTCAGCGGCGCAGTCAGTGGAGATGGGCGGAACTGCGAGAGGAGCCGAGTCCAGCCGAAGTACACTCGGCCCCGCTCGCTCCTCTCCACAGAAATCGGCGCCAAATTTTAAAAACCGCCGGGACTGACACGATCGCAAAGGCACTGGGCAAGGCTGCAGATGTACAGATGAACACTGGGCACGGCTGCAGATGGACAGATGGACACTGGGCACGGCTGCAGATGGACAGATGGACACTGGGCATGGCTGCAGATGGACAGATGGACACTGGGCAAGGCTGCAGATGGACACTGGGCACGGCTGCAGATGGACTGATGGACACTGGGCAAGGCTGCAGATGGACACTGGGCAAGGCTGCATGCTGCATTTAAATGTAAGTTTTTTTTCCTTGAATTTCCCTCCTAAAAGTTTTTTTCCTTAAAATTCCCTCCTAAACTTGGGGTGCGTGTTATACGCCGGTGCGTGTTATACGCCGATAAATACGGTACATCCTTCCAGAAAATATGAGAGTCCCCCTGTCTTTCCCACTTTGCCAACAGGTGGGTCGACAGTAGAAAACACTCTGTGTAGTCTCTCTGGATCTCTATACCATCTAATCAGGAGCTTATATCCTGATTCCTACAGTCTCGAAAAAATTGAAGATTTGTGTAAAATTTTAAAAAAATGATGGCATTTATTTTAAACAAACATAGCAATTGCTTGGTTAGTAGCGCAGAATCTGTGGGGTGGGGAAGTTGATGCTTTGAGAGGGAGTATAAGTTAGTGTTAGTAAAATTGCACATGATATTGATGTCAAGAGGGGAGAGGTAGCATATGATTATTTTTTTTTTTTTTTTTTTTTTACAGCTTAATAGTAAAGCAGTTGGTCCAGATGGTATTCATTTTAGACTTTTTTAAGAAAACTTAATTTGTAATGTGTTTATGGAACTTAATTAGAGCCCAACCATGAGATAAAAATAGCCTCACTTACACCCCTCCCTCCCACTGATGGCTGGGTTGAAAGAGGAAAAAAAACATTCTAAATCTGATTTCTCTTACCATCCATGGACTGACACGGTGTCTCTTTACACTTTACACGTGGGTTATGTCCCTGCTTGCAGGAGAAGACCTAGGCAGAATGTGAAATGTTATACATACATTCTAAAAGCCAGAGCTGAACAGCCCCACCCAGGGGGCGGTCCCTCCGGACATAACCCTCCCAGTACAGTCAGCAGACTTCAGTTTTTTTCTGCCTAGCAGAAGGAGAAGACGTGGCTCTCTCAGGAGCCAGTCTCCTGACCTATTTTTATTCCTTTTCTGGAATTCTTTTTTATTTTATTTTTGAGAATTTTCTATCAACTGTCGGCTGGGCAACAGGTTGGGTACAAGATATCCTCGTAGTCTTCCCTGTCCGACCATCGAGCGTGCTGATCCTCGCCTTGTGTGCGTGAGACTCAGTTCACGACAGGCCCCATGACTCCAGGGGTGGCCGGGTTTGCTTTCATTTTCCCACGGTCCTCTCAAGACTGAACAGTTCCTGACTGACTGTATCTTTCGCGGTGGACCGGGCCGACAGCTACTCAGTACTGCACTGTGATAGTCCTGTCAGAAACACACCAGTGGGTCCCTCAAGGGACGGGTAAGTAGTCTCTCCTGCCTGCAGGTGAGTACAAAAGGCTGTGTGTTTCTCTGTGGGGGATTTTCCCTGTCTCCCCCTGTATTTCATTGTTACTCTCTGTCACCATTGCTGGCGCTGTGCTGTGTGGGGTGCCTGGGGGTCACACTGTTATTGGAGGGGCTAATGCTGGTCTGCAGATATGCTTGGGGCCTTTTTTGTGTATTTTGGGGCCTGAGCGCCGAGTGGCGCTGTGTGTGTGCTGTTTTTTTCACTTTTGCTGAGTCATGGCGGCCATCTTGCCGCGGATCGCCTCAGTGAAGTGTGGCGGCCATTTTCTTGTAGCCCGCGCGCTCTTCAGCACTAGTTTTGGCCTCTAGCGCTGCTGTAACAGCGCAAATCTCCTCACAATCTCCTCACAGCTCACCAGTGCTGACACAGCGCGGTACAGACAGCGGAATAAGCGGTCCCTGGTCCGGTTTGGTGAGTCCCCTGGGCGCCCCCTCCTCAGTCAGCACAGCCTGTGGGTGGACTTTTTATCTGAGGAGTCTCAGAGGGGGGCAATATGGAGTCTCTGTCACCAGCTTCCCCTAAATGTCAGTGGACAACAGGCAGTGCTTCAGCACATGCGGTCTCTAGGGACCAGTTGTGGGCAGTCCTGGAATCATTTCTGACCAGGATGGGAGCTGTGTGCAAGCGCAAGGGAGCAAAAAAGCGCCCTCTCCCCACTTTACTTCATGAGGGCAGTGCGCTGATTCAGATATGGGCCTAGCCACTACTGCTCAGGACCCTAGTTCTGAATGTATTGGATGGTTTTGAACAGGACTTTCCTTATGAGGAAAACTCCAGTTCTGAGTCAGTAAATGACAGGGCGCTTGTTAGTGTACTCATGACTGCGGTGAGGGACACTCTCAAGCTAGAATGCTGCGGATGCAGAACCTCAGGCGGATACAGTCTCCTTTGGTTCTTTTAAGGCCAGGCCTTCTAAAGAGGTTTTTCCATATGTAACTTTCTTTGACCAGCTCATTGGTAAGGTCTGGGAAAATCCGCAGAAGGATTTGTTTATGGTCCCGCAGCGTTTGTCTATCAGATACCCCTTGAAGATGCCCTACTTAAAAAGTGGGCTTCTCCCCCAGGGTTGACCCTCCAGTCGCCCGGTTGTACAAGGCCATCACTCTCCCGATGGAGGGGACTCCTGCATTTGAGGACCCCACTGACAGGAGGTCAGAAGTGGTGAGCAGAGCCATGTTTGCCTTGTTGGGACCCGCCCTACGGCCTGTGGTAGCGGCGACCCTTGTGTCTTAAACACTTACAGGTTGGGCAAAAATGTTGCACCTAGCTGTACAGGAGCATAATCTTCCTCCAGACACAGTTGCTTTGGCCCACCAACTGGTTCAGGGCCTGGTTTATGTGTGCGACGCCACGTTGGACGCGGCCCCTTTAATATCCAGGGCCTCTGTCTCGGCGGTGGTATTGCGTCGTCTTATCTGGTTGAAGTGCTGGTCTGCTGACCTAGCCTTAGGAAGCTCCTGACGGATCTACCATTTAAAGGTGGTAGACCTTTCGGTGCTGCTCTGGATGACATCGTCATGGATGTCATGGGAGGTAAAAGCACTCTTCTTCCTTAGACTAGCAAGGGTGAGGAGGCCCGCCGCAAACAGGGGCCTTCCTTTCCAGCAAAACGGGGTTTTTTCATCAGTCAGTCCACGGGTAGGCCCTCTCAGACTGACGGCAGTGCGGCTGGTGGGCACAAGTGCCCCTGGGTGCGTAAGCCAAACAAGTGGCTCCCAAGCCCGCCTCCGCGTGAAGTCTTGCCTCCGCCCGACTCTGGGGTGGAGGGACGACTTCGCAGGTCACGAATAGGTGGTCCTTCCGAATCTCCGACTGGTGGGTGTGCGAGGTGGTCACCTCAGGATACAGGATAGTATTCCGATCCTGGCCCCCAGACAGATTCTTTCCCTCAAATCTTCCTTCCTACCTGTCGGGCAGCCCTCTTGGGGGCTGTACAGGATTTGATCAGGTCCGGAGTGATTGTGCCGGTTCCGTCACAGGAGAGTTTTCAGGGATTCTACTTGAATCTGTTTGTCGTCCCAAAAATAGGACGTGGTTCGACCTATCCTGGACCTCAAGGCCCTGAATGCCTTCGAGAAGGTGCAGAAATTCTGCATGGAATCCATTCGCACGGTGATCGCTACACTCCACCAAAGGGATTTTCTTCTGGCGTCCTTGGACTTCAAGGACGCCTACTTGCATGTACCGATCTGCGCAAGTCACCAGAAGTTTCTGCGCTTTGCGATCAGCGAAGTCCACTATCGATTGTGGCTCTTCCTTTCGGCCTAGCCTCGGCACCAAGGGTGTTGACCAAGGTGCTTGCTCCGGTTCTAGCCTTCTGTTACAGCGAGGTATTGCTGTCGTGGGCTATCTGGACGATCTTCTGCTAAGAGCAGAAAGTGGATCAGACTTAGAGGAAAGGTGACTATCGTCAATTAGACCCTCAGGGACTCGGGTGGTTCCTGAACATTCAGGAGTCAGTCCTGGTCCCGACTCAGTGTCTGGAGTATCTAGTTCTGATTCTGGACTCCTTGGAGGCAAAGGTATCCTACCTCTGGAGAAGTTGCTGACACTTCAGTCTGCGGTGCGGGTGCTGACATCCCAAAAATGGTTGTCAATCCGTTTTTTGCATGAGCGTCCCGAGACTCGTGGTGGCCTCCTTCGCGGCCGTTCCGTATGCCCAATCACACACCAGGGCATTGCAGAGGGCAGGAAGCTCCTGTCCCTGCGGTTAGTGAACCAGACTGGCATGCAGAACCTCACAGGTTCGATCCCACATGGAGCAACCGCTAAATAACATTGCAGAAGGAGATCTTGTCCACCTGGGACAAATCCCCGTTGTCCTTGGATCTTCAGATCCAGGTGATTCACCTGGTCAGGGCGCCCCTGACATGGTGGTTGAGATCCTCGGCTCTTCGGTCCGGAAAGTCGTTCCCCTTCCATTCCAATGGACGGTACTCACGACGGACACCAGCCTGACGGGCCAGGGTGGAGTCTGGGGAGTCCTGTCGGCTCAGGCCTTGGACTCCGGACGAGCCCGTTTAACACTCACTGTTCTGGAAATACGGGCCATCGGACTGTGTCTCTCCTCAGGTCGGAGAGAGTATGGGGTCGCTCGATCAGGAGCCAGTCAGACACCGCCATGGCAGTGGCGTATGTAATCCATCAAGGGGGAACTCGGAGCTCAGCTGCGGCTTCCGAGGTAGTCCGTATCCTGAAGTGGGCCGGAAGAAACGTGCCGGCTCTGTAGGCCATTTTACATTCTGGGCATAGACAATGGGCAGGCGGACTATCTGAGTCCCCAATCGCCAGACACCGGACCAAGAAGAGTGGTCCTTACATATTTCAACTCCTTTACCGACGGTGGGGCACGCCGGATGTGGACCTGATGGCCTCTCGACTCCATCGCAAGGGTCGAGGTTGTGGCCAGATCCAGGGATCCTTGGGCGATGCCTCTGATGCGTTGGTGGCCCCATAGGGTCCTTATCGCCTGATATAAACTCTGGCGATCCTAATTGTTCCGGATTGGCCTCAGCATCACTGGTACGCTGATCTGGCAAGTCTCGTCGCGGATGTTCCCTGGCGGTTGCCGATGAGGGAGGACCTTCAGTCTCAAGGTCCTAGGTTTCATCCGGCTTTAACGGCAGGGCTGTTAAAAGCCAGGTGTTGAGGGACCGAGGTCTCTCGGACTCGGTCATTTTGACCATGTTAAGGACACGGAAGTCTTCCTCCAGGCAGATCTATCACCGTGCCTGAAAAGCTTATATCGCCATGTGCGAAGCGCTGGACTGGCGTCCTCGGACGTATTCCGTCCCCAGAATCCTGCGTCCTCTGCAGTGTGGAGTGACCCAAAAGCTTGCTTTGAGTACCATAAAGGATCAGATTTCGGCCTTAGCCGTCTTCTTTCAGCGACCTCTAGCGGGTCATTTTTCTTGGTTAGCACCTTGTGTTGGGGGTTCGCCATGTGCTCCCTCCTGTCAAGCCTCCTCTCCCACCGTGGGATCTGAATTTGGTGCTCTCGGTCCTCCAGGAACCTCCTTTTGGGAATTTCCAGGATATTCCCCTCTTGTCTTGCTTCTCAGATGGTGGCCTTTTTAGTGGCAATCACTTCTGTTTGACGAGTGTCTGAGTTGGCGGCTTTGTCCTGCAAGTCGCCATATTTGGTCATCCATAAGGATAAGGCGGTGTTGCATCCGCGACCTTCCTTTTTTGCCAAAGGTGGTGTCGACCTTTCACCTACATGAGGACATTGCCCTCCCGTCCTTGTGTCCTCACCCATCGCATCCCAGAGAGTTAGCGCTGCACATATTGGAGGTGGTACGAGCCTTGCGGGTGTACCTGTCTGCTACTGCTTCTATTCGGAAGTCCGACTCACTGTTTGTGACTGTCTCTGGTCCATAACAGGGCCAAGCGGTTTCGTCTGCCATCATTTTTAGGGGAATCAGACAAACCGTCATTCAAGCCTATGCTCTCAAAGGGCGGGCACCTCCCTTTCCGGTTACGGCACATTCCACCAGGGCAATTGGTGCTTTCTGGGCTTCCCGACATCAAGCGTCGGTTGCACAAGTGTGCAAGGCGGCGACCTGGTCGTCTGTTCATGCCTTTTAAGTTTTTTATAAGGTTAATGTGGCTGCATCTTCGGATGCTTCCTTCGGCCGCAGGGTGCTGCAGGCCGCTGTTTAAAGTTGCGACTCCTCCGTTGAGGAGCTCTGCCTTATTGGAGTGAAGTTTTGGTTTTTCCATTTATACTGCTCCCATCCCTCTTGACACTGCTTTGGGACATCCCACGTGTAAAGTGTAAAGAGTCACCGTGTCAGTCCATGGATGGTAAGAGAAAATAGGATTTTTTGTACTCACCGTAAAATCCTTTTCTCTGACATCCATGGACTGACACGGCACCCACCCTTCCTTTTAAGTTTGTACTGCTTTGTTACGAACTGAAGTCTGCTGACTGTAGTGGGAGGGTTATGTCCGGAGGGACCGCCCCCTGGGTGGGGCTGTTCAGCTCTGGCTTTTAGAATGTATGTATAACATTTCACATTCTGCCTAGGTCTTCTCCTGCAAGCAGGGACATAACCCACGTGTAAAGTGTAAAGAGACACCGTGTCAGTCCATGGATGTCAGAGAAAAGTATTTTACGGTGAGTACAAAAAATCCTATTTTTTCACTTTTCTTAAACCAAAATCACATGAACATCCAGAGCAGGTTCCTTCACCTTTCTGTTTACTTCCTAGATGGGGTCCTTCTTCTGCATGTCACTGCCTGTGTGATATGGGCAATTTGCATTGTCTGGCCAGTAGAGGGGTTATTAAGGAGCTAGAAGAGGACTGACACTTGACCGAGGGGAGTTAAGGGGATCGGCCAGGGAGGGTAACATACAGCGCTGGACTAGCAGTCCCTGCCGGCGAAACTATCATCAGTGGGGGACTTGGATGGGATACCCAGGTAAGTATAACTGGCTTTAGAATCTAAAGAGAACTTAACATGTGGCAGGACGGGTTAGAGGTGGGTGGGAGGGATGGATGGGGGAAATAAATAGGTTTTGCCTGGAGTTGGACTTTAACCACTTTGCCTTTCTAGATGTACTATGTCCAGAAAAGACATAGCGGCCATGAGCTTGTTCCCCCCCCCCCCCCCCAAGTCCTCTTCCAGGACAGCTTATGAGAGAGTCTACGTCCCTCTTAACCACTTAACGACCGCTCACTGTATATATACGTCGGCAGAATGGCACCGACAGGCACAATCACGTAGAGCATACGTGATTGCCTTTGTATAGTTGGGGGGTCCAATCGGACCCCCCTCCTATACAGTGAGCGGTGGCTAAGTGTCCGGGAGCGTTCCGGGATGAGGGGGCAGCCATTCGTTTCTGGCCACCCCCTCGCGATCGCTCCCGGCGAATGGAAATGCCCCCTCTGTCTGTGTCAGACAGAGGGAGCAGGAGGAAGTGATGTCATCTCTGGTGCGGCGCTCACATATACCGAGCGCCGTACAAGAGAAGACATCAGGTCAGTGCACACAACACTACACTGACACCAGGACACATAGGGACATAAATTGCCCCCCCAGACACCCCAGATCACCCCCCAGATCACCCCCCCAGCCCCCACTCACAGTGTCACTGATTACAGTGACCATTTATTTAGTGATCACTGCAATCAGTGACATTTGTGACTGTAAAAGTGTCACCAAAGTTTAGTCTTAGGTCCAGTGTAGCCCCCTAACCCCCCCTAATAAAGGTTTAACCCCCTGATCACCCCCCAGATAACCCTTTCACCCCCTATCACCACTGTCGCTAAGCGATCATTTTTCTAAACGCTGTCTTAGTGTCTGTGATGCAGATCGGTAGCCGGTAATTTTTTTTAGGTTCGCCGCAGGTTTTTATAGCGTCAGGTACCCCAATATATTATCTAATAAAGGTTTAACCCCCTTGATCGCCCCCCAGGTAACCCTTTCACCCCCTATCACCACTGTCGCTAAGCAATTGTTTTTCTAAACGCTGTCTTAGTGTCGGTAATGCAGATCGGTAGCCAGTATTTTTTTTTAGGTTCGCCGCATGTTTTTATAGCGTCAGGTACCCCAATATATTATCTAATAAAGGTTTAACCCCCTTGATCGCCCCCCAGGTAACCCTTTCACCCCCATCACCACTGTCGCTAAGCGATCGTTTTTCTAAACGCTGTCTTAGTGTCGGTGATGCAGATCGGTAGCTGGTAATTTTTTTTAGGTTCGCCGCAGGTTTTTATAGCGTCAGGTACCCCAATATATTTAATAAAGGTTTAACCCCCTTGATCGCCCCCCAGGTAACCCTTTCACCCCCTATCACCACTGTCGCTAAGCGATCGTTTTTCTAAACGCTGTCTTAGTGTCGGTGATGCAGATCGGTAGCCAGTAATTTTTTTTAGGTTCGCCGCATGTTTTTATAGCGTCAGGTACCCCAATATATTATCTAATAAAGGTTTAACCCCCTTGATCGCCCCCCAGGTAACCCTTTCACCCCCATCACCACTGTCGCTAAGCGATCGTTTTTCTAAACGCTGTCTTAGTGTCGGTGATGCAGATCGGTAGCTGGTAATTTTTTTTAGGTTCGCCGCAGGTTTTTATAGCGTCAGGTACCCCATATATTATCTAATAAAGGTTTTAACCCCCTGATTGCCCCTAGTTAACCCTTTCACCAGTGATCACCATATAAGTGTTACGGGTGACGCTGGTTAGTTAGTTTGCTTTTTATAGTGTCAGGGCACCCGCCGTGTATATAACCCAATAAAGGTTTAACCCCCTGATCGCCCGGCGGGTGATATCAATTAGGTTTTAGCGTCAGAGAGGGTCTGAGTCACACCCCAGGCAGCGTCAGGTTAGTGCCAGTAACGCTAACACCCACGCGTGAAGCATACACCCCCCTTAGTGGTATAGTATCTGAACAGATCAATATCTGATCTGATCAGATCTATACTAGCATCCCCAGCAGTTTAGGGTTCCCAAAAACGCAGTGTTAGCGGGATCAGCCCAGATACCTGCTGGCACCTGCGTTTTGCCCCTCCGTCCAGCCCAGGCCACCCAAGTGCAGTATCGATCGATCACTGTCACTTACAAAACAAAAACACACATAACTGCGTTCGCAGAGACAGGCCTGATCCCTGCGACTCCAGTGCTGTAGGAGGTGATTTCACCACCACAGTTAAAAAAAAAAAGCAAATATGCCGAAGCATTGGGGCAGCAGGGGCGGAGGAGCGATTTTGCTCCTAATGCCGCGTACATACGGTCGAAATTCCGACGGAGGCTTGCCCGTGGAAAAGTCCGACCATGTGTGTGCGGCATAACTTTTTTGCGGGAGGATGCCCCTATACTTCGGCATATATAAATGGTGCGTGTATGCCCATCATTGGAAGTGGGTGGATGAAGGGCGGTATTCTAATGGTGGGCATACCCACCGATCAATCTCTTTTTTCGTTCAGCCAACTGGCTGCATGAAAAAAAAAGATTACAATACATGTCCAACAAGGACCAGCAACGTACTGGTATGTTGCTGGACTTTGAATGTTTATACCAGAATGATGCCTGCGGGTTTAGGTATCATCTTGGTATCATTCTTTTCAGCCTGCGGCCGGCTTTCATGTAAAAGCAAGCCTAGCGGCTAATTAGCCTCTGGACTGCTTTTACAAGCAGTGGGAGGGAATGCCCCCCCCCCCCCGGATATAAAAAGCGCCATTGGGAAATTGGGAAAGCATTTTATCACACCGATCTTGGTGTGGTCAGATGCTTTGAGGGCAGAGGAAAAATCTAGGGTCTAGAAGATCCCAGTTTTTTCAAAAAAAGAGTACCTGTCACTACCTATTGCTATCATAGGGGATATTTACATTCCCTGAGATAACAATAAAAATGATAAAAAAAAAAAATACTTGGAAGGAACAATTTAAAAATAAAATAAAAAAGCAAAATTAATAATAAAAAAAATAATAAAAAAAAAAAAAGCACCCCTGTCCTGCCCTGCTCTTGCCCAATGGCGAACGCAAGCGTCGGTCTGGCGTCATATGTAAACAGCAATTGCACCATGCATGTGAGGTATCACCGCGAAGGTCAGATCGAGGGCAATCATTTTAGCAGTAGACCTCCTCTGTAAATCTACTGGGGTAACCTGTAAAGGCTTTTAAAGGCTTTTAAAAATGTATGTAGTTTGTCGCCAATGCGCGTTTGTGCGAAATTTTAAAGCATGTCGTGTTTGGTATCTATGTACTCGGCCTAAGATCATCTTTTTTATTTCATCAAACATTTGGGCAATATAGTGTGTTTTAGTGCATTAAAATTAAAAAAAGTGTATTTTTTAACCCAAAAAATGCGTTTGAAAAATCGCTGCGCAAATACTGTGTAGAAAAAAAAATGCAACACCCACCATTTTAATCTGTAGGGCCTTTGCTTTAAAAATATATATAATGTTTGGGGGTTCAACATAATTTTCTTGCAAAAAAAAAAATGTTTTCATGTAGACAAAAAGTGTCAAAAAGGGCTTTGTCTTCAAGTGGTTAGAAGAGTGGATGTAAGCTTCCTAATGTTGTGTATAAAATGCCAGAACAGTTCAAAACCCCCCCAAATGACCCCATTTTGGAAAGTAGACACCCCAAGCTATATACTGAGAGGCATGTCGAGTCCATGGAATATTTTATATGTTGACACAAGTTGTGGAAAAACGAAAATGTATTTATTTTTTTTTTATTTTTTTTGCACAAAGTTGTCACTAAATGATATATTGCTCAAACATGCCATGGGCATATGTGGAATTACACCCCAAAATACATTCTGTTGCTTCTTCTGAGTACGGGGATACCACATGTGTGAGACTTTTTGGGAGCCTAGCCACGTACAGGACCCCAAAAACCAAGCACCGCCTTCAGGCTTTCTAAGGGTGTAAATTTTTGATTTCACTTCTCACTGCCTATCACAGTTTCGGAGGCCATGGAATGCCCAGATAGCACAAACCCCCCCCCCCCAAATGACCCCATTTTGGAAAGTAGACACCCCAAGCTATTTGCTGAGAGGTATTGTGAGTATTTTGCAGATCTCGCTTTTTGTCACAAAGTTTTGAAAATTGAAAAAAAAAAAAATATATATATATATTTTCTTTCTTCATTTTCAAAAACAAATGAGAGCTGTAAAATACTCGCCATTCCTCTCAGCAAATAGCTTGGGGTGTCTACATTCCAAAATGGGGTAATTTGGGGGGGGTTTTGTGCGATTTTGGCATTTTATGGCCTTCGAAACTGTGATAGGTAGTGAAGGCGGTGCTTGGTTTTCGGGGTCCCGTACGCGGCTAGGCTCCTAAAAAGTCCCACACATGTGGTATCCCCGTACTCAGGAGAAGCAGAAAAATGTATTTTGGGGTGTAATTCCACATATAACCATGGCATGTGTGAGCAATATATCATTTAGTGACAACTTTTTGTAATTTTTTTTTTTTGTCATTATTCAATCACTTGGGACAAAAAAAAATATAATTCAATGGGCTCAACAGGCATCTCAGCAATTTCCTTGGGGTGTCTACTTTCTAAAATGGGGTCATTTGGGGGGGGTTTTGTGCTATTTTGGCATTTTATGGCCTTCGAAACTGTGATAGGTAGTGAGGAGTGAAATCAAAAATTTGCGCCCTTAGAAATCCTGAAGGCGGTGCTTGGTTTCTGGGGTCCCGTACGCGGCTAGGCTCCCAATGGGCTCAACATGCCTCTCAGCAATTTCCTTGGGGTGTCTACTTTCCAAAATGGGGTCATTTGGGGGAGTTTTGTACTGCCCTGCCATTTTAGCACCTCAAGAAATGAGATAGGCAGTCATAAATTTAAAGCTGTGTAAATTTCAGAAAATGTACCCTAGTTTGTAAACTATAACTTTTGCGCAAACCAATAAATATACGCTTATTGACATTTTTTTTACTAAAGACATGTGGCTGAATACATTTTGGCCTAAATGTATGACTATAATTGAGTTTATTCGATTTTTCTTATAACAAAAAGTAGAAAATATCTTTTTTTTTCAAAATTTTCGGTCTTTTTCCGTTTATATCGCAAAAAATAAAAATCGCAGAGGCAATCAAATACCATTAAAAGAAAGCTCTATTTGTGGGAAGAAAAGGACGCAAATTTCGTTTGGGTACAACATTGCATGTCCGCACAATTTACAGTTAAAGCAGCGCAGTGCAAAATTCTGAATTCACCTCTGGTCCTTTAGCTACCAAATGGTCCGGGGCTTAAGTGGTTAAAGTGGTTGTAAACCCTCCACTACAACTTCAGCTCATTCTAATCTATATAGAACAGGCAGCTGATTGCTGCCTGTGAACGTTTACTCACTCTTTCTGTTTCCTTAGAAAATGTCCTGCAATCTTTGGTGATGTCAGCCAAGCCTGCGCATTCCTTAGATTCTTTAATGGCACGCTATCAGTGCCGTTCACTGTCCTCTGCATACAGATTGCTTTAATTGGAAATGGCACAGAGAAGCCTCGCGATGCTGTGATCTCATCCTCTCGTTCCTGGTTCTCTTCCTTGTGACTGTAAAGATGTCACACAGGGGGAGAGTGAACCAGAGCAGCACAGAGAGGGATTTGGTGTCGTTGATGGCATAGCTCGGTTGCCGTAGTAACGGCAATCGAGATAGAGGCTTGGTTTCGTTTTGGAAAGGAAAACAAAGTAAGGGTGGAAATTACATCAGCAAAAGTTTCATCGATCAGTAGTAAAGATGGCGCGGCCAATACCAGGAAGAAACAAAATTTTAAAACAGTGAAATAAGGTATTTTAAAACCTTGTTTATGTCAGATTTAAATGTGTATGGCTTACATTGCAGGATCGTTATATAAAAAAAAAAGGAAAAACGGATATGGTTTACTTCTTCTTTAACGAGAAACAAAACATCTGCATTATATAAAAAGGATTCCTGCCAAAGTACCTCAGTTCATGTGTTTTCTACGGCCTAACAGGATCACTGTGCGGATTCCACAGCTCCATACCAGGACATACCAGGATGGAGAAGAGCTCAGGCGGGGCTTTCTGGGTGAACTATTTTTTGGGGCAGAATCGATGTTCTTGCAAGCCAGTTATATAGGAGGCTGGGATATTGGCAGCTGCAGATCACCCTAACAATGGCTCCAAGGTAGGACATAGTTTGCTTATTGTGGCATATCTCTTGCCTATTTTTTCTTGTTTCTGTGGAGAAACCACAGTACAAGTATGATGTAAGGGGCTGTCAGCTCTCCTACACTACCCATTGCTATGCATGCTGACACTCCTAGTGTAGGTCAAAAGGTAACTGGTCCTTTTTTGGCAATGTTCTAGATTTTTTTTTTTATTTGAAGGGGGGACCCTCACCATGCCAACATCGAAAATATATATAGAACAGGATTAAGAAACTCAAAAAATAGGTGGACTTTGTGGGCACACATGAGGAACATTTTTGTAAAAAATTGTTTTATTACAACATAATTAAAAAACATAGTAACATACAGTCAACACCCCGTATGGACACAGTTTACCAGTTACCCAATAATGCAGTTAGGAAACTTGGATCTAAGTATTAAGGTATCTCTTATCATATTAAAGTAGAAAAGTTTGATCCAATAGCACCTTCACATTTGCTCGTCAACGCGTTTCACTAGAAATTAGCTTCCTCAGGACAAATACTGGGTTGGTGCTGGTATATTTTAAAAACAGAAACAGAAAATTGTATATAAGTATTACACATAGTATATATTCTGTATAAGCACAATAATTATTTCACTATATATCCAAGAAAGACACACAGACAGAGCAGGATTAAAGCCTGTGATAGAAATACACTGTGGCAAAATCCGTCGGCCACAGGGATTATCTGGGAATATAGACAGGGTCAAGGGTTAGCCATATAGATGATCACATCAAACGTGACCAACAGTGTAAGTAACACTTACAGAGGATATATTGTCCCGGTCCTAAAGTGCTGTGACTAAATGTCAAGAAGAAACGTGTTTCCAGACTGAATGAAAAGGAGTAACATCTAAGACAGGGGTGCCCAACCAGTGGCCCGCGGAGCCCTCTGATATGGCCCGCGACCTCCTGCTCTGGGATGGCGGGTTGGCAAGCCCAGATTGTGGTTTGCCGCCCCGCCATCCCAGAGCATCAGTGTTGTTAATGAAGCTGGGCTGCTTTCAAACTGATCCGCCGGTGCATCGCAGAACACCTGTGGGTTACCTGCACTGAGCCATAGACTTCTGTTATTACCTGCAGGTGTGATGAAATTTCAGAAAGTGCACCACACCTACAGGATATAATAGAAGTCTAAGGCAAAGTGCAGCTAACCTGTAGGAAAGCCACAGGTGTAATGCTCAATAGAGGTGAACCCTCCGTTCACCTCTATTGAGCCACAGATGTAAACGGACTTGTGGCTGTATACACTTACCTACCTCCAATCCGATCCACTAAAAATACAGGAGGAGGGGGATCTGTCCCATTCCATCTGGGCAGATCAGATCGGAGGGCCCATAGAGTAGAGCGAGCCATGTCCTTGTCCGCTCTGCATATGGAGGGTGGACATGGACCTGTCACCCGCCCGCTTCACTCATTGTGGCCCGCGACTGGTTACTAAGTCGCTTAAGTGGCCCTCGCACTTTAAAAGGTTGGGCACCCCTGATCTAAGAGAAAAACACATGAGACTACTAAGTACCACTATGGGCCAGTTAGAGGATCACATTGATAAGTCAAATAGTCACTACCAACCTATAATGTCACGGTATGGCAGATATCCCTGTTAACCAATTGCTGACCGCCGCTCGCCATTATACGTCAGCAGAATGGCACGGGCAGGCAAATGGGCGTACAGGTACATCCTCTTTAATTTGTCATGCAGCGGGCATGGCCGCCTCTTTTTCCGTGATCGTGCCCACAGGCCCCGCGAACTCTATGTTCGCCGGCAGACCCGCGATCGTGACACGGAGAGACAGAACGGGGAGATGCCTATGTAAACAAGGCATTTCCCTGTTTTGCCTAGTGACATGATTGGGATCTACTGCTCCCTGTCATTGGGAGCAGTGATCGCTGTCATGTCAGTGGTAGCCCATCCCCCCCAAAGTTAGGGCCCATACACACGATCAGACTTTTTGACAACAACGGTCCGACGGACGTGTTTCATCGGACAATCTGACCGTCTGTATACTCCGTCGAACTATTGTTTTCGGTTTTTCAACGGACAAATGTTCGCTATGCATGCTCTCAAACTTTCCGACAACAAATGTCCGATGGAGGATCATCTGATCGTGTGTACACAAGTCCATCGGACTAAAATCCAAAGTACAAACACGCATGCTCAGAACCAATGCTAAACATCTGACAACAATAGCAGAAGTTGCCCAAAGGGTGGCAGTGAAGAGCTGAAAATGTTCTGCCGTGTGTATGCAGAACAAGTTCACGGCCAACGCCCTTCGGACCAAAATCCACGGAAAAGTCAGATGGAAGTCCGGTCGTGTGTATGAGACTTTAGAATCCCTCCTAGGACACCCCTTCCTCGCCCCTAGTGGTTAACCCTTTCCCTGCCAGTGTCATTTACACAGTATTCAGTGCATTTTTATAGCACTGATCGCTTTATAAATGACTGGTCGCAAAATTGTGTCAAAAGTGTCCGCCATAATGTCGCAGTCATGATAAAAATCGCAGATCACCGGCATTTCTAGTAAAAAAAAAAAAAATATTAATAAAAATGCCATAAATCTATCCCCTATTTTGTAGACACTATAACTTTTGCGCAAACCAATCAATATACGCTTATTGCGTTTTTTTATATTTTTTTACTAAATATATGTAGAACAATACATATCAGCCTGAACTGAGGAAAAAAATTGTTTTTTTATATATTTTTTGGGGGATATTTATTATAGCAAATAGTCAAAAATATTGCTTTTTTTTTCAAAATTGTGGCTCTTTTTTTGTTTATAGCGCAAAAAAAAAAACACAGAGGTGATCCAATACCACCAAAAGAAAGCTATATTTATGGGGAAAAAGGGACGTAAATTTTGTTTGGGTGTAATGTTGTCAGTTAAAGTCGACGCAGTGCCGTATCGCAAAAAGTGCTCTGGTCAGTAAGGGGGTAAATTCGTCCAGGGCCGAAGTGGTTAAGAAAGCCTATTATCAAAGTCCTGATAAGCGATACCCACTCGATAATCAAAGGTCTATAATCAAGAAATAGGAAGGGGAATAAAGAGTTTCAAAACAAAACTCATATGTAATCGCTAAGGGGTAATCGGAAAGAATTTACTTACCCATATGGCCTGCTCCACTAAGTATAGGTATCCTCTCCGTGCGTGAGCGTCCCCTATATGCCCAACATGCTATATATAGGGATTGAGATCCAAAGGGGGCAGAGAATGTCACCAATTTGGCACCAAAATTCAGCCCGATCATGTGACACATAGCGTCACCATGTGGTCGCACGGCCGAGTACCGCCCAAACCAGCGTGACCAATCGCTGCGGAAAAGGGTCATGGCGTAGGGACGTCGGCCAGCAGCACCCACACACAGCGTGCAGATCGGCATTCCGTAGCGAGCAGAAAGAAGCCCATTGAACGTATGTAATGACACAGCGTGTGAAGCCCGCGAATGCGCCGCGGACACACACCACAGTGCACACGCGGCATCAAACAAGCAGACCGTCACACCAATGAATGCATCACTGCATGTGGACACAATCGCAACTAGACACAGAGAAGACAATGCATATTCATGCACATATAGTCAGACCAGGTATACTCCATATCACCGCAATTTAAAGGAGCACTTCATTGATTATTATCAAAGTAAATGCCAATTACATATAGACATGGTGCTATGAACTATTCCAAAAAAAAATAAAAAATATTGGTCACACACGCCCATATCCAGAGACAATAGGCAAACCCAGCAGACCAGCCACAATGAACATGCAACACTGAGACAATACTCACAAATACAAACTAAACATAAAATGATCAAGGCATATAAATAAGACCGATCCAAATCAGTTGTAGGAAGGCATGAATCAAACAGATGACCCGTATATGTCAATACAGGCAGATAATTTTGTCAAAAAATGATAAATGCACATTTTTTTTGCAGGTAAAATGACAATTGCATGGTCATGCTATACTGTAACTATATGAAATTGTTATCATTTTCTTCACACAAATAGAGCTTTCTTTTTGTGGTATTTAACCACTTCAATACCATGCACTTATACAGCTTCCTGCCCAAGCCAATTTTGAGCTTTCAGCGCTGTCGCAATTTGAATGACAATTGCGCGGTCATGCTACACTGTACCCAAACAAATTTTTTATCATTTTGTTCTCACAGATAGAGCTTTCTTTCGGTGGTATTTGATCGCTTCTGCGATTTTTATTTTTTGCACAACAAATAAAAAAAGAGCGAAAATTTTGAAAAAAAACTATGTTTTTCTTTGTTTCTGTTAATTTTTTTGTAAATAAGTACCTTTTCTACTTCAATGACGGGCACTGATAAGGCGGCACTGAAGGGCACTGATAAGGCGACACTGATGGGCACCGATGAGGTGGCACTGATGGGCACTGATGATGGGCACTGGTATGCGGCACTGATTGGCACTCATAGGCGGCACTGATTGGCACTCAGGGCACTGATTGGCACTCAGGCACTGATTGGCACTCAGGCACTGATTGGCACTCATAGGAGGCACTGATTGGCACTCATAGGAGGCACTGATTGGCACTTATAGGCGGCACTGATTGGCACTTATAGGCGGCACTGATGGGCACTTATAGGCGGCACTGATAGGTGGCACGGACGGGCACTGATAGGTGGGCACGGATGGGCACTGATAGGTGGCGCTGATGGACATTAGTAGGTGGCACTGATGGACACTGATGCCCAGCAATGCCAGCCACCACACATTGTGGTTGTGCCATCATAGTGCCAGTCAGTGCCCATTTGACACTGACACTGGTAGGCACTGATGGGTGACACTGGTGGGCATTGGTGGGAGGCACTGACTGGCGACACTGACTGGGTACTGATTAGTGGCACTTGTGGGCACTGATTAGTGGCACTGGTGGCACTATTGTAATCGAGGCACTGATGCCCTGATTACACATGTACATGTCTCCTGCGAGAAGTTGCTGATCGGCTCTCCTCACCACACTCTGTCTTTTGACTGTGGGCAGGTGGCAAGTAGTTAAAGAAACTAAAGAGATTAGCTTTCATAAGAAGAGATGCGCTTCTTGCAAGATCAGGGTATCCGCTTATTGGGAGAAAACAGTGTGTCATCCTTGTACTGATAAATTAGTTACGAAAAAAAACTTCTAATATCTTTAAAAGTTTAATAGACTGCATAAAGGTGGAAATGTCTGGTACAATTTAATTTTTCAGGAACTTGGTACAATGATTTGCCTCCCAGACCGCCATGCCTAGTACCTCTTCAGCCTCGTCTATGCGGGCAGCTGTTTTGTACACTTATTCTGTGGAGCAGGGCATGGTAGAAGAACCAGAAGGCAGTTCTGATTCATCCCCAGAGTATTTGAAGAAGAAACCCTCATGGAAATTTCAGATGGTTTGGAATCTAAAACTGCTGAACAAGACCGTGATATACAAAAACTTGGAATCTGCATTCTCACTAACAGACTTTGTGTCGCCAACGTTTTTTTTAGCAACTTTGGATCTGAGGATCGCTTATTTAACCTATCCCTTCGGAGGGGGGGGGGGTTTGAATTCAAACAATTCCTGAGTTTTGCATTGAGAGGGCCAAATTAAATGTTAAATTTTTAGTTCAATCTCTATTGTATCAAAAAGACTATGATAACCATAAATCAATACAAAGATGTAAATAAAGTGTAATAGTATCAATTACAAATATCTTTCAACTTTAAAAGATAAAATACAATAATCATCGATAAACAGGTATTGAGACATACTGCAACGAAATGCAAAATTTTTAATTCAGTGCTCTGCCGTTCAACCTCTTGTCCACTCCACAAAATTTTGCTGAAGCTCTGACAAGCCTAAGGGTGCAAGGGATAGAAATATTTCCATACCTTGATGGTCTGATGCTCCATGTGGAGTCGGAAAGCATCTTAAAAGAAAACTTGGATTCCAATTAGCTGTCTGGAGAATCTTGAGTGGTTGATAAAAACAAATAAAAATCACAGCTGCTGCTTTCTCAGAAAGTAAATTTTGTTGGGTTATGTCAGGGGTCTCAAACTGGTGGCCCTCCAGCTGTTGCAGAACTACAATTCCCATGAGGCATTGCAAAGCTTAACAGTTACAAGCATGACTCCCATAGGCAGAGGCATGATGGGACTTGTAGTTCCGCAACAGCTGAAGGGCCGCAGGTTTGAGACCCCTGCGTTATGTGGTCGACTTGGTGGAAACCGATATTTTATGCAGAAGAAAAGATCAACAACCTGAAGTTTTTTATCTTCTACTAGCTTTATGAAGGCAGCCATCCCTGTTGTACCCTGGGCTCAGTTGCACACGAGTCCAATTCAAAACTTTCTCCTGACTTGTCTGGGTCAGGGAACAAGAGTTGCTAGATCTACAAGTGACAGTCCCAGAGCAGATGAAAGAATCAGTACATTGGTGTATAAGCCCATAAAATTGTATTAAGAGGATCTTTGTGGAGCCAACCAACTCTTTTAAGGATAACGACAGGGCACACTGTCGGGTACCTAAGAGCAGACTGAAATTACCAGGTCAGCCTCTCTTGTATCCAGCCCAGGCCCAGTGAAAGTGAAACAGAGGGCGCTGAGGGACAGGAGAAACCTGAGTGCCTGCAGATGTAGATTGGGAGACTTGCAGCAGGAGAACATCAGGTCTGGAACAGCAGCCCTGCACAGTAGTTCAGTTGTGGTTAAGGAAGCACTCCACTTGCGCTGCAGGGCCGGTACATGTGGCTGGTCAGAGCTCTCAACAGACTTGCAGCAGGGACAGTCATTGGGCGCAAAACTGCAACAGCAGACAGCCGGGCACTAACTCGAACGGGTCAGTAAGCCAGGATCAGAGACAGAAGCATGGTCACAGGATTAGTCAGGGTCATCAACAGGTGGGCAGGTACCAAATCAAGAACAGAGCCAGATCAGGAACTAGCAACAAGATAAAAGCAGGATCTGAGATCAGGTCAGGAGTAAGCCGAGTCAGCAGTCAAGGGAGCACACTGGAAGTACACAGGGAACAGCTGAAGTCAGCAGCAGTAGAGCTCAGGCAGAACCAATCCTAAATAGTCCGTCTGGCACCAACATACATTGTGCGCCTGCCCGTTCACATGCACACATTGCTGCGTGCATTCCAACACGCATGCACATTCTTGATAGCCGTTTTGCAGAGATGCATGATCACATTTCCAAACGTCTCAGTGAATGCACATTTATATTAGCCAAACGTCTGGTTGGTATTATCTGACACAAACGCAGTCATCTGCATAAACAAAAATTGCAGCATGTGGGTCCCCTTTGCTAATGCAGATAACAGAACAACTGCTGGGATGGGATACATCTTCTTTCCATTCCACCTGTGAATTTGAAAAGGACTCTCTAGTGTATTTCTTCAGCAGTAGAGAGTTAATACAGAGGGAATGGGAATCGGACCAACTTACCTTCAATCAAATAGTGAAATGGAACTTCTCGGAATTGGATCTCTTCGCATCAATCAGCAACAAGTATGTGGATGCATTATTTTCTCTTCAAGGGAATGTAGGCTCCCTAGGCATAGATGTGTTAGCACATTCATAGGACTTAAGTCTGGAACATGCCTTTTCCACGTTTCGGCTAATTCCAAAAGTTATACAGAATATGGCGTCTAGGGCAAAAGTTATACTGAATATCGCCTTATTGGCCGAAAAGAGCCTGGTTTGCAAGTCTGTGCTAACTGTTGCTGCGCCTTGGAGGCAGGCTCACAAATAAGCATATATAAATAGCAACCTCACCAGGATAGAGCATGGCTTTTATATATATATATATATATATATATATATATATATATAAATATATATATATATATATGCATGGCTTTTTGGATGCACTTCCCATGAGTGGTGTGGCACTAATCGGGTATTTCCACTCCCTGGACTCTGCTTTGGTTAGGTTTTTTAGAATAGACTCACAAATTAGATCTGTTGTAGTAGAGACCTTTGGTACATCTGCAGGTCCACAGGTTATCCCTCACAGCATGGCTACTGAAAGGGAAATCTTGAAAGTCTGTGCTTGACTATCTGCAGTGGAGGGCAGGGGGAGACATTATGGATTTCAGAGAGAGAACCTGTCACTTGCCCAATGCTATCACATAGAGGGCTGTTAAGCCCCTGTTTGTGATAACAACATAGGTAAATGAAAAAAAAAAAGTTTGAAACAAATATAATAGTTTAATAGTTCTCTCTGTAGAGAGCAGTGTTATTTTCGTAGACTAAAACATTTTAGTCGACTAAAATATGACTAAAGCTAAAACAATTGAGATGACTAAAATGCAACTAAAACTGAATTTTAGTCAAAAAACTAAAATGGGACTAAAACTAAATTGCCATTTTAGTCAAAAGACTAACACTAAAACTAAATTGAAATTTCACGCCACGATTAACACTGGTCTGTAGTGCATGTTCATACTTCAATAACATAAATAATAACATATTAGATTTTTTACTCCAGCAGTATATAATGAGTTTGGAAATTGTAGAGAAATGCTTAAATAATGCATTACAATTTAACTACACCCATTAGATTTTAGTCGACTAAAATGTCCTGGAGATTTAGTCGACTAAATGTGGCTAAAACTAAAACAGTTGCAGAAGACTAAAACTAAAATGCCATTTTAGTCCTAAAACTAAATCGTAATTTGCTGCCAAAATGAACACTGGTAGAGAGAGACTTCTCTATACAACCTTTTTCTGAAGAACTCCTCTTACAGCTGTCAGAAAATGTCCACAAGACAATTCAGATGCTCCAGGCCTTCAGCTGGGTGAAGTTTCAACAAATCTGCTCTCCATCCTTCCCTTTTTCTGGAATACTTGGGTCTGTTCCTCGACACATCTCAAGCAAACCTCTTTCTACCAGAAATAAAAGTTCTTTCTCTAAGAATAAATGCTCCAGAATTGAGATCCAAGAGATAACCCACATTGGCATTCTCCAAGAGAGTTCTGGACTTATTTGTAGCCTAATGCAAAGTAGTACCATGTACCCAACTCCATTCAAGAACTCTCAACATATAAGCTTGTTGGCTTAGAACAAGCAGGCTTTTTCTTTAAATGTTCCTGTCCAGCCAAGCAAGGAACTCCCCATCTTGGTGGATCACCACCCCAGCCCTAACATTGGGGAAGTCCTTTCTTCCCTGTCACTGGAGAGTTATCACAATGAACACAAGTCTTTCAAACTGGGGAGCTGCAGTTCCCAACAGTCCAAGGAATATGGTCACTGAGGAAAGCCAAGATTTCCATCAGCATCTTGGAGTTTAGAGCAGCCAGGTTGGCTCTGCAGCACTGGGACCGCCCTCCTAAAGGGGCATCCAATCAGGGTGCAGTCTAAAAATGACACTGCTGTTGCTTACATCAACCATCAAGGGGGCACCAGAATCTTGCAGCTTTGAATTTTTTAAGTCTCACAATGTTACTGATGAGGTCTTGTGCTATAATTATTGCCCCCAATTGGGCATGCGTGGCAATATGCAACATGTTTTGCAATCGGCAATTTCATGCATAGGTGCCCCCGACGCGTGCGTATATGTGGGGGGGGGGGGGGGCATTTTATGTGCTTGGGTGTAACTTTTTTTTTTTTCCATCATGTAGGGCAGGGGTCAGCAACCTTTTTCAACTTAAGGGCTGGATTCAATGTATGTGAATGCATGGAGGGCCACATTCACCTGCTAATAGAGCTGGGCGATTTTGGACCCCAAAAAATCAGCGATTAAAAAAAAAAAAAAAAACTTGATTCACGATTCAAACAAGTTGTTTTTTTGTTTTTTTTTTGTGATGACACGCGCCAGGCAGGAGTTTTTAGGCGAGGCTGCGGCTTCGGCCTAGTCCGCCGCGATCCTGGGAAAAGGTCGCAGACTAGGCCGAAGCTGCAGCCTCGCCTAAAAAATCCTGCTCGCCGCAATCCTGGGAAAAGGCCGTGAGGATCGCGGCGAGCTGTGTGTAGGATTTTTTAGGCGAGGCCGGTCCTATGGCGGAAAAAAAAAATCAAGAAAATTGATTTGGTCAAAATCTGAATTGATTTGACCTCGCAACTCGATTCACGATTCAAAGCAATTTTTTCCCCAGCCCTACCTGCTAAGAAATTAAGATAATAATCATAACATAGTAATAACAGTGCAGGTTTACCTCACTTTAAGGTGCTTCACTAATACAAAGCCAGTTCACCCTGAGGGAGCATGTGGCTGGGGACTCAGATTTTACTGCCCCCTCCCCATCCTGGCACCCAAGGATGGCTGACACCAGCCAGCTTGGTCTGGAGTTGGGGTTCCTGCTCTTAGGGAAGATGGGGTCCATGTCCCTAGGGGTGATGGGGTCCCTGTCCCCAGCGGAAATGGGGTCCCTGTCCCCAGGGGAAATGGGGGTCCCTGTCCCCAGGGGTTATGAGTTCCCTAATAGGGTCCCCCCTATTGAAGTGTCCTCTGTACCCCCATAGCAGTGTCATCTGTCCCCCTTCACATCTCTCCCATAGTGTCCTCTGCCCCCCCTCCCCCATACCAAGTTTTTTGTTCCCCTCAAAGCAGTGTCCTTTGTCCCCTGCAACCCCCATAGTGTCCTCTGCACCCCACCCCACACACTCACCAACACACAATGTGTAGGTAGAACTCTGCTACCTTACACGGGTGTACAGCAGAGCAGAGATCAGCATCACAAGGCGGGAACTGCTGAAGTTAACTTTTCACATTAACAGGCTGGTGATTGGTTGCTTGGATCGCCCGGCAACCAATCACCTGCAGTTTAATGTAAAAAGTTAACTCCAGCGGTTCCCGCCCCCATCCAGCCCTGTGATACTGGCCGCTTGCCGCAGTCCAATAAAGAGGAGAATGGCGAAAATGTCCGGGGGGCCGTACATTTGTGGCCATGGGTTGCCGACCCCTGACATAGGGGATAAAGTTACCTATGTGAAGATTTTTGGGTGACAGGTTCTTGTTAATGAGACACGAGGGGTCTAAAAAAATAGATTGCCTTGCAATACATTCCTTCCGGGCTATTATAGCTGGGGAAAGTGACAGGGTGATGTCATATACATCACTTTCCGGGTCACCAACAAGAGGAGGAGGAGAGCAAACTCCACCTACCGGCACCCGCCATGTTGGTTCTAGGCTCGCAGATGGGCAAGTGGAGCCCAGAATACAACAGGGTGCGCACGGGAGGGTTGGGCAGTTGCCATTACCGGGGGTGTGTGAAAGCAGTTGGGTGGCAGCACAGTCGCCCGATTGCTTCCACCTGACAGGTAGGAGTCTGCTTCTCAGTTTTACACAGTCCTGGTGGCTGCAGCGATATACCTGGCAGCGAAAGGGTTAAAGGATGAAAAGCGTTTGATCTTAACCACTTCATCCCCGGAAGATTTGGCTGCTCAAGAACCAGAGCACTTTTTACAATTTTGGCACTGCGCTGCTTTATCTGGTAATTGTGCGGCCGTGCAATGTTGTACCCAAACAAAATTTGCGTCCTTTTTTTCCCACAAATAGAGCTTTCTTTTGATGGTATTTGATTGCCTCTGCAAACTGGATTTTATCGTAAAACATGATATTTTCTACTTTTTGTTATAAAAAAATCCAATAAACTCAACTTTAGTCATACATTTAGGCCAAAATGTATTCAGCCACGTCTTTGGTAAAAAAAAAAGTCAATAGGCGTATATTGGTTTGCGCAAAAGTTATGGCGTCTACAAACTAGGGTACATTTTCTGGATTTACGCAGCTTTTAGTTTGACTGCCTATATCATTTCTTGAGGTGCTAAAATGGCAGGGCAGTACAAACCCCCCCCCCCCCCAAATGACCCCATTTTGGAAAGTAGACACCACAAGGAAATTGCTGAGAGGCATGTTGCGCCCATTTAATTTTTATTTTTTTCACAAGTGAATGACAAATGACCAAAGAATAAAATTACACAAAGTAGTCACTAAATGATATATTGCTCACACATGCCATCGTTATAGGGGAATTACACCCCAAAATGCATTCTGCTGCATCTCCTGAGTATGGGGATACCACATGTGTGGGACTTTTTGTCAGTCTAACCGCGTACAGGACCTCGAAAACCTTCAGGGTTTCTAAGGGCGTACATTTTTGATTTCACTCCTCACTGCCTATCACAGTTTCAGAGGCCATAAAATGCCCAGATAGCACAAAATCTTCCCAAATTATCCCATTTTGGAAAGTAGACACCCCAAGCTATTTGCTGAGAGGCATGTTGAGTATTTTGCAGTTATCGCTTTTTGTCACAAAGTTTTGAAAATTGAAAAAAAAAAATTCGTCATTTTCAAAAACAAATGAGAGCTGCAAGATACTCACCATGCCTCTTAGCAAATACCTTGGGTGTCTACTTTCCAAAATGGGGTCACTTGGGGGGTTTGTGCTATCTGGACATTTCAGGGCCCATGTAACTGTGATAGGTAGTAAGGAAGTGAAATCGTGATTTTACGCCCTTAGAAAGCCTGAAGGCGGTGATTGGTTTTCGGGGTTCTGTACACGGCTAGGCTCCCAAAAAGTCTCACACGTGGTATCCCAGTACTCAGAAGAAGCAGTAGAATGTATTTTGGGGTGTAATTCCACATATGCCCATGGCATGTTTGAGCAATATATCATTTAGTGACAACTTTGTGCAAAAAAAGACAAAACGTTTGTCATATTCCCGAAACTTGTGGCAAAATATGAAATATTCCATGGACTCAACATGCCTATCAGCAAATAGCTTGGGGTGTCTACTTTCCAAAAAGGGGTAATTTGGAGGGTGCTCTTATGCCGAGTACATAGCTACCAAACACGACATGCTATAAAATTGCGCCAAACAGCAGCAGCGACAGACTACATACATTTTTAAGAGCCTTTAAAATCCTTTACAGGTTACCACTTTAGATTTACAAAGGAGATCTACTGCTAAAATAACTGCCCTCAATCTGACCTTTGCGGTGATACCTTGCATACATGGTGCAATTGCTGTCTACATATGACACCAGACCGACGCTTGCGTTCGCCTTTGCACGTGAGCACAGGGGGACAGGGGTGCTTTTTTATTATTATTATTTATTTTCCTTTTTTATTTTATTTTTAAACTGTTCCTTTTTTTTTTTTTTTTATCATTTTAAATTGTTATCTCAGGGATTGTAAATATCCCCCATGATAGCAATAGGTAGTGACAGGTACTCCTTTTTTTTTTTTTCTTACCCTAGATCTCTCCTTTGCCCTCAAAGCATCTGACCACACCAAGATTGGTGTGGTAAAATGCTTTCCCGATAGCACTGTTTATATCCGGCGAAACCGAAGTCATGAAATCCTCGTAGCTTCCGTTTTCTTAGGCAATAGAGATGATTGGAGCTGTTCTGGTCTCCGATCAGCTCTATGGTCAGCTGGCGAAACTACCGGCTGCATTCTCGGGTTCCTTGTTGGGACAGGAGAGCCAGAGAAAACCATGCCAGACGGTGGGGGGGGGGGGGGAAGTTCCCTCCCACTGCTTGTAAATGCAGTCTAGAGGCTATATAGCCGCTAGGATTGCTTTTACATGAAAGCTGACCGCTGGCTATAAAGAATGATACCTAAACCTGCAGGCATCATTCTGGTATAACCACACAAAGTCTAGCAATGTACCAGTACATTAAAGATAAAAAGGGCAAAAATATTGCGCCAACCTCGCAAAAAACTTATATGTTAGCAGCCAACATAACAATCTGACAGAAAAAGTAAAAATTATATGAATATATAAATGTAGGCGCTACGTGAAATTCGAAAGTGAATTCAAATGTGTGTTGGGACTCAATGGAGAACCGAATGGTCTAATGAAGACCAAATAATAAACGTTGTAACAAACACGTGTGACGTGTATACTTAAAATAAAAAGTATAATGAATCTATTCAAACAGTGGTGCGGTGATGTGTCACCGTGATCTATGAGAACTACTGATACCCCTAGGAATGGATCAAAAATAAAAATAAAAATGTAGTGACTCTTTACAGTGAACACTTATAAACAATCATAAAGAATCTGTAACACCTGTTGGTGTCAAAATCATATACAAAACTGTAAATCACCTATAAGGAACAGAGCTATGTGACATATAAAATATCCACAAAGTTCAGTGCAAACAAAATTTCTAAATGTCTCTGAGTACAGGTGGGAAAACAATATCCAAAAGTAGTCGTCTGTGGATAAGCAAGTCCTGTTTCAAATGGTTCCTTGAAATAGATGGTTTGTATGCCAATATGATGTAACACCCGGGAGTGCCTTCACCATTGGGTCAGGGACAATAAGTAAGAAATAAATACTCTTACCAAGTGTTGTAGATCCAGCTCACCATATAGCGGTGGATCTATCAGGCTTATGTCCACGTCAGGGACCAGCGAATAGAAACCAAAGTTGTCCTCTCCTGTTGGTGGCGTCTTTCAATATCTCCAAATGTGACTCGCTCCAGGTGTGGGTAATCAGCATATAGACCCGAAGCCCTCCATATGGATGGTGTCACCAAAAAAACAGGAAAGAGCACTTCCACATAGTGTAAATCCGAAAATGGGAATTTATTTAAAAGCAACCATAAAATTCCAGTAAAAAACAGCAGCAAACAAGCAGTTCAATCTCAAAAAAGAAGGCAATCCACTCAAAAATTACAAACAAACCCAAGATGAACTTCAGAAGTGGTAAGCTTCAAATATGCGTGAGATGGGCAGTAAGGACTGGCATGTAAAACCCATGTTTTACATACCAGTACATTGCTGGTCCTTGTTGGGCATAGCATTGATCAGCATACAAATTATATAGTATAAATGAAAAATAATAGTGCAGCGCAATAAATGTCCATATATTAATGAACAATGATGAGAAATCTGAACTGTAGAAGTATAATGGTAATCTTCTTCATGCAGTATATGTCTTGTGCATCCAATATAAGGAAAACCTGCTTACCGGAACAGATGGACCTTTTGAATGAACAAGAGGTCAAAAACACTTGTTTTCCACCATGAGGGGAAGATGATCTCAGATGTGAAAGGATCCAGCAATATGGTAGGCACAACGTCAAATGGAGATAATATGTGAAGAAAAAGGGGTAGGAGACATTCTAAGTGTAGACTGATATTTAATGATCCAAAAAGGTAGCATAAAACGCAGGTTAAAAATAGGCAAAAAAAACAAAGGCCGCTGAGCACTGATGTACTATGGTGAGATCAGGAGGATCATATGACAGTCCATAATTTGTGGGTAGCAAAGTACTGACAGGTGACACACTAAGCACTTCCAGCAAATTGTGCGTGGTGCAGCGGATGGCTCAGAATATCCTAAGTGGTGATAACAGGATAACAAATGAGTGACACACTCAGCACTGGCAGCAGGATGTGCGTGGTAGAGCGGATGGCTCAAACACTGGGTCATAAACAGTGAATGAAGAAAAACGAACAGTCTAATGTAAAACAAGCGGCGATGCTGAGCCGCAAACACAGCCTGGGACAGACGCGGGTAACGTCACCGAGGTAAGCTCCTCCCCGTTTTATATAGTATAACTGTGTGGCGGTTGGTCCGGAACTGGTAAAACCACTTTCTTCAACATATACCTCCCTTATTTCTCATCGTGGGACTAAGACTTCTCAATTGTTCTAGATGTGGAAAACTGATATATATGATCAATATGCTAAACCAATATCCTTTGAAGATATATGTAGTATATACATTTGGAGAATTGTATCCAATTGAAATTTCTATGCAGGAAATATTATACTCCTTTGAGGTTGCACTGCATCAATCCCTCTCTCTCCTTGCTCTGTAACAAGTGTTTTAATGCCACTGGCACCTTTTAGAATATGGTATGGAGCTGCCCCTTGATTTGTAATTATTGGAAACAAGTTACATCTAGGTTGGCTAAGGCATTGAAATTACCGCTGGCTCTGTACACCATTATTTTTCTGTTAGGCGTTCTCTCAACATTTCAAAACATGCTGAACTGCACTCCCCTTATGTCAACTAACATACAGTACATAAGCAGAGGCTCTCCATCCAAGTAATAATAAAATATGGTCTGTATGAGTGGACTCCACATAATCCCCCCAACTCCCTTTTCACTTATGTGCCTTAAAGACACTTCTATTGAGATTGTATATGTTTCTGTTGTCTCACTACCTGCTTCATTTACAACCCCAATTCCCCAAAAATTGGGGTGCTGTGTAAAATCTAAAAACAAAATGCAATTGTTTGCAAATCTCATAAACCCACATTTTATTCACAATAGAAAACATCCCATGTTTAAACTGAGAAAATTTACCATTTTAAGAAAAAATAAGGTAACTTTGAAATGGCAGCAACACATCTCAAAAAAGTTAGGACAGGATAACAAAATGCTGGCAAAATAAGTGGTACTAACAAGGAAGAGCTGGAAGAACATTTTGCAATGGATATTAAAAGAGCATTAGAGAGGTGTCATATACAGGATGGATGTAAAATCTTGGGATAAAGGGATTGACAAAAACTAGTGTACTGTGTTTACTTTTTACACTTTTTTGGTGAATGGGTAGGGGTACTATGTACCCCGTACTCATTCACATGGTGGGGGGGACCTGGGGCCCCCTTGTTTAAGTCATTGGTTATTAAGAATGCGGCGGCCGGCTTCCCAGCCTGCTCCTTAACCAGCTATTCTTCACACAGAATTTGAATTGGTCAATCAATTTTGGACTGATTACAATTCCGATTGTTCTGAAAATTTGGAATTTCTTAGAAACCTAACAAATTTTTCAGTTCTGCACAAGTCGCACTCATTCAAAAAAATCACATCAAAGTTGCATCAAAGTTCCATCAAGTTGCACAGAAAAGTTGCAATGGAAATCACTCGACTTTTAGGCTGCGTTCACACTTGTGCGGTGAGAATTTCAGCTCTCTTATTTTTGCAAAAAGATAAGAGAACTGTTCAGCAGATCATCTCCATTTTTGCTGCAAATTTGGTGACCTGGGAGAGAGGAGGGGGAGGGGGGAAGTGTAGTGAGGAGAAGGAGAGAAATCCTGATGAGAACTGAACACATCTGTGAATCAAATGCGTGCCCGTAGAAGATGATGGACCTGAATTCGCACCTGAGCCGCACCGCAATGCCTAGAAAACGCACACATTTTTTTGGCAGTGTGAATGCATCGCACATATGTGAACCAGCCTCATTGAAATCAATGTATTTTAAAATGTTATGCGAATTGGATGCGGTGTAAGCCGCAAACCAATTTGCATAGGTGTGAACCCGACCTAAGGCTGGATTCACACCTATACATTTTTAGTGCTTTTTGCAGATTTGCACTACAGAACGTGTTCCATAGGAAACCATGTTAAATGGACTGTAGTGCAAATCTGCAAAAAGCACTAAAAATGCATAGGTGTGAATCCAGCCTTAAGTTGCACAAGTATGAATGGAGGCTGAATGCTTTCAGGGAACTCGTCAGCTCGAGCTTGCATTGCTTCACCTGTGTGCGTAATGTAAGCCAGCATGCCTGGGGGGTGGGTGGTGTCGAAGAAAAGTCATGAATGAGGCACATGAGAATAACCGTCAGCTGCTCCTTCTCAGACTTCCCGATCTGCCCACTACAGCGAGCAGGAATTGCATCACTGCTTGCTGAAATAAGAACTACAGCAGGGACCAGTGGCCAGCGGAATACAAGGCATAGCGGCCACTGGTCTTACAAAACAGAAGACACAGGGAACTAACCCTTATGATTTAAAAAATTAACATGCTGTTTCTCATACACCACAAAGTCAACCTTAAGACAGACTACATATTCTATGAAGTAGGAAAGCAGCATTAAAAGTGTAAAAGTAGCTTATGCCTGGAGTTCAGCTTTAAAAACAGGCATGACTATGTGATGGACATCACTGCATGGGCTCAGGATTATGTCTGTGAACACAGTTTGCTGTGCTATTCAAAAATGCAAGGTAAGGCCCCTTTTACACTTGTACGACTTGTCCCACGATTTGTGATGGTAAAGTAGCATGACAAGTTGTTTCCCATGATTTCCAATGACAACCATTCATATTAGTACGACTTCAAGTCGTTCGACTTCAAAGTAGTCTCTGCAATACTTTTGTCCGATTTTGATGCCCTTACACAGGCATTCCCTGAAATCGTGGCAAAATCGCACGACGTTGAAGTTGCAGTAGTGTGAAAGGGGCCTAAATGTGACTGGCAGTGAAGGGGTTAACCACTGGGGGCGCTAAAGGGGTCAAGTGTGTCCTAGAGAGTGATTCTAAAGGACTTTTTGCCAACAAACTTAATTTTGAGCGAGTTTGCCAAAAAATCTGACCGTGTGTACGCTCCATCGGACAAACTTTTTTGGTTTTCATCGGACAAAAGTTCGGTCTGCAAACGGACAAACTTTTAGCCAACAAAAGTCCGATGGAGCAAAGTCCGACCATGTGTACAGAAATCCATCGGACTTTTGTCCGATGGACAAAACAAATAATGTTAAAATCAACCAACAATAGCAGAAGTTGACCAAAGGGTGGCGGTAAAGAGCAGAAAAACCACGTGATGTTGGAAAAAGTATTGGGAAAGTTTGCAGAAAAGTCCTGTGGTGTGTATGCTATGGGTGTGCCCGGCCAACTCCGTTCGGACAAAAATCCACGGAAAAGTCCGATGGAAGTCCGACCTTGTGTACGAGGCTTTTCTGTTAGGGAGCGGGGCTTACTGTGACACGACACTGATCGCTGCTCCCGATGAGAGGGAGCAGACGATCAGTGTCCTGACACTATGCAGAACGGGGAGATGCTTGTTTACACAGGCATCCCCCGTTCTGCAGCTCCGTGACACACGATCGCGGGACACCGGCAGACATCGGGTCCTGCGGGCACGATCACAGAGCCCGCAGCAGGGGCGCGCACCACCGGCAAAGCGTGCCGCGCCCACACGGCTGCGAATTTAAAGGGACGTACCTGTACGCCCATTTTCCTGTTCGTGCCATTCTGCCAACGTAAATGTTCGTGCGGCGGTCCGCAAGTGGTTAAAGCTACAGTGACCTGTTTTGAGTTTCTTTTGCATTCGTATTCATTTGTATAAGGAGAGAAACAGTGGGGGGGAATTACTAAAACTGGAGCGTGCAAAATTTGCTGCAGGTCTGCATAGAGACCAGTCAGCTTCCAGGTTTATTTTTGTCAAAGCTTAATTGAATAAACTGAAGTTAGATGCTGATTGGCTACCATGCACAGCTGCACCAGATTTTGCACTCTCCAGTTTTTTTAAATCAACCGTAGTTTTGAGAAAAAAAAAATCCATTGACACAGACCCCTAGGGTAGATGGATGGTGGATGGGATTGCACCTATAAAAGGGGCATGATCATATAACATGGGGTTTATTTACTGCTTATATTTACCAGCATTTAAAGACTGTATGACTGCACATAAATATGAACATTTATCAAAAGCATACAAACAATAATGGCCAATTTGGGCCTATATTTTTAAATACTTTTACGTATGAACTGTTGACCTATTCATCCCAGTATATTTATTGAGGAGCATTAATCACTGCATTGCACCTGAAGGCTTCTGCCATGTAGTGCTCACAGATTGTGATTTATACTGTAGCATGCTAGGCAGAAGCTGTTTTAATGGCAGCAGCCTGCTGAACACTCCCGACTGCTGCGTTCATAGTACAAATTTTATTTTTCATTGTAATTTCCCTTTATCTTCCTGTAATCATCGAAACAATAAAAACATGTACATCTTCTAAGCTGTATTGTTAAGGTTATCACTAAGGCCTTTTGCTAAATGTACATTATTTTTGCATTTTAGGAAGATGAAAAGGTATTTCTTTGTTTTAAGCAGAATATTTTACATTTATGTTTGTCATTGAGTTTCCAGCATCCTCTGTTCTTTGAACCTGCAACAGGAGCTGGATGGGATCTAGAATAGAATAGGCTCATTATTGCTGGAGTTTTTTTTCCCCTGTTCCCTGCAATGATTCCAAATGCTCTTGCACACTTCATCAGTATTATTGTAATTCTTTGGCTGCAGGATATTTGGCAGCTGTTGCACCCCACTGGCAAATCCTATTCATACTTCTTTTCCATTCATGATTGCCATTGGAGAATTGATTTCTCTCTCTCTCTTGCTCTAACCTTTTCTCATCCATTTTGGATTGTTCAACTTGAAACATTTTAATTTCAAGTCACAATCTTTTTTTTTTTTCTTGTTCTACTTTTTATTAACTTATCACCAGGGTAACAGTAAAGTGTGATTTTTCATGGCAATCAACATTTTTTTTTTTTTCATATGCTTATTATAGATGTCCATCGTTATACTTTGATTTCTTACTGGTGTTCTAGTATTTTATGGGGATGTAAGTGGAGATAAATGCATGGTGTTTTTTTCTGTTGATCTGTGCTTCAGCTCCATTTTATAGGCATCATGCACACTGGGCATTTTTCAGCTGCTCCTAGGGGCATCTGGCATTCTTTTTTCTTGCCTATGTGCCCATGCACACATAGGCTTTTAGAGGAGTTTAGTGACCGAGGTGTTTAGAGGCAGGGAAAAAACCCCACTGCTGGTGCATTCAGGAGCAGCAGAGTTTTGCCAGAGAAAACGCATATGCCGCTTCTAAACGCGTGTTAACTCTCGAAGTGTTTAGCGTTTGATTGTTAACGTATCTCAATGGTCAGAATAAATTATTATTATGGCCAACTAAATGAATTCATGTCCAAGCACTTGATACCTGAAAATGCGCCTAAATGCGTTACCCACCATTACAAGCATCAGGCATTTTTTTTCTGCTAAAACTCTGCTGCCAGATGGAAGGGCTTCTAGGAGGGTTTGCAAATTGTTTTGTGTGCATGAGGCATTATGGTTGGCTTTGGGCCAAATCGAGAAACTAAACAGCATATACTGAAAGTGGTATAAACTGCAATATAATACATTTTTGGTTTTGGGTTAACGGAAGAATTTACCCCCTTCCTGACCAGAGCACTTTTTGCAATTCGGCACTGCGTTGATTTAACTGACAATTGCCCAGTGATGCGACGTTGCAGCAAACAAAATTAACGTCCTTTTTTTCCCACAAATGGAGCTTTCTTTTGGTGGTATTTGATCACCTCTGCGGTTTTAATTTTTTGCGCTATAAACAAAAAAAGAGCAATGATTTTGAAAAAAAACACTATCTTTTAATTTTTGCTATAATAAATATCCCACATTTTTTTTCCTCCGTTTAGGCCGATATGAATTTTTATACATATTTTTGGTAAAATAAAATCGCCATAAGCGTATATTGATTGGTTTGCCCAAAAGTTATAGCGTCTACAAAATAGGGGATAGTTTTATGGCATTTTTATTATTTATTTTTTTACTAGTAATGGCGATCTGCGATTTTTATTGGGACTGTGACATTATGGCGGACACATCGGACACTTTTGACACTATTTTGCGACCATTGTCATTTATACAGCGATCAGTGCTATAAAAATGCACTGATTATTGTGTAAATGACACTGGCAGGGAAGGGTTTAACCACTAGGCTGCGAAGAAGGGGTTAAGTGTTTCCTAGGTAGTGATTCTAACTGGGGGGGGGGGGGGGCTTGGCTACAAGAGACACGACAGTGATCAATGCTCCCGATGACAGGGAGCAGTAGATCACTGTTCTGTCGCTAGGCAGAACAGGGAAATGGCTTGTTTACATAGGCATCTTCCCGTTCTGCCTCTCCGTGAGACGATCACGGGCACCCAGCGGACAGAGTCTGCGGGGAACGCTCACGGAGCACACGGCATCCAGGTACGTTGCTTTGCGTATATGTACAGGCGGCGGTCGGCAAGTGGTTAAACTGCGCCTTTTATCGCTCAGTAGCACCAGATAAACACCTAACTACTTTTGACACTTTCACATGATGTCCTAAAGAAACACCTTACAGTTGAATCGCAAACAAGAAGATAACCCACTTGCCTGGTTTGTAACATCAGATACAAAATTTACGATTGGCAATGCATTTTTTTCTCAGGGACCTGCATCCTATGCCTGAAGGATTGCCATTCTCACAAACAACTGTTTAACCTCTTTGTACAGTGCACCCGGAGAGTATTCACGACGCTTCAATTTTTCCACATTTTGCCATGTAACAACCTTATTTCAAAATGAATTAAATTAATTATTTTCCTCAAAATTCTACAAAAAATACCCCACAATGTCAACCTGAAAGAAGTTTTGTTGGAAATCTTTGCAAATGTATTAAAAATAATAAAATAAAATACAAATCGCATGTACATAAGTATTAACAGCCTTTTCTCATTACTTTTTGGAAACACCTTTGGCACAAATTACAGACTCAAGTCTTTGAGTATGATGCTACAAGCTTGACACACCTATTTGTGGGCAGTTTCTCCCATTCTTCTTTGCAGGACCTCTTAAGCTCCATCAGGTTGGATTAGGAGCGTCAGTGCACAGCCGTTTTCAGATCTCTCCAGAGATGTTCAATTGGGTTCAAGTCTGGGCTCTGGCTGGGCCGTTTAAGGACATTCACAAAGTTGTCCCTTAGCCATTCTTTTGTTATCTTGGCTGTGTGCTTAGGGTTGTTGTCCTATTGGAAGATAAACCTTCACCCCAGTCTGAGGTCCAGAGTGCTCTGGAGCAGGTTTTCTTCAAGGATGTCTATGTACATTGCTGAATTCATATTTTCCTCTATCCTGACTAGTCTCCCAGTCCTTACCGCTGAAAACATCCCCACAGCATGATGCTGCCACCACCATGCTTCACTGTAGGGATGGTATTGGCTAGGTGATTAGCGGTGCCTGGTTTCCTCCAGACATGACACTTACAGGACTTAAAGTAAACTGGGGTAAATCACTGCTATTTGCTATAGATCAAGGAGCGCAGGATACAGCGACTCAAAACTTGCCATTAAAATGGGTAACAGAATTTAAATACTTGGGCATAGTGATATCGTGACAGGCTGAAAAATTTAAAATGTTAAATTTAGATCCAGTGTTACAGGAAAATAAGAAAAAACTAAAGATGTGGGAGATGCTCCCCCTGTCTCTACTAGGACGTATAAATCTGATAAAGATGAAGATTCTCCCTCAGCTGCTATATTTGTTTAGAAACTCGCCACAATGGATACCATTTTTTTTTTTTTTATACAGCTACATGGTATGCTATCTTCATGTATATGGCAAAATAAATTGGCCAGAATAAAATTAAACACATTTATTTATGCGTCCGATGTCACAGGGGGGGTTGGCTTTTCTTGACCTACATAGGTATTATTTATCAGCACAGCTGGTAACAGTAGGAAGGTGGCTGAATCCCGATAGATATGATCCCGCTACAATGGTGGAGGCTGCAGTGGTCCAGTCTCTGGAGGCGCTGCAGGCACTACCATTCCGCGGGTTAAAAAATAGCCGAGACTTAACTCCATCAATGATGATGACAGTAAAAGCATGGAAAGCCGGCATGATAAGAGAGAGTAACCTAAAAACAGAGGTATCTCCAAATACTCCACTATGGAGAAATCCTGAGTTTGGACATTTAGCTTCCATTCTGGATCCAAGAGCATGGACAAAATTTGAAGTTAAAAAAATATCACAAGTAATACACGAGGGAAAAATATCTTCATTTGCAGATATGAGAAAAAAATGGAATGTCCCAGAGAGCTACCTTTTTAGATATATCCAACTAGTACATGCGTTGTCAGCCCAGTTTCCACAGGGTACTCCCCAGTTAATAGAAACAGGTTTAGAAAAATTGATGAGAAAGAGAAGAGAAAGGGGGATGATTTCAATCTTATATAATCACCTACTAAAGACAGAATTATCAGATATGAATAAACTATGTGAGTGTTGGTTAAGAGATATTCCAAGACTATCAGCAGAAAATTGGGGAAAGATATATAAATTTCAATTCCAAATTTTAGTTTCACTTGGAGACAAATTAATTAAATTTAAGATAACACACAGAAGTTATTTTACGCCGTATAAACTGTCTAAAATATCACCATCTAATTCTCAAAACTGCTGGAGATGTACAGGCATCCCAGGAAACGTTATCCATATTTTCTGGACCTGTCCAAAGATAAAGATATTCTGGAGAGAAGTCCTGAGAATAATAGATAAAGTGACGTCAGTCCAGCTGGACCCAGAGGCAGAGATTTGCCCGCTGGGACTAGTTGAGGAAAATACGCTCTCTATAGAAAGAAGAACACAGCTTGGCCTGATGCTCTTCTATGCAAGAAAGGCAATGGTGCTAAACTGGAAGAGGGTTGAAGCTCCCCCATTAACACAATGGAAAAATCTTGTAAATAGCAACCTGACATTGTATAAGGAGACATACTGTAACAGAGGAAAGGAAGAGAAATATAGGAACATTTGGGCAAATTGGATAGAGAATGCTATGACAGCTTCAGGGGTGGGGGGCGCGGAATTGGGATAGAATTACACCAATGGAAGAAAGGGTTAAAGAATAAACAAACCTATGTATGTGAATGTAAGGAAATGGGTCTTGTTTTGGAGTAATTGGGTGATTTTAAGATGTGAAATATATGATGTAAAATGTATAATTTAATATGAGAAGACAGGATGTATAAGATGTAAAATGTATGATGTAATATGAGAAGAAAGAAAAAAAAATGTAATAAAGAGATTTGGAAAAAAAAGACATTACACTTGCCATTCAGACTTTGTTTAATCAGACCAGAGAATTTTGTTTCTCATGATCTGAGAGTCCTTCAGGTGCCCTTTGGCAAACTCCAGGCAGAGACTGTCTTGTGCCTTTTACTAAGGAGTGGCTTCCCTCTGGCCACTCTATCATACAGGCTTGATTGGTGGAGTGCTGCAGAGATTGTTATTCTTCTAGAAGGTTCTCCTCTCTCCACAGAGAAACTCTGGTGCTCTGTCACAGTGACCATCGGGTTCTTGGTCATCTCCCTTCTCCCCCGATTGCTCAGTTTGGCCAGGCAGCCTACTCTAGGAAGAGTCTTGGTTCCAAACTTCTATTTACGGATGATGAAGGCCATTATGCTCATTGGGACCTTCAATGCTGTAGAATTTGTTCTGTACCTTTCCCCAGATCTGTACAATCCTGTCTCGGAGGTCTAAAGACAATTTGTTGGACTTCATGGCTTGGTTTGTGCTCTGACATGCACTGTTAACTGTGGGACCCTATATAGACAGGTTTGTGCTTTTCCAAATCATGTCCAATCAACTGAATGAATTTACCAGTCAAGTTGTAGAAACATCTCAAGGATGATCAGTGGAAACAGGATGCACCTGAGCTCAATTTTGAGTGTCATGGCAAAGGCTGTGAATACTGATGTACATGCGATTTTTTTATTCTGTTTTTTAATAAATTTGCAAAGATTTTAAACAAACTTTGTTCACGTTGTCTTTATGGGGTGATGTGCAGGCATTTCTTCTTCATGCCAATCACTCCAGTACAACCACTTGAAGCCAATGACGTACAGGTATTAGAGCTGCACGATTCTGGGAAAAATGAGAATCGCAATTCTTTTGCTTAGAACAAAGATCACGATTCTTTAAAAAGGTCAATTTAAAAAAAAATTCAACCGTAGACGAGTGGACTTAAAATACCGGCAACCACTGTCCCTTAAAATATATTATGAATATTATCACAGTCTGTCAGCTACCCATATTATGAATATTACCACAGTCAGCTACCACAGACTCTGGGCCCCAGAGTCTGGGGTAGCTGACTGTGATAATATTCATAATATAAGGGACAGTGGTTGCCGCTATTTTAAGTCCACTCCCAGGGCATAGCTTGTCGTTTACTTTTTTTTTATTTTTGCATAATTTTCTTATTTTTAATATTTTTCTTATTCTTTACTTTTTAATTACTTTTTATTAATTAATTTTTATTATTTTTTTTATATTTTTTTTTTTCACTTAACTTTGTTGCTATCACACAGGAAAAAAACATTCCCTGTGTGATAGCAATTGGAGGAGACAGGTTCTCTTTATTGACCCTGTCACCTTTAAAACAGGAGTTCTAGCATTAGCACTGTGCTAGAACTCCTGTCACAGCTGAGATGGGAAGAGCACAGCTCTCCCCTCTCACTGTGTACATAGGCGGCAGGGACAAGGAGACAGACTCGGCGGCCGGGGGGAGGAGGGGGGGGGGACGGAGTCCCGTAGACAGAGCCAGCCAAGTGTGGTATGTGGGGGGGGGGGGGAGGACGGACGGCAGCACGCATTTTCTGCTAGAAAGCAACTCACCGCCCATATGTTGAAACTGTCTCCGCTCTGCTCACACACAACCCCGCCTCCTCCTCACCCCGCGCTGTGATAGACAGAACACATCCCAGCATTGGACCCGCATTCTGTCTATCACAGCGTGGGGTTAGGAGGAGGCGAGGCTGTGTGCGAGCAGAGCGGAGAGAGTTTCAATGTGTGTTTCACCGCTCTGCCATCCCGCGGCGCGCCTTGGATCACGTGTGTGCCGATCCGAAGTCCGTTGTCCACATCCAGCGGTGCTGCAGCGCATCACGCTCTATGACTGACTGACGTCAGTTCGGGTTGCTGATGTCAGTTCCGATATCCGCCATTTGCGTTCCACGCTGGTTACGTGGAACCAGCGGGGATCTAAGAAAATCACGGTCATCCAGCCTGGAGATCGCGTGGGGGGGGGGGGGTGAATCGAGATCGCGATCTTTAAACGATTAATCGTGCAGCTCTAACAGGTATGTGATTTGACGGCAAGTGGTAAAAAAGAAAACGTGATAGTTACCTGCTCTGTGCAGTGGCTTTGCACAGAGCAGCCCCGATCCTCCTCTTCTTGAGCTCCCCACCATCACTCCTGGCTTCTCCCTCCTGCCCCCAGAGCATGCATTTTTCTCTAGAGGCACCCGAGCAGGCTCGCTTCTGAGCTGCTGCTCTGTGTGTCCATTTTACACACACAGCCGTCGCTCAGCCCCACCCCCTCTCTCTCCTCATTGGCTCACTGGCTGAGATTTACAGCAGCAGGAACCAATGGTGCCCACTGCTGTCTCAGCCATTGAGGAGGGAGAATCCTCGGAGAGCCAAGGCTGTCATGCACATCGCTGGATCAAAATGGGTCTCGGGTAAGTATTAGGGGGCTGGGGGCGCTGCTGCACACAGAAGGTTTTTTACCTTCATGCATAGAATGCATGAAGGTAAGCGAAAACTTCAGCTTTTAAAACCACTTTAAGTATACTGGTGTTCTCTCTGCAGCATTCCTGCAGTAGGCATTGGTTATCCCTCTGTGTTCCGGTTAGTACAAGACACCATACAGGTCAGGCAAGTATTTCTGGGGATTGCTTGTGGAGTTGTCAGGACCAAAACTGTGACACTTCACTTGTCCCAGTCTCTAAAAACTCTGTGTTGTGACCCGCTAACAGGCCATGAGCTGTGTTGGATCTTGCTCCCCCTTTTTTTTTTTTTTATAGGCAAGGTTGTGTGTGGCATTTCTTACAGAAGCTGATTTATCTGCCAGTATAAACAGGGGAAGGTAAATATATTTTCTTACTGTGCTTTTCTGTGTACCTTTATAGGATTTCATTCTGGACCTTGTTTAGAATTTGTGGCATTTCATTGGTGGTGTTAGGGGCTGGCCACAGTTTAGGCTCCGCTACTTTATTAAAATTTCCACTGTTGTCTCCACTGTTGGAGCATGGAAGGTTTTGAAAGAATTTACTGATCCCTTGTGGTTGAGAACCTATTCCCAGTGGATTTTGTTGCAATACTACTGTTCCCGCAGTTGACCCACCACTGTCTCACCTCAGTAAAGCTCTAAATCATTTCAATGAAGATGCTCCATCCTATTAAGACCCTACTGACAAGATGTTAAAAGTAATTTCTCGAACCCTTTAACCCATGATTTCCTCCACACCTATCACACAGACTATTGCTTGCTGGTCTATACTGCTAAATTAGGCTCTTAAGACCTCTGGGGTTAACACACAATTTATTGATTGTGTTGACCAGATGATCACCGCATTAAACTTTATGTATGGTGCTGTGCTGGGTGCTAGCTGGATTATACTTTAGTTATCCCTTTTTTTCCCAGATCTGAAGGGCCAGCCAGCTAAAAGCGTTACTAAACCCTGGACCCTTCATTCACTATATCTGGTCTCACACAGAACATGGAAATACAATTATTTTAGTAAATATAAGCTGCTAAATACCTTTTCTTTTCAGCAGTTTTTAGCCGTCTTGTGACTTCTCTCTGTGTGTGGTAAAGCTGGTAGGAGTTTTCATTCTGCTCTCACTGTCCTATAAAACTTCATGACCCTTGACCCTCTGTCTGGACAGTGCTGATTGGCCATGTGCTGATCACATGCGCTCTCCCAAGACCAAAAAAAAGCTCTCTAGCAATACACACCAAACTAAGCATGTGCAGCCTGACTCCTTCCATTTATAATATGCGGAGAGGAGTTGGAGACACTGGAAGAAGGTGAAGATCAGGGGAGACATGATCAAACAGCCTTTTTACACAATGCAGAGGATTAACCCCTTAGTTTTCACAGTAAGTATACCAAGCATGCTTTACTGCATATACAGACTGTTTTTACTGTTGTGGGTTTAGTAACACTTTAAGTGCAGGTCGTCAAGGCAATAGTGTTAAGAATGCTTTTTTTCAACTACCCTTTGTGGGAGACTGTCTTTTTTTCAGGTTCCTGTTCCCGGTAGGGTTGCCAACTCATCCCTTTAAACCCGAACCCCTATCAATTACACAGGTTCTGAGGCTAATTTAATGCAGATAAGGCACCAAGTGAGTTTAATTACCACCTTTATCAGCCACAGAACCTGTGGAATTCATATGTGTTTGGTTTTAAAGGGATAAGGTGGCAACCCTAGTTCCCGGGCCCACAAGTGTTATTAACATCCTTTGCAAAACCAGGGGTTTCAGGCCTGCAAATAAACACACTTTAGAATGCAGGTCTTCTGCTACCAGCTCTATCAGAGGGGGATACCAGGGGGCTTTTGTGGAGATTTGAGAGATACTTGCCTAGCCAGCAAATGTGTACAGAAGATAGTATTTAGAGGTTACAGAATAGAATTTTGCCTCTGTCTACCATCTATATTTCTGGTTTGGTGTCTCCTGTTGTCAGAAGCATTGGCTGGGCCTTCTTTTAGCCATTCAGGGATTATTGAACTATTCGTTTGTGTTCATTTGTGTGCCTCCAATCAAAAGATTTCCAGGTTTTATCAAACCGGTTTACAGTTCTGAAACCCAAAGGAGGCATTAATCCTATCATTTAAAGGCTCTCAATGCCTTTGTGCATCCTCAAATTTTTTGAATGTAATCTATCGGGTTAAATATGTGATAACATCTTCTGTGTGTGTTAGCACTTTTCTCCATCTTGGAGACACCTTATCCTTCACTGGTTGGCCTTGATACTCTTTCTTTTTTGTTTGTTAGCCGATACTCTGTGGCCTCTACTAGATCGACTAGATCTGTCATCTCAAGGGTTAATCTTCCATGCTGTTTTTTATTTGCTGGCTTTGATGGCCTTACTGTTACAAAACTCTGGTTCTGCGAAACATGTTTAAAGCATGTAAATCTTCCTGTATAATTTGTCATTAAACATGGAAGACTTCTTTTCACTGGTGTGTCTGGAGTTTTACCTGCATGCTTTTTTGGTGGACTGTGTCCATTCTTTTCTCCAGTTGGGCCAAATGTTGTTCTACCCCCCATCAAAGGTCAGGTATCTGCACATTTTTTTAAAGCCTCCTATATAACCATGGAATTTAAATCTTGTATTGTCATTGTTCTAATGACAATTCCTTGATGTAGTTATCCCATAAGTTAGCCTTTTTATAGCCATCATTTTGGCCAGAAGAGTTTCTAAGCTGTCAATGCCTTTCTTTAGGAAGCCCCATTTGGACTTACATGGTTGTTTTGAGACCAATGACGTAATTTCTGTCCAAATCAGTCTACTATTTATGAGGATATTGTGTTCCTTTGCTTAGGTCTGGCTCCGGCTTCACCCCAAAGGAGATTTCTCTCCATTGCCTGGATGTGGTGAGGGCCTTCAGGGTTTACCTTTCCAACTTTGCTTCTTTTAGGTAGACTAATTCCCTTTTTGTCATTCCGGAAGGTCTTAAAAGAGGTTCTCTGACTTTCAGGCTATCGGTAAGTGGATTTGATAGTTTATTGGTCAGGCATACAAGTTGAGAGATAGAGTGCTCCCGTTTTCTTGCTAAAGCCTATTCCACTATAGCAGTAGGCTTTTTTGGGGGGCTTTTTGTCACCAGGCCTCTGTGTCAGACTTGTAAGACTTTAACCTAGACCTATGCACATACTTTCTTTAGCCACTTCAATACTAGGCACTTTCGCCCCTTTCCTTCCCAGGCCAATTTTCAGCGCTCTCGCACTTTCATGGAGAATTGGGCAGTCGTGCAACACTGTACCCAAATGAAATTTTTATCATTTTGTTCACACCAATAGAGCGTTCTTTGGTGGTATTTATTCACAAATCAGTTTTAATTTTTTTGCGTTATAAGCGGAAAAAGAGCGGAAATTTTAAAAATAAACTAATTTTTCTACTTTCTGTTTTAAAATAAATCCAATAAAATCGAATTTTGTCATAAAGTTAGGCCAAAATGTATTCTGCTACATGTCTTTGGTAAAAAAAAATCCTGTTAAGTGTATAATAATTGGTTTGTGTGATCACGGACAGATGTACGCAGATGATCACGGACATGTGTGTAGATGATCATTGGGACATAGGATTTTACTGTTACATATGTGGGGGACAGGTGTTTTTACTGTGTGGGGACATGTGTGTGGTGACAGTGTTTTGGGGACATTGTGTGGGGACAATGGGCCAGTGATCAGTGTGTAAAAATCTGTAAAAAACAGCTCATACTCACTAATCGTCGGCCAGCTGCAGAGATCCGCTGTCATGGATATGCAGTAGTGTTTGTCTGTCAGCTTACCTTCCTTCCCATGTGTTCATCTAGAGACCAGACCTCCTTCACCTGGCTTCCTTTATAATCTCCTCCCAGCCTGACTCCACCCCAGGCCCTATCACTGAACACTATATTAACCTGTGCACTGCAAGCTTGCTTTGCTGATCAACGTGTTTGTTAGGCATTGTGTGTTTGGGTTCCTGCCTGCTGTGTGCTACGTCTGTCTCTCTGTTACGTTATTGGCTTGTCCCCGACTATCCCTGTCTGCTCGTGACCCTTGACCTTCGGCTCGTTCTTCGTTATCCTTGTCTGCTTGTGGCCCCTGACCTTCAGCTTGTTATTTGGTTCTCTCTTATCGTGTGCTGCTGCTTCCCCTCTTTTCCCCTTATCCTACGGGGCGTGAGCTAGGAAACTCCAGGGGCCGCGACCTGGTCCCAGCCTGCAGCTAACATCCTCACCACTAGAGGCCCTGGAGAAGACCAGCTGGGTCTTAGACTCCGCGCCCTGGGGAATCTTGGCTCTAGCTTCCGTTTGGATCCCGGTTGTGCTCCTCTGGTCCCGCTTTCCACAACCACCCAGTTTCCTATCCGCAGAAGCCAGCCATAGGGTTCACTACCTCGCGGTGCACTCCTGTCCCCCTACGGTGTGCATCTGTCACCTGGCCACAGGTGACCCTGACATCCGCTCTCCACTCCTCACTGACAACTTAAGTGTGAGGAGAGGAGAGCCAATCGCCTAGCAACCGGCTCTCTTATTACATCAGATGATGGCTGTGATTGGACACCGTGATCAGGTGGTCAATCACAGAGCCCTCCTGCCGATCGGAGATGTGCCGTGTCCGGGTGACACGAACGCATCGGCAGGCATGCATGCGATCCCCCTCCTTTTTAGGGACATTCCTGAATTTCTATTCAGAAGGAGGAAGCGCCCACCCGGCTGTATATGTGCATTGGTAGGTGATTAAAGCTGAACGCCAGGTTTATTGTAACTGTAAATAGTTCAAACACTTTGCTTTACTAACAGATACACCCACTGGGAGTGCTGTATAAACTGTATGTAGCATAAGCTACATACAATATACAGCACTGTGTTCCAACAGCGGGATGGGGACTTATCCCGCTTCCGGAACAAAATTGAGTTGAGCTCAGCGTTGCCCAGCCAGCCATTCAAAGGAGGCCTTATATTTCATTAAATTGTTAATAAACATGCAACAGTATAATTAAATTGTATATGCAGTAAAGCATGCTTGTTATACTCATTGTGGAACCTAAGGGGTTAATCCTCTGCATTGTGTATAAAGGCTGTTTGATCCCGTCTTCCCTGAGCCTTCCTTTTTTTGCTGATTGAACAGAGCCTTGGAGGCACTCTGCACAGACTCAGTTTGGTGTGTTTTGTTGGGGTTTTTTTTTTTTATTCGTGCATGTGAAAAGCACACGGCAAATGAACACTGTACAGGCAGGGGGTCAGGGGTCATGCAGCCTCATAGGACAGTCAGAGGAGAATGAAAACTTCTCCTTCAAGCTTTAAGATCTCTTTTACACTGGAGACATTTTTCAGGTGCTGTAGCGCTAAAAATAGTGCCTGTAAAACGCCTGAAAAATGCCTCATCTGCAATCCCAGTGTAAAAGGCTGAGTGCTTTCACACTGGGCCACTGTGCTGGCAGAACGTTAAAAAATGTCCTGCAAGCGGCATCTTTGCGGCGCTTTAGGTGCAGTGTATACACCGTGCCAACAGCACTCCTGCCCATTGAAGTCAATGGGCAGTGTCACCGAAGTGTCTGCAAAGCACCTCTGCAGCAGCGTTTTGCGGGCGATTTTAAACCTTTACTCGGCCGCTAGCGGGGGTTAAAAGCACCCTGCTAGCAGCCAAAAAGCGCCTCTAAAATGACAGTAAAGCATCGCTAAACTAGCGGCGCTTTACCGCCGACGCCCCCGTGCTGTCAGTGTGAAAGTGTTCTAATCAGTGCTCGACCAGACACTGGTAGAAATCACAAGACTGCTATATACTGCTGATGAGAAAAGGAGAAAAGGTATTTAGCAGTTTATAATTACTAAAATAATTGCATTTCCGTGTGTCCTCTGCCCGCCTCTTCACCTCAGACAACCAGAAGAAGCTCTGTATTCATTGATGAAATATAAGGCTTCCTGTGAGTGGCCGAGCAGCACTCAGTCTGACTCAATTTTTTTCCGGAAGTGGGACAGGAAGTCGCACCCCCCCTGCTGAAGCACGACGCTGTATACTGTATGTAGGTAATGCTACATACAGTTTATACAGAGCTCCCAGTGGGTGTATCTGTTAGTGAAGCAAATACTTTGTTCGAACTATCTTGGTTCAAATGAACAACTTAGTCACAGGAAACCTAGAGTTAAGCCTCATACACACGATCGGATATCCTATGGATTCTAATTCGATGATTTTGTCCATCGGAAATCCGATGAAGCTGACTTCCATCAGTCTTGCCTACACACCATCAGTCAAAAAACCGACCGCACCAAAACGACGCGACGTACACCACGTACGACGGCACTATAAAAGGGAAGTTCAAATCGAATGGCGCCACCCTTTGGGCTGCTTTTGCTGATTTTGTGTTACCGCGTGTTAGTAAAAGTTTGGTGAGAGCCGATTCGCGCTTTTCAGTCTCCGTGCCTTGCAGATCGTTTCCTGGTGTTCAGTTTGTGCTTGTGGGTTTGTATTTGTTATTCAGTGCGTGCAGTCAGGTCGTTACTGTTTTGCAGTGCCTTCTTGGCCGCTCGTTACTGTTTTTCAGGTCGTTCTTCTTAGGCCTTGCTGTTCCTCGGTGCGTTCTGTTAGAGTTCGTTCTGACCAACCGACCGGTTTAAAGCCATGTTTGAAGTACGTTCTCTTCGTAGAGCTCGTGCTGGCTATGGGCTTGGTGTTGCGGTTAACACTGTAACCCGAGTTCAGTCCATGAACAGGGTGAGGAGGAGTTCATGGACCAAGAATTGGTTGCGCCAGCGGGACCAATTCTCTCATATGTCTCTGCTGCGGGAAATCCATGAGAATAATCCTGATGATTTCAGAAATTATCTCAGGATGACGGACCCCGTTTTTCAGTCTGTTGGGTTTGCTGTTCCCCTATATCATGAGGCAGGACACTGTGATGCGCCAGGCCATCACTGCCGAGCAGAGGCTTATTGACACGTTGAGATACCTGGCGACTGGCTTGCAGGACCTCAAGTTCTCAACAGGCATCCCCCCCCCAGGCTCTTGGGATCATTATCCCGAAAACGTGTTCTGCCATCATCCAGGTCCTGCAGAAGGACTATATGAAGGCAAGTTTTCTCCTTTAACATCACATTCTAGTTTTTGAATGTTTGCTAATGTATTGTCTTTCTTTCCTCCTTCCCAAATTACCCTGATTGTAATATGCTGGGAATGTCCCCTTTCTCCCCATGCATGTTTTTTACTTATAATGGCTCTTTTTTGGGCCTACATGCCTATTTCCCTTCACTAACCTCTCCAGCATGCTATCCTGGGCCCAAACACACCTAGCCTAGTTTTTTCTTAACAATGTTTTTTGTCAGCGCCATAGTAGTTTTGAACCCCCCCCCCCCCCTAAAATGTATCCAAATGTTTTAGTTCACATTCAAGTTCAGTAGAGTGGTAGAGCCTTTTTTTGGGGGGCACAAAATCAGCTATAACCCCCTCCCCCCCCCTTTAGAATATTTTCAAATGTCCCATCAGCGGGGGTGAGTCATCTGATAAGTGGGCCTTCTATTTTTGTGTTTAAATACTCCCTCAAATAATAAATGTTATACTGATGTTGGCCAACAATGTCTTTGTGTAATCTGCTTGCAATGTAAAGTGCAAAAGTACTAATGTATTCTTTTTGTTTGACTCCACAGTTTCCTTCAACACTACAGGAATGGCAGACTGTGGCTGCCCAATTTGCCCAGCGGTGGGACTTCCCCAACTGTGGAGGGGCAATTGATGGCAAGCACGTCCACATAGTGCTGCCACCCCGTTCGGGGTCATACTATTATAACTATAAAGGTTTTAATAGTATAGTGTTAATGGCGGTGGTGTCGGCATGGTATGAGTTCCTGTATGTGGACGTGGGGAAGAACGGCGGAGTATTCGCGCAGACGGAGTTCACTCACCGTCTGCAGTCTGGGGGCCTGGCACTGCCTCCAGATGCAGACAACGTGGATGGGACTTCCTTTTGTTTTTATCGCGGATGAAGCCTTTGGACTGGGACCACACCTGATGCGGCCGTTTCCCCAACGCACCCTCACCCCAGAGAGGAGGGTTTTTAATTACCTGCTGGCCAGAGCCCGGAGGGTTGTGGAGAATGCCTTCGGGATAATGGCCAGCCGGTTCCGCCTGTTTCAGACAGCTATCCACATGGCGGAATACAAACTCAACCACATAATTTACTGCTGCTGCATATTGCACAATTTCTTCAGACAATACTCTGCAACATATATATCTACAGTTGGGCCTGAGGCCGGTCTATCTGAGATGAACATTCTGACCGGCCTGGACACTGCCCGTACTGGCTTGGCCCCCCAAAGTGCCCGTGAAGTACGTGATAAATACGTTGAGTACTTCATGGGTAGGGGGGCCATCGCAATGCCAGACCATATCTGACCTTTTTTGCCAAAAAATAAATGAAAAATATATTACTCTTTCGTCCATGGACCGACACAGCTTCTCTATTGACAAAGTGGGTATTATCCGTTAATTAGGAGTGACCAGGCAGAAAACTTGTAAAAAGTGTTGCATCACACCTTCTACAGTACCGCCCAGGGGGCGGACCCTCTGGGTATATCCCCTCAGTCTGCATCTTGCAGATCAGTTTTTTTCTGTCTAGCAAGGAGTAGGACATGGCTCCCTTTGGGCCCATTGGTCCGGGGGAAAAATATATTTTTTTGCTACATTTTTTTGTTTTTTACTGCGATCTTCGATCAATTGCTGACTGGGTGACACAGGCTGGATCCTCGATCCTTGTAGTCTCCCCAGTTTTGGCCATCAAACGCTTGCCGACCCTAGCTATGCGCTGGGTTTTCCACGACATGCCCGTCGCTCCACCGGTGGCCGGTGAGCCTACGCTCCAGGGCCTGCATCGGAACGCTCAGCTTTGGCTGACCTTACGGCCGAGTTGCAGCAGCCTGGCCGGTGAGCGTCTTACTCCAGGGCATACATATGATCGTCCCCTTGGGTACAATCACAGCATGCCTGGCCAACAGTCACCTTCCGTGCGCGGACGATGATCTGTTTGGAATGTCTTCCAGCATGATACATGCAGGATAGGTAAGTAAACTCCCCTGCCTCGGCTGGGTGATTTGGCTGGACATTCCTGGAGAGACCAAGTAAGTGGTTGTGGCCCCTTTCTTCCCTCTCTCCTTGCCCTTTCCTCCTCCCTGGGCTTCTAGCTAAGCTTGCTGGGTGCTGGGGGTCACCAAGGGGGTTCCACTGGAGCGGGGCTGGCTGTAACTAACATTTAAAAAGATGTCATTTCTGCTTACCTGTGTGTGTGCTTCTTCCCCCTCCATGCTGTCGGCGGCCATTTTGCGGTGGTCCATGCCGGGTTCGGCCTCTAGTGACTGCCCGGCGGCCATCTTCCTGTGGTTTCTGTGCCATTTTCTTGTAATTCCACACCCTCTGGCCTCTATCGACTGATCAGCGGCCATGTTTGTAATGATCCACGCTGTATGTATATATTGCCGTTTGGCGGCCATCTTTTTGTGGTCTACGGCTGCTTTGGCCTCTATCTTCGGCTCGGCGGCCATTTTCTTAGAGCCCACATTATCTTCCATACAGACGTTTGGTGGCCATTTTGCAAGAGTCTCCGGGCCTCTAGGGTGCATTACACTGGCACGAGAAATTCACACAGGAAGCAGACTGACACAGCAGCGGTGGGACAGCTTCACAGGCGCAGCACGGCAGCATAGCGGTACCGATCCAAGGGTGGTGAGTCCTCTGGGTGACCCAGCATCTCTGCAGCACAGGAGGGTGGCCTATTGATATCTTGCCTGGATCCCTGTGGGTGTCAGCGCGTGGTCAGCATGGCATCTGAGCTAGATGTCTTCTCCCCTGAAACACCAGATTTAGCAGCTGGTGCCCCTGAGGTGTCTATGAACGCTTTGACGGCAATCCTAGAGGCGCTTGCTGCCAGGGTGGAAGCAGCACACGTGAATACAGGGGGTAGTAAACGCCTCCGTCCCCTGCAAGCTTCTGGGGATAATTCTGATGCAGAACCAGGTCCAGCTACGGCTCAGGGCCCAGATTCTGACGCATCAGAGACTGCAGACCGTGACCGGACAGTGAGGATGACTCCAAGTCCAGGTCAGTACGCGAGACGGCTTTGGTATCTGACCTTGTTACTGCAGTGCGGGATACGCTAAAGTTGGAAAATACTGCAGAAGAGACTCCGGTCCATTTTGGGTTTCATAAACCTGCCCGCACTGCTAAGGTGTTCCCTTGTGTGTCTTATTTTGATAAACTCTTATACAAGGAATGGGAGCACCCACTGAGGGTCTTTACAGCCCCAAAGAGGTTTGCGGTACGGTACCCCTTTGAGGAGAGTTTTCTGAAGAAATGGACCTCTCCCCCCTATAGTGGACCCTCCGGTGTCCAGACTTAATAGAGCCACCACAATTCCAGTAGAAGGGGCTCCTGTTTCCAAGGACCCTGTGGATAAGAAGGCTGAAGCACTCGCTCGCTACCTATACTCAGTGGTAGGCTCGGCAGTACGGCATTGGCGGGGGCCCTAGTGTCTCAGACACTTACTGAATGGGCAAGATTGCTACTCCAGGGGTTAAGGAGCGAGATGCTCCTCCTGATGAGATAACATTGGCCGACCAGTTGGTCCAGGGCCTTAGGTTTGTCTGCGAGTCAGACATGGATACTATTCCCCTGCTGTCAAAGGCTTCGGTTTATGCAGTAGCAATACGCCACCTGATCTGGCTAAAGGGCTGGTCTGCGGACCAGACCTCCAAGAAAGCCCTGTTGGAGCTGCCTTTTAAGGGCGACAGACTTTTTGGGGCCTCTATGGATGACATCATCGAGGATGCCACAGGAGGTAACAGCACTTTGCTTCCTCAAACTAGCAAGGGTAGGGGCCACGCCAGGGCAAGGGCCCTCCTTTACTGCACGCAAGCGTTTTTTTCGTCCCCCTAGGGCGACAGGGAAAAGACCCCAGGCCGACAAGGCGCCTGCCCAAGGACAAAGGCGTCCTTGGTCCCGCAAACCCAACAAGCCTGCGGACAAATCTGCGTCCGCATGAAGGTCCGCCCCCACCCAGCTCTCGGGTGGGGGGATGTCTTTGCAGATTCGCGACTCAGTGGACAGCTCTAGTCTCCGACAGGTGGATTTGCGAAGTAATCTCCTCAGGCTACAAGATAGAGTTTCTCTCTTGTCCACCGGACAGATTCAACACCTCCAATCTCCAGCTACTACCGACCTGTCGGGAGGCCCTGTATGGGGCGGTACAGGGTCTACTGGAAGGCGGGGTAGTTATTCCAGTTCCAGAACAGGAACGGGGTCAGGGTTTTTACTCAAATCTGTTCATTGTGCCGAAGAAGGATGGGGTTCGTCCAATCTTGGATCTCAGAGCCCTCAATTGCTTTGTGAAGGTACAAAGATTTCGGATGGAGTCGGTTCGATCTGTAGTCACGGCTCTCCATCCGGGGGACTTTCTGGCCTCCTTGGACATCAAGGACGCATACCTGCATGTCCCCATATACTCCAGACACCAGAGGTTTCTGCGATTTGCTACCGGGAAGAACCACTACCAGTTTGTGGCCCTCCCGTTTGGCCTTGCCTCAGCACCCAGGACGTTCACCAAGGTGCTCGCTCCGATTCTGGCACTTCTAAGACAGTGGGGTATCGCTATCATGGGCTACTTGGACGACCCTCTACTGAAGGCCCCTTCAAGCTCAGAATTAGAGGTAAGCGTGTCCATTACCTGTTAGACTCTTCGAGACTGTGGTTGGATACTAAACACGCAAAAGTCAGTATTGGTGCCCACTCAACGCCTAGTGTACCTGGGGAGTTGATTCTGGATTCCTCAGAGGCAAAGGTATTCCTCCCTGTGGAGAAGTTGCAGACCCTCCGGGCTGCAGTACGGCAGCTGACTTCCAGGAATTGGTCGTCACTCCGTTTTTTGCATGTTAGTGTTAGGCCTCATGGTAGCCTCCTTCGAGGTGGTTTCGGATGCTCAATACCACACTCGAGTGTTACAGAAGGAAGTTATGTCCAGATGGAACAGATGTCCATCATCTCTGGATTATCAAATCCGAGTGAGCCACCTAGTCAGGAGATCCCTGGTATGGTGGCTGACAGCACCGGCTCTAATGGCCGGGAAGTAATTTCTTCCGGTTTTTCTGGATAGTGATCACGGCGGACGCCAGCCTTACAGGTTGGCGGGGAGTCTGGGGTGTTCAGTCGGCGCAAGGTCGCTGGACCCCAGAGGAAGCCCTCCTGCCGATCAATGTCCTGGAAATCTGGGCGATCAGGCTGTGCCTCTTCAAATGGTCTCAGAGGCTGCAAGGGCGTCCAGTCAGACAACGCCACAGCAGTGGCATATGTCAATCATCAAGGAGGAACAAGAAGCTCAGCTGCAGCATCGGAGGTCGCTCGCATCCTGAACTGGGCAGAGAGGAGCGTACCGGCACTGTCGGCCGTGTACATTCCGGGTGTGGAAAACTGGCAGGCGGACTACCTGAGCCGCCAGATGCTGGACCAGAGAGAATGGTCCTTACACCCGGAGGTGTTCCAACTCCTCTGCCAAAGATGGGGCACACCAGACGTAGATCTTCTGGCTTCCCGACTCAATCGGAAGGTATTGAGGTTTGTGACCCGGTCAAGAGACCCTTGGGCAGACGCAACGGACGCGTTGGTGGCATCGTGGGGTCAGTATCGGCTAATCTATGCCTTCCCTCCCTTAAGGCTTCTTCCTCTTCTGCTCCACAGAGTGGAGGCAGAGGGAATTCCAATGATCCTAATCACTCCAGATTGGCCTCGGCATCCTTGGTACGCCGATCTAGTACATCTGGTAGCAGACGTATCCTGGTGCCTACCACTACGGAAGGACCTGCTATCGCAAGGTCCCATACTCCATCCTGCTTTACGGTCACTGGCTTTAACGGCATGGCTGTTGAGAACCAGGTACTGAGAGACACCGGGGCCTGTCAGATTCAATAATCTCTACTATGAGAAGTGCTCGGAAACCGTCCTTTAGGAAGGTTTATCACCGCACTTGGAACGCCTACATCTCCATGTGTGAGGAAATGAAATGGCATCCGCGTACTTATTTGGTTTCCAGAATCCTGCTGTTTTTACAGCATGGGGTGGACCAAAGGCTTGCCTTAAGTACGATTAAGGGACAGATATCTGCCCTGGCTGTCTTTTTTCAGTGACCCCTGGCGACTCACTCTCTCGTGAGTACATTTGTGCAGGTGGGTTCCACATGTGGCCCCTCCGGTCCGTCCCCCACTACCTCCGTGAGACTTGAACCTGGTCCTCTCGGTGCTTCAGAAGGCACCGTTTGAGAATATTAGAGATATTACCCTGTTGATACTTTCTCAGAAAGTGGTCCTTTTGGTGGCTGTTACGTCAGTTAGACGAGTCTCTGAGCTGGCAGCCTTGTCCTGCAAGGCTCCCTATTTGATTTTCCAAAAGGCTAAGGTGGTGCTGCGGCCGCAACCTTCCTTTCTTCCGAAAGTCGTTTCGGCTTTTCATCTCAACTAAGACATTGTACTTCCATCCTTGTGTCCTCATCCGTCGAATCCTAAGGAGTCGGCGTTGCATTCCTTGGACGTTGTCCGAGCTTTGAGAGTATACCTATCTGCTACTTCCCTGTTCCGGAAGTCAGACTCGCTGTTTGTTTCGGTGGCTTGTTCCAAGAAGGGCCAAGCAGTCTCGTCGGCCACCAATCTCTAGGTGGATCCGACGGATAGTAATCCAGGCTTACGCCTTAAAGGGTCAAGCGCCCCCCTTTCCGGTCACGGCGCATTCGACCAGGGCAATAGGTGCCTCTTGGGCTTTCCGACATCAAGCGTCTGTTTCCCAGTTATGTAAAGCGGCGACTTGGTCGTCCGCTCGCACTTTCAGAAAATTCTACAAAGTTGATGTAGGTGCATCTTCGGATGCCTCTTTCGGCCGCAAGGTTTTGCAAGCGGCGGTTTAGAGTTGCAGCTCCTCCGTTGGAGGAGTGCTGTTTTGTGTTTGGGGTGAAGTTTATTTTTATGCTGTTACCACCCCCCCAGTTTTTTTCTCTGACACTGCTTTGGGGCGTCACACTTTGTCAATAGAGAAGCTGTGTCGGTCCATGGACGAAAGAGTAAATAGGATTTTTTACTCACCGTAAAATCCTTTTCTCTGAGTCCATGGACCGACACAGCACCCACCCCTCTTTTTAAGTTTGTACTGCTTTTTGACGAACTGATCTGCGAGATGCAGACTGAGGGGATATACCCAGAGGGTCCGCCCCCTGGGCGGTATTGTAGAAGGTGTGATGCAACACATTTTACAAGTTTTCTGCCTAGTCACTCCTAATTAACGGATAATACACACTTTGTCAATAGAGAAGCTGTGTCAGTCCATGGACTCAGAGAAAAGGATTTTACGGTGAGTAAAAAATCCTATTATTTGAAAAACGTATTTTGTCATTATTGCTTTTTTAGTATGTGTCTCCCAGGTTCTTGTAGTGCCAAGTGTATTAGTCTTTAGTAAATAGCCAAATTGTCACAGTAAAAAACATGCATTTTGCATTTTCGGAACTGCTATTGAGCATAGAAAGAACAAGCCACACATTTTTGAGTGTCCAAAATATTTTTTACTCTGTGCACCACAGGTGCGTTTTTATTTTTTATTAAATACAATGTGGAAATGTTTTGCTCCACATTTTGGAGAATAATAACATTTTTTGCTTTCTTTTGGTTTTTCATAAACATGCATGTTTCAAAATAGCAAACATATCAAAACAATGGAACTTAGAAAGTTCAACATGAAAACGATAAACCTGAGATGGGGTGATGTCACCCCTGAACCATCCCAAATTTGAAGATGCACACAGTTTCTTGTTTGCCAAATGGTTATTTTCAAAGTGAGCCCATGGCTAAAGTCAACATGTGCTATCTGCCATCATGGGGGATCAATGGACGTGCTTTGGGGGTGCAAACCCTTCCTCTCACCTACTTGAGTAGCGAGGAAGAGGTTGCACCCCCAAAACAGGGACATAGATATCCTGTGACGGCAGATAGCACATGTTGACACACTGTGCGCATCTTCAAATTTTGGCTGATGGGAAAACAAGTGCAAATGTTTGTTGCCAAAAAATACAAAATAACGGGGGGGGGGGGGGCTTCAGACTATTCGCCCCAAAATATCTATAATGTTTTTATATTTTTTATTTTTGCTCAATCACATTCATCCTATTCCTCATAATGGCCATTTCGCTACTACATTCCATTATTTCTTGAATAAGTATTTTGGCACTAGCACTTGAGAATGGAGGAGTTGGAGTTTCGGACACACCACCACGTTCATCCCCTAAAAAAATAAGGGATTTAGAAATGCAGGCCTACATCTGTTTTTGCCTTGAAGTTGTGGTGACAGACACTGACCTGTTGTGGTGATAAGCTCCACCTCTCCGTCCTCCGCTTCCTCCACATGCTGATCTTGGGGTGCTTTTGGATCTTAGTTTTCTTTATGTAGTCTGTGCTTCCAAGGCTCCTCAGATTGGTGTCCTCCCAGTCTCCTCTCCCCTATGAGAATGAAACAAACAAAAGGTATCCTTTAGCACACAGAGATTTGAGGGCATAAATTGTAAACATTGCTTGGAAGTGGGGTCCAATTGTTCGTTTTGGCTGAGTTCCAAGATGAACACATGAGATTTTGTGAATTCAACAAAGCAGGAATACTTTTATTTTTGGACCAATATAACACACATGGAGACACCCCAAGGTATCCACTGGAGCACCTGTGTGTGACACCCTAAAAAGGTTGTTCAGGTGGCCCACACTATAGTGCTCCTGAATTAAAAGCTGTGTAACCAGCTGCTTCAGTGTCCTCTCCTTTACCCAGAATCCAGTTTATCATTTCACATTCTATTTAATTACAACACATCATCTAGCCCACAATGTTTATAAACGTTGTTTTCATTAAAATATGCCTGACCACATGTGGTTTACGTGTATATGTGCAAAACATGTTCTTTTGAAGACGATCAGTGTTTACTACAAAACATTACCAAATAAGTGGACACTCAACTTAACATAAAAGTTGACATTTTACAATGTGAAACCAGACAATCCAAGCACATGTAGCAAAACATGCAAGAATAAATATTACAATGTGAAAAAACACAGGAAATATACTTACTTTTTTCCAGGGTTTTTTTTTTAAGCTTCCTATACTGCTCCGGCTCCCTCAGCTTCAGGTCAGACCACCTTTTACGGAGCTGCTCCTTGGATCTCCTGACCCCAAATTTCTGATAGAGACTCCTCGCCACTTTGTCCAGTATTTGAGACTTCCGGAGATTAGGGGTGTCGTATGGCCCATGCTTCCCATCGTAATATTTCCTCCGCAGGATGTCCACCATCTCAGCAAATTACATATTAGTCGCCTTGTATCTTTTTTTCCTGGATCGGGACAATCCCGCCTCCGGAGCTTTCCTCATCGGTACTTTATAATAAAGCACGCACCTGTGTCACCGACATGTCGTCGTCTCCCACTGCGCCGAACGAGAAGGGGCGAAGAAATGCAGAAAAAGAACGTCATGGGCGGAGTTACACGCATGCACAGGGTATATAAATGGGAAACGAGGTTATGGTTGCGTGGAGTAAGAACGACTGGAAGTGACGAAAAAAACAACTAAGGTAAGAATGAAACTTGGGCCTGCAGTGGCCTATAATGGTTCCTGATTGTAAAGGCCTATATTGGGATAAGATTATGACAATTGAAGCTGACCTCTACTGTTTTTATCTTGTGCTTTATCTTGCAGAAAGTCAAATGCATAAATTAAGGGAGCCAGACATTATGTTGTTATTCATCAAGAAATACAAAGAATTGTGCAACCTGTGGGAGCTCAAACATAGTTCTTACCACAAGAGTGTTGTACGTCAGGCAACAATTAACCAATTAGCGGAATATATGAAGACCTGGGTCCCAGAGGCTGACTACACTATGATGAACAATAAGATAAACAACATGCGGAATGATTACAAAAAAAGCTACACAGCAGTCCGCGCTTCTATGAGATCAGGAGCAGCAGCAGACGTAGTAGTTCAACCCAAGCTGTGGTACTACAAGCATCTGCAATTTCTGGAAGACCAGATTGAGGCCAGGGAATCACTTTCCAGCCTTCCCTCAACGCTTCCTTCCACCCTTCCCTCCTGCGTTCCTTCCACCCTTCCCTCTACCCCTGCAGAGGGGGAGGAGGAGCCACCTGAGCTGGAAGAGCCGGATATGCGCATCTTCAGCCAGGTATAGTATTTTCAAACATATTTATTGGCCTCAATGTACTATTGTGAACTAGATTTATTCTTCACAAATGAAATAATTAACCCCAAAAAAAAAAAGGTTTAAAAAAAAAAAAAGTGTCCAGAAATGATTGGTACAGTATCTAAAAAAAACGGGGTCAGAATGAAAGTCTTTTCAATTCATTGAACATTCAAATTGCAACAGTCATGAGATAAAAATTGTGTGTGATTGATTCAACAAAATATCAAACTATGTCCCTTTTTTCTACACAGGATGAGGTCAGCCAGGAGGAAGAGGCTCAGGAATGTGGCAGGCAGGAGGAGGCAGGGGTGAGTGGCAGCCAGGAGGGAGGCAGGGCCAAGTGGCACTCAACAGGTCCCCAGGCCTAGTGGCAGCACACAGTCACAAGTGGCTCCCCTCCACGTCAGACCGAAAAAACATTAGCGGTGGAGGAGGAGTCATTTCAGATAATACGTGACGCTGCTGCCATCATGAGGGCCCCCCTCAACCCTGTTGAGGACTTTAGTGCCTACCTGGCCGAAAAGTTGTTTCAAATGGAGGCGGGACAACGTGCCCTCTGTGAGCATCTGATATACACGGCCATTCACACGGGTGGTAGGGGGCAGCTGACAGAGGCCACTCATCTCTGCCATCTGGCTCCTCCTCCTCCTGCCACATTACCACCGACAGTGGCACAGCTTGCAAGGGTGCTTGGACGGGGCCGTGGAACAAATGCTGGAGGGAAGGGTGGAGGGAAGGCTACAGGGAAGAGCAGAAGGTGATTCCCTGGCTTCAAGCTGCTCTTCCAGAAGTTGCAGTTTGTAGGAGTACCACAGCTTGAGATGATGTATTTTTTCGGCTGCTGCTCCTGATTTCCTTATGTTGTTTATTTTATTGTTCATCATAGTAATGTCTGCCTTTGGGGTCCAAAGTCTTCATATATTCCGCTAATTTTGCAATTGTTGCCCTTCGGGTTTCTTTATATTTTTTGCCAGAATAAATGGAGATTTGATTTCAGCCAAAATACTTGTCTGATATGTTTTTATTGTGAGTAGCAAGAACATTTCATAAATACAATGTGTAATTAACAAGGGACACCAACCTCCTTGAGGGAAAAATAAAATAAACCTATGTTGTTGTGAGAACTTGACACCAAAAAAAAAGGCCACAAGAAAAAAAAAGATATGGATTCTAAATCATTTTTAAAAATAGTGAGGGTCTGGCTTTAAGAATAGATCAAATTATTCATGAGATCACAAGAAACAATAAAGAAAGAAGTTTGTCAGAACTCGGGATAAATATATGCAGCAAAAAATACATTTTAAACACCATTCTAAATAAGAAAACAATGCGCTGCATTAAACGAGGCAATCATTTGCAAGACGAATGTGCTCTCTCCATTAGGAACGCAAGTTTTACCAGAACGAGCGCTCCCGTCTCCTAATTCAGTCTGAGCATGCGTGGGTTTTTTATCCGATGGACTTGCCCATAGACGATCAGAATTTGCTATCGGTTTTTGATCCATCGGAAAAATTTAAAACATGTTCTATTTTTTAAAACCGATGGGTCCCATACACGATCGGTTTGTCCGATGGAAAAAAGTCCATCGGACTGTTTTCATCGGTAAAACCGATCGTGTGTACAGGGCTTTAGGCTAGCATCAGTTCTTCAAGCAGCTCTTCAATGCCAGTGTTTACCTTTTTTTTTTTTTTTTTTCTTGTTTTGCTGGTTTGCCTATGGTTGTTTTGGTATGCTTCTCCTCTTTTTGCACTGCTTTATGATAGGTTACTTAATTACCAGACTCTGTCCCTCAGTGGACGATAAACACAATAGTATTTTTGTAGTTACAGTAAAATACTTTTTTTGAAGTCTGTTGAGGGACACCCCCCCTCATATCTTATCATTCTGTCTTTGGACTACTGCTACAACTTAGCAAGTGTGAGGTGGTTGATGTTAAAGGGAGCTAAACTTCTGTTTTTTTTATATGGCTAGTGTCTTTTTCCTCTGTTTGGCAGCAGTATAACCCTAGTTTGCTCATTTATTCTCAAGCCGTGTCCCTCAATGGTCTTTGTACATGCACACTACAAAATAGTAGGATTTTTAAAACCGCTTACCTGTAAAATCCTTTTCTTGGAGTACATCACGGGACACAGAGCGGCATAGTCAGTACTATGTGGGTTATATAGAATTACCTTCAGGTGCTGGCACTGGCAACTTCCAAAACAGGAAGTACCCTCCCCTATATAAGCCCCTCCCATCCGGGAGCACCTCAGTTTTGTAGCAAAGCAATACGTGTCCCCAAAAGAGGGGTGGGAGCTCTGTGTCCCGTGATGTACTCCAAGAAAAGGATTTTACAGGTAAGCTGTTTTAAAAATCCTACTTTCTTGTTCATACATCACGGGACACAGAGCGGCATAGTCATTACTATGTGGGACGTCCCAAAGCAATGCCAAATGAGGGGGGGGATATACCATACATAAGCTGGGCGCCATCAGGCATGAGGATCTTTTGCGGCCTGCAACACACTGCGCCCAAAGGCGACATCCTCCTGACTTCTAACGTCCACCTGGTAGAACCTAGTAAACGTGTGTACTGAAGACCATGTTGCGGCCTTACAAATTTGAGCCAGGGAGGCCTAGTGATGCACTGCCCATGAAGTTCCAACTGCTCTCGTGGAGTGCGCCCTAACTTTGAACGGAGGCGGTCTACTTCTCAAGCCATAGGCTTGTATTATGACCTGTCAAATCCACTTGGCTAAAGTAGATTTTGATGCTGCCTGACCCTTTCTGGGGCCTTCTGGCAGAACAAACAAAGAATCCGTTCTACGAATCTGAGCAGTGGCTTTTAGATAAGCTTTAACTGCTCTTACTACATTCAAAGAATGCAATAACTTTTCCTCTACCGAGCTCGGTTTGGGGAAAAGAAGGAAGAACCACATCCTGGTTCAAGTGAAACCTCGATACCACCTTAGGAAGAAAGGCTGGGTGAGGACGTAATACTACTCTGTCCTCATGAATAACCAGATATGGCTCTTTGCAGGACATGGTGGCTACTTCCGACACTCTTCTAGCCGAGCATATGGCTACTAAAAATATCAATTTTCTGGTGAGTAGAACCAAGGAAATGTGCCGCAAAGGTTCAAATGGCTGCTTCTGCAGAACCGACAGAACCAAATTTAGATCCCATGGACATATGGGAGCTTTAATCGGTGGAATAATATGAGTCACCCCTTGCATAAAGGATTTGACAAGTGAATGCATAGCCAGGGGCCTTTGAAATAGTATTGATAAGGCCGAAACCTGACCCCCGATAGTACTTAAGGCAAACTTCCTGTCTACAGCCACTGTAGGAAGTCCAGAATTCTGCCTATAACGTACTTACGTGGATGCCACTTTCTGGCCTCGCACCAAGTGATCTACGCCTTCCAAACTCTATAGTAGATCTGCCTGGATACAGGCTTCCTGGCATTGATTATAGTTGATACCACAGAGTTAGAGAGACCTCTCTTCTTTAGGATGTGGGATTCAATAGCCAGGCCGTTAAACTTAGAGTTAGTAAGGAAGGGTGGTATATCGGCCCTTGCGAAAGCAGGTCCGGACGACATGGAAGGGTCCAAGGACTCCCCACAGACATTTTGATGATCTCCGCGTACCAGGCCTTTCGGGGCCACGCTGGAGCCACCAAGATCACCGGCTTCTTTTCCAACCTGACTCTGCGAAGGAGTCGAGGCAACAATTGTAGCGGAGGGAATGCATATATCAGTCTGAACTGATTCCAAGGGAACACCAGAGCATCCGAGCCGCAAGCGAGGGGATCCCTTGTCCGGGAGACAAATCTGTCCACCTTTGCGTTGAATCTGGATGCTAGCAGATCTACATCCGGTGTTCCCCACCGCTGACATATTGCTCGGAAGACTTCGGGATGAAGGGACCATTCCCCTGGGCATAACTGTTGGCGACTTAGAAAGTCCGCCTTCCAATTCTCCACCCCTGGAATGAAGACAGCTGACATACATGGGACATGCTTTTCTGCCCATTCCAGGATGTGACTTACTTCCCTCTGGACTGCACGACTCCTGGTGCCTCCCTGATGATTGATATATGCCACTGCTGTGGCATTGTCTGATTGAATTCTGACAGGGGACCCTTGGAGTCTGGATGCCCAGGCTACTAGGGCATACCGGGCTGCTCGTATCTCTAAGAGATTGATGGGCAGGGTTTTTACTACATTTGACCATCTGCCCTGGAGAGACCATTGCTCCAGTACTGCCCCCAGCCTATAAGGCTGGCATCTGTAGTGACCACCTTCCAGGATATCGGACTGAAGGGTTTTCCCTTCTGGAGATTCTGGGGGATCAACCACCAGCAGAGACTCTTCCGAACGGAAGGGGACAAAGCCATCGGGAAGTCTAGAGCCTGAATTTTTCCGTTCCAGGCTGACAATATGGCCCTCTGTAAATTCCTTGAGTGGAATTGGGTGTATGGCACAGCTTCGAATGATGCTACCATCTTTCCTAGCAGCCTCATGCACAGGCGTATGGACGGCTGTCTTTTTGCACAAAGCAGACGGACCAAGCCCCTCAAAGAGGATACCTTGTCTAGAGGTAAGAAAATCTTCCTCTGGTCTGAATCCAGCCGTAGCCCTAGATATACCAGGTTTTTCACTGGCTGTAGGGCTGACTTGTCCAGGTTGATGACCCAACCGTGAGATTCTAGATACTTGATTGTATCGACAATTACCACTTCTAGCTTGGCAACTGAGTGGTCCATCAACAACAGGTCGTGTAGGTATGCCATTATCGTTACACCTCGTGTTCTTAGATCGGCCAACAGTGGGGCCAGAATTTTTGTGAACACTCGTGGTGCTGTGGCCAGACCGAATGGTAAGGCTCTGAACTGAAAATGGCGCCCTTCTACTGCAAAGCGTAGAAATTTTTGATGACCTGGAAAGATGGGAACATGCAAGTAAGCATCTTTGATGTCGATCGAGGCTAACCATTCCTCCCCCTGTAGGGCAGCGGTGACCGATCGGATCGACTCCATCCGGAAGGACCGGACGTTTAGAAATTTGTTTAGACTCTTTAGGTCCAATATGGGTCTTATGTCCCCGTTTGGTTTCGGGACTGTGAAAAGGTTTGAGTAGAAACTCAACCCCCACTCTTCCATAGGAACCTCCATAATTACTCCTTGGAGCAATAGTTGTTCTAACGCCACTAGGAGACACCTTCTTTTCAGAGGGTCTTTTGGCATGCCTGACCACATAAAATGGGAAGGAGGAGACTCTTTTAACTCCAACTTGTATCCCCGAGTTACTGCGGAGAGCACCCATCTGTCTTTGATCGTCTCCCGCCAGGTCTCTGCGAACAACTGAAGTCTTCCCCCCACCCGTTTGAGTGGGGGCAGCCCTTCATAGGCTTGACTTGGAGGCTGGTTTAGTACCTCTTCGGATCCAGGGCTTTTTATTACCCTGTGACTGTCCCTGATTTTTACCTCCTGAGTTTGACCGAGGAGGCCGTCGGAACTGCTTAGTAGCAGACGTCCCAGGGATAGGAGAGGTAGTCCTCTTAAAAGACGGACCCCTAGACCTCTTTTTAATTGGTAAGAGAGTACTTTTACCACTGGAAATCTTCTGGATATATTTATCCAGGTCTTCGCCAAAAAGGCGTTCTCCATGAAATGGGAAGCTAACTAAGAGCTTCTTACAGGGAGCCTCAGCAGACCAGTTCTTGAGCCACAGAAGCCTACGCATATGTACCAAAGACAGCGTGAGGCGGGAGGCCTGATGGATAGAATCCTTGATGGCGTCAACCGCAAAGCATAATGCTCTAGGCAGATCAGCCAGAGCCTGGGCCTGCTGGTCTGGCAAATCCCTCAGGACCATTTTCATTTGACCCTTTAAAGCTTGTCAGACCCCAATAGCTGCCACTGCTGGCTGTGTAACAGCCCCTGCTGTGGAAAAAGCAGATTTTAATAAAGATTCCAATTTTTTATCTACTGGATCTTTGAACATTTGAACATTATCTACTGGACATGTCAGTGATTTGTTCACAGAAGAAATGGCTGCGTCCACCGTAGGAACATTCCATCTCTGGGTGAATTTTTCCTCCATGGGATAGATCACCTGAAATTTCTTAGGTGGAACAAATAGTTTATCAGGATGTTCCCAGTCCTGGTATATAAGTCCTTCCAATAATGGATGAATTGGAAAGGAGCAATTAATCTGGGGAGCTTTTAGCGACCCCAACGAGGAGACAGCAGTAGTTGATGGTTCAACAAGAGGCATTTTAAATGCAGATCGAACCATGTCCGTTAGGGTCTGGACCCACAATCTTTCCGTCTGTGATGCTGAAAATGGTTCATCTACTGTCGATTCCTCAAAAACAGAGTTAACCTCCTCCTGATCCCCTTCAGGAAGGTCAGTCCCTTCCTGGGACTGTTGCTCTGCCAACAGGCACTCTAATGGAGGGGATGGAGATCTGGCGCGCTTTCTTTCCTGTAGAGAAGAAGCGACCAATGCTGCCAATCTCTGCTCCAATCTCTCCAGAGTTGAGGCAAAAACCTCCTCTGTTATATATGCAGGAGCAGGTGGACTGAGGACAGCCGCAGTACCTGGCACTCCCGGGGGTTCCTTATGGGTATTAACCTCTGATTTCTCAGGGGAGGAAGGTGCAGATGACTGCTCCAGATCCTCAGAGCCCGATGGAGACCCCCTACACTTCCTGAGAGGTATATCTCAGAGTTTTTTAGGCGGCATATTCCTTAGTTCAAAGCTGAGGTATTCCAGCCGCAATACACCCCTTTACTGAAATAGTCTAATGCAATTTGCTGCTATGTACATCAGTGGGTGTCTACTAATGCGTCTTTCTGGGGATGCCTGTATCAACCGCCCGCTGTAAGCCCCTATACCATAAAAAGTTGCAACAACCACCATTTTATTCCCTAGGGTGTCTGCTAAAAAAAAAAAACATATGTAATGTTTGGGGGTTCTATGTAATTTTTTAGAAATAAAATTATGATTTTTACATGTAGGAGGAGGAGTGCCAGAATAGGCCCGGTATGGTTAAGTGGTGGTTAAGTGGTTAAAGTGGATGTAAACCCTCACATATACCCAGTGAAGTGAACAGCCTCAGATGATATACAAACATCACCCGGTCTGACCATGCTGCTGTTACCTTGACATTTGAGATGGGGGATTCCCTTGCACCAATGCGCTTACGGCGTTGCAACAACTCTGTTGTACAAAATCCTACCTTGCAAAAAGAGATCACAACATCTTACTGATTTTTTTCAACTTAACAACCCACAGAACACTGGGTCCTTTACTCCTTTACGTGATTTTACAATATACTTCAACAAAGGAAACACTTCGACAAAACTCCCCCTATACCATTGTGGGAGTCTGATCTCAATCGTTCCTTTAGCCCTTCACAATGGTCTACAGCACTCCGATACTATTACACTGCCTCATACTGCATTAACCATTGGGAACTGACACAGAAGGTAGTGGCAAGATGGTATCGAACACCATACCAATTGGCAACATTTTCATCCTCAAGCTCTCCACTTTGTTGGGCCTGCAAAAACCTTACAAGTTACTGGAAGATATTCTCTATTATTTCTGATATTTCAAGTATTTTAACACCTCCAGACCCAGCATTAGCCATCTTGGTATAGATAACTACCCTCCGTCTTACAGGATAGTGGTAATTCATGTTCTAATGTCAGCTAAACTTAATTTAGCTAAACACTTGGCATAACATAACTTAGCACCGAATCCCTCTGAAGTTGTTGCACATGTCAAACTCAACTACCGGTACAAAAAACTTCTATCCAATAGATTAGCCTCTTATGCTCATTTTGATAACGCTTAGAAAGCGTGGGTTGATTGGTGTCCGTAATGTATTAACAAATGCATAACCATGCTCAATCGTATTTGTCATAGTTTTGATTACATGTTACTGTACCTCAAACAATGCGAGGCATTTTTATATATATTTTTTTATTTTTTTTATTTCAGAAAGTCCCTCTGATGTTGTTTACTTTTCTTTTGTTCTTTATATAGTTGACAATTCAATAAAACTAATTGCAAAAAAGAATACTAATGACCACTGCAGGTAAGAGGAGAGTCTAACAGAGAGTGATCCTCCGCCAATTAAGTCGACAGAGTCATAGAATCTAAAAATTGTTGTAGTTCAGACATGTCATACCTTACCTTACTATTATACAAATCTGTATAAAAACACCAAAATGTATATACAATATCCTCAGTGGTAGTTATCCTCCTACATATAATATCTATTATTTCCCCTATATAGCTTAACCACTTCAGGCCCGGAAGATTTGGCTGCCCAATGACCGGGCCATTTTTTGCGATACGGCACTGCATCGCTTTAACTGACAATTACGCGGTCGTTTGTTTCAGGTCTTTACCTGGTTTAGGGAGGTTAACAATATTAGCTTTTACAATTTCTGAGGGGAAAGAACCTGCTGTTGTGGCTGTATGTAAAAGAGTGGCTAGGTGGGACATAAGGAGATGTTTAAATAATTTGTAATATGCATTGGTAAAGCCATCAGGGGCCAGGGGATTTGCTATTGGGAAGAGATGAGATAATCCGGTCTATTTTCATCTGGGTAAACTCAGTTTAATGTGTTAAGCTGTGAAATTGTCAAGGAGGGGAGTTTAAGCTTGGCCAGAAAAGTAATAATGGACATAGCAGAGGGCTGAGGTGTGTTGGCAATCATCCTTTAGATTGTAGAGTAATCAGCAAAGGCATCTGCGATTGCTTGGGGGATAGCAAGATGTTTTGTAGCGGAATGAATCAGGTAAGGGATTCTGGTTTTGGCTCTTTGGGCCTTAAAGTGGTTGTAAACCCTCAGGGACAACTTTCACCCACAGGTAAGCCTAGATTAAGGCTTACCTGTAGGTGCGTCCAATATCTCCTTAACCTATACGGTTTAGGAGATATTTGCAAAAAAGACTGTACCGATGTTTACGGCGCAGGCGCATTGAGTGTGCCATTTCCAAGGACGATCGTGCCGTCACTGGCGGCTCCATGCGCGAGACATGGCGACGGAAGAGGAGGGGAACGAGGACCGCTGCGGGGGCTTCGATCTCAGGTAAGTAATTCATAATGAGCTAGTATGCTATGCAGGGCTCAAAATTTCAAGTCTTGAGCCACTAGCCAGGCCTCAAGGGTTACTCGCCACCAGTTGCCCCGCCCAACCTCTACCATGCTCCGCCCCTAATTCTGCCGCTAATCACGCCCTCATAAATTATCTCCTGAAATGACATTTAAATGTTTTATGCAGAATAAAGTTACAAAAATAAATATTAACAACAAATTTATCAGTTCCCCTCAGCACAGCCTCACCTGTGCCCATCAATGCAGGCTCACCTGTGCCCACCATTGCAGCCTCACTGTGCCCACCATTGCAGCCTCACTGTGCCCACCATTGCAGCCTCACTGTGCCCACCATTGCAGCCTCACTGTGCCCACCATTGCAGACTCACTGTGCCCACCATTGCAGACTCACTGTGCCCCACATTGCAGACTCACTGTGCCCCACATTGCAGACTCACTGTGCCCCACATTGCAGCCTCACTGTGCCCCCATTGGCGGCTAGACCACGACTGGAGGAAGAGGAGAGCCACGGGATCACCGAGCTGTATAGCCCGCTGTAACAGCTTACATTGAACTTTCCTCTGCTCTACTCGCTCTCACACCAGTGTTGCCAACCTACCAGATTGAAATTTACTGGCACGACACACAACATTTTCTGGCACAGCCAAATTTTTACTGCCATTTTACAACATTTAAGTTTTAAGTGCAAATTTTAGTATTTAAGCTACAAACAAGTACACTATCCAAATAGCAATGCGATTTAAGGTAGATATTAAAGGTAAAAAAAATCTTTCTGTTATTTTCAAAATAAAAATAGTCCATCAGTTTTGTTCACCATCACCTCCCGCCCCCCTCATCTCCTCCTGCCTCCACCAGCTCCTGCCACCTCCTGCCCCATACCCAGCTCCTGCCACAAGCTCCTCCTGCCACAAGCTCCTCCTGCCACCAACAGCTCATGCAACAAGCGGCTCCCACCACCACCAGCTCCTGCCACCACCACCTCTTGCCCCCATCACCAGCTCCTGTCACAAGCTCTTCCTGCCACCACCAGCTCCTTCTGCCACAAGCTCCTACTGCCACCACCAGCTCCTCCTGCCACCGTCACCAGCCCCTGCCAAAAGCTCCTCTGCCACCACCAGCTCCTGCCCCCATCACCAGCTCCTGCCACCACAAGCTCCTGCCACAAGCTCCTTCTGCCACCACCAGCTCCTCCTGCCCCCATCACCAGCTCCTGCCCCCATCACCAGCTCCTCCTGCCACCACCAGCTCCTCCTGCCACCACCAGCTCCTCCTGCCACCATCACCTTATGCCACAAGCTCCTCCTGCCACCACAAGCTCCTGCCACCAGCTCCTCCTGCCACCACAAGCTCCTGCCACCACAAGCTCCTGCCACCATCACAAGCTCCTTATGCCACCACCAGCTCCTTATACCACCACCAGCTCCTGCAATGATGGGTCACCAGCTCCTCCTGCCACTGTCACCAGCTCCTGCCACCATCACCAGCTCCTGCCAAAAGCTCCTCCTGCCACCAAAAGCTCCTGCCACAAGCTCCTCCTACCACCACCAGCTCCTTCTGCCACCACCACCAGCTCCTCCTGCCACCAACACCTTTTGCCACCAACACCAGCTCCTGCCACAAGCTCCTCCTGCCACAACATCTCCTCCTGCCACAACATCTCCTCCTGCCACAACATCTCCTGCTGCCACCATCACCAGCTCCTGCTGCCACCATCACCAGCTCCTGCTGCCACCAGCTCCTGCTGCCACCATCGCCAGCTCCTCCTGCCACCACCAGCTCCTCCTGCCATCATCACCAGCTCCTGCCAAAAGCTCCTCCTGCCACAACCAGCTCCTGCCAAAAGCTCCTCCTGCCACAACCAGCTCCTGCCACCATCACCAGCTCCTTCTGCCACCGCCACCTTCTAAGTCCTGCCACCACCACCAGCTCCTTTATTACCTTGAGGCAAGGAATTCTGAGAATGCAAGCTTGGCTTGCCATGAGCTGGTCCGTTTGTGCTGTGGATGCCCTGGCACTGTGGACAGCTGCTGGGCTGTCACTGAATTGTCTGGAGTCCCGACAGGCCACCGCCGGGTGCCGGCACCAAGAAGGCAATACTGTTCCATTCCCTCTCTCAGGTCCTCCTGGTGAGGTAACTATTTTTAAAGGTTGGCGCGCCTGGCTAGATGCGCGATGACATCACTCGCATCGCCGCCAGCAGCGCGCCGCCTCTGTCAAAGACTCACACACAGCCCCGCCTCCTCCTAACCCCGCGCCTGTAATAGAACACATCCCAGGATTGGACCCGCATTCTGTCTATTACAGGCGCGGGGTTAGGAGGAGGCGGGCTGCGTGTGAGAGCGAGCAGAGCGGAGGAAAGTAATGTAAGCTGTTACAGCGGGCTATACCGCTCGGTGATCCCGCGGCTCTCCTCTACCTCCATGCTCCCTGCCATGGGGCGATCACTGGGAGAACAGCTCCCAATCAACCCCGCCCGCTGGCGATGCTCGCCCTTCCACTCCCAGGCAGCCCAGCTCCTCGCCAGACCTCATTTTCCACTCGCAAAATGCAAGTAGGCGAGTGGAAAATTTGAGGTCTGTGCTATGCTCATTATGCCTTTGTCTTGCAGGGTGTATTTTTTATCGTATTTTTTTTCAGGAGGTTTACTTCCTCTTTAATTCTGTTGGCCAAGAATTTACCCGCTTTGTTGTTTGTATAGAAATTAAGTTTAAGTCTGCGTAAATAGTGCTTTCACACAGAAGCCCTCTGAGGTCATTACAGAGTTTTGATAATTTAATTGTGGTAGCAATTAGAAGGCGACAATTGGTTTCGTAAGTCTAAAGCATGTATTTCTAACAGAAGGGTCTTAATTTAGGCTGTGGGGTTTTTTTTTTTTTTTTTTAATCGTGAGCTCATTTGTATTAGGATACCTTGTTTAAATGCCTTGTAGGCATTTCATACCATAAAGGACCCAATGTTCTGTGGGTTGTTGAGTTGAAAAAAAACAGTAAGATGTTGTGTGATCTCTTTTTGCAAGGTAGGGTTTTGTACAACAGAGTTGTTGCAACGCCATAAGCGCATTGGTGCAAGGGAATCCCCCATCTCAAATGTCAAGGTAACAGCAGCATGGTTAGACCGGGTGATGTCTTGAATGGAGGAGGCGGATGCACGTTGCAACAACCATTTGTCCACACAGAAAATGTTTATACGGGAATATGAGTTGTGTCTCTGGGAATAATACGTAAAAGTTTTTTCATTACCATGAAGGCAACGCCAGACATCATATACATCCTCTTTGTGCAGAAGATCACGTAAAGAAAGATTGTGACCGCCTGCAAGGGAGGAGGTGTCAAGGCTGGAGTCCACTGTCACATTAAAATCACCACAAATTACCAAGCTCCCCTGTCGCATCTTAGAGATCTTATTGAAGTGTTTATGGAGAAATCTCAGTTGGTGCCAGTTGGGGGGCATAGACTGTTACCAGTGTATATGGTTGATTGTTAAGATTGCAAAGCAAAATAATAAACCTTCCTTCAGGAGCAAGAATGGATTCTTTACAGTCAAAGGATATTGAGTCACTCACTGCTTGTAGCACTCCATGCTTTTTAGCTGACATGGAAGTCAAAAAGATGTGAGGGAAATTTTTGTGGGTGCTCTTGGGGGTAGAGTCCCGATGGAAGTGCGTTTCCTGTCCAGCTACAATGTCCGCTTGCTGAAGCATTGAATCTTTCCATAAAGAGCGGCTTTTGGCCGGATGGTTGAGGCATCTCGCGTTGATGGAGAAAAATGTAAGTCCTATGGCGAAAGGACCAGATGATATTGGAGTAGGCATAAGCCTGGCGAGGATGTGCCGATGGGTGTTGAAGTCCATAGAATATGGAGGTTTGATAGTGTGTTGATGGACCCAGTGGGGCTGCTAATGGAAAGTCTGCCAATGGCATAGATAAGAGGCATGTGTGAAAGTCCCAGAACAGAAAAGGTAATAGAACAATATGATAATCATAGTTGCTCATTGTACATTGAGGAGAAGAGTAAAGGATATAAAGTCTGAAAAGAGTTAATAGTAACATGACACAGTTCTTGTTGCAAAACCTGTAGACAAAACACCCAAGAAAGGGTAGAACAAAAACAATAAAAAAAGTTTGGCCATGGTGGACCCAGGTCCCCAACAAAGCAGGGGTTTCGGGTACACTCTTGCACTCAGGGAACCAGAAATGAAAAAATGTTAGTTGCATTGCTATGTATCTCAGGATTTATTTGAGGACGTCTCGATGCGCTTCACGACCTGCCAGTCCTGTGGCATACGTGCAGAGAAGGTGCATGGTGAGGTGGTGTTGGATGGTTGTTCAGATGGGATGATGTCCCAATCGCGGAGAAGACGAAGACCCCCGTCTACTGAGTTTGGCTGGGTATTTCCACCTGTAAATGATTTTGTTTCATAATGCCTTAGTGATAGACGTGAGATTTCTGTGTTGCTGTAGGGTATACTGAGAGAAATCTGGTAGTACTTGCAGATTAGGGGCCTAAGCTTGTAAGTTGTCTGCCCGACGAAAGGCCTCCAAGATTTTTTCCTTGGCTTGGGAAAAATGTACCCTTAATAGCCCATCTCGAGGCATGTCGGAGGGCAGATAAGAGGGTTTTGGACCCCTATGTACTCTGTTGATGGTAAAGTCAGCTAAAGTGAGGGATAGGACCACTGCTTGAAAAAGGTCACACACATAATGTGGTAGTTGCTGTGCTTGACTAGATTCCGGGATGCCACAAATTTTGAGGTCATGGCAGTGCGAGCGGTCCTTGAGGTCAGCCAGTTTAGCTTTGAGTGTATTAATCTCATCGTGTTGGGAAGTTTGAGAATCCACTAATGTATTAAATGAGGAGGTGAACTCACACATTGTGTCTTCCACCTGATTGACCCTTGTTCCCAATTCCTGGACCTCCGCTCTGCGTTGGTGGATACCTGACACCATATCTGCTTGCAGCGAAGCACAAAGAAATAAAAGCATTTATTTTAATGTAATGTTTGCTATAGGCTGACCGGTGGTTGGGAACAGAGCAATTAAATCTAACTGAGCAATTTTGGAAGAGTGGGACAGGGGAGGATTGCTTCCCTCCACATGTGCAGGGTTCTCACCACCCTCTGTGAAGTCCTTACGTGGTCTGAATTTTGCTGGGCTCCGTGTGGATGAGGAGGCTGATCCAGGGTCAGAGAGAGCAAGGGAAGAGGTAGCTTCAACTGTGCACAGGTTTGGGAGAGCCATGTCTGTGTGTTCCAGAGAGACTGGCACTAGAGGGCCAGCGGCATAAAATGTCTCCCGTCGCCAATTTTTTTGGAGCCCTCTCTGCATGGTGGGGAAGAAGTCACAGTTTCTGGACTGGTGGTGGAATCTGATCGACGCCTCCTCATACCGCTGTGTGGAGAAGGGGATCATGATGTCAGATAGCCTTGTAGAAGTGCTGGATAACAACCTGAGGGTTCTGTAGCACTGTTGTTCCTTGAGTGCAGAGCAGAGCTCTTCAGGTATGCTGTTATCTTACAGAACAGTCGCCACGCCCCCCTGTCGCTAGTATTCTTAATAAGGCTTCAGGAACCGATGGGCTGAGTAGTGAGATATACAAAGCTTATGAGGAAACGCTCATGCCTGAGCTTTTGGCTGTGTTTAATGAACCATTTGAAGTTGATTCATTACTGCATTCAGTGAACGATGCCTTGCTTGATGCATTGTTAAAACCAAATAAAAATCCCTTATTGCCGGAATGATATCGCCCAATTTCATTACTTACGGCTGATGTGAAAATTAGCCAGTCGATTGTCTACTCTTATTGGAAAGCTGATCCATCCCGATCAATCTGGTTTTATACCAAGTGGTTCCTTGGCTTCCAATATTTGCCACTTGTTTCTTAACTTGCAAACTCCAGCCATTAATTCGGGCGACGGAGCCATTCTCTCCTTAGATGCTGCCAAGGCTTTTGATAGTATAGAATGGAACTTATTTTGGCAGGTATCGCGAAGATTTGGTTTTTGGTAACCTTTTTATAAAATGGGTTATATGCATCCCCTATATCCCGTATACAGGTTAATGAACCATTTTCTCTTTTTAGAAGTACCTGGCAGGGCTGTCCGTTGTCGTCCCCCCCCCCTCCCCCCCCCCCTGCTGTTCGCCTTGGCCTTAGAGCCGAGCCATTAGCTGCAGCAGTTCGACAGTCCTCACAAACAGTAGGCTTTCAGAGATCTATGGGGGAGGATAAGATGGCATTGTATGCAGATGATACTCTTCTTTTTTTGGGTAACACCACACATTCTCTTAGTGTAGTAATGTCCCTAATTACTACTTATGGGAGCTTCTCTGGGTTTTCCATTAACTGGGACAAGTCGGTGTTGATTGCCTTAGATCCCATTAGATTCCAATGCACTATTCCTAACGCACACGTTCCTGTAGAAGCGGCCGTATGCATAAGTGGGTGCTGAAGCGACCGCTGTCTAGTACTGTGAACAATCAGTGAGAAATTTCACTGGCACACTATGGGTCTCCAAAATTGGGTCCAAAGCTTGATTCAGCGATCACATCATTACAGCAATCGGCAACATTTCAGAACCTTGCAGGGCCCCTTCATCAGGCATGTGACCGTCGCATGCCTGATGAAGGGGTCCTGCAAGGCTCCAAAACGTTGCTGTCTGCTGTAATGATGTTAAGCGTGAAAAATTTGCGCTACCCCCATAAACATAAAAAGTGCAAATAGTGCAACAAAATTGCGTGAGTGCAAAAGGATGGTGCAATAAGCAGTAGTGCAAAAGAATAAATGTCTGATCAACAATAATACTTGTTATAAAGTGACCGTGCTGCAACTATAAAAATTACTGGAATAATCAGCTGTATAAGTATGTAAAAGGTATAAATAGATGTGCAACCAAATATATTGCAAACACAGTGCAAAATGAAAAAAGGTTTTCAATAAATGCTAAAAAATAAAAATATAGAGAAAAATCCATAGGAAACAACATTCCACTTAAAATACAAAGGGAAAAGTCCAATTGTAAACAGCCCCTAAGGCTTGGTGGTGATCCAGGAAGCAAAGATACAAATCTTCCTCCTTTTGTTTCCACGCTGCAGGCACAGGATAATTGAGTACAAAATGACCGCTTACCGGATAGGTTGGAGATCATATGGGCTCAATACCAACAAAATCCTTCTGGTAACAGCGGCAATCTGATCACCCCTTCATCGCAAACTCCATCGGTCAAATGGGTAGATGATTACAGATCTCCTTCACAGTCTCAGTGTAAATAAAGTTGTTCATGCAGCGATGTAGAGGACCATGTTAGGAAGAGGAAAAAAGGCACTTCTTGGTGCAGTAACTTTGGTAAAAAAAATACCCTTTAATCGAATGACTGGGTAACTGACATCAAAAAGATGGTTTTGAAACAGCAAAAGTTTAAAACACAGACATTCACACAGCCGCGACTCAAGCCAACCAGCTTGGGGGTGGTGACGTCAGGGTCTCCGGTGGAGCCTTTTTTCATTTTGCACTGTGTTTGCAATATATTTGGTAGCGCATCTATTTATACCTTTTACATGCTGTAATGATGTGATCGCTGAATAAAGCTTTGCACCCAATTTTGGAGACCCATGATGTGCAGGCGACATTTCTCGCTTGGATCCCATTAGGGAGCCCCTCCCAATTGCAGCTTCTCAGATAAATCTGACTACATCTTTTAAATATTTGGGAGTAGAGGTGTCCCATAATGTGGCAGAATATCTTAGTTTAACCACTAGAGGCCCGCGCTATAGTAAAATTACGTCTACAGCGCGGGCCTGAAAATCCGGGAGGCCGTCAATAGACGTCCTCCCCTTTCCTCCTTCCCCGCGCGCGCTCCCGGGAAATTCTGTGCTGGCCGTGTCTCATTGCCGTCTCTCCCTCCTCACACAGAGACCGCGTGTGAGGAGGGAGAGCGATCTGTGTTAGTGATTACAGTGCCCCGTCGGTACCACAGTGCCTATTAGGGATCTGTGACCACCTGTGCCAATCTGTGCCCACCTGTAATGTCAGTGATCTGTGCACATCTTTGCAATCAATGCCCACCTGTGCCACCTCATCAGTGCCCACCTGTGCAATCAGTCAGTGCACATCTGTGCTGCCTCATCAGTGCCCATTTGTGCCGCCTATCAGTGCCCATCTGTGCCACCAATCAGTGCACATCTGCTCCGCTTCATCTGTGCCATAAATTAGTGCCCATCTGTGCAGCTTCATCAGTGCCCATCTGTGCAGCTTCATCAGTGCCCATCTGTGCAGCTTCATCAGTGCCCATCTGTGCTGCCTCAGTGCCCATCTGTGCCACCTCATCGGTGCACATCTGTGTAATCGGTGCACATCTGTGCCGCCTCATCAGGGCACATCTGTGCCACCTCATCAGTGTCCATCAGTGAAGGCTTAGCACACACCTGTGTAGTCGCATCACCACCAGCAACCATGTCCAAAAGATGCTTTTCCGCCGGGGAGGCATACCAAATACTTTCCACGCCCGACGAGAGCAACTGGGAGATCTCTTTTTCAGATTCCCTTTCAAATTCCGATTCTGAGTCGGACGTAAATTATGAGCCAGTCCTCAGTAGTGGAACACTGAATGACTCTGAGGAGGAAGATACTCTGCCCGCCAAACAAAGGCGTTCTGGTGAGGAGGCAGTGCCATCCCCCAGCACCACAGTACCATCCACCAGCAACGCAGTACCTCAGCAAGAAAGGCCAAGGACCCATGCCAGCCTTCCCTATGCCCTTCAGAACCCCTTGTGGCTTCCTCCTAATTCAGGAGAAGCCATCATTCCCCCTTTCACTGCCCAGCCAGGAGTCCAGGTGGACACAGAGAATTTTTCCCCAATCAATTTTTGTAATCTAATTTTTACAGAGGACATGCTATCCAAAATTGTGACCCAGTGCAACCTATATGCACAGCAATTTATTTTGAACAATCCAACATCAAGTTATGCCCATCCCTGCGAGTGGAGAGACCTAACGGTGGAGGAGTTGAAGGTTTTTTTGGGCCTCACATTTTGTATGGGACTCAACAGAAAAAACACTTTGCGTTCCTTTTGGTCAAAACGCCCAATCTACCACATGCCAATATTCTCCAACGTAATGCCCAGAACTAGATACATCATGATCATGAGATTCTTACATTTTAATCATAATACCCAGTGCCCTCCCCGAAATCACCCAAATTATGACAGGCTTTTCAAAATTTGGCCCTCACTAAATTACTTTTCAGAAATATTCCCCCAGTTGTATACCCCAGTTGTAATACCTCTGCCTGATCTGGAACTGACCTTGGACTGTTTGACCATGTTTTTTGCCTGCCTCATGGACTGATCTTGTACCCTGCTACTGGACTAGTGGGATTCAACACAGGGATCTCACATATGTGAGGGGCTCCAGAATTGTTTTTTCTGGATGAAGAAAACAATTTTGTTTTCTCATTCCTAGATTAGGGTCTGGAGACTCGGAGGCTTCAAAGATATTTGTGTGGGAGAAGCCTCTAACCCTGTCCCCATTCTGTACTGAACAAGGCCCTACTTCTGCCTTCTGCCTGTAGGACTTACTGCCATTATGTCTCTGCCTGTCGCACTGACCACACCACATGTTCCTGCCTACTACCAGGACCAATATTTTTGGCACTGCTGACAATATCTCTGCCTGCACTGACCCTGGACTGTATATGGACAGTATCCCTGCCTGCTGCCTGGACAATTGTGTATGCTGTTGCTGACCAAGTTCCTGCCTGCTGCCTGGACCAGTGCTATCCTGCTGTGTACAACTGCGCTACTAAAACCACAGGTAATCTTTTGTTTACGCTTTGCTCAGCATAATGTGTTTTGGGGTGTAATTCTTGGTATGTGCATTCTATGTGTCCCTGGAACACCTGACGGTGTTCCTTGCCTGTTGGATCTCTGTATGCGGCCAGGCTGTGTAGAAGTCTCACACATATGGTATCGCAATACTCAGGAGTAGCAGAATGTATTTTGGGGTGTCATTTGCTATGTGTTGGAGATATCTTCTAAACGGACAACTTTGTGTAAAAAAAAAAATGCATTTTCATTTTTTTTCCACATTTTCCAAAAACTTCTGGAAAAAAATGAACCATTCAAAAGACTCATTATGCCTCATAGATTATATGTTGGGGTGTTAGCTTTCCGAAATTGGGTCTTTTTGTGGGTGTTCCCATTGTCCTGGTGCTCCAGGGCCTTCAAAAGTGTAATAGGTTGTTGAGAAATGAGATGTGTAATTTATGCTCCTAGAACGCCTGAAGGTGCAACTTCAATGTAGGTCCTCTGTATGTGGCCAGGCTGTGTAAAAGGCTCACACATTTGGTATCGCCATACTCAGGAGGAGTAGCAGAATGTATTTTGGGGTGTCATTTTTGCTATGTACATGCTATGTGTTGGAAATATCTTATAAATGGACAACTTTGCGTAAAAAAAAAAAATGAATTTTCATTTTTTTTCCACGTTTTTCAAAAACTTCGGGGAAAAAATGAACCGTTCAAAAGATTCATTATGCCTCATAAATTATACGTTGGGGTGTTAGGTTTCCAAAATTGGGTCATTTTGTGGGCGTTTCCATTGTCCTAGTGCTCCAGGGCCTTCAAAAGTGTAATAGGTAGTCAACTAGTTAGAGGTGTAATTTATGCTCCTAGAACACCTGATGGTGTTCCCTGCATGTTGGGCCTCTGTATGTGGCCAGGCAGTGAAAAAGTCCCACACATGTGGTATCGTAATACTCAGGAGGAGGAGTAGCAGAATGTATTTTGGGGGGTCATTTGTGGTATGCACATGCCATGTGAGAAAAATAAACTATTACAATGACAATTTTGAGAAAAAAATAAAAACAAAAAATAAAAATCTTATTTTTGCAAAGAATCGTGGGAAAAAATTACAACTTCAAATAACCCACCATGCCTCTTACTAAATACCTTTTGAATGTCTACTTTCCAAAAAGGGGTTATTTGGGGGGCATTCGTACTTTCCTGGTGTGTTAGGGTACTCGCCAGTACATCAAGATGTGTTACATTTTATATGATTTGCACTATAGCTTGTAGACTCTAAAACTTTCACACAGACCAAATAATTTCCACAAATTTTGGGTTATTTTTATCAAAGATATGTAGCAGTATAAATTGTGGCCAAAATTTATGAAGAAAAATTAATAATTTGCAAAAATATTTTTTTCATTTATAGCTCAAAAAATCTAAAACCTAGAGGTGATCAAATCCCAACCAAAAGAAAGCTCCCTTTGTATGAAAAAAAGGACAAAAAAAAACATTTTGGTACAGTGTTGCATGACTGAGTAATTGTCATTCAAATTGTGAGAGCACTGAAAGCTGAAAATTGGTCTGGGCACGAGGAGGGGTGGGGGGGGGGGGTTGGTTTAAGTGCCCAGTGAGCAAGTGGTTAAAAATCTTTCCATTACTGCGTAAAATGTGCAACGTTAGTGCTGTTTGGTATAAATTACCACTGTCAGTAGTGGGGAGGGTCAACTTGATAAAACTGGTGCCGATTTCCCCAACTCCTTTTTATGCTAAATAATTGTCCAGTTTGGATACCCCAATGCATATTTAAACAGATAGGGTTTATTTACAAAAGGCAAATCCACTTTGTACTACAAGTGCAAAGTGCACTTGAAATTGCACTTGGAAGTGCAGTCGCTGAGGGGTAGATGTGAAATGAGGGATAGCTCTGCTGATTTTATTATCCAATCATGTGCAAGCTAAAATGCTGTTTTTTATTTTCCTTGCATGTCCCCCTCGGATCTACAGCACTTCCAAGTGCAATTTCAAGTGCACTTTGCACTTGAGGTTTGCACTTGTAGTGCAAAGTGGATTTGCCTTTTGTAAATAACCCCCATAGATAGGTTATTTTAAGAACTCATATGGAAGCATGGGAAGGCCAGGATCCATCCAAGTGCTTTACAACTTCCTAAGGATAGTGTTGGGTTGGTGGTCCCGAACGCTAGATTTTTTTTTTTGGCATTTTAGATGCAACAGATGGCAGGAAGGGTGGAAATTGACGTTTGTGATCCAATCCAGAAAGCTGTTCTTTCATCTGTCTAAAGATCCTCTTGTCTCCTTGTTGAAGGCAGGTCATTTTTGGAAACACCGTTCCTCACCTATCCGTTTTCTGATACATAAGGTTTGGGAGGCTGTGCGTGTCACCATAGGCCATACAGGCTATACACAGTATATGTCCATCTGGAATAACTTTAATCTTCCAGAAGTAAATAAACTTAGAGGTTTTGAGTGTTGGAAACAATCTGGTCTTGTATATCTTCATCAACTGCATAATGGAGGTATAATGCTATATTTTGACCTTATTGTCGAGCAGTACCACTTGTCGAATCGTTTTTTTTTTTCCAATACTTGCAGCTTTGCCACGTATTACAGCCTCAGATTTGTTTAGATCCCATATATTTTAACCACTTAAGCCCCGGACCATTTCGGGCCATTAGGACCAGGCCTGTTTTTGGGATTCGGCACTGCGCTGCTTTAACTGTAAATTGTGCGGACATGCAATGTTGTACCCAAATGAAATTTGCGTCCTTTTCTTCCCACAAATAGAGCTTTCTTTTAATGGTATTTGATTGCCTCTGCGATTTTTATTTTTTGCGATATAAACAGAAAAAGACCGAAAATTTTGAAAAAAAATGATATTTTCTACTTTTTGTTATAAGAAAAATCGAATAAACTCAATTTTAGTCATACATTTAGGCCAAAATGTATTCAGCCACATGTCTTTAGTAAAAAAAATGTCAATAAGCGTATATTTATTGGTTTGCGCAAAAGTTATAGCGTTTACAAACTAGGGTACATTTTCTGAAATTTACACAGCTTTAAATTTATGACTGCCTATCTCATTTCTTGAGGTGCTAAAATGGCAGGGCAGTACAAAACCCCCCCAAATGACCCCATTTTGGAAAGTAGACACCCCAAGGAAATTGCTGAGAGGCATGTTGAGCCCATTGAATATTTTTTTTTTTTGTCCCAAGTGATTGAATAATGACAAAAAAAAAAAAAATTACAAAAAGTTGTCACTAAATGATATATTGCTCACACATGCCATGGTTATATGTGGAATTGCACCCCAAAATACATTCTGCTGCTTCTCCTGAGTACGGGGATACCACATGTGTGGGACTTTTTAGGAGCCTAGCCACGTACGGGACCCCGGAAACCAAGCACCGCCTTCAGGATTTCTAAGGGCGCAAATTTTTGATTTCACTCCTCACTACCTATCACAGTTTCGAAGGTCATAAAATGCCAAAATAGCACAAAACCCCCCCAAATGACCCCATTTTGGAAAGTATACACCCCAAGCTATTTACTGAGAGGCATGTTCAGTCCATGGAATATTTTATATTTTGCCACAAGTTGCGGGAATATGACAAACTTTTTTTTTTTTGCACAAAGTTGTCACTAAATGATATATTGCTCACACATGCCATGGGCATATGTGAAATTACACCCCAAAATACATTCTGCTGCTTCTCCTGAGTACGGGGATACCACATGTGTGGGACTTTTTGGGAGCCTAGCCGCGTACGGGACCCCAAAAACAAGCACCGCCTTCAAGGTTTCTAAGGGCATAAATTTTTGATTTCACTCCTCACTACCTATCACAGTTTTGAAGGCCATAAAATGCCAAGATGGCACAAAACCCCCCCCCCAAATGACCCCATTTTGGAAAGTAGACACCCCAAGTTATTTGCTGAGAGGCATGTTGACCCCATTGAATATTTTTTTTTTTTGTCCCAAATGATTGAATAATGACAAAAAGAAAAAAAAAATGTACAAAAAGTTGTCACTAAATGATATATTGCTCACACATGCCATGGTTATATGTGGAATTGCACCCCAAAATACATTCTGCTGCTTTTCCTGAGTACGGGGATACCACATGTGTGGGACTTTTTGGGAGCCTAGCCGCGTACAGGGCCCCAAAAACCAAGCACTGCGAACGCTGCAGTTATGTGTGTTGTGTTTGGTAAGTGACAGTGATCGATCAATACTGCACTTGGGTGGGCTGGGCTGGGCTGGGCGGAGGGGCTAAACGCAGGCGCTAGCAGGTATCTGGGCTGATCCCGCTAACACTGCGTTTTTGGGAACCCTAAACCGCTGGGGATGCTAGTATAGATCTGATCAGATCTGATCAGATACTATACCACTAAGGGGGGTGTATGCTTTGCGCGTGGGTGTTAGCGGTACTGTCACTAACCTAACACTGCCTGGGGCGACGCAGACCCTCTCTGGCGCTAAAACCTAATTGATCTCACCCGCCGGGCGATCAGGGGGGTTAAACCTTTATTGGGTTATATACGGCGGGTGCCCTGATGCTATAAAAAGCAAACTAATCAACCAGCGTCACCCGTAACCTTTATATGGTGATCACTGGTGAAAGGGTTAACTAGGGGCAATCAGGGGGTTAAAACCTTTATTAGGTTAAATATGGGGGTACCTGACACTATATAAAAACCTGACGGGTAACCTAAATAACTAAATAACTTACTGGCTAACCAGTGACACCAGTGACGCTTATACGGCGATCACTGGTGAAAGGGTTAACTCTAGGGGCAATCAGGGGGTTAAAATAATATATGGGGGTACCTGACACTAATAAAAACCTGCGGCGAACCTAAAAAAAAATAACTGCCTATCTAAAACACCAGCGACACGAATACAGCGATCGGAAAAACAATCGCTTAGTGACGCTGAAGTTAGGGGGTGAAAGGGTTACCTGGGGGGTGATCAAGGGGTTAAACCTTTATTAGGGGGGGTTAGGGGGCTACCCTGGACCTAAAGGGGCCTAATCCTAACTGCCCTGCAACTTTTTACAATCACAGATGACACTAAATGCAGTGATCAGTAAAATAAATGATCACTGCAATCAGTGACACTGTGATTGGGGGCTTTGGGGTGACCTGGGGGGTGACTGGGGGGTGATTTGTGTGCCTATGTGTACCTACGTGTCAGTGGACTGTTGGTGCACTAACCTGCTTCTTCTCTGCTCGGCGCCGGGAACGAAAAGACCGCGGCGAGGGAGATGACATCACTTCCTCCAGCCTTGTTTACATCACATGGCGGAGGAAGCATTTTCATTGGCCGGGAGCGATCGCGAGGGGGGGGCGGAATCGAGCGGCCCCCCCCTCATGCCTGATCGCTCCCGAACACTTAACGGCCGCTCACTGCAGTGAAGGGGGGTCCGGATGGACCCCCCAACTGCACAAAGGCGATCACGTAGATCTACGTGATTCTGCCTGTCTGTGCCATTCTGCCGACGTAAATCGGCGGTGGGCGGTCGTTAAGTGGTTAACTTTTCAAACATTCTCTCTATGGTGGTGACATCGTCCTAATCTAAAAAGGAATGTGAAAAATTGGGGAGCAAGAAAGGTGGGACTTTGAGCGAAGCATGGGGCTGAACAGAATACAATGGTGGTTAATTAGATTTAATAGTCTGTAAATACATAGTTACATTTATTCCAAGTAGGTAGAGATACATAATAAATACAATGTCAATATCTACAACAGTGAGAACTGGTAATAACATGGTTGTAAATGAATGATAAAATTACAGAGTCCACCAATGATCATAGTAGGGTACATATATAGTGTAAGATAACAACTGCATGACCGATGACCTTCCTGATCTTGTCACAAGGGATAGTGAAGTAGATAAATGGCATATACTGTTGGGACTAAAATGTTGGGGTACACGACATCTGATGGCTCGACGTGTTTTGCGGCTTAATGACGCTCATCAGGAGCAAGCACATGGTTTTTCTAAAAGTAGGGAGTGATATTTGATTAATAAATTTGTATCAAAAGAGGGGAAAGGGGATATGGAGAACCCACCTATAAATCACTTACAAGTGGATGTGCAGTCTTGGGCGCGGTATCAGAGATCGCTAGCCACCCAAGATCCCACCAGGCACGGGAGCTGAGGAGGCATCAGCGGCGGCAGCCCAGGCAGGACCCGGGCACACAGAGCACTTCTAGGGTAAATATGTGACCGCAAATTAAGTGACATGACCAAGTCAATGTAAGTGTAAAAGGGGAATTATGTATGGGGGGGAAATGTTACATAGTCAGGTTGAAAAAAGACACAAGTCCATCCAGTTCAACCATAAAAAAACAAACAAAAATGTAATAATATACAATCCCATCTACCCAATCTACACCCACAGTTGATCCAGAGGAAGGTGAAAAACCCCAGAAGAGCATGATCCAATTTGCTACAGCAGGGGAAAAAATTCCTTCCTGATCCCCCGAGAGGCAATCGGATTTTCCCTGGATCAACTTTACCTATAAATGTTGTATTATGTACATTTAGGAAAGAATCCAGGCCTTTCTTAAAGCAATCTACTGAGCTGGCCAGAACCACCTCTGGAGGGAGTCTATTCCAAATTTTCACAGCTCTTACTGTGAAGAAACCTTTCCGTATTTGGAGATTAAATCTCTTTTCCTCTAGACCTAAAAAGTGCCCCTTTGTCCTCAGTGTTGACCGTAAAGTGAATAACTCAACACCAAGTTCACTATATGGACCCCTTATATATTTGTACATGTTGATCATATCCCCCCTTAATCTCCTCTTAAGAGTGAATAAATTCAGTTCCTCTAATCTTTCCTCATAAATCAGAATTAAATCATGCGTCAGAACATGTAGTTGCCATCATCCCTTGAGAACTAAGTATATGGAAAACCTCTTAGATTGGGATTATGTAGGCAACAAAAACAAATTGTATAGAAAATGTTAATTTATTACAAAATAAGCATTGTGTACAATATAAATATGTTACAAATATTAAAATCATGTGATTGTTGAATGGTGAACAAAAGATACAATAGCCAGGAGTCCAAGAACCTCCAGAGCATCTGGGGACAATCGAAACAAAGGCTTAACCAACGTGTTTCAAACAGTTTACAAAAATAGTTCTTCCTCAGGGCTATTTAATTTGTATCTTTTGTCTACAATAAATCAAAAAAAGATCATTTAGTACAACATCTATTGATTCACCCCTCCCACCCCCCCCCCCCCAATGGTTTAAGTAAAAGGGTGACTCACTTCATTACATTCATTTAGAGCATATGCAATTCCCATAGAGATCACAATGCTCATACAGGTTCCCCTTGTGTGGCTTCACAGTGCACCTCCAAAAAGTGCCCAACCTCCTATAAGGGATCAGATAGTATATCCAATGGTATGGCGCCTATAAAAGTCTGCTGGATGAGAAAAAGGCAGAAAAGGGGAAACTTATAAATTTCAAAAATAAATAAAAGATTGGCCATCAAAAAATGTTCCATGAACAAGGTGGGAGAGTTATTAAACTTACTACAAGAGAGGTCCAAAACATATGTTCCTAATGAAGGAGAGAGGAAACATCCACAGTTCTCTCACAGAGTTCCACCCATTGAACCAGCAGGTCTGCAGCAGTTCTTTGTGTAGCTCCACCACTAGTCAGCAGAGGAGAGGGAATGACGCCATGTTATCCCTCTGGTGTCCTTTTCAACCCCTCCACCTGATTGGCTAGGTCTGATCACATGACACATCTGGCCAGTGATGGCAGTGTGTCATGGATCTCCATGGCAACGCGGCACGCTCCGCAAGCAGGCCGCGTCGGCCAGGAACAAGACACCACACCTACCACCTCGGGATTGGTCGCGCCGCACACATGATGAAGAGGCAAAGGATGTTAAACAGCCCCTACAAGCGGACCCCATTACAGGGCTGTGAAAGCCGTGGCAGTAATGCAAAAGGAAAAGTGGGAAAATAGGATGGTAAATAAAGGGGATGTGACTTTGAAGGGTTGAAATCCAAAATCCCACATGATCCCACATGATGGCTCATGAGGAATATGTATGGATCAGGGACAATTTACCACCGGTTCCACCACTACCCAGGTATAACACCCAGGAATGAAGAGCCCAAACAAACAGGTTGTATATGGCCCTCCCCTGGCACCGGATAGGAGGAAAAGGCAATCAAATTGGAGGCTACACCGCAAACCACCTAAAATCTAGGGGAAATAGTAGTTTTAAATCTCAGGCATTGCAATAACCCATGTGAGGTGCAAATGCTGGTATATAATATTTCTGGTGTGAACCCAGCAATACTCTACATCAAATTACATAGGATATATTCTGTCACAGTCAAATTTTAGAAACAAAACAAAATTGAAAAAAAAAGATATATAATAAAAACCCGAATGTGTGCATATCCTGTGTTTCTGGATTGCACTGAATACCACCCCGACGCACAAAAAACATGAGTGAGTACTGTAAAAGGAATATACAGCATGCAGAGAGAGGAACACGACGGAAAGCATCCCAACGGCCCATGATCCTCAGATCTGGCCATTGTAGGCTATAATTTGGTCCCCGTTAAGTCGGTCTTGCCTGAACTGTAGCCTTCCAGGAAAGGTCTAAAACTTTCAATTTTGTTGAGGCCAGGGGGTGTTATGGCTTTAAGGTACCTGATCCAGCGTATTTCCCGCTAGAGCAGGACCTTATTCCAATCACCACCCCGGCGTGGAATATGAATCCTCTCTACCACTGAAAAGGTGACTTTAGGCATCCTATATTTATGATACCTTGTGACATGTCTCCCCAGTGGGAGATGCAGATTCCCTATTTTCATACTGTGCATGTGTTTCTGTACACGTTTCCCCAATTCCTGTCTTGTTTTGCATATGTAGAAGGCCCCACACTGGCACCTCATGAGGTAAACAACGCCCTGTGTTTTACAATTGGCAAAATGCCTGAGCGTAAATGTTTCCCCATTTGGTAGGGCCAATGTGGACCCCCCCCCAATGACAGGACATTGGGAACACGCCCCCGCAGGGATAGGTACCAAAGGTTCTGCAAGGATCTTTCCTTGCACCCCCCTTGTACTCACTCTGTACCAACATCCTCCCAATAGACCTCGCTATTTTGAAAGTAATCTGGGGTTTGGGGGGCACAAACTTTTTTCAGAATTGGATCATCCGTGAGGATCGGCCAATATTTGTTGATAATTTTTCTAATTTTCAAGTGTTCATTTGAATAGTTCATGATAATCTTGGAAACATTACCCTCCTTGTTCTTTTTCTTATGGGGTTTGAAAATTAGATTGTGTCTCTTGAAGCCTCAAACCTGATTGAATGCCTTTTTGAGGCTTGTACGAGTGTACCCCCTAGGTATCAGGCGATTACTGAGTTCGTCGGATTCGTTTTGAAAGTCAATGTCAGAGGTACAATTTCTTCTAATAAAAGCTATCTGCATGTAACATATTGTTACTGGCGGTTTCTTTTCTGTACAGTTTACTGCTGATCTTACCATGCATATCTTTACAGATACTAATGTCCAGAAAGCAGACTTCCCTCTGATCATATGACATTGTAAAGAAAAGGTTGAAATCATTTGGCATTCATCAATTTTAGGACCTCCTTCAAATCATCTTCGGGTCCATCCCAGACTATAAAAATATTGTCTATGTATCGCTGCCACATGAGAATGTGGCCAGCGTACATAGACGTAAGATCCCCCGAAAGGATATCTTTCTCCCACTCCCCCAGGTACAGGTTGGCATATGATGGTGCGCAGCACATCCCCATAGCCACCCCCTGCACCTGGAGGTAGTGGGAGCCCTTGAAAATAAAAATGTTATGCTGCAAAATTAAATCCAACATCTGCACGATGAAACAATTACATTTCCAATCAGTAGTTGGTCTTTGACGCAATACCCGATTGATAGCCTGAATTCCTAGGTCGTGTGGTATACTATTATATAGTGATTCCACATCTACTGTGACTAGTATAGCTGTTTGGGGGATAACCAAATCCTCTAATATCTGCAACAAATGGATCGTATCCTTCATGTACGAAGGAAGATCTACTACATGAGGTCTTAGATATTGATCAATTATCAGACTAGCCCCTTTCGAAATGGTTCTATTACCGGGAATGATGGGTCTTCCCGGTGGATTGCGTAGATTTTTGTGCACTTTCGGAAGGGCATACATTGTTGGTAAACGTGGATATCCATCTCTGAACGCTTCAAACACCAGCTGGTAGAATTCTCCGTTCATCCTGTCAACTGTAGATGGGGAAATTTTTTGATAGCATTTAGTATTCCTTAATATTTTAAAACGCATGTCCTCATAATCAGAATTGTCCATCAGGACAATGTTCCCGCCCTTATCCGATCATTTGATTGTGATGTTTAAATTATTCTTTAGTGTCTTGAGGGCATATCTTTGCTCTGTGTTTAGATTCTGATGAATTTCTTCTCTACTTATTCCTTCAATTTCTTTGGATGTCGGTCTAATAAATAACACCAAAGCTGGATTCTGATTCAATGGAGGGAAATTGTGAGATTTTCTTTTAAATTTTTTGAGGCGAGTTATCATTTGATCCCCTTCCTCGTCATTACTTTCATCTTCCTCTAGGTTTTCCTCCCAAGTAGTATCCAGTGGTGCATTTTCCTCCAACAACAGATTTAGGTCCCATAGGGCCTTAAAATCTGCGGGACGAGCGCCAACAGATTACATACAGGAGAATCTCCTGTTTACATGGCAGCATCGTTAATGCAAAGTCCCGCCTCCTATGATAGACAGAACAGTTGTCCAATGACAGCCCAGGAGACGAGACTTCCTACTATAGACGCTGCCGCGTAAACAGGAGATTCTCCTGTATGTAATCTGACAGTGCTCGTCCCACCCCCTCTCTGACCCCTCCGAGGCAGCGCCGATAAATACAGTATATATCTTTTGTGGCCCTGGGGGCCACAAAAGATATATATATCCAAATTACCAGGGGGGCCACATTAAACCACAACGCGGGCCGCAACTGGCATGCAGGCCGGACTTTGGACATGCCTGGTTTATTGCATACTCGGTTCAAGTTGGACTAGTTACAAGTTTACAAATGTCATAAGGTGCTCAGAGACAGAAGTTTCTGGGCTTAAACAACTCGCTTGTTTCTATTTGCTCTTACTTCTCTTAGCCCTAAGATTTCCTGATATAATATTTTTGAATTGATTTAAGTGAAGAGAACCTCAACTCAAATTTTATGTAGATGAATAGTCTCCATGTCTCTTTAATGCAACTTCTGTGATGACGAACTTTCATTAACCTTATGGACAATTTCAATGCAGCTCTTTAGGTGTGGGAAACTTGAGGTTGGCGGGATTTCCCACCACCCTAGGGACACAGCTTGTACCCAATTGGTGTGTCGGGGTGGAAGTAAACCTCTAATATATGTTTAGTCGTTGTCTACTGTTTAGAGGAAATCAGACAGCTGTCTCTTTAATGTTCCAACTATTGTTAATGTTCATATTATACCTCCACGTATGACTGGAAATTTCATTGTCATACCTATTTTTGAACTTTTTTTTTTTTCCTGATGAAAACAAATAAAAATCTTTGAAAGTAAAAAAGAAAAACAATAAAATACATTTAAGTTTTTAGATTGTAACATGACAAAATGTGAAAAAGTTCAAGGGGTATGAATACTTTTTCAAGGCACAGTACATACCATAGTTTGTAGACTACTTTTAACACAGATTAAATAATCACTGATTTAGTTGTTTTTTTTTTTTTGTTTTTTTTTTTACCAAAGAAATGTATCCGAATACATTTCCGCCTAAATTTATGAAGAAGGATGCTTTATTTGCAAAATTTTATAACGGAAACAAGAAAAGGTTTGTTTTTTTTTCAACATTTTAAGTATTTTTTTGCCTTCATAACAAAAAACTTAATGGTGATTAAATAAGAAAAAAAAAAAGCTCTATCTCTCTCAAAAAAAGATAAAAGTTTAATTTGGGTACAGTGTGAGAGCACTAAAAATTTACATGGGCAGGAATGGAGTGAAAGTGTCCAGTATTAAGGTGGTTAAGGCACCGTGACTGTCATGTAACTATAATTTTCAAATTTGATTATACTAAAAATAGCTTTAAAAAAAAAAAGTTAATTTATTGTTTCTGGTGTGTTGCTCTGTGAATTGAGCTTAAATATGGTGATGGCTCATGATTATCATGGTGTTTGATGATTGCTGTGCCTAGTTGTAGAATGGCCAAGGAATTGCTTTTTTACCAGACTAGTTCACCCAATGCTGCAAAAATGTACCCTTTCTAGAGCTTTCATATTTCAGGAATGAAGTTCAGGAGAGGTTTAGGCCCGATTCACACTTCTGCAGGTTGCATTTTGCATATTGCAGGTGCATTTTGCATTTTTTCAAGACACATCTTTAAACCATTGAAGTCTATGGAACCAAAAACCAGAAAAGAAACCCTGGCCCTTTCCATAAAATGCACAGCTGTGAATAGGAAACCATGTTAAATGGACTAGTGTGTTTCTGCAAAACTGAAAATGCACAAAAAATTACATAGGTGTGAATCCGGTTTAACCACTTGCCGCCCGCCCTATAGCGGATTGACGTCGGCAAAGTGGTTCTAAAATCCTGACTGGACGTCATATGACGGGGCGCGCATTGCGGCGATCGTTGTTGCAGGGTGTCAGTCTGACACCCCGCAACTCCGATCTAGGTAAAGAGTCTCCGACGGAGACTCTTTACCACGTGATCAGCCGTGTCCAATCACGGCTGATCACATGTAAACAGGAAAAGCCGGTAATCGCTTTTCCTCACTCGCGTCTGTCAGACTCGAGTAGAGGAGAGGCGATCGGCTGCTCCTCTGACAGGGGGGGTTTGTGCTGATCAATTATCAGCACAGCCCCCCCAGGATGCCCACACTGGACCACCAGGGATGCCACTGGACCACCATGGATGTCCATTAGAAGGTATGCCTCCCTAGACCACCAGGGATTGAAATCAGTGCCCCCTAATGGATGCCAATTAGTGCCCCTAATGGTTGCCAATCAGTGCCCACAATGGGCATCACTGATTGGCAGGAATTATTGTTTGGCACCATTAACACATTACAGTGCCACCTATCGGTGCCCATCCGTGCCGCCTATCGGTGCCCATCTGTGCCGCCTATCGGTGCCCATCTGTGCCGCCTATCGGTGCCCATCCGTGCCGCCTATCGGTGCCCATCCGTGCCGCCTATCGGTGCCCATCCGTGCCGCCTATCGGTGCCCATCCGTGCCGCCTATCGGTGCCCATCTGTGCCGCCTATCTGCCCATCCGTGCCGCTTACCGGTGCCCATCCGTGCCGCTTACCGGTGCCCATCCGCGCTGCCTCATTGGTGCCCATCAGTGCCGCCTTATCAGTGCCCATCAGTGCAGCCCCATCAGTGCCCATCAGTGAAGGAGAAAACTTACTAATTTACAAAGTTTTGTAACTGAAACAAAAAAATTTTTTTTTTTCAAAAAATTCGGTCTTTTTTAAATTTTTTAGCAGAAAATAAAAAACGCAGAGGTGATCAAATACCAGCAAAAGAAAGCTCTATGTGTGGGAACAAAATGATAAAAATTTAGTTTGGGTACAGTGTAGCACAACCGCGCAATTGTCATTCAAAGTGCAACAGCGCAGAAAGCTGAAAATTGGTCTGGGCAGGAAGCTGTATAAGTGCCCTGTATGGAAGTGGTTAAAGTTGAAGTAAAGCTTAACCACTTCAATACCATGCACTTATGCACCTTCCCGCCCAGACCAATTTTCAACTTTCAGTACTCTCACACTTTGAATGACAATTACTTAGTCATGCTACACTGTATCCAAACAAAAATGTTATCATTTTCTTCTCACAAATAGAGCTTTCTTTTGGTGGTATTTAATCGCCACTGGGTTTTTTATTTTTTGCGATATAAGCAAAAAAACAGCAATTTTTTTTAAAAAAAACACTTTTTTCTAGTTTCTATTGTAAAATTTTGCAAATAAGTAATTTTTCTTCATAAATTTGTGCCAAAATGTATACTGCTACATATCTTTGGTAAAATGAACCCAAATTAGTGTATATTATTTGGTCTTTGTGAAAGTTATAGAGTCTACAAACTATGGTGGCAATCACTGAAAATTTATCACATCTGATCACGCCTGATGTACTGAAGGGATATCTCATTTCTTGAGACACTAACAAGCGAGGAAAGTACAAATACCCCAAAATTACCCCTTTTTGGAAAGTAGACAGTCCAAGGTATTTACTAAGAGGCGTGGTGAGTTTTTTGAAGTTGTATTTTTTTCCCACAATTCTTGGGAAAATTTAATTTTTTTTTTTTTTTTTTTACACAAACTGGTCATATTAACAGTTTTTTTCTCTCACACAGCATATGCATAATTGCAACTACACCCCAAAATACATTCTGCTACTCCTCCTGAGTGTAGCGATACCACATGTGTGAGACTTTTACACAGCCTGGCCACATACAGAGGCCCAACATTGAAGTAGCACTTTCAGGCGTTCTACAAGCATAAATCGCACATATCCTTTCTCAACCACCTATTACACTTTTGAAGGCCCTGGAGCACCAGGACAATGGAATTTTCCACAAAATGACCCATTTTGGAAAGCACACACCCCAACGTATAATCTATGAAGCATTATGAGTCTTTTGAACGGTTCATTTTTTTCCAGAAGGTTTTGGAAAATGTGGAGAAAAAATGAAAATGCATTTTTTTTTACACAAAGTTGTCCATTTATAAGATATTTCTAACGCATAGCATATACATAGCAAAAATGACACCCCAAAATGCATTCTGCTACTCCTCCTGAGTATAGCGATACCACATGTGTGAGACTTTTACACAGCCTGGCCATATACAGAGGCCCAACATTGAAGTAGCACTTTCAGGCGTTCTACAAGCATAAATCGCACATATCCTTTCTTAACCACCTATTACAATTTTGAAGGCCCTGGAGCACCAGGACAATAGAATTTTCCACAAAATGACCCCATTTTTGAAAGCACACACCCCAACGTATAATCTATGAGGCATTATGAGTCTTTTGAACGGTTCATTTTTTTCCAGAAGGTTTTGGAAAATGTGGAGAAAAAATTAAAATGCATTTTTTTTACACAAAGTTGTCAATTTATAAGATATTTCTAACACATAATATGTACATAGCAAAAATTACACCCCAAAATGCATTCTGCTACTCCTCCTGAGTATGGCGATACCACATGTTTGAGACTTTTACACAGCCTGGCCACATACAGAGGCCCAACATCCAAGTAGCACCTCCAGGCATTCTAGCAGCATTAATTGCACATATCATTTTCTGACTACCGATCACATTTTTGAAGGCCCTTCATATATCTAACACATAGCAGGTACATACCAAATAACAAAAGATTACCTGTGGTTTTAGAAGTGCAGTGGTCCACAGAGGATAGCATCGGTCCAGGCAGCAGGCAGGGATGAGGTCAGCGACAGCAAAAGCAATCATCCAGGCAGCAGGCAGGAATACTGTCCATAGTTCGCACAGGCAGAGATACTGTCAGCACAGCCAGAGCACAGCCAAAGCACAGGTCCAGGTAGCAGGCAGAGGTGTCCCTGCAGAAATGCTGTCCAAAGTCAGTAGAGGCAGCAGGCAGATATATGGTCAACACAGCCAAAGTATTGGTCCAAGCAGCAGGAAGAAACATGGTCCATAATGTCATGGGTCATTACAGGCAGTAATATGGTCAGCACAGCCAAATTATTGGTCCAGGCAGCAGGAAGGACCATCAAGCTTAGGGCCAGGGGGACAGGGGTAGAGGCTTCTCCCACCCAAATCGCTTTGAAGCCTCCGGGCAACCAGACCCTGTTCTTGGAGCACAGAAAACGAAAAACTGTTTTTCTCTACTCAGAACGCTATTCTGAAGCCCCTCACATATGTGAGACCCCTGTGTACTAAAAGTAGATGGCCAAAAGATCAGTCCAAGTGGCAGGCAAAAACATGGTCGATTAACAGGCCAAGGTCGGTACACGTGGAAGTCAGAAACGTGGTTTAAATCGGCAGGCAGAGGCATCGTCGGTAAACAGGCCAGGGTCAGTTAACCACTTAAGCCCCGGACCATTTGGTAGCTAAAGGACCAGAGGTGAATTCAGAATTTTGCACTGCGCTGCTTTAACTGTAAATTGTGCGGACATGCAATGTTGTACCCAAACAAAATTTGCGTCCTTTTCTTCCCACAAATAGAGCTTTCTTTTAATGGTATTTGATTGCCTCTGCGATTTTTATTTTTTGCGATATAAACGGAAAAAGACCGAAAATTTTGAAAAAAAATGATATTTTCTACTTTTTGTTATAAGAAAAATCGAATAAACTCAATTGTAGTCATACATTTAGGCCAAAATGTATTCAGCCACATGTTTTTAGTAAAAAAAATGTCAATAAGCGTATATTTATTGGTTTGCGCAAAAGTTATAGTTTACAAACTAGGGTACATTTTCTGAAATTTACACAGCTTTAAATTTATGACTGCCTATCTCATTTCTTGAGGTGCTAAAATGACAGGGCAGTACAAACCCCCCCCCCCCCCCGAATGACCCCATTTTGGAAAGTAGACACCCCAAGGAAATTGCTGAGAGGCATGTTGAGCCCATTGAATTTTTTATTTTTTTGTCCCAAGTGATTGAATAATGACTAAAAAAAAAAAAAAATTAGAAAAAGTTGTCACTAAATGATATATTGCGCACACATGCCATGGTTATATGTGGAATTTCACCCCAAAATACATTTTGCTGCTTCTCCTGAGTACGGGGATACCACATGTGTGGGACTTTTTGGGAGCCTAGCCGCGTACGGGACCCCGGAAACCAAGCACCGCCTTCAGGATTTCTAAGGGCGCAAATTTTTGATTTCACTCCTCACTACCTATCACAGTTTCGAAGGCCATAAAATTCCAAAATAGCACAAAACCCCCCCAAATGACCCCATTTTGGAATATAGACACCCCAAGCTATTTGCTGAGAGGCATGGCAAGTATTTTACAGCTCTAATTTGTTTTTGAAAATGAAGAAAGAAAATATATATATATATATTTTTTTTTTTTTCAATTTTCAAAACTTTGTGACAAAAAGCGAGATCTGCAAAATACTCACAATACCTCTCAGCAAATAGCTTGGGGTGTCTACTTTCCAAAATTGGGTCATTTGGGGGGGTTTTGTGCTATCTGGGCATTCCATGGCCTCCGAAACTGTGATAGGCAGTGAGAATTGAAATCAAAAATTTACACCCTTAGAAAGCCTGAAGGCGGTGCTTGGTTTTTGGGGTCCCGTACGCGGCTAGGCTCCCAAAAAGTCTCACACATGTGGTATCCCCGTACTCAGGAGAAGCAACAGAATGTATTTTGGGGTGTAATTCCACATATGCCCATGACATGTTTGAGCAATATATCATTTAGTGACAACTTTGTGCAAAAAAAAAAAAAAAAATTGTCGTTTTTCCGCAACTTGTGTCAACATATAAAATATTCCATGGACTCGACATGCCTCTCAGTATATAGCTTGGGGTGTCTACTTTCCAAAATGGGGTCATTTGGGGGGGTTTTGAACTGTTCTGGCATTTTATACACAACATTAGGAAGCTTACATCCACTCTTCTAACCACTTGAAGACAAAGCCCTTTTTGACACTTTTTGTTTACATGAAAACATTTTTTTTTTGCAAGAAAATTATGTTGAACCCCCAAACATTATATATATTTTTAAAGCAAAGGCCCTACAGATTAAAATGGTGGGTGTTGCATTTTTTTTTTCTACACAGTATTTGCGCAGCGATTTTTCAAACGCATTTTTTGGGTTAAAAAATACACTTTTTTTAATTTTAATGCACTAAAACACACTATATTGCCCAAATGTTTGATGAAATAAAAAAGATGATCTTAGGCCGAGTACATAGATACCAAACACGACATGCTTTAAAATTTCACACAAACGCGCATTGGCGACAAACTAAATACATTTTTAAAAGCCTTTACAGGTTACCCCAGTAGATTTACAGAGGAGGTCTACTGCTAAAATGATTGCCCTCGATCTGACCTTCGCGGTGATACCTCACATGCATGGTGCAATTGCTGTTTACATATGACGCCAGACCGACGCTTGCGTTCGCCATTGGGCAAGAGCAGGGCAGGACAGGGGTGCTTTTTTTTTTCATTATTAATTTTGCTTTTTTATTTTATTTTTAAATTGTTCCTTCCAAGTATTTTTTTTTTTTTATCATTTTTATTGTTATCTCAGGGAATGTAAATATCCCCTATGATAGCAATAGGTAGTGACAGGTACTCTTTTTTTGAAAAAACTGGGGTCTTCTAGACCCTATATTTTTCCTCTGCCCTCAAAGCATCTGACCACACCAAGATCGGTGTGATAAAATGCTTTCCCAATTTCCCAATGGCGCTTTTTATATCCGGGGGGGGGCATTCCCTCCCACTGCTTGTAAAAGCAGTCCAGAGGCTAATTAGCCGCTAGGATTGCTTTTACATGAAAGCCGGCCGCAGGCTGAAAAGAATGATACCAAGATGATACCTAAACCCGCAGGCATCATTCTGGTATAAACATTCAAAGTCCAGCAACATACCAGTACGTTGCTGGTCCTTGTTGGACATGTATTGTAATCTTTTTTTTTTCATGCAGCCAGTTGGCTGAACAAAAAAAGAGATTGATCGGTGGGTATGCCCACCATTAGAATACCGCCCTTCATCCACCCACTTCCAATGATGGGCATACACGCACCATTTATATATGCCGAAGCATGGGGGCATCCTCCCGCAAAAAAGTTATGCCACACACACATGGTCGGACTTTTCCACGGGCAAGCCTCCGTCGGAATTTCGACCGTATGTACGCGGCATTAGGAGCAAAATCGCTCCTCCGCCCCTGCTGCCCCAATGCTTCGGCATATTTGCTTTTTTTTTTTTTTAACTGTGGTGGTGAAATCACCTCCTACAGCACTGGAGTCGCAGGGATCAGGCCTGTCTCTGCGAACGCTGCAGTTATGTGTGTTTTTGTTTTGTAAGTGACAGTGATCGATCGATACTGCACTTGGGTGGCCTGGGCTGGACGGAGGGGCAAAACGCAGGTGCCAGCAGGTATCTGGGCTGATCCCGCTAACACTGCGTTTTTGGGAACCCTAAACTGCTGGGGACGCTAGTATAGATCTGATCATATCAGATATTGATCTGTTCAGATACTATACCACTAAGGGGGGTGTATGCTTCACGCGTGGGTGTTAGCGTTACTGGCACTAACCTGACGCTGCCTGGGGTGTGACGCAGACCCTCTCTGACGCTAAAACCTAATTGATATCACCCGCCGGGCGATCAGGGGGTTAAACCTTTATTGGGTTATATACACGGCGGGTGCCCTGACACTATAAAAAGCAAACTAACTAACCAGCGTCACCCGTAACACTTATATGGTGATCACTGGTGAAAGGGTTAACTAGGGGCAATCAGGGGGTTAAAACCTTTATTAGATGATAATATGGGGGTACCTGACGCTATAAAAACCTGCGGCGAACCTAAAAAAAATTACCAGCTACCGATCTGCATCACCGACACTAAGACAGCGTTTAGAAAAACGATCGCTTAGTGACAGTGGTGATGGGGGTGAAAGGGTTACCTGGGGGGCGATCAAGGGGGTTAAACCTTTATTAGATAATATATTGGGGTACCTGACGCTATAAAAACATGCGGCGAACCTAAAAAAAATTACTGGCTACCGATCTGCATCACAGACACTAAGACAGCGTTTAGAAAAACGATCGCTTAGTGACAGTGGTGATAGGGGGTGAAAGGGTTACCTGGGGGCGATCAAGGGGGTTAAACCTTTATTAGATAATATATTGGGGTACCTGACGCGATATAAACATGCGGCGAACCTAAAAAAAATTACTGGCTGCCGATCGGCATCACTGACGCTAAGACAGCGATCAGAAAAATGATCGCTTAGTGACAGTGGTGATAGGGGGTGAAAGGGTTATCTGGGGAGTGATCAGGGGGTTAAACCTTTATTAGGGGGAGTTAGGGGGCTACACTGGACCTAAGACTAAACTTTGGTGACACTTTTACAGTCACAAATGTCACTGATTGCAGTGATCACTAAATAAATGGTCACTGCAATCAGTGACACTGTGACTGGGGGCTGGGGGGGCGATTTATGTCCCTATGTGTCCTGGTGTCAGTGTAGTGTTGTGTGTACTGACCTGATGTCTTCTCTTGTACGGCGCTCGGTATATGTGAGCGCCGCACCAGAGATGACATCACTTCCTCCTGCTCCCTCTGTCTGACACAGACAGAGGGGGCATTTCCATTCGCCGGGAGCGATCGCAAGGGGGTGGCCAGAAACGAATGGCTGCCCCCTCATCCCGGAACGCTCCCGGACACTTAGCCACCGCTCACTGTACAGAAGGGGGGTCCGATTGGACCCCCCAACTGTACAAAGGCAATCACGTACACTCTACATGATTGTGCCTGTCGGTGCCATTCTGCCGACGTATATATACAGTGAGCGGTCGTTAAGTGGTTAATTAACATGGAAGGTAGTTAGTAACATGGTAGCAGGCAAATAGGGAAATGGCAGTCTGTTAATAATAAGGGGAACTAATGGATGTATGATCATTTTTGAAGCAATTTCCGATGCACAGGCCAGGTTGGGAGGGACAATCGGGACAATAATAGCTGGTGTCTCTTCTTACTCCTCCTCTGCTGCATACGCGGCATTTCTTTTGGCGTCTTCTTCCAGATTCTGTGGGGGGGATGCTAAAGGGATAGTGTCGCTCGTGAAGCCGACTCACACTATCAGAGTGAATGCTTCCTGGGGCGGGATCTTGTTGGTAAATGAGGGTATCGATGATATCTTCGATATATTGGAGGTAGTGGAGTCGGTGATTTTGAGTTGCTTTTTGGTAGCAGACAAACGAATTAAAAAGGGCCATGTGAAACAGGTGAAACGCAACTTTTTTGTGCCAATAATGGGACTTTCTGGTTGATAAGTAGGGCTGTAGCATCTGGTCGTTTAAATCCACCCCCCCCCATGCACAAATTGTAGTCGTGGACACATTCAGGCTTTACAATGGAGCCGCGTCTTCTTGGGATCTCCACCATGGTGTCATTGTGGATCGTAGAGAGGATGTGGACATCTTTCTTGTCCCTCCACTTCATGGCCAACACCTCCTCGTTCCTCATGGATGCCGATTCTCCAGGTCGCAATTTTTTTGTCAATAAATTTTGTGGGAATCCCTTCCGGTTTTTTTTGAAGGTACCGCAGGCCGGGGTTTGTTTACTGTAAAGGTGGCGAAAAAGGGGCAGGCTGGTATAATAATTATCAACATATAAATGGTAACCTTTTCCGAACAGGGGGTATGCCAACTCCCAGACAATTTTCCCACTGGTTCCAATATATGTGGGGCAATCACGGGGCTGGACCTGGGAGTCTTTGCCTTCGTAGATCCTGAATTTGCAGACGTATCCAGTGGCTCGATCACATAATTTATTTAATTTTAACCCATACCTGGCTCTCTTGCTTGGTATGTACTGCTTGAACTGCAGTCGGCCGGTGAAATGTACGAGGGACTCGTCCACACGAATTTTTTGGTCTGGGATGAAAACTTCTTCAAATCGCTGGGAAAAGGCATTGATTAGGGGGCGTATCTTGTACAATTTGTCGTAGTTGGGATGATCTCGGGGAGGGCACTGTGAATTGTCATTGAAGTGGAGAAAGCGCATAATCATGTCGTATCTTTTCCTGGACATGACAGCGGAATATATGGGCATGTGTTGGATGGGGCGTTTGGACCAATATGAATGGACTTTGTTCTTTTTTGTAAGCCCCATATTGAACATAAGGCCCAAAAATAATTTAAATTCCTCCAATGTTAGACGCCGCCACTGGAACATGCGGGCGTAAGAAGAATCGGGGTTGGCAGCAATAAATTGGGATGCATACAGATTTGTTTGATCCACTATATTCTGCAGCAAATCTTGTGGGAAAAATAAACAAAAATAATCAAATTTAGAAAAATTTGTAGTGTCGGGCTGCACACCTGGCTGTGCGGTGAAAGGGGGGATGATAGCGGATCCTGAGTTGGCAGGCAACCATAAGGGGTTTGCCAGGGCATCGGGAAGGTAGGATTGGGGCTGGATTCTTCGGGTTGGGCGTGCATTTCCATTGCTTGTACTGGGCTCCTCTTCCTGGGGTATGGCGCTGCTGGTGGTGGGCAGTTCTCCTGATCTTGGTGCTGATCTTGGTGCCGATCGCATTCTTTTGGGAGGGACGGTTTCCTCCGGGGACTCGGACTCTGAGCCACTATCCTCCACTGGCTCGTATTCCGAACCAGAATCGGATAATGGGAGCTCCCCGCTGCTCTCATCATCCGACATGGCAAGAATGGCATATGCCTCCTCAGGTGTGTAAACCCTTTGGGACATTATGGCAGTGCTTATTGGTGGGCCTGTGTAATGGTACTGCTGGTGGTAGTGGTGGCGGTCTGTGTGGTAGTACCGATGGAGGTATTAGTGGTGGGCCTGTGTGGTGGTACCGATGGCGGTATGGGTGGTGGTGGTACCAATGGCGGTACAGGTGGTGGTGGTACCGATGGCGGTACGGGTGGTGGTGGTGGTGGCGGTACCGATGGCGGTACAGATGGCGGTACGGGTGGTGGTGGTAGCGATGGCGGTATGGGTGGTGGTGGTACCGATGGCGGTACAGGTGGTGGTGGTACCGATGGCGGTACAGGTGGTGGTGGTACCAATGGCGGTACGGGTGGTGATGGTACCGATGGCGGTACAGGTGGTGGTGGCACTACCGACGGTGGTACGGGTGGTGGTACTGGTGGTGGCACTAGTGGTGATACTGGTAGCGGGCCTGTGTGGCAGTATAGATGCTGGGCCTGGTGGCGGTACTGGTGGTGGTACTGGTACCGATGGCGGTACTGGTAGCCTGTGTGGCGGTGCCAATGGCGGTACCGATGGAGGTGGGCCTGTGACAGATGATTGACAGATGGGCTGATTGATTGGTTGACAGATGGGCTGATTGATTGATTGACAGATGGGGTGATTGATTGACAGGTGGGGTGATTGATTGACAGATGGGCTGATTGATTGACAGATGGGCTGATTGATTGACAGATGGGCTGATTGATTGACAGATGGGCTGATTGACAAATGGGCTGATTGACAGATGGGCTGATTGACAGATGGGCTGATTGGCTGGGCTGATTGATGTGCTGGGCTGTGTGACAGGTCCTCTTTATGGGGGGGGGGGCGTGTTGTGCACTGTAAACTTATGTAGACAAACTACACTGAGCTAACTTACTGATCTCTTCTCTCTCCTCACAGATCGGTGTGTGAGGAGAGAGCAGGGATCAGGTAGTAACTCCTGTGGAGTTTGTTTACATTTGTGACCGGCTGTGATTGGACACAGCCGGTCACGTGGTAAACAGCCAATTCATTGGCTGTTTACTCTGATCGGGGACGCGCTGTGTCCAAGGGACACTCGCCTTCCCCGATCCCCGCTCTGCAAGCCTGTGGCGGCGCGCACGGAGCGCGCCGCCGAGTTTGTTTTGACAGGTGATCGGCTGTGAATTTGACACAGCCGATCACATGGTAAACAGCCAATGAAATTGGCTGTTTACCGTGATCGGGGAAGCGCTGTGTGCGAGGGACACATGCCGTCCCCGATCACCGCGCTGCGCGCCCCCGCGGGCGCGCACAAGGCATTATCCTGCAGGACGTCATATGACGTCCAGTATCGATATTGCAACCACTTCCCGGACGTCAATTCACTATTGACTGGGCGGGAAGTGGTTAAACAAAAAATTGTCAGCAAGTAGGGTCAAGTGATAGTCATCACCTACCATGGTTTACTTCTACTTTAATAAACATCAGGATAAAGTAAAATACCTTCCAAGACATCAGCAACCACTAGATATAAGTATCACTGAATCTTTTTAGAAAATTCCACCAAAATAGATTTCCAGCTTCTGCAACCCTTAAAAATCTGAAGACATTTCTTGGAGAATAATTTTCGTTTGCGTTTCGTATCTAAGTTCCTGTATGACCGCATCCTGAGTGGTCAAAAATTTTACACCATCCACTGTACCAGTGAAGCAATTTTACTATCGCACCATTAGGGGTTTTACCACTGTTTTAATGAAATTACATTTTCAGATGTGTGCGTGTCATTTACTTAAATGGAAGGACATTCTGAGTGACTACATACCATTTCTGAAATTGGTTTGCATTTATTTTCTTAGATTTAGCGTTTGAACGATTTTATGAATGCCAAGCTTTCATGCTTTTATTCTGATGAATTACTGTATATTTTATGTTGTGACTGCTTTGCTAGTGCAGCTAATTGTGTTTGTGTGCCCAAATTATTTTTAATATGTAGAATGGCTTTAATCTACCAGTTGCTTGTTTTGTATTCATACAGTTAGGTGAAGGGTGTCTGAAATTGTTCTTTTCATTTATTTATTTTTCATCTTTTGGGCAAACAGACATTTTTTTTTCCAGTTTTATCACATGCCTGTTTGTGTGTCTTTAACATTTAGGGTGGAGTTGGGAGGAAATAAGCGCAGATCAGAAGTTTCATTAAATTTGCTTATGCCCCATTTCAGGCTTTTTGAGTGGGCCATCTGTCTAAACATCCCCCCCTCATCTCCTGACCATTTCCTTGACTTATTCATGAACCATGGGAGGGCTGCTTTGTAGTCTCCATGTAGCTTGCTTTAGTCTATCCCAACTGAATACATCTATGTGCTTGCATAACATATATTCCTCAGTGCTAGAAATTCTCTGAACTAAGTTCAGATGAATGGCCCTTACTCAAGGTTTTCCTTCTTTTTTTTTTTTCCCCAGTCTTTTATTCTTACAAAGATTTCTATGTGAAACTGACCTCACTTGCCACTGAACCCTCTACATTATTCTTGATCATTTTACATGCCACCTGCTGCTAGTGCTGTGATGATAAATTTCTTAATGACCGGTTCATTCTTGGTCATTGTTTTCAGGCAATAGCTTGCTTTCATGACTGCATATTTAATTGCCTTACTTTTATAGAATTTATAGTTTGTCTTTTTTGTTTTGGTAGTGCATATTTAAATAAATTCCACCAAACTAATACAGAAATTTGTATGTATTAAAACTGGACGATCATTTTCACCCTATGGGGTTTACGTTTTTCACCATGGTATTAGTGTTACAGGCTATTAAAATTATTCTGTAGTTTTATTTCTGTCTTTTCATTTTATTGAAATGTTTGCATACATTAGCCAGCTGGAACTACTGTATCAGTAAAAAGCATAAACACACAAGCTGTGTGTGTGTGTGTGTGTGTGTGTGTGTGTGTTTGTGTCTGTTGCTTAATGAGGCAGGCAAAGAGCAGTAACCCCCTAAAAGCCAAAGAGATTTTTTGCTTCCCTTTTGAAATGTCAGGTTTCAATTAACTCGCGTAATGCGGACCTAGCATCAGATATATATTTTTTTCATGCCTGCTAAGCAATCTGTAGGAGTAGCATTTGAACATACTACCTCTAAAGAGATCAGAGTGCTTCTAATGCCGCCTTATACTTTTCTCCCCATAAAAATGCCATCTATGTTCAGGCATTATTCAAGGTCAAGATCTACTTTCTGGATTGAAAATCTTCCCATAGGTGGCAAAATTATGTAAATTTTGATGCCTGCACATAGGTCTGGACCATTTGTCAACATTTTGTCAGCTCACTGATGCTGCATCTAACCTTGTGACTAGCCACAAAGTAACTGTCTACACTCAGTGTGATCAACTGCATAGGCTAAAACAAAGGAAACTCTTCCAGGCCAGACTGCAAAAGACAGATGACATTATTCTACTAGATTGCTTTTTGAAGCCTAGATGCAGCCATTTACATTGAACTTAAACAGAAACCACTCAAAAATGGCAAGCAGGGGGAAAAGAACTAGTCACCAATATTGCCTGTGGACTCGCTCATTGTCTTTGATCTCACACTGCAGATATAGGGTTTTGCACAGGAGTAACTAGGTACTCTCACATAACAAGACCTGCACTGCTAATTTTCAGGTCATATTTTTTCAGGGTATTGGCACAAACAGATTTTGTAAATGCTCCCTATAACAATGCAGATCTTCACTTTTAGGCCTCATGCCCACAGATGTTTTTACAGCCACGTTTTTGAGCGTTTTTTACAGCTTAAAAAACGCCTGTCCATGTTAGTCTATAGCTTCATGCCCACCTAGGCGTTTTTGAGCTGCAAATAGCATAGGCGTTTTTAAGCTGTAAAAAAAAACAGGACCAGTGCGTTCAAGGCGTCAGCGTAAGGCACTAAAAAAATGTGCAAAAACGCAGCGGCTGCGTTTTTTGAGCTCCAGCGTTTTTTTTTTTTTTAAATACGGTCGAAAAATTTATACAACAACATGGACAGGCGTTTTTAAGCTGTAAAAAAACGCTCAAAACCGCGTCTGTAAAAACGTCCGTGGGCAATGAGGCCTTAAAGTCCATGTGTTTTTGTTTGGATTTCAAAAACATGAAAATCCAGAAACATGTAGGTAATGTACTTAGAGTATGTATAAGGGCTCTTTCACACGGAGGTCCGTTCAGGTCCGCCTGTCAGTTTTTTAGGCGGACCTGAAACGGATCCTCCATGCACCCCTATGGAAGCACGGATGTCAGCGGAGACATGTCCGCTGACATCCGCTCCGCTCCACTCCGCCAAAGTGTGACGGAGGAAAACCCTATTTTTCCTTCCGTCGGCGGAGCGGATCGGATGACGACGGACTCTACGGTCCGTCGTCATCCGATTCCCCATAGGGGAGAGCGGCGCTCTGACAGGGCGGTCCCTGCACAGTGTGCGGGGACCGCCCAGTCATCCGTCGGCTCAGCGGGGATCAACGGAGCGATCCCCGCTGAGCAAGCGGAGCTTCACGGGGCGGATCTGCACGGATCCGCCCCGTGTGAAAGCGGCCTTAACCCTAAACATACGTTTGTCAAATGCAAACAATAAATCAAAGATAAACAAATAAAGTTAAGGAAAAACAAATACCAAAGCTGTCCCTAAAGCATAACAGAGGCGACATGTATTTCAAGGTTGTCTGGATTTATCATACCACTGCGACCAGACCTGCCAGTTATCATAAGCTTGATTGTAAGAACCATTACACAAAGCAAAGATTGTTTCATAAGTATAGTGTGAGGGCACTGTTATCACCTCAGATAGAGAAGGAGAGAGTGGGGATTTCCAATGCCTCAGTATTACCAACCTCGCAGCTAGGAGGGTGTTAGTCACCACCACTCTGGTATGATGGGGAAGAGTATCTATGCCTCAGTTCAGTAGTGCTAGACTAGACGTTAACTGTACGGGAATAGCTATGATTTCTGAGATAGTGCTAAAGACAGGTATCCAGAATTTTGCTAGTTTACTTGCAGGCTCAGAGAGTGTTGTAAAGCATACCGAATTGTCTGCACTCTGGGGTCAAATACAATAGTGCAACATGATTTTGTCCATTAGCTCCCATAGGTTGGCTCTTCTAGTGAACTTATAGATAGATTATATAGCTTGTTCCCATTGGAAGGAGTTGAAGGTTTGGCCCAATTCTCTTTCCCAAGCAAGGAAGGGTTTAGATTTACAGAAATAATTGTTGACGTAGTTAAGGGAGATGCCACCTTTGGATGATGTGTGACTATGGAGGAAGTTAGCAATTTTCCTAGTGATTGGGCACACACTCCCTGGTTTGTGGCAGGGAAGAGACTCTTTGTATGTAGGAGAGATATTCAGTGGCTGAATGATCTGTACCACACTGGTGACATAAAATGCTTCTCGACGCTTCAATCTAAATATCACCTTTTGGTGAAAGAGTACTTACAACCAGAAGGTGATATTTAGATTGAAGAGTCGAGAAGCATTTTATGTCACCAGTGTGGTACAGATCATTCAGCCACTGAATATATTTGCTATGCCATTCAGCTAATGAGATATTGGGTATAGCTACCTGACAGACCTAGTGGGATGGGAAGATCAGTAATTTGGTCAGACTTCACCTTGGAGGTGAGCACTCTCCAAGCATTTATGGAAGTTGAGATAGTATATGCTGAGCTAAAAGGAAGTCTGTTTTTACCTGGAATAAGATCAGATTCAATCTCAGACCACAAATGGGAAAGTGGTTTATCAAATAAGCTCTTTAGTTGTGTTCTAATAGTTGCTAGATAATAATCTCTCAGATGAACATGTGCTATGTCCCCAGCCTTTCTGTGCTTAATAATTTTGCTAAAGGCACATTGCGCCCTTTTGGTCTTCCACACAAATCTATTTACAATGGCCTGCAGAGATTTAAAAAAAGGAGTCAGGGACCACTATTGGTAATGTCCTGAAATTATGGAGTAATTGAGGCAGGGCCATCATTTTAAAGAAATATAAGGGGATTTCCAAGCTCAAACTTACCAACCAGCCAGCAACCAAACAAATTGACCTGTCTAACAATATGCGTCAAGGACAGGTGTTTAGTTGCACACATTTGCAAATACATGCATAAGCTGCAGGCCCCGCCAAGGCACCCTGTTTCCTACAGTCCCCAACTACTGAGAGTCTCTATCTTGGAAGCAAATGCATTTATAATTGATGGGTTGGGGACAGGTGAGCCTGGAAGGCGCCACCCCACCTTAAAGGTATAGGGTCCCACTGAACACCCAGCACATAGCCCTATGGCAGCAAGGGCGTCAGTGCGTTGCCTGACCAATATATTCAGGTACAAAAAAGTGGCCACTGCTCCCACCTATGACTGGTCTTTGTAGCAAGGAGCACTGGAATGGCAACGTATGTCAAACAAATATAAAGGGATTTCCAAGGTCAATTCGGTTGGTCCCTGGCTGGTTGGTAAGTTTGAGCTTGGAAATTCCTTTTATATTTGTTTGGCATACGTTGCCATTCCAGTGCTCCTTGCTACAAAGACCAGTCATAGGTGGGGGCAGTGGCCACTTTTTTGTACCATAATTTTAAAGGCCTAACCAGGAGAGCTCAGAGTTGGATACCTGTGACTTTGCGTTACATACTTTTTGTAGAACGGGAGCATAGTTCGCATTAAACAAGGATTTGGTTGAGCTAGTAAGGGTGGTACCCAGATAGGAAATAACTTTCTCCTTCCATGCAAAAGGAAAGTTTTGCTGCAGCTTCTGTTTCTGGTGGCGTATGAAGTCTGTCTGCCTGCCTTTAGTGAAGCTGGATTGATCCCAGTGTATCAAGGTAGGTAATATATCCACAAGTCTAAATGCTATAATTTTTGCATATAATTTTAGATCATTATTCAGCAATGAAATGGGCCTAAAATTTTGCGGGGTGTCAGGGCTTTTCCCTTGTTTTCGGCATGTAATAACGATGGCTTTTAACATTTCTTGGGGAAAAGAGGGAGAGGCCACAGCAGAATTGAACACTGTGGTTAGGTAGGGTGCCAATATAGTTTTAAAGGTTTTCAAGTATTCCCCCCGCTATAGCCATCAGGCGCTGGTGATTTGTTATTAGGGAGGGAGTCTGGCTTTGCTTACTTCCACCAAGGTAAAAGGGGCATTTAATGCTTCCAACTGGGTGTGGGACAAAGTAAGTAGGTGTATTTTATCTAAAAAACATGATATGTCAGCTAGTGACAGCTGTGGGGTCCTGGGGTCCTCGCATAAGTTGTAAAAAGAGCTGTAATAACAGCTGAAGGCATCAGCAATCTTCCGTGTGTTCAGCACCTTTTGCTTGGTAGGAGGGTGATATAAAAAAAAGGTAATTTCTCTTACCGTCCATGGACTGACACAGCATCTTCAATCTTGACAAAGTGGGTTATGTTCCTGCTCATAGGAGAAGACTAGACAGAATGTTAGATGTGTTAACATACATTACATTACCAGAGCTGAACAGCCCCGCCCAGGGGGCGGTCCCTCCGTACATAACCCTCCTCCCTGCAGCCAGCTGCTTCCGTTTTTTTCTGCCTAGCAGAGGAGAGGACGTGGCTCTTCGAAGCCAGTCTCCTGAAGATTTTTTTTTATTCTTTTAAAATGTTATTATTTTATTTTTGAGATTCTTCTATCAACAGTCGGCTGGGCAACAGGTTGGGTAGTTGCTATCCTCGTAGTCTTCCCAGTCCGACCATCGAGCGTGCTGATCCTCGCTCTGCGTGAGATCAGTCCACGACATACCCTACGGCTCCAGGGGTGGCCGGTGAGCTTTTGCTCCAGGGTCCACATATGACTGAACAGTTCTGCTGTATCTTTCACAGTGGGCCGGGCCGACAGTTACTCAGTACTACACTGTGATAGGTCTGTCAGGAACACACTAGTGGGTCCTTGCTGGACGGGTAAGTACTGTTCCTCCTGCCTCAGCAGGTGAGTACATGCTGTGTGTTTCTATGCTAGGGGGGTTTCCCTGTCCCACCCTTTTTTTCCTAAGCTGTCACCTGTCTAATCATGCTGACCGGGGGGTGCCTGGGGGTCGCGCTGTCCCGGGGGACGGTGAGGTGTTGGGGCCTGGTTTTTTTGTCACTATGTGAGGTGGCCTTTTTATTTTGTCAGCCTGTGCTAGAATCATCCACACCGCGCTGTCAGGCGCCATTTTTTTGGGAATTTTTCTTATGTATTGAAATTCCCATTGGCGGCCATCTTGCAGTGGCCACGCTATGGCGGTGTTATTATTAGCGGCGGCCATTTTACTGTAGTCGCACGCTCTTTTGTACCTATGCTGTACTGGCAGTAGGATTCGGCCTCTAGTGCTGACTATAGCGGCGATTCTCCTCAGTTTTTCCTTCACTGTTTCGCTTCTGTGGACAGACTGACAGACAGGCAGCGGCGCTGAGCGGTCCTGAGCTGGGACGATAGGTCCCCTGGGTAAACCCCCCCCCCCCACGGTCAGTGCAGCAGGAGGGTGGACTTTTTTTTCTTGACTAAGTCACAGAGGGGGTGTGTTTTTCTATGGAGTCAGTATCACCTGCTTCTGCTACCATGTCTGAGGCAACTGGCGGTGCCCATGCACCTGCAGTCTCCATGGAGGCAGTCCTGGATACCAGGATGGAAGCGGCGTGCGAGCGCAAGGGGGGTTAAAAGCGCCCCCTTCCCCCTCATCTCCTGGGGAGTGCTCTGATTCAGATATGGGCCTTGCTGCGGCACAGGACCCTAGCTCTGAGCTTTTGTTTGTTTTTTGACCAGGACATTCCTTGTGAGGAAGACTCCTTATGGTTCAGTATAATGACAGGACACTTGTTAGTGAACTCATTGATGCTGTGAGGGACACTCTCAAGCTGGATGCTGAGGAGCCCGTGGTGGAGTCGGCCTCCTTTTGGTTTCTTCAGGGCTAACCTTTCTAAGAAGGTTTTTCCCTATACACCTTTCTTTGACAGGTTCAAAGACCAGGTATGGGAAACGCTGCATAAGAACTTTGCGGTCTAACAGTGTCTGGAGATTAGGTACCCCTTTGAGGAGAGCCTGATTAAAAAATGGGCCTCTCCTTCGGTTGTCGACCCCCCCGGTCACTCGGTTGAACAAGGCAACAACTCTCCCGGTCAAGGGAACTCCTGCTTTTAAGGATCCTCCTGATAGGAGGTCCAAAGTGGTAAGCAGGGCCATGTTCACCATGCTGGGGTCTGCGCTGCAGCCTATTGTAACAGCGACCCTGGTGTCTCAGACACTCACGGAATGGGTGAAAAATTTTGCACCAGACTGTGCAGAACCATAACCTTCCTCTGGATTGTATCAAACTGGTCGACCTAATGGTGCAGGCCTGGTATATGTTTGTGATGCTACTATGGACACAGCCCCCTTAATTTCTAGGGCTTCAGTGTCTGCGGTGGTATTGTGTCGCCTTATCTGGCTCCTGATGGATTTACCTTTTAAGGGCGGAAGACTGGTGCTTCCCTGGATGACATTTTTAATACTGTCACAGGAGGTAAGGGCACCATTCTTCCTCAGCCTACTAAGGGGTAAGGGGTAAACTGGGTCCTTTTCCCACACAGAATAGGTTTTTTCGTCAGTCAGAGCCCAGAAAATTTTCCCAGACTGACAAGAGTGCGTCTGGAGGACAGAAGCGTCCCTGGGTGTGTAAGCCTAACAAGCCCGCCACCGCATGGAGTCTTGCCTCCGCCCGACTCTGGGGTAGGGGGGACGACTTTGCAGGTTCATGGATCGGTGGACCTCCCGGTTCTCCGATCGGTGGGTATGCGAGGTGTTCACCTTGGGGTACAGGATAGAGTTTCTTTTCTGGCCACCAGACGGATTCTTTCCCTCAAATTTCTCTCTCCTTCCAGCACGTCGGGCTGCCCTATTGGGGGCAGTGTAGGACTTGCTGGGGTACGGGGTGCTTTTGCCAGTACTGTCAAAGGAGAGGTTTCAGGGATTTTATTCAAATCTTTTTGTGGTCCCCAAGAAGAACGGAGTCCATCCAATTCTGGACCTCAAGGCCCTAATTGCCTTTGTAAAGGTTTGAAAATTCCGTAAAGAATCCATTCACTTGGTGATTGCTGCGCTTCACCTGGGGGATTTTCTGGCGTCCTTGGACATCAAGGACGCCTACTTGCGAGTCACCAGAAATGTATGCGCTTTGCGATAGGCGAAGTCCACTATCAACTAGTGGCTCTTCCCTTCGGTTTGGCGTCAGCACCGCGGGTTTTCACCAAGGTGCTTGCCCCAATTCTGGCTTTGAGTCAGCGAGGCATTGCTATTGTGGGCTATCTGGGCGATCTTCTTCTGAGAGCAGACTCTGACTCGGAATTAGAGGTAAATGTGTTGATAGCCAGTCAGGCCCTCCGAGAATTCGGTTGGCTGCTGAACACTCAGAAGTCGGTCCTGGTTCCGACTTGGCATGGAGTACCTAGGATTGATCCTGGACTCCTCGGAGGCAAGGGTCTTTCTACCCTTAGAAAAATTACAGACTCTTCCATCTGCGGTAAGGGTGCTGACGTGCCACAAATGGTCGTCACTCCATTTTTGCATAAGGGTCCAGGGTCTCATGGTGGCTTCCTTCGAGGCTGTACCGTGTGCCCAATTCCACACTCGAGCCTTATAAAAGGAGATCCTATCCAGCTGAGACAGGTCTCCATTTTCACTGGATCGTCAGATCAAGGCGAATCACCTGGTCAGGGCATCCCTGACATGGTGGCTGAGATCCCCGGCCCTTTGGTCGGGGAAGTCATTCCTTCCTGTCCAGTGGACTGTGATCACATCGAACGCCAGTCTTACGGGCTGGGGCGGAGTCTGGGGAGTTCTATCAGCCCAAGGGCTTTGGACTCCGGACGAATCCCGTCTGCCGATCAATGTCCTGGAACTCCGGGCGATCAGACTGTGTCTCTTCTCGTGGTCACGGAGACTTCAGGGGTGCTCAGTCAGGATCCAGTCAGACAACGCCAAGGCTGTGGCTTATGTCAACCATCAGGGGGGAACGCGGAGCTCGGCTGCAGCGTCCGAGGCTGCTCACATCCTGTAATGGGCGAAAAGAAGCGTTCCGGCTCGGTCGGCCGTGTACATTCCAGGTGTAGACATCTGCCAGGCGGACTATCTGAGCCGCCAGCTGTTGGACCAGGGAAAATGGTCCTTATATCCGGAGGTGTTTCAACTCCTTTGCCGGAGGTGGGGCACGCCGGATGTGGACCTACTGGCCTCTCGATTCAATCGCAAGGTGTCGAGATTCGTGGCCAGGTCCAGGGATCCCTGGGCAGACGCATCAGACGCGTTCGTGGCCCCGTGGGGTCAGTATCGGCTGATTTATGCCTATCCTCAACTGAAGTTGCTTCCTCGACTACTTCGCAGGGTGGAGGCCGAGGGGATCCCGGTGATCCATTGGTCTCGGCGTCCTTGATACGCTGATTTTGTGTGCCTGGTGGCGGACATTCTTTGGCGACTACCGCTGCGGGAGGGCCTTCTGTCTCAAGGTCCCATTCTTCATCCTGTTTTACAGTCACTGGCTTTGACGCCATGGCTATTAAAGCCAGGTGCTGAGGGACCAACATCTCTCGGATTCGGTCATCTCGACCATGCTGAGGGCACGGAAATCTTCCTCCAGGAAGATATACTACTGTACCTGGAAGGCCTACATCGCTATGTGCGAGGTGCTGGATTGGCATCCACGGACGTATTCCGTTTCCAGGATCCTGCTGTTTTTACAGCGTGGTGAGGGCCAAAAGCTTGCTTTAAGCACCGTTAAGGGTCAGATTTCAGCTTTAGCTGTTTTCTTTCTGCGGCCGCTAGCGGGCCGTCCTTTGATTATTACTTTCATACAGGGGGTCTGCCATGTGCTCCCCCCTATTAAACCACCTCTTCCTCCTTGGGATTTGAATTTGGTGCTCTCCGTTCTTCAAGAACCTCCTTTTGAAAACTCAGAAGGTGGCTTTTCTAGTAGCCATTACTTCTGTCAGGAGGGTTCCGAATTGACAGCTTTGTCTTGCACACCGCCATAATTGGTTCTCCATACGGATAAGGCGGTGCTACGCCCACAGCCTACTTTTCTCCTGAAGGTGGTCTCGACCTTCCGCCTTAATGAGGACATGAACTTCCGTCTTTACGTCCTCGTCCTTAGCATTCCAGAGAGTTTGCGCTTCACTCTTTAGACGTGGTACGTGCTTTGCGGGTTTACCTGTCTGCTACGGCTTCTTTCGGAAGTCTGACTCGCTGTTTGTGTCTGTATCTGGTCCAAAACAGGGCCAAGCAGTTTTTGTCTGCCACCATTTCTCAGTGGATCAGGCAGACCGTCATACAGGCCTATGCCCTTAAGGGGCGGGCGCCTCCCTTTCCGGTTACGCTGCACTGACCCAGGGCACTTGGTGCTTCCTGGGCTTTCCAACATCAAGCGTCTGTTTCACACGTGTGCAAGGCGGCGACCTGATCGTCTGCACATACCTTTCCAAAGTTGTATAAGGTTGATGTGTAGGCATCTTCTGATGCTTCCTTCGGCCGCAAGGTTTTGCAGGCGGCTGTTTTAGGTTGCAACTCCTCCATTGAGGAGCTCTGCTTGTTTGGGGTGAAGTTTGTTTTTTTCCTTGATACTGTTCCCACCCCTCGTTCTTTGACACTGCTTTGGGACGTCCCACTTTGTCAAGATTGAAGATGCTGTGTCAGCCATGGACGGTAAGAGAAAATAGGATTTTTTTGTACTCACCGTAAAATCCTTTTCTCTGATGTCCATGGTCTGACACAGCACCCACCCCTCCTATTTTTTGGTTGTACTGCTTTGTTACGAACTGAGGCAGCTGGCTGCAGGGAGGAGGGTTAATGTCTGGAGGGACCGCCCCCTGGGCGGGGCTGTTCAGCTCTGGTAATGTATGTTAAAACATCTAACATTCTGCCTAGTCTTCCCCTATGAGCAGGAACATAACCCACTTTGTCAAGATTGAAGATGCTGTGTCAGTCCATGGACGTCGGAGAAAAAGATTTTACGGTGAGTACAAAAAAATCCTATTTTTTAGCTTTGTTCCTGTAGCCTTTGTAGGCATCTGGCCAGCCATTTGTTTGCCTTATTACCACTGGCATAGTAAGTCATTTTCAGACGTCTAGAATTTCTTTCAAAGTTCTCCAATAGGAGAGTACGGAGATCTCTCCGTAGATTAGTAAGTTTGGTGCTTAGGACCGAGTCAGGATTGCATTTATTTGTTCGTTTTATTTCTGATAATAAATGGTCTATTTGCTGCTGCCTTTTCCTCTTGGCCCTAGCTCCTAATTGAATACATAGTCCCCGCATAAAAGACTTATGAGGTGTTCCACACTACAAATGGGTCAGGTACAGATCCTTTATTAAACGAGAATTCCTGAAGATTATTTTCCAAAGTGGCCTTGGATTTTTAAGTGTGCAAAAGAGAGCGATTAGTTCTCCATCGAAATTTGGATTGTGAAGCAAGAGTCTGCGATCTTCAGAGTTATGGAGGCATGGTCTGACCAAGATATGTTGTTTATAGAGGCGTCCTGAATCTTTTGCAAAAGCCATTTGTCAGATGAGAACAAGTCAATCCCCTTGAATAGGTTGTATGGGCTGCAGAAAAGAAGGTGAAATCTATTTTGGTCATGTGGAGACCCCCCCCCCAATATATCATAGAGGTCATATTGGCAGAGGAGGGATTGTAATGAAGGTGTTGATCATTTGTGTGGAGTACAGGGTAGCATTTAAATCCCCACACACTAGTACGGCTCCTTGTTTGATCTCCTCTACTTTTGTAGTAATCTGTTTAGGAAACGAGTCTGATGCTTGTTGGGTGCATAAAGATTTACTAGTGTGTATCTTGTCAAGTTTCAGTCACAGATCAGTATTACAAATCTGCCTCCTGGGTTAATGATTTGTTCAACCAACTAAAAGTCGACAGTGTCCCTAATCGCGATCAAGACTCCCCACTTTTTGCCAGAATGGAGGCAGAGAAAATATTGGGGTAGGAAGCGTGCCTGCACTTCGGAGGAGCTAATTGGTGGAAATGCGTCTCCTGTACGCACAGTATGTGAGAGTGATATTTAAGAGCCCTGGCCCAAATGAATGACCGTTTAGCTGGGTGATTTAGCCCTTTGGCATTCGTCGAGAGTAGATTAGATTGACATATTAAAATTACTTATATATGCTGAAATCAAATGTCTGGATTTTGCCACGTATTTAGTGTGGTTTAGGTGGGTGGTAGCGTACCGTAGAGTATCTTCCGGAAGTGATGTGGATCATTGTGGTGGACGAAGTGAACGTAGGCTTGGTTTCCAGATCTGGAATGTAGTGCTCGGCTCATAAACAGGAAAAAAAAACAGAAACAAACATAAACCGAAAGGCAAACAGCAGTCATAGTGCTAAAAGGTGGATCTTTGATTTGTATGCAGTAAAACACTGCAAACGGCAATTGGGGTAAAAGTCCACTAGCAGGAAGTGAAGTAATTCACTCTTTGTAATAAAAGTATTTTCTAAATTTACTTTGGTCAATCAGTTCTTCTGGTTGTTACTCACCTGACACCTTGAAAGTCCCGGGGCCTGTGACTTCACACCCCTTACTTTTATCCACTAGCAGGAAGGTTTCCTTAAAGCAGACTAGGAGGATAAAGTTGAACTAACCACTGCAGCAGATTGAATGCTCAGGTGGTAGGTGATGAGGTTAAAGGCACTTGTTGCCATTCTGGAGTTAGTTAGGTTTGGGTGCGATTTCCCCTATGAAATGATGTAGGGTTGTCAAGAATTCCCCAGGACCTCAGGAGTTGCAATCCTTTTTCTAGAGTATGAATGACATGACTGTCTCCATTTCTGAGGACGAGAAGTTTGGTCGGGTTCCCTCATTTGTAAGTTATCTTATGGTCTCTCAGGGATTTGGTGGTCGTGTTCAGCTTCTTCCGATGTTGCAAGGTAAATTGCAGATGCTCATACAGAGATGGGAATGTGCCCAAGTTGCGGGGGGTGGTTAGAAGCTGCTCTTTCACATGATAAAAATGAATGCGCATGAGCACATCTCTGGGTACATGCTCAGGTATAAAGGATGGTTTGGGGATGCAATGTATCCTATTAATTATAAGGTCAGAATCCATGAGTTCAGGGATCATTGTTTTAAATAGGTCACTAGCATATTGGTGGAGCTCCTGTTGCTGCACAGATTCTGGGATGACCCCTGATCTTTAAGTTGTTTCTTTTGGAGCGATCCTCCAGATTTGCTAGTTTAGCCTTAATCCAGGAATGCTCATCTGTGTTATCATCATGAGCATCCAATAGATCAGGGGTCTCCAAGCTATGGCCCTCCAGTAGTTCAGGATCTATAATTCCCATCATGCCTAGTTATGTCTGTGAATGTCAAAGTTTTACAATGCCTCATGGGACATGTAATTCCGCAACAGCTGGAGGGCCATAGTTTGGAGATCCCTGCACTAGATCATTGATGGTGTGGACGAACTCATCCATTTTGTTCTCAATGTGATCAACCCTGGTACCAATAGCATGTGTTTTTCTAGTAAAATTTTTGGTGATCTGCATGAAGAGTTCCTCTAAGTGAGACTAACATATCTTTTAATGCAGTCTCTGAGACTGTCTGGGAATGATAAGATGGAATCTGGTAGTTCTCTTGAAATATTGAGAGAGTCAGGGATAGGACGGGACTCGCCCACCGTGTCCCTCTTGTCATCCTGACTGATTCTTGATTTAGCAGGGCCTCCCTGGAGTGTTGTAGATGCTGCAGGAGAAAGGGAGATGAGCGGAGAACCTCCATTCCCAGACCTGCCAGAAAGGGCCACCGTTGGGGTCTGTCGGCTGCCTCGTGGAGAGGCATGCGATTCGCCACCATCTTGCATAGGCTGCTCCCTGGCCACCTAATGAAAGAAGGCTGTGAACTTATTGGGCCAGGAGATGTCCTTTTTCCTGCGGGGCATGTTGCCAGTGAGGTTGGAAAGCAATCTGCCTTATTAGGAGAGATGAACGAGTACTGAGCTGGTTACTGGGAGTTGTTATCCTCCTCTGCGAGATGGAGCTCTGAAGCTAGATGTCCATCTTCCTTCATTGAGCACTAGCCATACCCCAGATCCTCACTTTTAGCCTGGGTTCACACTAGTGTGTGCACTACACTGCACGTAATTCGCACAGGAATCGCACCGCATTTTTGTGCAGATCCCTGTTATTGAAAGAACTGCTCAGCTGGACTCGATTTAGTTCCAGGAGTGTGGGGTTGGGAAGTTCCTGTCTCACTGCTGTAACACAGCGCTATTTACTGTATGTAGCTGAGGCTACATACAGCACACACATATTGTAAGGAAGGTGGATTCAATCAAGCTATTCAAACTTTGCTAAAAGCTAGAAATTTGCATTAAGGACTCCCTTATACCGATAAATTACAGTTTGTTTTTTATTGTATACTGTTGCTGTAAATTGAGAAATATCAGCATTTTATGTTTGTGTATTACTAAAATTATAAACTGTCTTTAAAATTTAATATTTTAGGCTCCATGCACATTAGCGTGTTTTTTTTTAAGCTCCTAGAAGCTGCTGTTGGCATTTTTTGTTTCCGCTCCTAGATGCGAAGTAGTGTTTATCCTATGTGTCCATGCACACTACATAAGGCTATTAGCATTTTTTGAGCTTCAGCGTCTAGGAGCAGAAAGAAAAAAATTGATATACTTTTTTGGAGCGTAATTTCAGTAGAAAAAACGCTACTAAAATGTTCCCAACATTTTTTTCTGAGCTTAGATTTTATTCTTTCTTCATGTACTGTAAAAATGCTAATAAAATGCTAATGCTCCTAAACGCTACTAAAATGCTACTACAAGCCAGCACAAAAAATGCTATTATCAGCATTTTTCATCCAGTGTTTTATTCTAGCGTTTTTGAGCTTATAAAAATCGCTAGTGTGCATGGAGCCTTAATGTGAAACTAGAGTAGTTTGGGAGCATGTTTTTTTCTTTTTATAGAGCTCCAAAAATCCATTGTGTACCTCAATTTGGGCCACCAGGGTCAATAGCAAGGGTCATACAGTGCCTTGAAAAAGTATTCATAACATATGATTATGATTATACAGGATTTGTATAGCGCCGACAGTTTACGCAGCGCTTTAAAGCTTGAGAGTAGACAACTACAATACACTATGATACAGTAGGAATCAGAGAGTTTATTCTATTTATAAAGGTTCCACATTTGCAATTCTCACAGTGAATGTTTTTTGAACTTTTAACCATCTGTATTTTACATAATTTGCCCAAATTTTTTTTTCCCCCCATCATACTTACCTAGGTGGATGCAGCATTGTTTCGATGCTGCATCTGTCCCCCCGGTGCCTCTGCACTGAGAACCGAGCGATCGAACATCGCCAATGACTCGGTTCTCTGACCTCCTCGAGCAGAGAGCTGCTGACTGTCAATCAGCATCTCTGCGCTCTGCTCCTCCACGCTCACTGGAACGCTGAGCTGTGGAGGGGCGGGGAGCGGCCATCTCAGCCTCCCAGCGGGGAGCTGAGAGGCTGATTCCTCTGCTGAAAATGGGTCACAGGAGTGCAAAAATACTCACCGTAAAATCCTTTTCTCTGTAGTTCACTGACTGACACAGCTCCTTTACTTTAGGTTGTTATGCCCCCTTCAGGAGAGGACTAGGCAGAACATGTTAACATGTACAAAAAAACAGAACTTTCTAGTTCCGCCCAAGGGGCGGTCCCTTCAGTAACAACCCCCCAGCCTGCACCTTGCAGCCTCAGTACGTCAACAAGCAGTATAACGTAAAAAATAGGAGGGGTGGGTGCTGTGTCAGTCAGTGAACTACAGAGAAAAGGATTTTACGGTGAGTACAAAAATCCTATTTTCTCTTACGTTCACTGACTGACAGCTCCTTTACTTTAGACCATCGGGACGTCCCCAAGCAGTGTCAAACGAGGGGTGGGAAAAGCATAAAAAACTTCACCCACAAAAACAGAAGTGCTCCCTAACAGGTGAGACACCACCTTATCTAACCGCCTCAGAACTTGCGGTAACAATGCAACAGTGCATTGACTGAAAAGAAACTGTGGTTCTTGCCAAAAATCAAGTGCAATTGCAAATTACACGCCCGCCTGCAAAACTTTGCGGCCAAAACAGGCATCAGCCGATGCACTGACATCTACTTTGTAGAATTTTGTAAAAGTATGAACAGACGACCAAGTCGCCGCTTTACACACTTGAGCGACAGGCGCTTGATGTCGGAAAGCCCAAGAGATTCCAATTGCCCTGGTGGAATGGGCTGTGACCGGAAAGGGGGGCACCTGCCCCTTCAAGGCATAGGCCTGAACCACAATCTGTCTGATCCACCTGGAAATGGTGGCCGACGAGACCGCCATGCCTTTTTTCAGACCAGCTACCGAAACAGAGTCTGACTTCCGAAAGGGAGCCGTGGCAGACAAATATACCTCTAACGGCCGGACCACGTCCAGGGAATGGAGGGCTACTTCCTTGGGATGTGTCGGTCTAGGGCACAGAGATGGTAATACAATGTCTTCATTGATGTGGAACGCCGAAACCACCTTCGGCAGAAAAGGTTGTGGACGCAACACCACCTTATCCTTATGGATAACCAGATAAGGCGACTTGCAAGACAAAGCCGCTAGTTCCGACACCCTCCTGGCCGATGTAATGGCCACAAGAAAAACAACCTTTTGGGAAAGAGTCAACAAGGGAATCTCTCTGATATTCTCAAACGGCGGCTTCTGAAGCGCCGACAACACCAGGTTCAGATCCCACGGGGGTAACGGTGGACGCACCGAAGGAACTACATGCCGAACCCCCTGAACAAAGGTGCTCACCAGAGAGTGAGATGCCAGGGGTCGCTGAAAAAAGACAGCCAAGGCCGATATTTGTCCTTTAATGGTGCTTAACGCCAATTTCCTGTCAACTCCTCGCTGCAGAAACAGCAAGACCCTAGATACAGAATAGGAACGCGGACATCAGCCTTTATCTTCACACATAGCGATGTAGGCCTTCCAGGTACGATGATATATCTTCCGAGACAAAGATTTCCGAGCTCTCAACATAGTTGAAATCACCGAGTCCGATAGGCCCCGGTTCCTTAGCACCTGGCTCTCAACAGCCATGCCGTTAAACCCAGCGATGGTAAAGCAGGATGGAGAATCGGACCTTGAGATAAAAGGTCCTCTCGTAACGGCAGACGCCAGGGGGCGTCCGCCACCAGGCGCACTAGGTCTGCGTACCAGGGACGTTGAGGCCAATCTGGGGCAATCAGAATGACTGGAATCCCCTCGATCCCCACTCTGCGGAGCAGACGTGGTAGTAGCTTGAGCGGAGGAAAAGCATAGATCAGTTGGTACTCACCCCACGGAGCTACCAGCGCGTCTGACGCGTCTGCCCAAGGATCTCTTGTCCTGGACACGAACCTCTGCACCTTCCGATTGAGACCAGGAGATCCACGTCCGGTGTGCCCCATCGCAGGCACAGCAGCCTGAACACATCCGGATGCAGCGCCCATTCTCCTGGGTCCAGCATCTGGCGACTTAGGTAGTCCGCCTGCCAATTCTCCACTCCTGGGATGTAAACGGCCGACAGGGCCGGTACATGACGCTCTGCGCACTGAAGGATGTGAGCGACCTCCCGTGCGGCGGCCATGCTTCTCGTTCCTCCTTGATGATTGACATATGCCACTGCCGTGGCGTTATCGGACTGGATCCTGATCGGACGTCCTCGAAGTCTCATTGACCACGTGGAGAGGCATAGCCTGATCGCACGTAGCTCGAGCACATTGATCGGCAACTATGATTCCTCCTCAGACCAGAGGCCCTGGGACGACTGTACTCCCAGTACTCCACCCCAGCCGGACAGGCTGGCGTCCGTCGTGATCACTGTCCAATGTAGAGGTAGGAACGACTTCCCGGACCGAAGTGCCGGGGATCTCAGCCACCAGAGCAGGGAGTCCTTGACCGACCGGCTCACCTGAATCTGCCGATCCAGGGAGAACGGAGATTTGTCCCATTTTGTCAAGATCTCCTTCTGCAAGACTCTGGTGTGAAACTGAGCATATGCTACTGCCTCGAAGGAGGCCACCATGAGCCCCAGGACTCGCATGCAGAAGCGTAGGGACGACCACCTGCGGTTCACCAACAGGTTTACCGCGGCTCTGAGAGTCTGTAGCTTGTCTGGAGGGAGAAACACTCTCGCTTCCATGGAGTCCAGCAGTAAACCCAGGTACTCCAAACGCTGAGTCGGTAAGAGTACCGACTTTTTTAGGTTCAACAGCCACCCAAAATCCTGCAGGGTCTGCATGGTGATCGCCACATCCTCCTTTAATTCTGAGGCGGAAGATGCTCTCAGGAGGAGATCGTCTAGGTAGCCTACGATCGCGATCCCGCGTTGTCGCAACAACGCCAAAACTGGAGCCAATACCTTGGTAAAGACTCGGGGGGGCTGATGCCAAGCCAAAAGGGAGAGGCACAAACTGGTAGTGGGCATCCCCAACCGCAAATCGTAGAAACTTCTGATGCCGAGGGCATATGGGTATGTGTAGGTACGCATCCTGGATGTCCAAGGACGCCAAGAAGTCCCCTTGATGGAGTGCAGCGACTACCGAGCGAACTGATTCCATTCTGAACCTCTGTACCATCACGAAGCAATTGAGAGCTTTTAGGTCCAAGATTGGACGCACACCTTCCTTTTTGGGAACTACAAACAGATTGGAGTAGAACCCCTGGAATTTTTCCGGCTCTGGAACAGGTACTATCACCCCGTGACTCAGCAAGTCCCTGACCGCCCCCATGAGGGCCTCCCGGCGAGCCGGAAGCAGGGGTATGCTGGAGGGAAAGAATCTGTTGTTTGGTGGCCAAGAGAGGAACTCTATCCTGTAGCCAGAGGAAATCAGTTTGCAGACCCATCGGTCGGACAGTTGAGAGGCCCACCGGGCTGCAAACTCCCGAAGGCGACCCCCACCCGTGTGGCGGGCGGGGGCAAACCTTCATGCGGTAGCGCCTTTGCTCGCAGGCTTGTTAGGCTTGCGGTTCCAGGGACGCTTCTGTCCCTCAGAGGTCGTCCTGTCGGGCTGGGGACGTTTAGCCGAAGCCCCGGAGGGACGAAAAAGCCGCTTGTGAGCGGAAAAAGAGGGCCCTTGCCTACGGCGTGGCTCCTTAACCTACCTGGTCTGCGGAAGTAAGGTACTCTTCCCACCGGTGGCATCCTTAATGATGTCATCCAACGAGGCTCCAAAGAGCCGTTCGCCAAGGAAGGGTAAATCCGTCAAAGCTTTTTTAGATGCCTGGTCCGCAGACCAGCATTTTAGCCAAATCAGGCGCCTCAGCACCACTGCTGACACTGAAGCCCTGGATAACAGAGGGAGGGTATCCAGGGCTGCGTCACAAACGTGCTTAAGGCCTTGTATTAACTGGTCCGCTAGTTCCACGCAGACAGGAGAAGCCTGTTGCTCCCCAATTCACGGTGCAAAAGTTTTGCCCACTCGGTCAGTGTCTGTGACACAAGCGCGGAGGCCAGTACTGGTCGCATCGCTGACCCCACAACCGTAAATAAGGAACGGGCCACTGCCTCGGCCTTCCTGTCCGTGGAGTCCTTAAAGGCAGGAGTCCCCTCTATCGGGATCGTGGTTACCTTATTTAACCTGGATACAGGGGGGTCCACGACCGGAGGAGCCGACCATTTCTTAAGAAGGCTCTCCTCAAAGGGGTAACGCACCGCCATATATCTTGGGACCGAAAAGGTCCGTTGCGGACGCCCCCATTCCTTGTATATAAACGTATCGAAATAAGTCAGATACGGAAACACCTTAGGTGTACGGGCTGGCTTACGGGACCCAAAAGGGACCACTACTTCAGCAGAGAAATCTGTTGCATCCTGAATCTTCAGGGTATCACGCACAGCTGTGATAAGTGCTCCAACTAGCGCTTTGTCGCGCGCGGACCTGGACGGGGACTCATCCTCACTGTCCGATCGGTCCTGGTCAGCATCAATTGAAACAACAGAGCAGGGGTCACCAGCCTCAGTGGGGCCCGAGTCTGCGTCAGAGCTCTCCCCGGAGAACGGGGGGGGTGGAGGCCGCTTTTTACCACCTTTGCAGCCACGCACCACCTCCGACAAAGCGTCCAGAGGCACCACACTGACTGCAGGCGAACCGGTTGCAATTGCCTGGATTTCGGGGGAGGAAACACTAGGTTCTGAAGCCATGCTGACCCACCCTGTCTGCCACCTGTTGGGGACTTAGGACAGTGAATGGTCCCACCCTCCTAACTGCTGCAGACTGAGGGGCCCCCACTGCAGGACTCACCACCCTGACCGAGTTCTGCGCCGTCCAGCTAGGTGTGCCTGTGTCCTGTGTCAGCTCTCAGGTGTCTGTGAGAGGAAACCACGCCGTTCTGAGCCTCCTGGATCAACGCTGAGCATAAAAAAACGAGCCAGGCTACAAGAAAATGGCCGCCAACCGTCCAGTATAAAGGACATAATCACAGGGAAAATGGCCACCGAACTACAAGAAAATGGTTCCTGACCATGCTTCTCCCTAGGCACACCAAAGATGGCCGACAAACAACTGTATGCAGGGAAAGATACAGTGAAAAAATGGCAGAAAACAGCATAGAAGCCCTCCAGACACCCAGAGGAGAGACAACAGACACCCAGGACACAGCCACCCAGCGCAGCCCCCCACCCAAGGTGAGAGCCCCCCCGGGGGACCCCTGTCCATGTGGCACACACACCGAGTAGCAGCCCATGCAGCATCCCCCACAGAGGGGGGGGGAGATAGGGACAGGGAGAGAAGAGAGGGAGGAGAGGGACCCCCGAATCGACCTCCCAGGGAATGCCCAGCTGCTCAGCCCCACCGGGACAGGGAGAGCTGTACTTACCATTCCGGACGAGCTGGGGACATTCCATCACAGATCCACTCTCCGATCAGTACGGAGTGGCTGTTGGCCCGGCACACTGTGACGCAGACATCAGTAGCCCGGTCATATGTGTGCCCCGGAGCATTACGCTCACCGGCCGCCCCTGGAGCCTGAGGGGCATGTCGTGGCCGACCCAGCGCGGAGCTCTGGTCGGCACACGCTCGCTGGCCAGGCTGGGGAGACTACAAGGATAAGGTTATCCAGCCTGTCACCCAGCCGGCTGTTGATAGCAGATCACAGGATCCTAATCTTGTGCAAAAGGCAAACTTCTGCAGAAAGAAAAAATAAAATAAACACCACGGACCGATGGGCCTGCAGGGTTCCTAGGTCCTTCTCCTTCACTAGGCAAAAAAAACTGAGGCTGCAAGGTGCAGGCTGGGGGGTTGTTACTGAAGGGACCGCCCCTTGGGCGGAACTAGAAAGTTCTGTTTTTTTGTACATGTTAACGTGTTCTGCCTAGTCCTCTCCTGAAGGGGGCGTAACAACCCGATGGTCTAAAGTAAAGGAGCTGTGTTAGTCAGTGAACGTAAGAGAAACAAATTGCACTCCTGTGACCCATAGTAGAAGCCCAACCAAACGAGCTTAGCATTTTCAAAAGGGATTTGCCCCTCAGCAGGCACATACAACATAATAGAGAAATTCCAATAACATCCAAGATTCACTCATGAAAATTGTTGCATATGACCTGTATGATTTTATTTTTGACTAAACCTTATAGCTACATCTGCATGTAAAAATAGTCTTCATTGCAGGAGAATATATGAAAGAGATTGTTTTTGCCAGTTAGAATTGACTACGTAGAAATCCTTGTTTATTAGGACATGGTTCACATGCTTCTTAACGCAACTAAAATTCTAGAAGTTAGACACAAATGCAGTTGTCAACCTTTCTAAAGGGGTGCTAAGAGGTGTCAGTACATAACAATGTCAGCATATTAGAACATAGAAGAATGACATTATCTAATCAGAGTTCTTCACTGACACCTCTGTTCTCACCCAGCAGGTGCCTCTTCTACAGCTCACATCCATGTCGCAGATGGTTGTCATGGATACTTTGCATTTTTTACTACATTCACCTGTTGCAACATGATTACAAGAGTTCTGTTTAATATACCAATAATTTACAAGGGAATTAAAATTACATTTAATTTTAACCTCATGCATCCTGCAGTACCTAGTGCTAATGTAAGAAGGTTTGCTCTGATTCACAGTGTTTTTTAAACATTATCTGTACTGAATATCTGTATTTTGGTGACGGTTTTGAAGCAGTTCCAGCATGAAAAATGTTGCAAGTGACATAAAATTATATTTGATAAACATAAATATCACCCCTGTAAAATAAAGTGTCTGTTTTAAAAGTACTGTAGGTGTGTGTCTTGTAGGGTTGACATCTAGGAGTGAAAAAAGATGTATAGATCATCATTTCTATTTGATCCTGGAGGGCCCTAGCTCCTATTCTTATTATAATCAGCATTGAGCTATATAAGGAGCTGTGAAAACAACACTAAGGGAATACCTTTTGTAAGTATTAGCCAACCTAACACAAACATCTACAGTATTTCACAAAAGTGAGTACACCCCTCACATTTTTTGTAAATATTTTATTATATCTTTTAATGTGACAACACTGAAAAAATGACACTTAACTCAACATAAAAGCCATTAATGTCTAAACCGCTGGCAACAAAAGTGAGTACACCCCAAAGTGTCATTATTTTATGTGGCCACTATTATTTCTCTTATCGTCCATGGACCGACGCAGCTCTCATACTGATTACATGTGGGTATATGTCCCTGCCCGCAGGAGAAGACCTAGGCAGAATGTTAGAGGTTAAAACATTCTAGAACAAGCCAGACCTGAACAGCCCCGCCCAGGGGGGCGGTCCCTCCGGACATTACCCTCCCACCTGCAGCTAGCAGCCTCAGTTTTTTTCTGCCTAGCAGAAGGAGAAGACGTGGCTCTCAGGAGCCAGTCTCCTGGAAGATTTTACTTTAGATTTTTATTCCTTTGGGAATTTTATTATTTTATTTTTGAGACCTTCAATCAACTGTCGGCTGGGCAACAGGTTGGGTACACTAGTATCCTCGTAGTCTTCCCTGTCCGACCATCGAGCGTGCTGATCCTCGCCTTGCGTGCGTGAGACTCAGTTCACGACATACCCCATGGCTCCAGGGGTGGCCGGGTTGCTTTCATGCTCCCGGGGTCTTCTCAAGATTGAACAGTACTTGACTGACTGTATCTCTTGTGGTGGACCGGGCCGACAGCTACGTAGTACGACTCTGTGATAGGTCTGTCTGAAACAAGCCAGTGGGTCCCTGAAAGGGACGGGTAAGTAGTCTCTCCTACTGCAGGTGAGTACATGCTGGCTGTGTTTCTGTGTGTGGGGGTTTCTCCCTGTCTCCCCCCTGTTATGCTGCTCTCTGCACCCTGTACTGGTGCTGTGCTGTGGGGTGCTTGGGGGTCACTCTGGCCTGGCTGGGCGCTCATGTCTGCAGTTTTTTTCTGGTGTGTGAGATGATTATTGCGTGCGCCATTGGCGCTGTTTGAGGTGGTTATTGCGTCCGCCATTGGCGCGCATTAGAGCTTTGAATTTTGCGCTCGGTGGCCATCTTGGCGTTCAGTGGCACCGTTATAGCTGCGGCCGGCGGCCATTTTCTTGTGGCCGCCGCGCATTTATTTCTGGCGGCGGCGCGAATCCCCTCACAATCTCCTCACAGACTGAGCTGTCCTTAAGGGTTGGTGGGTCCTACCGGGTATCCCCTCCTCAGCCTCAGCATAGCCAGTGGGTGGACTGTATATTCACTGTATAGTGTATAAGGTCTCAGAGGGTGGCGTTTATGGAGTCTGATACACCTGCTCTCCACACTTGCCTGGGGCAACTGGCAGTGCTGCACAGTTAAACATGTTCATATGTTTCCTGCACCTGCGGTCCTTATGGACCAGTTGTCAGCAGTCCTGGAATCATTCCTGTCAGAATGGAAGCGGTGTGCGAGCAAAAGGAGCTATAAGCCCCCTCCCCCCACAAAAATCTTTAGTGAAGGAGTGCTCTGAGTCAGATATGTGCCTAGCTACTATGCTCAGGACCCTACCTCTGAATATTTAATGTTTATGAACAGGACATTCCCTTGTGAGGAAGACTCCAGTTCTGTGTCAGTGAATGACAGGGCGCTTGTAAGTGATCTCATTGATGATGTGAGAAACACTCTCAGGCTGGAATTGCTGTGACAAGCTTTTCTTTTACACAGTTTCCTCACTGTTTTCCTCACACGCTGCCTCAAGAGCAGCATGGATGAGGGAGGACTTTATTCATTTATGTCTCTAATCCATGTGAGCCTTCTGTGTGATACCTGAGGTAACATTTCCCGCCATTTCCTGGGGAATGATTTGAGCTCTGACAGACACACGGTCTGAGGATCATAGGTTACCTGTTACCTGCATGCTGCTTCGGCAGCACAGTCAAGCAGGTTGGAATGATACATAGAAGATTATGCGCCTCTGCGCCATAATTTAAACTCATCCTATACCTCTACACTGCATACATTCACAGTGTATGTATGTGTTATTGGTCTCTGTGTCTGCGTGGCTGTCCCCACGTTCCAATGCTGTGTTTCAGTGCCATACATGATATAAACGTACAAAATATGTTTATGCACGACTCCAGATACATTCACAGTATATGCATGTATTATACTCTCTGGGTTGGCGGGGGCTCCGGTGTCCTCCCGCACTCTCATGGTATGTGCGCTTCGGCTCTCTGCACAGTATAGACATGTTCAATATGTTTATTGCACATATTATACATGCTTACAGTATGGGTATACTGTTTGCGTGGGGTTCCTCCGGTTTCCCCCCACGCTCCAATGGAAATGCACAGCATAAACATGTTGATTCACATGCTATCATTCCTACACGGTATCTGTGTGCTGTCTGCGTGGAGTTCTTCCGAGTGTTCCGGTTTCCTCCCACGCGCTGACGGTATATGCGCCTTTGGCCTTCTGCACAGTTAAACATGTTCAATGTTTATTACACATGCTATAATACTTACACGGTATGTGTAGGCAGTCTGTGTGGTTTTCCTCCGGGTACTACGGTTCCCTCCCACACTCCATTGGTATGGGCGCTTCGGCGCTATGCACAGTCTAAATTTGTGCGATTGGATATCCACATACTAACATACCTACCCGGTATGTCTTTGCAGTCTGCGTGGGTTTCCGCCCACGCTACATGACATGCATGCCTTTGGTGCAATAAACGATGTAAACATACACATTATGTTTATACACTACACTAAATACATTCACAGTAGTTGTAGGTATTGCATTCTCTGAGTATGCGTGGGGTACTTCGGTTCCTCCCACGCGCCAACGGTGTGCGTGCCTTCGGTGCTATGCACACATGAGCTTGTGCAAAAGGTTTAGCACACAAACTATAATACCTACACGGTATGCGTATGCAGTCTGCGTGGGTTTCTGCCCATGCTACATGACATGCATGCCTTTGGTGCAATACACGGTGTAAACATACACATTATGTCTATACACTACACTAAATACATTTACAGTAGCTGTAGGTATTGCATTCTCTGAGTATGCGTGGGGTACTTTGGTTCCTCCCACGCGCCAACAGTGTGCGCGCCTTCGGTGCTATGCACACATGGGCTTGTGCAAAATGTTTAGCACACATACTATAATACCATACACGGTATGCGTATGCAGTCTGCATGGGTTTCATCCGGGTGCTCAGGTTTCTCCCCTGCGTTCCAATGGTGTGCGCATTCTCAGCGCTATGCACAGTATAAACATGTGCAATTTGTTTATTCGCAGGCTAACATACCTACACGGTTGTGTACGCAATCTGCGTGGCTGGTTTACGTCCAGGCTCCGATGATGTGCGCGCCTTCGTCGCTGGCACAGTATATACGCGTTTAATAGGTTTATCCACAAATACTAAACTACATACGCCGTATGTGGTGGTATTATGCTCTTTGTGGCTGGGTGGGTTTCCTCCCACACTCTCCATTTGTGCGTTTGACGCAGTACATAGTATAAACTATGTGTTTGCACAATCAGCACCTATCCATGGGTAGCTGCTGGATGGAGCATTGTCACAAGGATCCCTGGTTTCAGGGGCATCACTTTCCACCTGCTTTCAGTGGTGATCAGAAGTGCTGGCTTGGACTGTGTTCGCCAGGCTGGGGTTAGCGTTACGCCCGTTAGTGGCTGCGTCTCTGGCTTTTTTTGTAGCTCAATGACTGGGCAAGAGCCTCTGCTTCATCCATCAGTTGTCTAGCAGGTGCACTACAACTGCTTTAGCCTTTAGGGTCTCTGTGCCCAGGGTGGGTTTGCGCCACCTGTGGAGGCTGAGGTACTAGTCCTCTGACCGAGTTTCTAGGGAAGTTCCGTCAAGTTGCCTTTATTGGCCAACATTTGAGGCACCCTGTACACTGGGGTCTCCCTTCTCCGATACATTGCGGAGTCTCTTTGGGATTTTCATACATCTCGCTGCAAGACGGTCCTGTCGGCCGTGTGCATTGCAGGCGAAGGGTCCTTGCATCCGGAGGTGTTTCCACCTTCTTTACCGGAGGTGGGGCACCGGAAGTGGACCTTGTGTCCTCTCGACTCACTCGCAAGGTGGCAAGATCGTGGTCAGGTCCAGGGACCCCTGGGTGGATGCGTCAGACGCGTTGGACCCCCGTGGGGGCAGTATCGCCTGATATATGCTTACCCTCTGCTACTGTTGTTGCCTCACCGGCTTCGCAGAGCATACTTCATCCTGCTTTACAGTCCTTGGCTTTAATGGCATGGCTGTTTAAAGCCAGGTGCTGAAGGACAGAGTTCTCTCGTATTCGGTCATCTCTTCTATGTTGTTGACACGGGAATCTTCCTCCAGAAAGATATCTCACCGTACCTGGAAGGCTTACATCGCTATGTGCGAGGAACTTGAGTGGCATCCTCGGATGTATTCTGTTCCCAGGATTTTGCTGTTCTTAAAGCGTGGTGTGACCCAAAAGCTGGCCTTGCATACCTTTTTTGAGGGTCGGATTTCGGTCCGGGCTGTCTTTTTCAACGACCGCTACTGGGCCATTCCTTGATTAGCACCTTTTGTGCAGGGGGTTCGCTATGTGATCCCCCCTGTCAAGCCTCCTCTCCCTACTTGGGATCTGATTTTGATGCATCTTGGTTCTCCAAGAACATCCCTTTGAGAATATCAGAGAGATTCCTCTCTTGACCTTGTCCCGGAAGTAGGCCTTATTGGCCATTGCTTCGGTTAGACGGGTGTCTGAGTTGGCAGCCTTGTCTGGCAAGTCGCCTTACTTGGTCCTCCATAAGGATATGTTGGTGTTGCGCCCACGACCATCCTTCTTTTCTAAGGATGGTCTTGGCCTTTCACCTTAAGAAGGACATTGTTCTTCCGTCCTTGTGTCCTCACACATCGCTTCCCTGAGAGTTTGCGCTTCATACATTAAGATGGGTACAAGCCTTACGAGTGTACCTGTCTGCTACTGTTTCCATTCGGAAATCTGTGTCTGGTCCAAAACAGGGCCGAGCGGTGTCGTCTGCCACCGTCTTTAGGTGGATCAGGCAGACCGTCATACAGGCCTATGCCCTTAAGGGGCGGGCGCCTCCCTTTCCGGTTGCGGCGCATTCCACCAAGGCAGTTGGTGCTTCCAGGGCCTTCCGACATCAAGCGTCGGTTGCACAAGTGTGCAAGGCGACGACCTGGTCGTCCGTTCATACCTTTTCAAAGTTCTACAAGGTTGATGTGGCTGCATCTTCGGATGCTTCCTAAGGCCGCAAAGTGTTGCAGGCCGCTGTCTAATGTTGCAACTCCTCCGTTGAGGGGCTCTGCTGGTTTGGAGTGAAGTTTTGGTTGTTCCTTACTTTTTTTGCTCCCACCCTTTTCTTATACTGCTTTGGGACGTCCCACATGTAATCAGTATGAGAGCTGCGTCGGTCCATGGACGATAAGAGAAAATAGGATTTTTGTACTCACCGTAAAATCCGTTTCTCTGACGTCCATGGACCGACGCAGCACCCACCCTTCCTTTTAAGTTTGTACTGCTTTGTTACGAACTGAGGCTGCTAGCTGCAGGTGGGAGGGTAATGTCCGGAGGGACCGCCCCCCTGGGCGGGGCTGTTCAGCTCTGGCTTGTTCTAGAATGTTTTAACCTCTAACATTCTGCCTAGGTCTTCTCCTGCGAGCAGGGACATATACCCACATGTAATCAGTATGAGAGCTGCGTCGGTCCATGGACGTCAGAGAAACTGATTTTACGGTGAGTACAAAAATCCTATTTTTCCAGCACTGTCTTAACCCTCTTGGGTATGGAGTTCGCCAGAGCTTCACAGGTTGCCACTAGAGTCCTCTTCCACTCCTCCATGACGACATCAAGGAGCTGGTATATGTTGGAGATCTCTGGCTTCTCCACCTTTCGTTTGAGGTTGCCCCATAGATGCTCAATAGGGTTAAGGTCTGGAGACATGCTTGGCCAGTCAGCTTCTTTAGCAAGGCAGTGGTCATTTTGGAGTTGTGTTTGGGGTCGTTATCATGTTGGAATACTGCCCTGCGGCCCAGTCTCCGAAGGGAAGGGATCATGCTCTGCTTCAGTATGTCACAGTACATGTTGACATTTATGGTTCCCTCAATGAACTGTAGCTCTCCAGTGTCGGCAGCACTCATACAGACCAAGACCATGACACTCCCACCACCATGCTTGACTGTAGGCAAGACAAACTTGTCTTTGTACTCCTGGTTGCCGCCACCCACGCTTGACACCATCTGTACCAAATAAGTTTATCTTGGTCTCATCAGACCACAGGACATGGTTCAAGTAATCCATGTCCTTAGTCTGCTTGTCTTCGGCAAACTGTTTGTGGGCTTTCTTGTGCATCACCTTTAGAAGATGCTTCCTTCTGGGATGACAGCCATGCAGACCAATTTGATGCAGTGTGCAACAAATGGTCTGAGCACTAACAGGCTGACCCCCCCCACCCACCTCTTCAACCTCGGCAGCAATGCTGGCAGCACTTATACGTCTATTTCCCAAGGACAACCTCAGGATATTTTCCCGAGCACGTGCACTCTGCTTCTTTGGTCGACCATGGCGAGGCCTGTTCTGAGTGGAACCTGTCCTGTTAAACCGCTTTATGGTCTTGGCCACCGTGCTGCAGCTCAGTTTCAGGGTCTTGGCAATCTTCTTATAGCCTAGGCCATCTTTATGTAGAGCAACAATTCTTTTTTTCAGATCCTCAGAGAGTTCTTTACCATGAGGTGCCATGTCTAACTTCCAGTTACCAGTATGAGAGAGTGAAAGCGATAGCGCCCAATTTAACACACCTGCTCCCCATTCACACCTGAGACCTTGTAACATTAAAGAGTCACATGACACCGGTGAGGGAAAATGGCTAATTGGGCCCAATTTGGACGTTTTCACTTAGGGGTGTACTCACTTTTGTTGCCAGTGGTTTAGACAATAATGGCTGTGTTTTGTTATTTTGAGGGGACAGCAAATTTACACTGTTATACAAGCTGTACTCTCACCACTTTACATTGTAGCAAAGTGTAATTTCTTCAGTGTTGTCCCATAAAAAGATATAATAAAATATTTACAAAAATGTAAGGGGTGTACTCACTTATGTGAGATACTGTAAACATTTGCAGAAGTGTGAATTTATTTTTAAAAGTCATCTATCTCAAAGCAACATCAGAATGAATGGAAATCCTCCCATCACTCACAAGAGTTAACTGCTAATTTAACATAAAGAGAATATTGGATTGCTTCTTTGTTTCTAATCTTGCTGCATTGTACACAAGGTATAACTGATACATAAATTCCAACACTCTTCTATTTAATAACAATTAGTATCTCACACACAGTTAACCATTTTTAGATGGCAGTTTTACAACAGGTTTTCTGCTTGCCTCATCCAGTAGGCAATATCTTTGGTTGAAAATAACATTTATTTACATTTTTCTTCTAGAAAATTTGTTCAGTTATTCCTAGACATTAGATTGTCATTTTTTTTTTTTAGAATAGGGTACTTTCAACTGATATTGATGAGCACAGCACTCTTGCATAGCTTAAGTGCATTATAAGTTTAATGTGAACCTCTTTCTTTTCAGAGTGCTTATAGCGAAGAATGATTTAAAGATGTGGGACCTTTCTGTCATGCTGGATGGCACTACTCACTCCATTTCTGTTCAAAAACAGAAGGATAACTTCTCTGTAAGTCAGTTAACTATTGTGTGTCTTCAAATTAATCAAGGTATAAATGATCACTAAGACTGCAACACCTAGATCATGGATCACCAAACTTTCTAAACAATGGGTCAGATTACTGTCCTTCAGGCTTTAGAGGGGCAGGACTGTGGCCAGTGGGAGTAGAAAATGCCTCGGGGGCAGTGGGAGTAAACAATTGGTTTTAGTGGGAGGAATAGTGCCTCATTGTTGGTATGAGTGGAAGGAATAAGGACCCAATGATGGTGTCAGTGAGAGGAATGGTTTCCCATCATTAGTGTTGGAGGAAAAATGTCCCAAGGGCCTGATAAAAGCGAGCAAAGGGCAGCATCTGGCCCCGGGCCACAGTTTGGAGACCACTGACCTAGACAATCTTTCTCTTTCTCTCTCATTCATATATATATATATACTCAAGTATAAGCCGACCCGAATATAAGCCGAGGCACCTAATTTTACCACAAAAAACTGGGAAAAAGTATTGACTCAAGTATAAGCCTAGGGTGTCCATCTGCATGCCTCACTGTGTCCAGGGCCGTCGGAACAGGACAGGCAAGCCAAGCAACTGCTTGGGGCCCCAGCAGAGCTGCCTCCCCTCCCGCGATTGGCGGCCCCCCCACCTGCGATTGGCGGCCCCCCACCCGCGATTGGCGGCCCCCCCACCCGCGATTGGCGGCCCCCCACCCGCGATTTGACGGCCCCCTCCTCCCGCGATTTGACGGCCCCCTCCTCCCGCGATTTGACGGCCCCCTCCTCCCGCGATTTGACGGCCCCCTCCGCCGCGATTGGCGGCCCCCCCTGCCTTGATTGGCGGCCCCCCTGCCTTGATTGGCGGCCCCCTGCCTTGATTGGCGGCCCCCCTGCCTCGATTGGCGCCCCCCCACCCGCGATTGGCGGCCCCCCCACCCGCGATTGGCGGCCCCCCCACCCACGATTGGCGGCCCCCCTCCCGCGATTGGCGGCCCCCTCCTCCCGCGATTGGCGGCCCCCTCTCCCACGATTGACAGCCCCCCTCCCACGAATGACGGCCCCCCTCCCACGATTGGCGGCCCCCCCTCCCGCGATATTGGCGCTCCAGCGATTGGCGCCCCCCTCCCGCGATTGGCAGCCCCCCCTCTCGCGATCGGCGTCGATGTCCCGCATTAGCACCCCCCCTTCTGAATTAAAAAACAAAAGTAAAAAAATTGTGTACTGTGTCCATGTGTGTGCCTCACCGTGCCCATGCCTCACTGTGCCCAATCTCCCTACCTGATCTCCGGCGCTGTGTGACTAGACTGACGTTTAACATGGGAGTCAATGGAAGCTGGTACCAGGTCCCCAAAATCACCAGAGAAATTACCGTTTAACATGGGAGTCTATGGAAGGGGTGCCCGGCTTTGAAAAATCGGTGCTCCCCAGCCGTAGGTCCCCCCGAACAACAAACTTTGCACACTTGTAAAGGAAGAGTGGGGCTATATCTGTGCCAAGGTTGGGGTCCAGGCATGGGTTCCCCCTCCAAGAGCATACCAGGCTCTTTGGTCTGGTATGGATTTTAAAGGGAACCCCTACACCGAAAAAACGGCATGGGGGTCCCCCCAAAATCCATACCAGACCCTTATCCGAGCACGCAGCCCGGCCAGTCAGGAATGGGGGTGGGGACGAGAGAGTGCCCCCCCTCCTGAACCGTACTAAGCCGCATGCCCTCAACATGGGGGGGTGCTTTTGGGCAGGGGGCGCCCTGTGGCCCCCCACCCCAAAGCACCTTGTCCCCATGTTGATGAGGACAAGGGCCTCTTCCCGACAACCCTGGCCATTGGTTGTCGGGGTCTGCGGGCGGGGGGCTTATCGGAATCCGAGAGCCCCCTTTAATAAGGAGGCCCCCAGATCCCGGCCCCCCACCCTATGTGAATGGGTATATGGGGTACATCGTACCCCTACCCATTCACCTGGAGGAAAAGTGTCAATAAAAAAAACACACTAGACTAGTAATTTATTAGGCAGCTCCAGGGGTCTTCTTCCAACTTCGGGGGTCTTCTTCTGATGTTTCCGCGCTCTTCTCCCGCTCTCCGTTGACACGACGCTCTCTCCGCTGTAATGCGCATCGACTTATATAGGCATGGGACATGGTCACCGGGTGATGTCACCTGGTGACCCCGCCCCTTATGACGTCGTAGTCCCAGGGCATTATGGGAATGTGACGTCATAAGGGGGCGGGGTCACCGGGCGACATCACCCCATGACCACGCCCCATGCCTATATAAGTCGTTGCGCACCGCACACACGGCATTACAGCAGGGGAGACCGTTGTGTCAACATCGGAACAAGAGAAGAGGGAAGAAGACGACGGAGAAGACCGGGGCCAACGCTAGTAAAAAGGCTGGAAGAAGATAGCGGAGGAGCCCGGCAGAAGGCACCGGAGAGCGGGAGAAGAGAGCGGAGTAGTCGGAAGAAGACCCCCGAAGTCGGAAGAAGGCCCCCGGAGCTGCCTAATAAATTACTTTAAAAACCTGTCTGGTGTGTTTTTTTTGTTTTTTTATTGACACTTTTCCTCTAGGTGAATGGGTAGGGGTACGATGTACCCCATACTCATTCACATAGGGTGGGGGCCAGAATCTGGGTTGTCGGGAAGAGGCCCTTGTCCTCATCCAAATGGGGACAGGGTGCTTTGGGGTGGGGGGGCCGCAGTGCGCCCCTCTGCCCCAAAGCACCCACCCCCCATGTTGAGGGCATGCGGCCTGGTACGGTTCAGGAGGGGGGCGCGCTCGTTTGTCCCCACCCCCTTTCCTGACCGGCCAGGCTGCGTGCTCCGGTAAGGGTATGGATTTTGGGGGGGGGGGACCCACGGTGTTTTTTTCGACGTAGGGGGTTCCCCTTAAAATCTATACCAGACTGAAGGGCCTGGTATGCTCTTGGAGAGGGAACCTATGCCGGTTTTTTATTTAAAATTTGGCATGGAGTTCCCTGTCAAGATTCATATCAAACACAGTGTCCAGGGGGGGGCGTGGCCTAGTGCGGGATGTGATCGGACATGTTCCTGAGCAGCTCCGCTCTCTCCCTATACAATCCTGCTCCATCCTGGTCGCACATTGCCGGCACACGATTCTTTTAATGCCTAATCCCTCCGGGTGTGTCGACTGCATCCCTGGAGGGCATTTTGGTGGATGAAGAAACAAGCCCCGCCGAGGATGAACATCACCACCCGGATTAACAACGCAGTGGTGTCCCTCTTCCCAGACTACTCTGCAACGGTACGCAACCGTAGAGCCAGCTATCAACGTGTCAAGCAGAAGCTCCGGGAGCAAGATATTCAATACTCCATGATGTTCTCTGCCACACTCCGGGTCACCTACCAGGGTAAAGCCCATTTCTTCCAGTCCCCACATGATGCCCTGTCCTGGTGGGAATCGCTGCCTCGTCCTCCTAAGCCTCCTGCCTGATGCCGACCCTGCTGTATCTGATGTTTCCTTGTCATCCCTGTTCTCATGGTCGTTTTCCCACTGTTTTCTCATTTTTGGTTCTTTATTTTATTGATTTGTTGCTGCTAAATGTGGGTGATCAGACCAATCTCCTGCGGGGAGAATACCAGGCCTTGGTCCTCCTGGCCTTGGCCTAGCTGCCTTGTTTTTTTTTACCCCCCCTCTTCTTTTGGAACATTGTCATTGACCACTGACTTTTTGTTTTTTGCTTTGACACTTTTCTTACTCTCTGCTACAGGCCATGCGCCCCTAGCATGGTTCAAGTTTGGGGTATAGGCCCTCTCCTCTTTTTTGGAGCAGGGCAGTGGTACTGTTGCCCTTTTTGGGCGCCTTTTATCCTGTTGAATTTAGTTGTATTTTTGTGTGTATGGATGTTTGTGTGTGCAGCACTGCGACCCTTCTTTGTTCCTGTGGCCAGTGGTGGGGTGCTTCCCGGCTACCCCTTCTCTCTCCCTTCCCTCCTTGACCCGGTGATTTTACTGCCAAACCCATGGCCGAGGTGATTGTTCGTGGAATGTCTGCGGACTGAACTCCAAATTTAAAAGAGCGTCTGTTTTTGAGGCACTGAAGCGTATTAAACCACATATTCTATGCCTCCAGGAAACTTACCTCATGTGGTCCAAGATGATGGCCCTCAGGAAACACTGGGTGGCTCATCACTATCAATCCACTTACTCTAACTATGCTCGGGGCTGGCTGTCCTTATCCGTAAGGGGTTACCCTTCCTATGTCACCAAGTTATCCTTGACCCTAAGGGGCAGTTTGTCATCCTACATGTGTCCATCCATGAGACCGCCCTGATTCTGGTTGCGGTGTATCTCCCTCCTCCGGTCATGGCTGCAGTGTTTTCTGAACTCAGTGTCCATTTTGCCTCCCTGCCTAATTGCCCTATGCTTATCCTTGGGGATTTTAATTTGGTGCTTAAACTTTTACAGTCTGAGTCCAAGTTGTTTCGTGAGTGGTGCACTACTTATGGATATGTGTTTCTGTGGCGCTGGAAATATCCCACTGCTGGAGTGTACTCCTGCCAGTCTAGGTCCTATGCCGCCCTTTCCAGACTTGATTATGCACTGGTCACGGGGGACTTTCTGCCCTGTGTCCAGTCCGTGGAGTACCTATCCCAGACGGAATCTGACTACTCTATAGTACAAGTGGGTTTAAGTTTGGGTCATCATCCCTCGTTTCGGACCTGGCGTCTCAGTCCTCTCTGTATTTATACGCCAGAGATCTCTGAGGCCATTCCGACCGACATGGCTGTCTACTGGTCCCTTAATGTAGGCTCTGCTTCCGGAGGCCCTGTCTGGGATGCCTTTAAAGCGGTTGTTAGGGGCTCTTATATCTCTCGAATTAAGAGTTATAGATCCAAGGTGCGGGTGCCGCAGGGAGCCCTCCAAAAGGCTCTTGAGGAGGCTCGCGCCTGCCACACGGGTGCTCCTTCCTCTGAGACTCTGGGTATGTTGACAGATGCTCATAGGGCGCTACAACTTCACATGATAGATCTGACCAAGAAACAGCAGCTATACCTCTCTGCTCGTATTCACGAGCATGGGGGAAGAATGGTAGGCTCCTCGCTTATCTTGCCCACACTGATTTCCAAGATACCTCGATTGCCTCCATCCAAATCCCGGACGGCTCGACCACCTCTGACGCTCTAGTTATCAACCAGACTTTTGCAGACTTCTATTGCACGTTATACAGGGGGGCAGACACCCCTCCCGAACCTGACTTCCTAGGCTTTTTTGAATCCCTTGACCACCCAGCACTTGGTAGCTCCCAGCAATCTCTATTAAATAGGCCAATAAGACAATTGCCTTCCAATAAGACTCCAGGCTTGGACGGCCTCCCCTCGGAGTGGTATCAGGCCCACGTAGAGGTGTTGGCTCCCAGACTCCTCAAGACATTTCATGACTCCCTTGAATTTGGAAAGCTCCCTGATTCTATGAATGAGGCCCTTATCGTGGTGATACCCAAGCCTGGTAAGGATAAGTTGCAATGCACATCCTATCGGCCCATCTCTCTCCTGAACAGTGACGTCAAAATTATAGCAAAGATACTCGCTCTCAGACTTCAGGCGGTCATTCTATCCCTCATACCCCCGGATCAGTCCGGATTCATGCCTGGCAGGAGTACATTTGATAACATTCGTAGACTGTTCCTGCACATTCACAGGGCTGCACACGCAGAATGTAGTGGTTTGGTCCTCTCCTTAGACATACTAAAAGCTTTTGACACTATTAGTTGGCCCTTTCTTTGGGAAGCTATGGCTAGGATGGGGATTGGACCATGTTTTCTCAAATGGGCCTGATTGCTGTACACGGACCCAAGGGCTAGGGTCCGCACAAATAAGGATATCTCACGCTCATTCTCTCTGGGGAGGGGCACCAGAGAGGGGTGCCCTCTCTCTCCACTTCTGTTCATGCTGGCCATTGAGCCTCTGGCAGTGCGGCAGACGTCCGAGATTGGGGGCATCCTGTCAGGCCTGTTGATAGAGAAGATTTCTCTCTACGCAGATGATGCCCTGGTATATTTGGATGGCAAGGAGTGTTCCTTTTGATATGTTGTTACAGGTGGTTGAGGAGTTTGGTGCGGTCTCGGGTCTTGGCTGGGAGAAATCCCAAGCCTTTGTTGTCGGCCCCCCGTTTCCAGCTGAATACTTACAGAGGTCACATGTTCAGCTAACGTCTTCTTTTAAATATCTGGGTGTACAGATACATACTGTGACCTCTCTAGGTATGAGCAACTTAATGTCACCTTAATAGTTCAACAAATGACGGTCAAATTCCGTATCTGGTCATCATTGCCCCTTAATTTAATTGGTCGCATAAATATCTGTAAAATTATTTTTTTGCCTAAATTCCTTTGTTTCTGAGCTTCCCCGGTTTTTCTCTCCAAAACTTTTTTTGCAAAACTTGACTCCGCCCTCTTTGGTTTTGTTTGGAACAGTTGCCAGCCCCGTATAGCCAGGTCCTCCCTCCAAGCAGCCAAGGCTGTGGGTGGACTGGCTTGCCCGAACCTGCGGTACTATTTTCTCGCCTCCCAGCTCACCTTTGTCCATGACCAGACTCCAGCCACTGCTTTCCTGCTCTCCTTATTTGAATCCCCTACTTCATTGTGGGATGAATTGCATAGATCTAAGAAGGTTGGGGGCTCTAGACTTTCCCCTGTGGAGGTGGCTTTAATTGCATGGAGAGAGATGGGGAAAACGCTGTCTCCATCCTCACCTGGGGTTTCACCACAGACTCCTCTGTGGCGGAACCCGAACCTTCCTGAGCTCTTTGGTCATCCGGATTCGGTATGGTGGGCCCGTTTTTGGGGTCACACATCTCTCTCACATAGTTGAGGGGAATAATCTGATGTCATTTGAGACACTCAGGCTTAACTATGGTCTCAAACACATTTTTCTTCAAATATCTCCTATTGAGGCACGTTCTGCGGACACAATTTGGGTCCTTGACCATAGAGCTCACGGAATCTTCCATTGAAGACCACCTGTCGTTTCCAGAAATGGCCAAGTTGCTGACGTCCTTTTATGTCTGCGTCCATGGGGTGGGAGCGGATCCCTTTCAGAATTCTCACCGCAATTGGCTGTTGTATATGCCTGAGCTTTCTGAAGAGGATTGGGAGGAGGGAACAGAGATATGCTTTCAGGATATTATTGGCACTGCTGATCTATTAGTACAGTTTTTAAGTTTATTCATCATTTACACTATACGCCTGCTAGGCTGGTTAAGATGGGGCTGGATCATGATATTGCATGTGTTAGATGTAACATGGTTGCTGCTAATTTCTTTCATATGTTTTGGACATGTCCAGGACTCTCCGCCTTCTGGAAGGATTTATTTGCCTTTTTTTGCTGACAAATTGTACCTGCCGATACCCCACACGCCAGAGGTTGGGTTGTTGGGGGTGCTGAACGACCATGTACCCTGGTACTCATGCCAGGACTTTGCTACGTCTACTGTTGTTTTATGCACGTAAAACCATTTTGCTACATTGGAAGGATGCGGGTCCCCTTTCGGCTCACGCAGTCTTTCAAATTATTCATGGTCTCGTCCCCAGATTCAAACTGATTTACAAGAGTAGGGAATGCCCTAAGAAGTTTACTAAGGTTTGGCAGCCATGGCTAGATGTCTCAAAGGACTTCTGGGGGGAGGTCCTCTCCTCACAGCTCTCTCAGTAATTCTTATTTTTTATTTTCTGGTTGGGGGGTCTATTATGGGTTACTAACCCTATATCTGGGTGGCACTCGCTGTATGAGTCACAGTGGTTATGTGGTCTACGGACCTTTAGTGCAATACTGATGTTATGGGGTCGTCGGTGCTGTGTTCCTGTATGTGTGTGTGACTGGCTCTTATGTTTGTTTTTTTGGGGTTCTTCTGTTATTGCAGTCTGCCTATGCTCTCATTTAAACTTTGTGGACGATTCCATCTACAAGCTCAATTGTCAGACTGTACTGTTTTTGATTTATTTAGTATTTTCTTTTGAAAATCTGAAAATAAACACCTTTAAAAATAAATAAAAAAGAGTGTCCTGGAATTGGCGGGGATCCAAGTCGGATCCCCGTTCATTGAAAGTTGGACATATGTCGGCTTCAAGTCGCAGGGCAAAGTCGGATCCAAAGTAGGACAAGTGTCGTGTCGCACTAGTGTGAACCCAGCCTAATCGTTCTTAATATGATGGGCAGCCTCACTCACCTTTTACTGGAAAAGTCAATATATTCATACAACCAGAAGCCCTTTTATCTTTGCATCTGGTTTTTCTTACATGAGGTTTCCAGTAAAGGTAACCTGTGTTTATGCCAATTTTCATCATATTCTCAAATGTTATGATTGCTTTAACAATGGCTCTGACTTTTAACTTCTCCTTACTGCTAGCATCTAAACCCAATACCATTTTTACTCTTTCGTTCATGGACCGACACAGCTTCCAATTGACAAGTGGGTATTATCCGTTAATTAGGAGTGACTAGGCAGAAAAAAAACTTGCAAAAAGTGTTGCATCACACCTTCTACAGTACCGCCCAGGGGCGGACCCTCTGGGTATATCCCCTCACTCTGCATCTCGCAGATCAGTTTTTTTTCTGTCTGGCAAGGAGTAGGACATGGCTCCCTTCGGGCCCATTGGTCCGGGGAAAATTATTATTTTTTGTTTCCTGCGATCTTCGATCAACAGCCGACTGGGCGACAGGCTGGGTCTTCGATCCTTGCAGTCTTCCCAGTTCAGCCATTGAGCGTGTGCCGACCCTTGCTACGCGCTGGGTTTTCCACGACATACCCGTCGCTTTACGGGTGGCCGGTGAGACGACGCTCCAAGGCTTGCATCGGACCGCTCAGCTTCGGCTGACCTTACGACCGAGTCGCAGCAGCCTGTCCAGTGAGCTCACGCTCCAAGGCTTGCATCGGACCGCTCAGCTTCGGGCTGACCTTACGGCCGAGTCGCAGTAGCCTGGCCGGTGAGCACTCCGCGGCATGCATATGATCGCTCCCGAGGGTACAATCACAGCATGCCTGGCCGACAGTCACCTCCGTGCGCGGATGATCTGTCTGGAATGTCTTCCAGCAGGATTCAGCAGGAAGGGTAATTAGCTTCCCTGCTTCGGCGGGGTGACTTGGCTGGACATTCCTGGAGAGATCAAGTAAGTGGTTGTGACCCCTTTCTTTCCTCTCTCCCTGCCCTCCCTCCTCCCTGGGCTTTAGCTAAGGTTGCTGGGTGCTGGGGGTCACCTTGGGGGGCTCCATCTATAGCGGGGCTGCGCTGTGTATCATTTTAAAAAAAATCATTTTGCTTACCTGTGTGTCTGTGTGCTTCTCCATCCATGCGGCCATTTTTCTTGTGGTTTGTGCCGGGTTTTGGCCTCTACCGACTGTTTGGCGGCCATGTTTCCTTAGATTCATGTCTGTATATATCGCCGCTCTGCGGCCATCTTTTTGTGGTCCGCGACCGCTTTGGCCTCTATATTCGGCCCGGCGGCCATTTTCTTAGAGCTCACATTCTTCTATACAGACGCTTGGCGGCCATTTTGCTGTAGTCTTCGGCCTCTAGTGTGCATTTCCTCTGGCGCAAATTTACACAGAAGAAGCTGATAAGAATCAGACTGACACAGGCAGCGGTGGGACAACATCACAGGCGGAGCACACGGAAGCATAGCAGTACCGTTCCAAGGGTGATTAGTCCTCTGGGAGACCCTGCATCTCTGAAGCAGCTAGGAGGGTGGCCTATGCTACCTTGCCTGGATCCCTGTGGGTGTCAGCGCGTGGGTCAGCAGGGCATCTGAAGCAGACGTTTGTTTCCCCTGAAACACCTGACTTGATAGCTGGTGCCCCTGATGTATCTGTGGTCACTATGTCAGTTACCAGGTTGGAAGCGGCACACGGGAACACGGGGGGTAGTAAACGCCCCCGTCCCCTGCAAGTCTGATGCAGAACCAGGTCCAGCTATGGCTCATGGCCCGGATTCTGAAGCATCAGAGACTGCAGACCATGACCGATCGGACAGTGAGAATGCTCCAAGTCCAGGTGAGCACGCAAGAAGGCTTGGTATCTGACCTTTGTTTGCAGTGCGGAATACGCTAAAAATAGAGATGCTGCAGAAGCAGCAGAGATACAGGTCCCCTTTGTGTTTCGTTAGCCGGACCACACTGCTAAGGTGTTTCCTTGTGTGTCTTATTTTGTTAAGCTCTTGTACAAGGAGTGGGAAGTCCCACTGAGGATTTTTTTGCAGCCCAAAAATGTTTTATTTAATTTTGTTGGGCAGTCTGGTAACCCTCGGGGAGAGTCCCGAAAGGATGAACCCCCCCCCCCGATAGTGGACCCCCCCCTGTGTTCAAACTTTACAAGTTACCACAATTTCAGCGGAAGGGGCTCCTATCTTTAGGGACACTCGCTACCTATATACAGGGGGGCTCAACGGTACGCCCAGCAGGGCTGGGGGTTTTCTGATGTCTCAGACACTGAATAAGTAGGCAAAGATTCTTTTCCAGGGGTTAAAGGCAAGGGAGGCTCCTCCGAACGAGGTAGCTCTGGTCGACCAGCTGGTACAGGACCTTGAGTCTGTCTGCAAGTCAGACATGGATACTATCCCCTTGCTGCCTTGGGCATGCGGTGGCGCTAAGCCACCTGATCTGGTCTGCGGCCCAATCTTCCAAGAAGGCCCTGTGGGATCTGCCCTTTTAGGGAGACAGACTTTTTTGGGGCCTCTCTGGAGGACATCAGTAAAGATGCCCCAGGAGGTAAGAGCACGTTGCTCCCACAATCCTAAGAAGGTAAGGAGCCACGCCATAGGCAAAGGGCTCTCCTTATCGCGCACAAGTGGTCTTTCGCCCGCCTAGTGCAGCAAGTTAACGACCCCAGGCCGATAAAGCGCCTGCTGAGGACAGAAGCGTCCCTGGGTTCGCAAGTCCAACCTTGCTTGCCTACCGAACAGATTTTTTCCCTCTAAACCGACAGCTTCAACCGACTCGTCGGGAAGTCCTATATGGGGCGGTTCAACATCTGCTGATACGCAGGGTGGTCCTTCCTGTCTCAGTACAGAAAAGGATTCAAGTGTTCTACTCTATCTGTTCATAGTACTGAAAACGCGATGTTGTTGCCGCCCCCCATCCGGGGGATTTTCCGCCATCCTTGACATCTAGGATACATGCTTGCATGTCCCCAGATGCACCAGGCATCAGAGATGCCTGAGTTGGCGGCCGGGGCAGACCACTACCAATGGTGGCTCTCCCTTTTGGCCTAGCATCGGCACCAAGGGTCTTCACCAAGGTGCTTACCCTGATGCTGGCCCTACTAAACAGCGTGGCATCGCTATCATGCAATTTAGACGATCATCTTCTGAGGGTCACTTCAAACTCAAATCTAGAAGTGAGAAAGTCTATAACCTGTCAGACCCTCCGATGCTTGGTTGGGTACTGAACACTCAGAAGTCAGTATTGGTAACCTCCTTCGAGGCGGTACCATAGGCACTATTCACTAGTTCACACGCTAGTGTTACAGAAGGTAACTCTGTCCTGAGGGATCAAGTGCCCTTCATCCCTGGATTATTAAAATCCGGGTAAGCCACCTAATCAGGACCTCCCTAGTTGGTGGCCGACATCACAGGTATTTCTGTCTGGGAAGTCATTCCTTTCTCTTTACTGGATGGTGGTCTTCCCGGTTACAGAGCTCAGTCAACCTGGGTCGCTGGACTCCGAAGGAATCCCATTGCAGATTATTGGCCCGTAAACCGGGCGATCTGGCTTTGCCTCTCCACATGGTCTGAGGCTACAAGGGCGTCCAGTCGGAATCCAGTTAGACAAACACCACAGTGTGGCGTATGTCAAACATCAAGGAGGAACAAGCAGCTCTGCTGCAGCATCAGAGGTCGCTCACCTCCTAATGGGGGCAGAAAGGAGCATACCAGGCCTGTTGGGCCTTATACATTCCGGTTGTGGAAAACAGACAGGCGAACTGCCTGAGTAGCCAAGCTGGACCAAAGAGAATGGTCTTTACACCCGGAGGCCTTTCAGCTCTTTTACCAGAAAGGAGGCACGCCAGTCGTAGATCTCCTGGCTCCTCGACTCTATCGGAAGGTATTGAGGTTTGTGGCCAGGTTTAGAGACCCAAGGGCAACATAACGGATGCGTTGGTGGCATCGTGGAGTCAGTACAGGCTAATCTATGCCTTCCTTCCTCTGAAGCGTTTCTTCATCTGCTTCACAGACTGGAGGCAGAGAGGATTCCAATGGTCCTAATTGCTCTCGAGTTGCCCTCGGCGTCCTTGGTACGCCGATCTAGTGCGTCTGGTAGCAGACACATTTTCTTTCTCGTACATCACGGGACACAGAGCGGCATAGTCATTACTATGTGGGTTATATAGTTTACCTTCAGGTGCTGGCACTGGCAACTTCCAAACCGGAAGTACCCTCCCCTATATAAGCCCCTCCCATCCGGGAGCACCTCAGTTTTTTGCCAGTGTCTAAGGTGTTGGCCAAGAAGTAACGTGTTTTTCACTGAGCTGGCGTACAGGTTCTTTTGGGCCTCAGTAAGCTATTCCGGATCCGACCAAAAAAGCTTCATAGCTAAACGGTCGGTACCCGGGCCTTGCAGAGAAGAGCAATGTTTTGCCTGTAATGCTTCTCTTAGGAGGGCTGGACCCTGGGATCCAGAGCTCTGGTCATACCCACGACCAAGATGTTTTCTGTGCAGGGTGCTATACAGGTCCAGGGGAGTGGAATCCTTGGGAACCCGGTCCCTGAAGGTTTAATTACAATGCCTGCCGTGAGAGGTGAAGTTTGGGCTTCTGTGGACCAAACAGAGTCCTGCGGCGGGGAAAAGGTAAGTGGGGGGCCCTCAGGAACTTGGTTCTATTGGGGGACCCCCAAGCCTAATATGTATTTCTGCCTGTTACCTAACGGTATTCCCGCTAAATATCTGTGCATGCCTGTAACTACTAAAAAATGTAATAATTTTAAGAGTGGTCAAGACAAAAAAAAAATGGTTAAACCGCGGTACCTGTGTTAAACCACTAGAGGCCGCTGTGGAACGTTGTTTTCTTGTCATGTGGATTTTTTCTTTCCAAGTCAAAATCCAGGCAGATGGTGAGTTCTCTGGATGGGAAACTGTTTCCTCTGCCATGTTGCAAGGCTCGTCCATCCCCTGGCCCTGTGGCAAACAGGGCCCTGGCTTCTGTCCCTAGTTCCTTTTCAAAAAGAGCGCCGAAGGCGCACGTGCCCGCGCGCGTGCGCGTGCCTCTATTTATAGAGGTGAGCTGGAAAAAGGGGCGGAGCTTGGTGGATGACGCTCTGTGCGCGCCGCAGCGCTTCTGCGCATGTGCGGTCGTCCCAGCATGTTAAAAAGCACAATTAGGTGTTGTCAGCTGGTTATGGAATGCAGAAACAGAGCTGGCAACATTTAAAAAGGCATACAGCAGGCGGTTGATGCAGGCATCCCCATAGAAAGGCACATTAGTAGACACCAACTGTTTATATAGCAGCAATTGTGCTAGACTATTGTCAGTAAGTGGTGTATTTCAGCTGGAATACCTCAGCTTTGGGCTTAGGAATATGCCGTCTAAAGTCTCCGGGACTAAGAATCCCAGGAAGCAAAGGGGGTCTCCATCGGGCTCTGAGGATCTTGGGCTTGCTTTGGCTACACCAATCTCCCCTGAAAAATCAGAGGTTAGTGACCGTAGAGCACCCTCAGGAGTACCTGGTACTGTGGCTGTCCTCAGTTCACCTGCTCCTGTGTATATAACAGAGGAGGTTTTTTCCTCAGCTCTGGGAGGACTGGAAGAGAGATTGACAACATTGATCGCTGCTTCCCTGTCAGAGGGAAAGCGCGGCCGATCTCCGTCTCCTCCCTCAGAGTACCTGTTAGCAGAGCAACAGTCCCATACAGGGATCGACCTACCTGAAGGGGATCAGGATGAGGTTGATTCTGTTGTAGAGGAATCAACAGTGGAAGAACCATTCTCAGCATTACATGCTGAAAGATTATGGGTTCAGTCCCTGACTAACATGGTCCGATCAGCATTTAAAATGCCCCTTGCGGAGCCATCATCCACTTCTGTCTCCTCGTTGGGGTCGCTAAAAGCTCCCCAGACTGTTTGTTCCTTTCCAATCCATCCTTTACTGGAAGGGCTCATTTACCAGGATTGGGAACATCCTGATAAAATATTTACTCCTCCCAAGAGATTTCCGGTGGTCTATCCCATGGAGGATAAGTTCATCAAAAAATGGAGGGTCCCTACAGTGGACGCAGCCATCTCTTGTGTGAATAAATCACTGACATGTCCGGTAGATAATGTCCAAATGTTCAAGGACCCAATAGATAAAAAAATGGAGTCCTTATTAAAATCTGCTTTCTCTACAGCAGGCTTGGTGACACAACCAGCAGTGGCAGCTATTGGGGTCTGCCAAGCAGTGAAGGATCAGTTGAAACAGGTCTTAAGGGACTTGCCAGATCAGCAGGCCCTTGCCCTAGCTGATCTACCTAGAGCCTTATGCTTTACGGTTGACGCCATAAAGGATTCAATCCATCAGGCCTCCCGCCTTACGCTGTCTGTAGTACATATGCGCAGGCTTCTATGGCTCAAAAACTGGTCTGCTGAAGCTCCCTGTAAAAAATTGCTGGTTAGCTTCCCATTTCATGGTGAACGCTTATTCGGGGAAGACCTGGACAAATATATCCAGAAAATTTCCAGCGGTAAAAGTACACTCTTGCCGGTTAAAAACAGAGTTAGAGGTCCCTCTTTTAAGAGGCCTGCTTCTCCAGTCCCTGGGACATCGGCTGTGAAACAGTTCCGACGGCCTCCTCGGTCAAATCCCGGGGGTAAAAATCAGGAACAATCGCAGGGTAACAAGAAACCCTGGGTCAGCAGAGGTACAAAACCTCCCCCAAAGTCAAATGCATGAAGGGTTGCCCCCACTCAATCGGGTGGGGGGAAGACTTCAGTTCGCAGAGACCTGGCGGGACACGATCAGAGACAGATGGGTTCTCTCCGCAGTAAGTCTGGGATACAAATTGGAGTTAAAAGACTCCCCTCCTTCCCATTTTATAAGGTCGAACGTGCCAAGGGATCCCCGGAAGAGAGGATCCCTCCTGTTGGCACTAGAACAACTATTGCTCCAAGGGGTAATTATGAAGGTTCCCCTGGAAGAATGCGGGTTCGGGTTTTACTCAAACCTCTTTACAGTCCCGAAACCAAACGGGGACGTGAGGCCCATATTAAATCTAAAAGGGCTAAACAAATTCCTACATATCAGAACTTTCAGGATGGAGTCGATCCGATCGGTGACCACTGCCCTACAAGGGGAGGAATGGCTAGCCTCGATCGACATCAAAGATGCTTATTTGCACATTCCCATCTTTCCAGTTCACCAAAAATTTCTACGCTTTGCAGTAGAAGGGCGCCATTTTCAGTTCAGAGCCTTACCCTTCGGTCTGGCCACAGCACCACGAGTGTTCACAAAAATTCTGGCCCCATTATTGGCCAATCCTAAGAACACAAGGTGTAACGATAATGGCATATCTAGACGACTTGTTGCTGATAGACCACTCAGTGGAAAAACTAGAAGTCGTTGTTCACGAGACAATCAAGTATCTGGAATCTCACGGTTGGATTATCAACCGAGACAAGTCAGCCCTAAAACCAGTCAAAAGTCTGGAATACTTGGGGCTAAGGCTGGATTCAGACCAGAGAAAAATTTTCTTGCCTCAGGGAAAAGTGTCGTCTTTGAGAGATTTGATCCACCTAGTGGGTACAAAAAGACAGCCGTCCATACGCCTGTGCATGAGGCTGCTGGGAAAAATGGTGGCATCATTCGAAGCAGTACCCTACGGTCAATTCCATTCAAGGAATTTGCAAAGGGCCATACTGTCAGCCTGGAACAAAAAAGTTCAGGCCCTAGACTTACCAATGTCCTTGTCCCCTTCCGTTCGCAAGAGCCTCCGTTGGTGGTTGGTTCCCCAGAATCTGGAAAAAGGGAAATCCTTCAGTCCGATTTCTTGGAAGGTGGTCACTACAGATGCCAGCCTTATAGGCTGGGGAGCAGTACTGGAGCAATGGTCTCTCCAGGGCAGATGGTCGGATGCAGAAAAGGTCCTGCCCATCAATCTCTTAGAGATACGAGCAGCCCGGTATGCCCTAGTAGCATGGACATCCAAACTCCAAGGGTCCCCTGTCAGAATTCAATCAGACAATGCCACGGCAGTGGCATATATCAATCATCAGGGTGGCACCAGGAGTCGTGCAGCCCAGAGGGAAGTAAATTGCATCCTGAAATGGGCAGAAAGATATGTCCCAGCCATATCCGCGGTATTCATTCCAGGAGTGTCGAATTGGAAGGCGGACTTTCTAAGTCGCCAACAATTATGCCCAGGGGAATGGTCCCTTCACCCCGAGGTTTTCCGGACAATATGTCAGCGGTGGGGAACACCGGATGTAGATTTGCTAGCATCCAGATTCAACGCAAAGGTGGACAGATTTGTCTCGATAAGGGATCCCCTAGCTTGCGGCTCGGATGCCCTAGTGTTCCCTTGGGATCAGTTCTAGCTGATATATGCATTCCCACCGCCACAATTGTTACCTCGATTACTCCGCAGAATCAGGGTAGAAAAGAAACCAGTGATTCTGGTGGCTCCAGCGTGGCCCCGAAGAGCATGGTACGCGGAGATTGTAAAAATGTCTGTGGGGAGGCCTTGGACCCTCCCACATCGTCCGGACCTGCTTTCACAAGGACCGATATACCACCCTTCCTTACTAGCCCTAGGTTTGACGGCCTGGCTATTGAAGCCCACATTCTAAAAAAGAGAGGTCTCTCTAATCCTGTGGTATCTACCATGATCAATGCCAGGAAGCCGGTATGCAGGCAGATCTACTATAGAATCTGGAAGGCGTACATCGCTTGGTGTGAGGCCAAGAAATGGCATCCACGTAAGTACGTAATAGGTAGGATTCTGGACTTCCTACAGGGGGCTGTAGATAGGAAGCTTGCCTTGAGTACTATCAAGGGTCAGATTTCGGCCTTGTCAATATTTTTTCAAAGGCCCTTGGCTTCGCATTCACTAGTCAAAGCTTTTATACAAGGAGTGATGAGTATTAGCCCTCCGGTTAATATTCCCATATGTCCATGGGACTTAAACCTGGTTCTGTCGGTTCTACAGAAACAACCATTGGAACCATTACAGCACATTTCCTTGGTTCTTCTCACCAGGAAATAGATTTTTCTAGTAGCCATTTGTTCGGCTAAAAGAGTGTCGGAATTGGCCGCTATGTCCTGTAAAGAGCCATATCTGGTTATCCATAAGGACAGAGTAGTGTTACGTCCTCATCCAGCCTTTCTTCCTAAGGTGGTATCGAGGTTTCATTTGAACCAAGATGTGGTTCTTCCTTCCTTTTTCCCCAAACCTAGTTCGGTAGAGGAAAAGTTATTACATTCTTTGGATGTAGTAAGAGCAGTTAAAGCTTATCTAAAAGCCACTGCTCAGATTCGCAGAACGGATACTTTGTTTATCCTGCCGGAAGGCCCCAGAAAGGGTCAGGCAGCGTCAAAATCTACTTTAGCCAAGTGGATTCGACAGGTCATAATGCAAGCCTATGGCTTGAGAAGGAGACCGCCTCCGTTCAAAGTTAGGGCGCACTCCACGAGAGCAGTTGGAACTTCATGGGCAGTGCATCACCAGACCTCCCTGGCTCAAATCTGTAAGGCCGCAACATGGTCTTCAGTACACACGTTTACTAGGTTCTACCAGGTGGACGTTAGAAGTCAGGAGGATGTCGCCTTTGGGCGCAGTGTATTGCAGGCCGCAAAAGATCCTCATGTCTGATAGCGCCCAGCTTATGTATGGTGTATCCCCCCCCTCATTGGGCATTGCTTTGGGACGTCCCACATAGTAATGACTATGTCGCTCTGTGTCCCGTGATGTACGAGAAAGAAAATAGGATTTTTATAACAGCTTACCTGTAAAATCCTTTTCTTGGAGTACATCACGGGACACAGAGCTCCCACCCCTCTTTTGGGGACACTTATTGCTTTGCTACAAAACTGAGGTGCTCCCGGATGGGAGGGGCTTATATAGGGGAGGGCACTTCCGGTTTGGAAGTTGCCAGTGCCAGCACCTGAAGGTAAACTGTATAACCCACATAGTAATGACTATGCCGCTCTGTGTCCCGTGATGTACTCCAAGAAAAGGATTTTACAGGTAAGCTGTTATAAAAATCCTATTTTTGACATCTACCATCAAGAAGGACCTTCTGTTGCAAGGTCACATACGCCATCCTGTCTTTTACAGTCACTGGCTTAAGGGCATGGCTTGAGAGCCAGGTACCAAGAGACCGGGGCCTGTCAGACTCGGTATCTCTACCATAAGGAGTGCGCGGAAATCATCCTCTAGGAAGATCTACCGTCGCACCTGGAGGACCTACAGATCCAATTGTGAGGAAATGAGGTGGCATCCGCGTACTTATTTGGTTCCAGAGTCCTGCTGTTCTTCAGCAGGGAATGGGCCAAGAATTTTACTTAAGTACAATTAGGGGGCAGGTATCTGCCCTGGCTGTGTTTTTTTTTCAACGACCCCTGGTGGCTCACTTTCTAGTGAGAACGTTTGTACTGGTCCACCCTCCACTACCTCCGTGGGGCTTGTGTAGCAGACGTCTTTCTTGTTCATACATCACGGGACACAGAGCAGCATAGTCATTACTATGTGGGTTATATAGAATTACCTTCAGGTGCTGGCACTGGCAACTTCCAAAACAGGAAGTACCCTCCCCTATATAAGCCCCTCCCATCCGGGAGTACCTCAGTTTTTTGCCAGTGTCTAAGGTGTTGGCCAAGGTTAACATGTATTCATCTGATAAGAGGGGGGAAGGTTTGGGACTTTAGATGAGGCGTACATGGTGGGACCAGACAAATTCACATAGGTGCAAACATATGTATGTTTATTGGACCAATGATCGACATGATATGAGAAAAACTTAGTTGCATACATACACCAGGGGTAATGTTCTAGTACAAACATGATAAACAGCATATATAACAACATGGCACATCAGGTGATACAATAATAACATGTCCTTCATGTAATGAAAGTGAACTAAAAATATCAACAGAGGGTAAAACCATCTAAAAATGATCAATGTGTGTTGGATGCATCAGAGTAAGGCTCGACGCGTTTCATGGACTTGTGTCCACTCCTCAGGAGCCAAGTGCATCCATATTCTATAAAAAAGAAAGAAACAGTAGATACCCAGATGATATAATTAGATTGCCCGGATAAGGGATGAACAACAAAAATGTATATAAATATTAAAAATTGGGATGTGACTGGCCATGCCAAAGGGTACTCACATATGACCCAGAGGTTGTGTCCATATAGAAGCACAGGTCAGGGACAGGCCAATCAAGTCTAGCCCGGGAGCAGAGAGGGGGACCCAACGGGAAATCCGGAGAAACGCACACCATCCCTCATGAGTAGATCGAATTTCTATAGTATAAGGAATAAATACTAATGGATATCTATGGTAATGAACGTCAAAGGAGTAAACTAAAAGTAACTGGTGACCCAGAGCTATAGTATTAAGATGGGTTTACCTGGTTGGGTCCAACGAGAGTACAAAGCCCAATGGGAACAGGGAGGTCTGGATGTAACTACTGCTATGCTGACTCAACAGCAGAGTGTGGATGGATGGGGAATGGAGCGCGGCCCCAGGAAGCCCCCAAACTCCCCCTCAGCATCACGCTGGCACGACAATGCAGGAGAGACGTCACGGCTGGAAGCCTGTGTGTCTCACCGCATGTCAGCCAAGTTTGTATGCCGGACGCGTGCGTGACTGACCGTCAGTCAAGACGTCACACGCACAGCGCCAGGGGCGTGATGCCGATGCGCGGTGACAACGCCCCCCCCGCCCCCACACACACACACACACATCCAAGTGACGTGGAGGGGAGGAGGAAGGGAGGGCGCAACAGCGTGCATCGTAGCTCCCGGGTAAACAGGCATGAGCCAACCCCCCGGCCGTGGATCAAAGGGAGCACAAAAAAGGGGCTGCAAAGAGTAAGAAAGTACAAAACTAGATGAATATATATGGTGGATGCAAACTGGGTTCTAATTCTGACATGAGGAATTATGGTCTGACACACTTAAGGTCAGCCATAAGAAAATGTAAGGTCCCACCGTATAGTATACCTCCATCCCTATTTCGCGATACAACACTGGGGAGAGCAAAGCTTGGGACTTTTGAAGGGGACGTGAGGAGAGTTCACGTTCCCATCCCTGGAACATATGATAAGAGGGGGGAAGGTTTGGGACTTTAGATGAGGCGTACATGGTGGGACCAGACAAATTCACATAGGTGCAAACATATGTATGTTTATTGGACCAATGATCGACATGATATCATCTGGGTATCTACTGTTTCTTTCTTTTTTATAGAATATGGATGCACTTGGCTCCTGAGGAGTGGACACAAGTCCATGAAACGCGTCGAGCCTTACTCTGATGCATCCAACACACATTGATCATTTTTAGATGGTTTTACCCTCTGTTGATATTTTTAGTTCACTTTCATTACATGAAGGACATGTTATTATTGTTATATATGCTGTTTATCATGTTTGTACTAGAACATTACCCCTGGTGTATGTATGCAACTACGTTTTTCTCATATCATGTCGATCATTGGTCCAATAAACATACATATGTTTGCACCTATGTGAATTTGTCTGGTCCCACCATGTACGCCTCATCTAAAGTCCCAAACCTTCCCCCCTCTTATCATATGTTCCAGGGATGGGAACGTGAACTCTCCTCACGTCCCCTTCAAAAGTCCCAAGCTTTGCTCTCCCCAGTGTTGTATCGCGAAATAGGGATGGAGGTGTACTATACGGTGGGACCTTACATTTTCTTATGGCTGACCTTAAGTGTGTCAGACCATAATTTCTCATGTCAGAATTAGAACCCAGTTTGCATCCACCATATATATTCATCTAGTTTTGTACTTTCTTACTCTTTGCAGCCCCTTTTTTGTGCTCCCTTTGAAATTCATCTGGGCTTGTGTACAGGTTCTCTGGGCCTTAGCAAGCTATTCCGGATCTGACCAAAAAAGCTTCATAGCTAAACGGTCGGTACCCGGGCCTTGCAGAGAAGAGCAGGGTTTTGCCTGTAATGCCTCTCTTAGGAGGGCTGGACCCTGGGATCCAGAGCTCTGGTCATACCCAAAACCAAGAGGCTATCTGTGCAGGGTGCTATACAGGTCCAGGGGAGTGGAATCCTTGGGAACCCGGTCCCTGAAGGTCTAGTACAATGCCTGCCGTGAGAGGTGAAGTTTGGGCTTCTGTGGACCAAACAAAGTCCTGCGGCGGGGAAAAGGTAAGTGGGGGCCCCTCAGGAACTTGGTTCTATTGAGGGGACCCCCAAGCCTAATATGTCTTTCTGCCTGTTACCTAAAGGTATTCCCGCTAATAGCTGTATATGCCTAAGAAATCCTAGAAATGTCTTTTCATAAAGGAAGTTTTAAAAACTGTAAACCTGGAAATGTTTTTCATAAAGGAGGTTTTAAAAAAAAAAAGACAAAAGTGCGGTACCTGTGTTTGTCCACTAGAGGCCGCTGTGGAACGTCTTTTTTTCTTGGGACTATTCCTTCCATGGTGAAAGTCCAGGCAGATGAGTGAGCTCTCTATCAGGGAAGCTGCATTCCTCTGTCATGCTGCCAAGTAGTTTCCTTCCATCCCCGAGTCCTGGTGAAACAGGGACCCTGACTCCTCTCCCTACAGGGCGCCAAGAGCGCACAAGTGCACGCGCGCGCGCACACACGCTTTCTTTTTATAGATTTAGCTGCAAAAAAGTGGGCGGACCCTGGCGGATGATGCGCTCTGTGCGCCCAGCGCTTCTGCGCATGTGCGGGCGTCCCAGCAAGATAAAAGGACTCAGTCCACGCTGCTTGCTATGGACACAGAGCATGAAAAGGAGCTGGTAGCATGGTATAGGGGCTTACAGCGGGCGGTTGATACAGGCATCCCCAGAAAGACGCATTAGTAGACACCCACTGATGTACATAGCAGCAAATTGTATTAGACTATTTCAGTAAAGGGGTGTATTGCGGCTGGAATACCTCAGCTTTGAACTAAGGAATATGCCGCCTAAAAAACTCCGAGATATACCTCTCAGGAAGTGTAGGGGGTCTCCATCGGGCTCTGAGGATCTGGAGCAGTCATCTGCACCCTCCTCCCCTGAGAAATCAGAGGTTAATACCCATAAGGAACCCCCGGGAGTGCCAGGTACTGCGGCTGTCCTCAGTCCACCTGCTCCTGCATATATAACAGAGGAGGTTTTTGCCTCAACTCTGGAGGGATTGGAGCAGAGATTGGCAGCATTGATCGCTTCTTCTCTACAGGAAAGAAAGCGCGCCAGATCTCCATCACCTCCATTAGAGTGCCTGTTGGCAGAGCAACAGTCCCAGGAAGGGACCGACCTACCTGAAGGGGATCAGGAGGAGGTTAACTCTGTTTTTGAGGAATCGACAGTAGATGAACCATTTTCAGCATCACAGACTGAAAGATTGTGGGTCCAGACCCTAACTGACATGGTTCGATCTGCATTTAAAATGCCTCTTGTTGAACCATTAACTACTGCTGTCTCCTCATTGGGGTCGCTAAAAGCTCCCCAGGTTAATTGCTCCTTTCCAATACATCCATTATTGGAAGGACTTATATACCAGGACTGAGAACATCCTGATAAACTATTTGTTCCGCCTAAGAAATTTCCGGTGATCTATCCCATGGAGGAAAAGTTCACCCAGAGATGGAATGTTCCTACGGTGGATGCAGCCATCTCTTCTGTGAACAAATCACTGACATGCCCAGTAGATAATGTTCAAATGTTCAAAGATCCAGTAGATAAAAAATTGGAATCTTTATTAAAATCTGCTTTTTCCACAGCAGGGGCTGTTACACAGCCAGCAGTGGCAGCTATTGGGGTCTGCCAAGCTTTAAAGGATCAGATGAAAATGGTCCTGAGGGATTTGCCAGACCAGCAGGCCCAGGCTCTGGCTGATCTGCCTAGAGCATTATGCTTTGCGGTTGACGCCATCAAGGATTCTATCCATCAGGCCTCCCGCCTCACGCTGTCTTTGGTACATATGCGTAGGCTTCTGTGGCTCAAGAACTGGTCTGCTGAAGCTCCCTGTAAGAAGCTCTTAGTTAGCTTCCCATTTCATGGGGAACGCCTTTTTGGCGAAGACCTGGATAAGTATATCCAGAAGATTTCCAGTGGTAAAAGTACTCTCTTACCGAGTAAGAAGAGGTCTAGGGGTCCATCTTTTAAGAGGACTACCTCTCCTATCCCTGCGACGTCTGCTACTAAGCAGTTCCGACGGCCTCCTCGGTCAAACTCAGGGGGTAAAAATCAGGGACAGTCACAGGGTAATAAGAAACCCTGGATCCGAAGGGGTACTAAACCAGCCTCCAAGTCAAGCCTATGAAGGGCTGCCCCCACTCAAACGGGTGGGGGGAAGACTTCAGTTGTTCGCAGAGACCTGGCGGGAGACGATCAAAGACAGATGGGTGCTCTCCGCAGTAACTCTGGGATACAAGTTGGAGTTAAAAGAGTCTCCTCCTTCCCATTTTATGTGGTCAGGCATGCCAAGAGACCCTCTGAAAAGAGGGTCTCTCCTATTGGCGTTAGAACAACTATTGCTCCAAGGAGTAATTATGGAGGTTCCTATGGAAGAGTGGGGGTTGGGTTTCTACTCAAACCTTTTCACAGTCCCGAAACCAAACGGGGACATAAGACCCATATTGGACCTAAAGAGTCTAAACAAATTTCTAAACGTCCGGTCTTTCCGGATGGAGTCGATCCGATCGGTCACCGCTGCCCTACAGGGGGAGGAATGGTTAGCCTCGATCGACATCAAAGATGCTTACTTGCATGTTCCCATCTTTCCAGGTCATCAAAAATTTCTACGCTTTGCAGTAGAAGGGCGCCATTTTCAGTTCAGAGCCTTACCATTCGGTCTGGCCACAGCACCACGAGTGTTCACAAAAATTCTGGCCCCACTGTTGGCCGATCTAAGAACACGAGGTGTAACGATAATGGCATACCTAGACGACCTGTTGTTGATGGACCACTCAGTTGCCAAGCTAGAAGTGGTAATTGTCGATACAATCAAGTATCTAGAATCTCACGGTTGGGTCATCAACCTGGACAAGTCAGCCCTACAGCCAGTGAAAAACCTGGTATATCTAGGGCTACGGCTGGATTCAGACCAGAGGAAGATTTTCTTACCTCTAGACAAGGTATCCTCTTTGAGGGGCTTGGTCCGTCTGCTTTGTGCAAAAAGACAGCCGTCCATACGCCTGTGCATGAGGCTGCTAGGAAAGATGGTAGCATCATTCGAAGCTGTGCCATACGCCCAATTCCACTCAAGGAATTTACAGAGGGCCATATTGTCAGCCTGGAACGGAAAAATTCAGGCTCTAGACTTCCCGATGGCTTTGTCCCCTTCCGTTCGGAAGAGTCTCTGCTGGTGGTTGATCCCCCAGAATCTCCAGAAGGGAAAACCCTTCAGTCCGATATCCTGGAAGGTGGTCACTACAGATGCCAGCCTTATAGGCTGGGGGGCAGTACTGGAGCAATGGTCTCTCCAGGGCAGATGGTCAAATGTAGTAAAAACCCTGCCCATCAATCTCTTAGAGATACGAGCAGCCCGGTATGCCCTAGTAGCCTGGACATCCAGACTCCAAGGGTCCCCTGTCAGAATTCAATCAGACAATGCCACAGCAGTGGCATATATCAATCATCAGGGAGGCACCAGGAGTCGTGCAGCCCAGAGGGAAGTAAGTCACATCCTGGAATGGGCAGAAAAGCATGTCCCATGTATATCAGCTGTCTTCATTCCAGGGGTGGAGAATTGGAAGGCGGACTTTCTGAGTCGCCAACAGTTATGCCCAGGGGAATGGTCCCTTCATCCCGAGGTCTTCCGAGCAATATGTCAGCGGTGGGGAACACCGGATGTAGATCTGCTAGCATCCAGATTCAACGCAAAGGTGGACAGATTTGTCTCCCGGACAAGGGATCCCCTCGCTTGCGGCTCAGATGCTCTGGTGTTCCCTTGGGATCAGTTCAGACTGATATATGCATTCCCTCCGCTAACAATTGTTGCCTCGACTCCTTCGCAGAGTCAGGTTGGAAAAGAAGCCGGTGATCCTGGTGGCTCCAGCGTGGCCCCGAAGGGCCTGGTACGCGGAGATCATCAAAATGTCTGTGGGGAGTCCTTGGACCCTTCCACGTCTTCCGGACCTGCTTTCGCAAGGACCGATATACCACCCTTCCTTACTAACTCTAAGTTTAACGGCCTGGCTATTGAATCCCACATCCTAAAGAAGAGAGGTCTCTCTAACTCTGTGGTATCAATTATAATCAATGCCAGGAAGCCTGTATCCAGGCAGATCTAATATAGAGTTTGGAAGGCGTACATCACTTGGTGCGAGGCCAGAAAATGGCATCCACGTAAGTACGTTATAGGCAGAATTCTGGACTTCCTGCAGTGGGCTGTAGACAGGAAGTTTGCCTTAAGTACTATCAAGGGCCAGGTTTCGGCCTTATCAATACTATTTCAAAGGCCCCTGGCTATGCATTCACTTGTCAAATCCTTTATGCAAGGGGTGACTCGTATTATTCCACCGATTAAAGCTCCCATATGCCCATGGGATCTAAATTTGGTTCTGTCGGTTCTGCAGAAGCAGCCGTTTGAACCTTTGCGGCACATTTCCTTGGTTCTACTCACCAGAAAATTGATATTTTTAGTAGCCATATGCTCGGCTAGAAGAGTGTCGGAATTAGCCGCCATGTCCTGTAAGGAGCCATATCTGGTTATTCATAAGGACAGAGTAGTATTACGCCCTCACCCAGCCTTTCTTCCTAAGGTGGTATCGAGGTTTCACTTGAACCAGGATGTGGTTCTTCCTTCTTTTTTCCCCAAACCAAGCTCGGTAGAGGAAAAGTTATTGCATTCTTTGGATGTAGTAAGAGCAGTTAAAACTTATCTAAAAGCCACTGCTCAGATTCGTAGAACGGATTCTTTGTTTGTTCTGCCGGAAGGCCCCAGAAAGGGTCAGGCAGCATCAAAATCTACTTTAGCCAAGTGGATTCGACAGGTCATAGTACAAGCCTATGGCTTGAGAAGTAGACCGCCTCCGTTCAAAGTTAGGGCGCACTCCACGAGAGCAGTTGGAACTTCATGGGCAGTGCATCACCAGGCCTCCCTGGCTCAAATTTGTAAGGCCGCAACATGGTCTTCAGTACACACGTTTACTAGGTTCTACCAGGTGGACGTTAGAAGTCAGGAGGATGTCGCCTTTGGGCGCAGTGTGTTGCAGGCCGCAAAAGATCCTCATGCCTGATGGCGCCCAGCTTATGTATGGTGTATCCCCCCCGTCATTTGGCATTGCTTTGGGACGTCCCACATAGTAATGACTATGCTGCTCTGTGTCCCGTGATGTATGAACAAGAAAATAGGATTTTTAAAACAGCTTACCTGTAAAATCCTTTTCTTGGAGTACATCACGGGACACAGAGCTCCCACCCCTCTTTTGGGGACACGTATTGCTTTGCTACAAAACTGAGGTACTCCCGGATGGGAGGGGCTTATATAGGGGAGGGTACTTCCTGTTTTGGAAGTTGCCAGTGCCAGCACCTGAAGGTAATTCTGTATAACCCACATAGTAATGACTATGCTGCTCTGTGTCCCGTGATGTACTCCAAGAAAAGGATTTTACAGGTAAGCTGTTTTAAAAATCCTATTTTTTGGCGTCTACCACTAAGAGAGGACCTGCTGTCGCAGGGTCCCAGACGCCATCCTGCTTGCAGGCAATGGCTTCAACGGCATGGCCTCTAAGTGCCTCAGAAACCAATGTTTAAGAACTTCAGGGAAATTCCCTTGTTGACACTTTCTCAGAAAGTGGTCCCTTTTAGTGGCTGTTACGCCAGTTAAGACGGGTTTCTGAGGAGGAAGTCTTGTCATGCAAGCCTCCCTATCTGATCATCCACAAGGATAAGGTGGTGCTACGTCCGCAGCCTTCTTTGCTTCCTTCTCAAGGAAGACATTGTACTGCCATCCTTGTGTCCTCATTTGTCGCCTAAAGAGACGACGTTGCATTCCTTGGATGTTGTCCAAACTCTAAGAGAATGCTTGTCTGGTACTGCTCCGTTCTGGAGTCCAGACTCACCGTTTGTTCGGTGGCTGGTCCCAGGTAGGGCCCAGCGATCTTGTCAGCTACCATCTCTAGTTGGATCCGACAGATCAGACCAAGTCCAGACTCACCGTTTGTTTCAGTGACGGGTCCCAAGTAGGGCCCAGCGCTCTTGTCGGCCACCATCTCTAGGTGGATCCGACATATAGGGATCAGGCTTATGCCTGGAAGGGTCAGGCGCCTGCCTTTCCCAGCTCATTCGACCAGGGCAAGAGGTACCTCTTGGTGCTATGTCAGTAAGACGTTTGTCTGATCCGGCAGCCTTATCATGCAAGGCTCCTTTATCTGATCTTCCACAAGGATAGGTGGTGCTGCGTCCGCAGCTTTCTTCTTCCATCTCAAGGAAGACATTGTACTGCCATCCTTGTGTACTCATCCGTCGAATCCTAGGAGACAATGTTGTATATTTTGGACGCTGTCTGAGCTCTGAGAGCATCAAGCGTCTGTTTTCACAGGTGTAAGACGGCGACCCGCTCGTCCGTTCACACTTTCACTAAACTTTACAAGTTGATGTGTGTGCATCTTCGGAGGCTTCTTTCGGCCGCAAGGTATTGCGGCTGTTTAGAGTTGCAACTCCTCTGTTGAGGAGTTCTGTTTTGTTGAGGTGAAGTTTTAATGCTGTTCCCACCCCTCGTTTTTTGACACTGCTTTGGGACGTCCCACTTGTCAATTGGAAGCTGTGTCGGTCCATGAACGAAAGAGTAAATAGGATTTTTTACTCACCGTAAAATCCTTTTCTCTTCTTGGTTCATGGACCGACACAGCACCCACCCCTCCTTTTTTGTTTAAGTTTATACTGCTTTTTGACGAACTGATCTGCGAGATGCAGAGCGAGGGGATATACCCAGAGGGTCTGCCGTTTTTTTCTACAGAACACCCACCTTTTTCTCTTCTTTGTAACATAAGAGATGCTGTTCTGTAGCCCAAAGAGAGAACTGGGAACAATGCTAACCAATAGTCAGCAGAGGCAGAACACAGAGGAAGTTATAAGCTCCCAAGTGTTCTGGCAGGATCATCAGGTATTATCATTGGGTATAGAACGTGTTTGATGATGATCTCTCCCTAAAAACTGTCATGCAAGAATGTCTAAAGCTGCCTCATACATGTGGGATTATTGACCATTGCAATTGAAGATTTCAGGATCAGCTGACTATCATCTTATGTCTGGGGACCCTTAGAGATCTTCGCTAACACATCCAAAAATACCACTTTTGTACAGTGCCAGTTCATCATCTGTGACTAAATGTTTAGATATAGCTTTCTGAAAGGAGTGACTAGTAACTTTTCTTTTAATGTGCAAAGGCGTTTCAGGGACAGCTCCTCAGATGGATCTAATTAGTCTTTCACAGGAACTGAGGGTCCATTTCTTGCTGCTGAATTCTCATTTCACTCACCCATAACTGGAAACACCTCTCTTCAAACGGGTGCCTTCAAAGGATAGGGGAGTTTAGGGTTGCTTGTCTTACAGCTTTTTGATGTTGGTCTCTCTTTGTTTATACAACTGTTATTATTGAGAAAACATAGCTTTGTTCTGTAGAGATCATTTAGTATCAATGTCTGCAATTGACAGATCAGAGATCAGTGCAGCATAGGCCGCTGTGTAGAATATAAATGTTACTTGTTAGACACTTGTAAAGACTCGATGGCTTTGGCAGATTAAGCTGCCTTTCTCTAACATACAGATTAAATAGGCTAAACCCTCTAATTTAAAATAACTATCTTAAAAAAAAAAAAAAGGTTAACACCAATTTATATAATTGTTTAATTCAGTCTGTTTCACATACAGATAGAAAAAAAAAATGGCTGCTAATTTTGTTATCCCAAATTCAGTTATTCTTTTGTTTAATCAGGTATGTCAGTTTGCTAATCATCTACTGCTAATGCCCACCTTCCTTTCTTAAAAGATTACCAATACCAATAGCCATTTCTTATTTGTACCAGTGTACTCACAAAGCTAAGTAGTAATGCATTGTTTAAGTGACTGATATTTTATCCTTAATTTTTGTATTTAATGATCATTTTTGTCAATAGAAGCCACTGCTCAGCTGTAAAAATACATATACTGAATACCGTATATACTCGTATAAGCCGAGTTTTTCAGCACATTTTTTTGTGCTAAAAATGCCCCCCTCGGCTTATACTCGAGTCTGTGTCATCCTCATATTTTGTGTGCCTGATTCCAGCCAAGCTTGGCACACATGTAGCCCCATTCTTCCTCTACAAGTGTGCAAAGTTTTTTGTCCGGGGGACCTACGGCCGGGGAGCACCGATTTTTCAAAGCCGGGCACGCCTTCCATAGACTCCCATGTTAAACGTCAGTCTAGTCACACAGCGCCGGAAATCAGGTAGGGAGATTGGGCACAGTAAGGCATGCACATGGACACAGTAAGGCAAAATGAGGCACAGTGAGGCATGCAGATGGACACCCTAGGCTTATACTCGAGTCAATGAGTTTTCCCAGTTTTTTTGTGGTAAAATTAGGTGCCTCGGCTTATATTCGGGTCAGCTTATACTCGAGTATATACGGTATGTATTCAAGCAGTTTTAAACCCAAAACCAAAAATGTATTATGGGGGGGAGGGTACAGGAATCCCCAGTACCAACAAGGGTACAGAATAGACAGGAGATGTCAATGGTATCAACAGAAACCAACCAGCAGTGGCGGCTGGTGAAGTTTTAGGATGGGGGGGGGGCCCAGACACCACCCTTCCTCTTTGACCCCTCCCACTTCTCATAACCCCCGCCCCTTAAATAATCCACCCACTCCGTAGCCTGTATTCCACTTGCTTTCACCCATAGTGTCAGGAGTATACAGCTCAGCATCACAGGACAAGAGTATACAGCCCCAGAATAACAGGACAGAGTATACAGCCCCAGAATAACAGGACAGAGTATACAGCCCAGTATAACAGATCAGGGTATACAGCCCAGTATAACAGATCAGGGTATACAGCTCAGCCTCGCAGATCGGGGTACACAGCTCAGCCTCGCAGATCGGGGTACACAGCTCATCCTCGCAGATCAGGGTACACAGCTCATCCTCGCAGATCGGGGTACACAGCTCATCCTCGCAGATCGGGGTACACAGCTCAGCCTCGCAGATCAGGGTACACAGCTCAGCCTCGCAGATCAGGGTACACAGCTCAGCCTCGCAGATCAGGGTGCACAGCTCAGCCTCGCAGATCAGGGTGCACAGCTCAGCCTCGCAGATCAGGGTGCACAGCTCAGCCTCGCAGATCAGGGTGCACAGCTCAGCCTCGCAGATCAGGGTGCACAGCTCAGCCTCGCAGATCAGGGTGCACAGCTCAGCCTCGCAGATCAGGGTGCACAGCTCAGCCTCGCAGATCAGGGTACACAGCTCAGCCTCGCAGATCAGGGTACACAGCTCAGCCTCGCAGATCAGGGTACACAGCTCAGCCTCGCAGATCAGGGTACACAGCTCAGCCTCGCAGATCAGGGTACACAGCTCAGCCTCACAGATCAGGGTACACAGCTCAGCCTCGCAGATCAGGTTACACAGCTCAGCCTCGCAGATCAGGGTACACAGCTCAGCCTCGCAGATCAGGGTATACAGGTATACATCATCTGTCCTGTATACAGTTAGCTATATATACCCACCTTCCTTCTTGTATATATAGACCTTCCTCCATCATCGCTGACTGCAGATATACATAATCTGTCCTGTATACAGCTATATATATATAGTAACAGGACAGATGATGTATATCTACATGGAGGAAGGTCTCTATATACAGGAAGGAAGAAGGTGGGTGCGTATAACTGTATACACTACACAGGACAGATGTACTCACAATTTGTGAGTGCTGCTTGATACCCCTTATTTAAACTGCTTGTAATTTACTAATCAATAACACAATAATGGAAGAACCCTCTAATGCAGGGGTAGGCAACCTTTTGAGCAGAGTGTGCCAAAAATATTTTTCGAAGAAACTGGGAATGGCCGGCTACATAAAACAAAATGTCAACTTCACACAATCACAAAAAGGACATTTTATAACGTAATTTCTGAAAACAACTTGAATAATAGTAATATAAACTGCAAGGTAATAGTAATATAAACTGCAAGGTAACTCTGGTGAAGTTGACATGTATATGCCAGTCCCAATTCCTGCACCTTTACACCTCAAGGCCTGGTATATGGCATTTCTCACAAATCCTGGTATATAGCATTTCTCACAAACCTGGTATATAGCATTCCTCACAATCCTGGGATATAGCTTTTCTTACAAAGCCTAGTATATAGCCATTCTCACAAAGCCTGGTATATAGCCATTCTCACAAAGCCTGGTATATAGCCATTCTCACAAAGCCTGGTATATAGCCATTCTCACAAAGCCTGGTATATAGCCATTCTCACAAAGCCTGGTATATAGCCATTCTCACAAAGCCTGGTATATAGCCATTCTCACAAAGCCTGGTATATAGCCATTCTCACAAAGCCTGGTATATAGCCATTCTCACAAAGCCTGGTATATAGCCATTCTCACAAAGCATGGTATAGAGCATTTATCACAATCCTGGGATATAGCATTTCTCACAAAGCATTGTATATAGCATTTCTCACAATCCTGGGATATAGCATTTCTCACAATCCTGGTACATAGCATTTCTCACAAAGCCTGATACATAGCATTTCTCACAAAGCCTGATACATAGCATTTCTCACAAAGCCTGATACATAGCATTTCTCACAAAGCCTGATACATAGCATTTCTCACAAAAGCCTGGTATATAGCATTTCTCACAAATCCTGATATATAGTATTTCTCACAATCCTGGTACAGGCGGTCCCCGGGTTACAAACATGATGGGGTCTGGTTTGTTCTTAAGTGAATCTGTTTGTATGTTGGAACAGGTAAGTTTTTTTAAGTGTAGCTACAGCCATAAAAACTATTTTTAAGCTTTTTGGATAGCGTAAGGAAGGGTTAACACCCCTGTAACGTGTGTTTTTTTTTTGCAGTCTGTGCCCCTGTTCAGAAGATGTCACCTCACTTTCTGTCGCAATGACAATTGGATTTTGTAAATTTTGGGTTGTTGTGGAAACAAGTATTGGTGATAAAGCTTCAGTGGAGACAGCCTTTTCCCATAATAACCCTTACAGGAGTGAATTTCCCTTCCTAGGGGTAGATTTCCTTTTGTCTCCCTCCGTTTGTTAGTAGGAGCCATTTGTAGGTTGGATGTTTGTATCTAGCGAGGACAGCCTGTATATAGCATTTCTCACAAAGCCTGGTATATAGCATTTCTCACAAAGCCTGGTATATAGCATTTCTCACAAAGCCTGGTATATAGCATTTCTCACAAAGCCTGGTATATAGCATTTCTCACAAAGCCTGGTATATAGCATTTCTCACAAAGCCTGGTATATAGCATTTCTCACAATCCTGGGATATAGCATTTCTCATTGGTCTCCCCTTCTGCTTGAGTCTGTAGCATGGGTACTTAAGCAGAGGAGGGTTCAGAGACAGCAGGTGCACACATGGAAAAGCCCAGCCATAAGCCTGCTGATTAGGAGACTGCCACAGAGGGAAAAAAAAGTGCATAATTACCACCATGAGCAGCGCTGCTGGCCCCAGGGCACTCGATTCCCTCGCTGTCCTCTCCGGTCCCCGCCGCACCAATCCATAACCAGCTTGTTTGCGACCGCATCGCGTGCGCCCCGACCACACCCTAAACATGGGAATATCAGCTTCCCAGCCTGAAATCAGCTGATTGCAGGCTGGAAAGCTTTCCATAGACCGCCGTGTGTCCGGCGCCTGGTCACTCTTATTTTTTTTTTACTGCTTGGGGGGATTGCACCCGCGCACCCCCTATGGACCGGCCGCCACTGCCAACCAGGCCTATATTATACAAAAATGTAATATATTGCAGCTTACCAATCATTATATGTAGTGGCTATATTATTTTAGTTTTTTAGGCCTTTTTCTCTGTTTTCACCCAGTGGTCTGGCCGGTAACATACCTCCTCTATTACAGTGCCCATGGGCAGCTGCTGCTAGTGCAGGAGAGCACTGGGTGAGTGGGGGGCCCTGCTCCATACAGCTGCTAGCCGACTCTCCCCCTCCCCCATGCAGCTGCTGGCTGGCTCTCCCACCGGCTGCAGCCGCTGCTAGTGCAGAAAATTGCTGGATGGATGGATGGAGAGCTGGGGGGTGGTGAACATGTGTTTACCGACCCCCTTCCTTTCCTGAAAGAATACAGACTGCGATCACAGTACTGATTGCTTCTGTATTCATTACCAGTAATCACTTACACATAGTAAACTGTTTACACTATTCGGCAGTTTCTGTTTGAAATATAGTAAATCACGTTTACTATAGTTAATTTTCTGAATGAATAGGAGTCTCTATACAGACTCCCATCTCATTTATCCACAATGCAGTGTCTTTAGTCCCTATCTCTGTCTCAAAAAAGAGACAGAGGTCTGTTTAGACCCCTGATGTCTATCCAAAATAAAATTTTAAAGAAATAATAGTACTGTATTTATTGGCATATAACACTCACTTTTTTACCCTGAAAATAGTGGGTAAACTGTGCCTGCGTGTTACACGCAGGGGGCTGTGGAAAAAGTTTTTCTGAAACTTCCCTCTTAAAGTTAGGGCGCGTGTTACATACGCCGATAAATACGGTAATTAAAAAAATAAAGTTGTAAAAAAATTAAAATAACACAAAAAAAAACATAGTAATAGCCCTTTTACACGGGCAGACTCTATAAAGCGGATCCGACCTGCTCATCGGGGGATCTGTCCGCTATGCAGAGTGGACAGATCCCGCTCTCCTCTATGAGGCGGTTGGATGAAAACAGACTAGGGCAGCACAAAACTAAAATACACTACTGAGAGTGCCCCCACTGTGGATGAATAAGCACAGGGTCACCTTTGGACAGCAGCATTATTGATCTGGGAAGAGGAGAGTGCTTGCTGTACTGGCATATTTAGATACAGCAAATATTTTTATTTTCTTTTTGGGATAAAGGTTTTACACAAATAAAAAGTTTACTGTTGTGAGTACCCCTATCAGTGTTAAATGGTTTGTCTCAATCCTCTAACTGCTGCATCTGCCAGATAGTTTGTTCTTTTGGAAAATAACGGACTTACTGGTAGAGTCACTAGGTAAAATAAAAGATTGAATGCCTAAAAAAGAAAATGTATGCACTAGGGCCGAAACAACTAATCGATTAATCGATTATGAAATTAATCGATTACAATTTTCATAATCGATTAATCGGCCAGTAACATAATGGGGTTAAAAAAAAAACTAAAATTAGCCCTTTATAGTACAAAAAGCAAATCGCTACTGTAAATATTACTTTCTCTGTCCCACAGTAAAAAATTAACCCCTTACAGTAGCGATTTGCTCTTTTTGTACTAATTTGAGTTTTTTTAACCCCATTATGTTACTAAACATCTCAGGCCTGGGTCACACCTCTGTTTTTTGGTGCTTTTTGCAGAAACACACTACAGTTCATTTACATGGTTTCTTATGGGACACGTTCACATCCATGATTTTTTCAGCTGCTGCGTATTTGGAAAGGGCAAGGATTTTTTTTAACGCAAAACTGTGCTATTTTCTTTTTTTGGTTTAATATGCTTCAATGGAGAAGCTGCAGAAAAGCATGTAATGTGTTTTGCGGCAATTTGTGTTTTGTAATCTGCCCAACAACAAATTGGGCAAAAAAAAAATGCAAATCACCTTTTTTTTTACGTTTATTAACCGATTAGTCGATTAATCGAAACAATAATCGGCCAACTAATCGATTATGAAAATAATCATTAGTTGCAGCCCTAGTATGCACCTATCACATCTCATAATTGGTAAGATGCAATATGATAAATGTGTGCTTTTGAATTTAATACCTGTTTCAGTTTTCTTGGAGACAGAATGCTGAAATATGATGTATTGGCATGGAAAATTGGAAATCATATCTAAGTAGTTACATGAACAATTTGCATATTTTACAAATAACGTGTAATTTTGTGTGCTGGATGCATAGAGAGATAATGTGATTTGTGCAACGTCCCTTGGCAAGATCTCACTAAGAGTAAACCAAGAACCATCTGCTGTCAATGCAGGGTTCCTTAATAACTGTATCTGGAAATATATAAATAAGCTCTCAAATACTTTTTTACTTGTAATAGAGTAGTACATTTAGCAAACATCACAGCAGTGTCTATATATGAATTAAATGCACAAAGTACATGTGTACAGTTGCAGCATGTTGCCAAATTATCAATGCCATAAATCCGCTTTTTTTGTCACTACAATGCATTTGAGTTGTGGCTATGTGGAGTGCATTTTGTAAGGTGACTGTAGCACTATGTTCTTTCAAAATTGGGTACTCAAATTCGAGTGGAGCGATTCAAGGAAATCCTTGACCATAAAGGCTACTTACTTGATAGTCTTTTTCTTTTCTTTTTTGTATTTTTGTGATTAGTGTAGTATTTGTTCTTTGGTGATCTGTATGTGTCTGACGACTTGTCCCTATCAACACACTCCTTTTTCCTTTTGCAGATTAAATGACAAAAGGATTAGCAGAGGTCAGGGGACTATTATTTTACTTTACACTTACACTGATGAGTTCATTTCCCTCCTCTGCCTAAATATCCGGATGCTTCTTACACTGCCACACACCTGATTAAATCCTTGTGCTGCTGCTGCGGTGCAGTCTGTAACATAGATTGCAAGAGGCTAATATCCAGGCAAATTTAGGAATTTTGACTGCTTGCATTTAAAAAATAATGCATTTTATAATGCATTAATGATTGCAAAGCTGCATTCATTTGTCTCTTTTATGTCAGCCTCTGCACAAATAGAGCTTTCTTTTGGTGGTATTTAATCAACACTGGTTTTTTTATTTTGTGCTAAACTAAAAAAGACTGGGGGAAAAAAACATTTTTTAAACAGGTAGTTTTTCTCCTTCACTGATGTGCGCTTTTGGGGCGGCACTAATAGGTGGCATTGATGGGAACTGATGGGGGTCACTGATGGGAACTCATGGGAATCACTGATGTGCTCTGATAGGCGGCACCATAGGGCACTGATGGGTGGCACTGATGGTCACTGACAGGCACTGATAGGTGACACTGATGGGCACTGATTGGCAGCACTGGCAGGCAATATGTGGGCTGCACCATACGGCCCTTACGCACACGCATCTCAGAAAATTACTGTGACAGTTTGAATCCCAATGCCAGAAATATCTCCAATGTGTCGAAACATTTTAGAGATGTACACAGGTTAGATATGTCCTCTTTTTCTGTTTGTGGTATAGAGAGTATTTTACCTGCACCCGGGGGTGGGGCTTTTAGACGTTTTTTTTTTTTACTTTTAGACCGTGAAGTTTACTGAATGCACAGGATTCAAACCCACATACCACAGGGACTGAACCACAGATTGGATGTAGATCTTTTTCTTAAAATATTTTTTATCAATTTAGTGTCCAGGCAGTATCGTCTTTATGTAGTCCCCACCAATGTAACTATGTCCTGTTTTGAAATCATATAAACCATGCATGTTATTGTGGGTTGCTTTTTATATGCTTGGCTTTTCCTATGTCTACATTTCAAACTAAGCATGCTATTGTTGGTCACTTTTTAAATGCCTGGTTTTTCATATGTCTACTTTTTGTGATGTGTTTCATTGCACGGAGTCATGCCGGGTTTTCACTTTTGCATTTTTTAATTCACCTGTGTTGGTTAATCATGTGACCTTTGTATATACTATGTAAGTGTTACCTATTTAGTTTTTTTATCAGCCATGACTAAGAACGAACGTGTAGGCTGTTTTACAGCTTTGTACATGTATTTAATAAAGTAATATCATTTTGGATGTCCTCCTGAGTGCCGACCATCCCTTTCCTTATTAAAGTTCCCATATAGCCCCGCCCACTCCACAAGTTTTCAGTTTTATGCTAGTGTCTTTAGGTGATGGATGCCTTGTGCTCTTGGAGAATTTTCTACATTTTTTTCACCAGATTTATTATACTTCCTCCAACTGGCACGACGATTATTATTATAATCCAGGATTTATATAGCGCCAACAGTTTACACAGTGCTTTACAATATAAAAGGGAGACAATACAGTTATAATACAATAAAATACAAGAGGATTAAGAGGGTCCTGCTCAGAAGAGCTTTACAAACTAATAGGGTGGGGCAGGTGGTACAAAATGTTGTAAATGTGGGGAATGAGCTGCTGGAAGTGGTAAAATATTAGTTGGAGACGTGATATAGGCTTCCCTGAAGAGATGAGTTTTCAGGGATCGCCTGAAGGTAGCAAGAGTAGGGGCTAGCCGGACAGGTTGAGGTAGCGAGTACCAGAGTATGGGAGAGGCTCTGGAGAAATCCTGGAAATGAGCATGGTAGGAGGAGAGAGCTTGAAAGTAGGAGGTTTGAGAAGAGCGGGGAGGACGGTTTGGGTGATATTTGGAGACAAAATGGGTGAAGCTCGGGGAAGAGTTGTGAATGGCTTTGTATGTTGTGGTTAATATTTTGAATTTAATTCGCTGGGTGATTTGGGAGCCAGTGTATGAATTGGAGGAGAGGGTTGGCTGACACTGAGCGGTTCGTAAGGTGGATAAGTCTGGCAGCAGTATTCATGCTAGACTGAAGAGGGGATAGCCTATGGAGAGGCAGGCCAATCAGAAGGGAGTTACAATAGTCAAGGCAAGAGATGACAAGGGAGTGAATGAGGAGCTTGGTGGTTTCATTTGTTAAAAAGGGACCAATTTTAGAGATGTTAGGGAGGTGAGTTCTAGAAACTTTTGACAATGATTAGATTTGAGGCTGAAAGGACAAGTCAGAGTCTAGAATTACACTTAGTACCCTGGTATGAGGGGAGGGACTGATAGTTCCATTGTTGATTTTGATGGTAAAGTCATGGAGGGGGGCACGGGCGGGGGAATATTAATAGCTCAGTTTACAAAGATTTAGTTTAAGGAAGTGGTGTGACATCCATGCTGATATGTCAGTTAGTAAGTTAGTAATGCGAGAGGAACTGAAGGAGTGAGGTGATGAGTAGACAGATTTGGGTGTCATCGGCGTATAAGTAGTATTGGAAGCCGTGGGCGGTTATCAAGTGACCAAGGGAGGAGGTGTAGATAGAGAAGGGGTCCAAGAACAGAGCCTTGGGGGACCCCCACAGAAAGGAGCAATGGAGAGGAGGAGACAGAATTGTAGGTAACACTGAAGGAGTGCTGCGTTAGGTGGGCAGAGAACCAGGATAGAGCAGAATCTTGGAGGCCAAGGGAATGGAGTTTATTGAGAAGGAGCAGGTGGTCAACAGTATCAAAGGCTGCAGAGAGGTCAAGTAGTCGGAGTATGGAGTACTGGCTGTTGGTTTTAGCAGTTAGTAAGTAAGAAGGTTATTTTCACTGAGGTAGGAGCTAAGAGTGTTGTAGACTAAGCGTTCTAGAAGTTTAGAGGTGAATAGGAGCAATGAGATGGGTCTTAAGTTCAGATTGGTGGGGAAGGTGCAACTAGAGAGGGGGAGATTGAAGATGTGAGTGAGGGAGCATAGGATAGAAGAAAGGGTGACCGTAGTAGTGAGGGAACAGGATCCAAGGAACAATTGGTAAGGTGGGTGTGACAGAACCCACTGTCACTGTGTGTTTTGGAAGGGACTGTGGGCTGGCCTTCTACCCAAAGACTATGGCCCAGAAGAGACTGAGAGACTTGCGGACAAGCTGGCATTGAGATAATGTAATGTAATGCTTCATCCCTTCTCCCCCATCCCCCCCCCCTCATGTTACTGTGTTTAATTGTGTTGCGTCTGGACTGGAGACATCTCTCCGCAGGGGATGTGTATTGAAGGGCAGCCTGGTTACCATAATCCCTTTATGTTTAACTGTAGTCTGTTTCCATGTACAAGTGTTAAGTTCCCATTGGTTCTTCCTTGTCCCCTACCCCCCTCTATGACAACGCTAAGGGGAGTGTCCCTAACTGTGTGTAAAAGTGTATGTTTTGTATTTAATAAACAGTTGATGCTCTGCATGTTTAACCCTCAACACCTGTGTGGCTTGTCTTGTGATTGAGGGGTTAAGGGCTGGTTATGGCGAATCTGCAGGCTGTGGGTGCGTTTGGAGGACAGGAGACACAGGTCTGGCGGATATGTCCATCAGGGTTATCCGAGATCCGTCACAGTGGGCCTCTGAGAAGTTTTGTAACCTCTTCAGTAGTAGTGTTGAATGTGCGGTTAGGCAAGGTATGTTGGGTGGGGAAGATGTATGCACAGTGGAGGTGTTCTCACGAATTGCATCAATCTTGTCTTTGAAGTGATTGGCAATCTCTTGGGCAGTGAGCGAGTTAGTGGGTAGAGGGACAAAGCAGAGAGTTAAAGGTTGAGAAGAGCTGACGGGGACTGGATGACAAGGTATTTATAAGAGAGACTATCAAAATTTGACTGCTCGCTGCCTTCATGGCTCATTATCAGTTTCTGAGTTGGAGGCAATCGAGTACATCTTTGGAACCATACCCGGTCCCCCTAGCAAAGCGTGGCTAGACTGTAACCTTATTGGTCAATGGCTCCTGCATTCTGTGCTTGCCCTGGTACGTAGTGCAAGTGCATAGTGCGAGTGTAGTTAGACACAGGGTGTTATACAGGTCCAGTGCTGTGGTCCATTCCTAAGGCATTAATGACCATGAAGACCCCACTGTGAAGGGTGAAGCCTGGACAGGACCAACACTTGGACAAGCTAAGACAAGGTTCCCTGTACCCTTATACATATTGGTTCCTGGCTTACTTGTTCTTGATGTAGTATACACTATATCCCACAAGACATACTGCAGTGCTGTATACGCAAGGGCACTGGTGTTGGTTGACTTGCACTCTAAACACTTCCTACACATTTTGACACTACAATTTCTTTACAATCTCCTTTAGATTTGACAAAACTCCTATATTGCAAAGACAAATGTAAACAATACTTTTAATTTGTATCCAATCAGGCAGGCCCTTGTACATACTGGGGGGAAACACTCGATTGGCTAATGGAGGATTGCAGGTGCTTCTTAGCAGTGGGAACACTCAGAACAAACAATTGCCACAGACACTGAGGAAACTTCAAGTTTCTCTCTAGTTGATAGTGGTTCCCTCATTCAAGGTCAACACCAACACCACTCACTCCATCTGCCTTACTCAGATTCCCATACAGATGTGCAAAGTGCGACATGTCTGACTAAGGCAGAATTTACCTATTCCAAAGCCTGTCCCCACTGTTGGACTCAGCGGGTGCCATCAGCTGCAAGAGATCTTTTAGCTTGTTTTCCCCTGACTATATTCCTGGCCTAAAACCAGAGTTGTCTGACTAGCTCGTTGTGGCAGAAACCAAGAGGGATGCAGACATTCTGGTGCAAGTGGGCCAAGATTTTTCACCACCACAATTTATGGAAGTCACTTCCTTACCCTCTCAGCAGGGGGGGGGGGATAATAAACATATTATACTTACTTGCTCTGTGCAATAGAATTGCTCAGAGCGGCCCAGAACTCCCCCTTCTGGGGTCCCCCACCGGCAATCCTAGTTCCTCCTCTTATGAGTGGGCTATCATTGTAAAGCGCATCCTATGTAGGTGCACGTGCAGGCTCGATCAGTGCTGCTCAGCCCTACCCCCCACTCTCTGCGCACAGGATTTGATTGACAGCTGACCACTGCAAGACAGGCACAGCTGTGCCACCCAATGGGCATAGATTTGTTATATATAGTATATATATTGTTTCTCATAACCATTTTCTATGGACGTTCATGTTTAGTTTATCTGCTGCCATCTTGTGACCTTTTGTGGTAATGCACATATTCTCTGTTTTTGTTTTGTCTGATCTATGACGCACTTCCTTTCTGTGTATGCTCCACCCTTATTCCTGAGTTTTTCTACTTCCTGTCTAATGGAGACTGCTTACAGGCCACATGTAACATAGGCACATGTATTCTGCATTGTAAGCTACAGACAAGTATCATCTTTTGACCGCACAATACTACAACCTGTTCATCTGCTGTAACCTGTCATCTGATGTATTCTGATGTTCTGGATTAAAGCACTTCTGTGAATAGAATCGGTATTGGTGAGTTAAAGCTATCTGATAAGGATTGTCCTCAGTGATCATATCTGCTTATACAGGCCAGGCATAGAGGTCTCACAAGGGATAAGTCACTTCACAACAATCGGAGTCAGAATAACAGCACTGGCACGAAATATAAGATGGGTTGAGGAAGCGATATAATTACTGGGACATTTTTTTACCTTTTAAGCCAGAACTACATGGATCGAATTTCGGCTAGTTCAGCAGGAACTAGTTGAATTTTGATCCATGCATGGGCAGACTGGTTGTACACAAGTTGATCTGTTAATTGACTTGTGCACAACCAGCCTGTTGGGAATTTTTCTCTTTATTAGTGCCTCAGGCTATATCCAGCATTGCTGGTCGGTGTATTCTGATTGTGGGGATGTCTATTCCCTGTCAGAATACAATAGCTCAGCAAGAGAGATTCCCCCATCCACATTGAGTGTGTGGATGGGGGAAATCAAGTCATTTTCTTCAACACGTTGGTTCAGTGAATAAAAAATTACTCGTGTATGGGCCAGCCTAATGCAGAAAATGCAATAGGTAAAATATGTTGGGGGGCGTGGCCTGGATGTGGGAACGGAGAAGGAGTGTCAGCGTGAGTGTGTGAGAACCCCCGCTCCACACCCCCCTCTCTGAGAGAAACTATGTCGGACTGATAAGCCTAGCCTGCAACCCATGGCACCATAGCAGTATAGCACCATAGCCAAAAGATCTCCACGTGGTCCCCGTGTGAGCTCCGCTTTGTTATCCCCCTGCTGAGGAGCGGACAGAATAGAGAGGAGTGTGCTGGCGGTGCGGAGGATTGCCGAATGTGGGGAGTCGCTTCCCGCTGTGTCCTGTGTGGGAGTTCTTGCGGACCTGTCGGATTCCTGCTGGGGAAGAGGAACAGGCTACACCGAGCTCTACAGCGTGTGGAACCGCCTGCAGTACCGCTTGTGATCCCGCGGGATCTCGTGGCTCCACAAGGTTTTGCCATACTATCCGGGGACCAAGCTGGTGTGCTGAGGGGACATGTGAGTAGCTGAGTGAGGGGATGCTGATGCAGACGATAGGGGGCGCACCTGGAGGGATATAAAGCACAGTGTGCAAAGAGAAGGAGAGGAAAGAAAAACAACAACCAGGAGATATTGCATAGAGTGACTTGGAGTGATATTCATTATTCATTCTTCTCTACTGTTACCCTACTAAATTTTCTAACAACCACCTCCAAACATACTACGGATAGCCTTTCATTGCCTACTATTAAAAATTATTTGATCAAAGTTTTAATAGCGGTATAGCTAAACAGAAGCGTGATATAGCGTGTTATACCCTGCAAGAACTTGGGCTAAAGCTGCCCCCTTTATTATGTCTAAGAGGCAGGAAGGAGCCCTTGTTACATGCTCTGCAAAGACTCAGGCAACAGTGTCCGCAACAGCAGCAGCAAAGCTTGAACGCTTTGCCCGAACCTCCCTGTCCCCAGCAAAGGGGATCCACCAACAGCCAGCACAAGTAGGACCCTCAATGGACAGGAAAAGCCAAGGTAGGGGTCAGGTACAGGCGAACCCAGTAAACCCAGTGGCAACACCTAGTGTAAAAACTGTGAGTTCCAAAGGGGCAGGGAGAGGAAAAATGAATACGGTAATTACTGCAATAACTCTCGCTAAGCCAGCTGAGACGAATATGGAGGGAGGACATTCAGGAAGATAGGAAGAGCCCACATTGAGGGACCTTCTGTATGCCATAAACATATGTAAGGATTCAATAACGGCCCTTGACACCCAGCTGAAAGACATCAGGGAGGAATTATTCATAATGGGGGACAAGCTAAGCAAGACGGTGGAAAGAACTACTGTCTTAGCGGAGAGACTAAGTACAGTTGAGGATGTTTTACTTCCTCTTAGACAGGAAGTTATGGGGTTGAAAAAACAAATGGACATGCAGGGGGTTAAAATCGACGAATTGGAAAACAAACCGAAGCCGCAACATTAGAGTGATGAGCATGCCAGAATCGAGCGATGGGAGGTGACTCCATAGCATTTCTGGAGGGGTGGTTCAAGGAGATATTCGGGGCCACATCCATTACACCATTCTTTGGGATTGAGTGTGCCTATCTGGTCCCCTTTAAACCTCGTCAGGCAAATGGATACCCTAGACCCCTACTTATAAAAATGTTTAATTACTGCGATAAAGTAACTTTGCTTCGGAAGGCCAGAGAAAAGGGGGTCAAAGTCTCACTTTATCAGGATTTTTCTCTAGACCTCCAGAAGAAGAGAGCGGCTTTCATTCTAATCAAATGTACCCTCTAGCAATATAAGATCATATATGCTTTGCTTTACCCTGCCCGTCTGCGAATATTTGCGAAGGGTGGCACACTTTTTTTTTTTTTACTCCCCAATAAGTGTGGAGAAGTGGCTTGAGGATAATAAGAAAGACCTATAGCGCTTTTTTGCAATATGAGACAAATGAGGAATTGGTTTTGTATATGAAGTATGAAAAAGAGGGACCTTTTTTTTTTCTCTTTTTCCTTTTTCCCTTTTTTTTTATTTTTTTATCATGTGTGGATATTTTTTATATTTTAAAGTACCCTGATAATCTGAATAGCACTTTAATTGGTTTAAAATATACGAGGTAGGCCTGATAAATGTAACACTAGGTGGAGAAAAAAAATTAAAAGCACTTTCAATAGCACAATAATAGCACTATAATAACATGAGGAAAAAAAGAGATATGCAAAGGGATTTTCAGAGAGGGGGGGGGGGGGGTGGGTGTCTATAGGGGTATAGATGGACGCCAATTGGGAGAAGAGAAAGGATGAGTGTAGAGTGGAGGCCATAAGTATAGCCCCTAGGGGAGGCCCAGCTGGGCAGAGAGGGAGAGGGTTGGGAGGGGGGGTAGGTGTAGGGAGGGAGGGTGCAGGGGGAGCGAGGATAAGGGAGGGGTGGGGAGCCACATCACAATCGTTAAAAGATATGATTCACAATTGCAGCCACAACCAATGGTTACACGTGTTTTATTAGTACACCAGACGGAATGAAAACACTGTTTTTGATTTTTTGGGTAATGCTGCCGATATTAGGTTCACTTTATATGTAAACATAAGTTGGGCTTGTTTGTTCTTATTGGAGAGGGACAAGATAGAGGGGTAAAGACCTCATGGGCTTTTTCTTTTGCATATGCACAATTATTCTTTTGTTTTTCCCAATGGTTAATGTAGCCAATATGGGTATATTACTTATGACATGTAATGTCAGGGGGTTGGGGGATAAGGTCAAAAGAAATGAAATGTTTAAATATTTTGACTGACTGCAGCCGCAGATAATTTGTCTTCAGGAAAGGCATTTGCGGCCCGACTCTGTCCACCTGCTGCGCTCAAGTAAATACCCGATGCAATATCATTCTGTGCATTCTTCTTATTCTAGGGGAGTCAGTGTAATGGTTTCTGCTAATGTTTCTTTTGAATGAATTCAGCAGCAGGTGGATGGAGAGGGCAGATATGTTTTCTTGCTATGTAAGCTTAATATGCTATTATGTGTTATTGCTGCGATTTATATTCCCCCTCCATTTTCGGAGGCGCCTCTCAGAATGCTGGCGCAATTTATGGCACTATTCCCAAATGTACCGGTTTTAGCCATGGGAGACTACAATAATACACTAGATTCGAGCCTGGATAGAATGCCACTGGTACCCAGTGTAGTAAAGCCCATGGCCGGTAGGACGGCTTTTGCTTCCCTGCTTTCTGAACTAGGACTCCAGGATGTTTTGCGTGAGAGGCATGTTAATGACAGATGTTATTCATGCCATTCTGCCACACATAGATGACTCTCTCGGATTGACATGGGTTTGGGGAATGAGGCTTTAATGCAGCGGGTAAGAGATTCAGCTTATGAGCCAAGATTATCATCGGATCACTCTCCATTCTGGGTATGGCTAGATGTTACTGTTACATCGGGCCGCCCGTTATGGAAAGTGAATCCTTTTTGGCTGACCCTGTTTCCGTCTTCAGACGAGACTGTGGGTGCATTGCAGGAATTTCTGCGTTTTAATTGGAGATCTACTAGTGCAGCGGTGGTATGGGATTCACTCAAAGCGTTCTTGAGGGGACGCCTTATTAGAGAAATTACAGGCATTAAAAAAGATTCAAGAAAATGGGAGAAGAGCGTACGAGATGAAATGAAAGCCAGAGAACAGGCACTGGTAGAAGATCCTTCCCAACCCAATTATGATTCCTGGACTGAGGCGCAGTCTCTGTATAACTCTGTTCTGCCAACAGCAGCAGAGAAGAGGAGATACTTCCATCAGCAGAGCTACTTTGAGGAAGCGGAAAAAACGGGTCATCTTCTTGCTTTTGTAGCTAGGAAGCAGCGAGATTCCTCTAATATTTTAGCTATAAGAGCAGAGACTGGGGTAACACATAATCTTAGTTCTGAAATTTTAAATGACTTACATCAGTTCTATAGGGATTTATATTCTTCTAAAACGAATTATACAGTGTCAGAATTGGCATTGTTTTTACAGGCTTGCCCTTTTCCCCAGCTCTCAGAGACAGACCGGGAAATGCTAAATTCCCCTATTACGCTGGCAGAATTGAAGGATTCCCAAGACGAGGCTCCGCATCATAAGTCCCCAGGCTCGGATGGATTACCGGTGGAGGTGTACTCCCATTAGGGCTGGGCGATTTCCCTATTCGTCTTTCAGGACAGCCACAATGAGAGACATAGGCTCCTCCCTTTCCACAGGAAACACTGCCCCAGCATACATAAATTTTCTCTTCCCCTGCCGGCCTTCAGTTGTTAGTGTTTCCCCTGGAGGGGAGACACTGTGCAGGAACCAGGCTGATCAGTCAGAGGACTGAAGCATTTTTTTACATGAAAAGAAGCAGGGGCTTCCAGGGTATTGTAGTGCGGTACTTACCCGCCATCTGTGAGCCACCCCAGCCTGGTCGAGCACAGCTGAAGGCTGAGGGGGACCCCTATCACGTCCACAGGGCCGCAGCAAGGAAGCAACCCGCTCTCCGTGTATAGGGATACATGCCGCATTTTTGGAACCCGTGGGCCGGATGACGTGGCAACGTCATTTCCGGCGGAGGGCGGATGCTTCCCCTTCAACCCGTGACTTCCGGGTCGCGGCGCTGATAGGGGCCCAGGCACAGGCTGGAGAGAGTCCAAGTCGTGCATAGGCAGCGTGGAACTCAATGGAGGCAGCCACCTGCAGTCAGCATGTCGGAAGCAGAGGCTCAAGCGGCGCATACTGACACCACCTCCAGCCTTCCTAGGGTAGGAGTACACTGGGGTGGGTTCCTCTCTACCTAGGAATACCTCTCCATGCATGGTTCCTGTCCATGGGAGGTAATCTCCCTGGGTGGTCAGGGGGGGAGGCTCTGGTTCCTTTCATGATAGAAGGATCAGCGCACTCCGGGGGTTGTACCTGTCTGACTAAAAAAATTTCTAAGGTTTTGTTGTCTTCCTGTATTTTTAGAAGGCTACAGAGAAATTGAGATCAACCCATACCTCTAAAAAGAAGTGTGCCTCCTGTGGGGACACGCTAGGGGAGGCATGGGGGAAGGTCCTATGTAAAATTTGCATTGACACCCTGGTGAAGGAAAGGGATTCAGAGCAGGAGTCTGGACTGGCAGCTTCCGTGAAGGAGCTCTCGTCCACTTTTTCATCTTTCAAAAGTCAATTTGAAAGATTTCAACTCCCCTCTATTTCTACTTCCCAGGATACAACCCCCCCTTCGGCTCAGGGCTCTGTATCGGCTAATCCTGCCACAGCACTAAGGGCAGAGGAGGTTTCAGGCCCTTCCGGTGCACAACAGACACATCCAGACAGTGTCACCTCTGAGTCTCAAGAGGACTCAGACGGAGAAGCCCAGGACGGGGAGTCCAGGAAACCCTCCAGGTATAAGTTGTCCCTGGATGAGGTAGAGGACCTCTTGGGGGCAATTTATACTACCCTCGGTATACAGACCGATAAAAAACCTTTGACCCCCCATGACAAAATGTATAAAAGTCTGGGGGAACAAAAGAAAAAAGTCTTCCCAGTACACGAAGTACTGATTGACACTGTCAAACGGGAATGGCAGGATCCCGAAAGGAAACCCTTCTTTTCTAGATCCCTAAAAAGAAGATTTCCTTTCTCCGATGACCCAACGTCCATTTGGAATAAAAAACCCAAATTAAACGTCGCCTTCTCTGAAATTTCTAGGAACACAGACCTAGCGTTCGAGGACATGGGAGCCTTGGCGGACGTCATGGACAAAAGGATAGACTCCCTACTAAAGAAAACATGGGACTCTACAATGGGGAATCTGAAGCCTGAGATGGCCGTTACAGTTGTGGCCCGCAACTTAGAACATTGGCTCCTTAAAATCCAGGAGCACATTGAGGCTGGGACGGCTAAGGAAACAATTCTAGCTTCCTTCCCGACTATCCTGCAAGGAATCGCTTATATAGCGGGCGCCTCTCCGGAATCAGTCTGCATGTCAGCCAGATCGGCAGCCCTGGCCAACTCTGCCAGAAGAGCCCTCTGGCTGAAGACTTGGCCAGGTGACAGTGCCTCCAAGGCTAAGCTGTGTGGGATACCCCTAATGGGAGACCTACTTTTCGGCCCCGGTCTAGATTCTGTTCTAGACCGGACGGCAGATAAAAATAAGTCCTTTCCCCCTAAGCGTAAGGCCCCAGTACTATCAAAAAGGGGGTTTCCTCCGCAGGGTCAGAAGGGAGCACCCAGGCCTGAAAAGCAGAGAAAGACTTGGACCCCTAAAGGCAGAGGTGGAGCGATTTTTCGCCCTCCTCAACAGCCCGGAAAAAAACCCTGACTCTCTAGTCAGAGTGGGAGGAAGACTGGGGACCTTCCTCCCACTGTGGGAGACAATTTCCCCCAACCAATTTATTCTGGGGATCATAAGAAGGGGGTACCATTTAGAGTTTTCCAGACCCCCCCCCCCAGAGATATCTTGTCACATCTCTTCCTAAGTGCAGGGAAAAATCTCAAGCCTTGTTGGGAGCTCTGAGAAATCTAGTAGGTCAAGACGTAATACGCAGAGTTCCAGAAGCAGAGGAGGGAAGGGGATTCTATTCTCACATTTTTGTGGTAAAGAAGGCTTCCGGAGGGTTCAGACTAATTCTGAATCTAAAGCCCCTGAACAGATCAATTGTATACAAACGATTCCGGATGGAGTTGATTTTATCTGTCAGGGCCCTCCTCCCCCCCGATTGCCTCATGGTGTCTATGGACCTCAGGGACGCATACCTGCACATCCCGATTGCAGAAAACGCTCAACGTTTTCTACGTCTAGCAGTCAACCTAGACGGAACACTAGTACACCTACAGTTCAAAGCACTGCCATTCGGGCTATCCTCATCCCCCCCCCCCCGCATTTTCACCAAGGTTCTGGTGGAACCGTTAGCGTTTCTGCGACTTCAGGGAGTATCCATCATAGCTTACCTGGACGATCTGCTTCTATTCGCAACATCCCCAGAACAGCTATCCAGAGATCTGGAAAGGACAAAGAAAGTTCTTACAGACCTAGGGTGGCTTCTGAATTTGGAGAAATCCAGCCTAATTCCATCTCAGAGGATCACATACCTAGGGTACATTTTGGACTCAACTCTTTTGAGAGTATTCCTCCCAGTGGAGAAAGTCCTGAAGCTAGACGGGGCAGTGGCATCCCTCCAGGGCAACCAACAGGTGACGATAAGATATTTGATGTCGAAACTGGGTCTGTTGACGTCTACTCTCCCTGCAGTCCAATGGGCAGGACTGCACTTTCGCCCACTAACGGCCTTTGTTTTGAAAATATGGGACCACAGTCTAGAAGTTCTAGACAATCTGGTTCATGTACCTGCCCAGGTAAAGAGATCCCTCTGGTGGTGGAGGAAGGTTTCAAACCTGTCGCAGGGGCGTCTGTGGTTTATCCCGGTGTCGCGTTCGTGGTTACCACGAACGCAAGTGGCAAAGGCTGGGGGGCACACCTGGGATCCCTTCCAGCACAGGGCATCTGGGAGTTAGAGGAACTAAACAGGTCATCCAACTGGAAGGAGCTGAGAGCAGTTGGTCTAGCGCTCAAGTTTTTCCAGGAACAACTCCAGGGTCACCACACTCAGGTGAGGTCGGACAACTCTTCGGCTGTAGCCTACCTAAACAAGCAAGGCGGCACGAAGAGCGGAGTCTTGTCGGCCCTAGCAGCAGACATTCTGGGCTGGGCCGAAGTCAACACACTCTCACTCTCAGCAATCTTCCTGAGAGGCGAGAGGAACGTCATGGCAGACTTCCTCAGTCGGACTCAGCTGAGAGAGAGCGAATGGGTCCTCAATCAGGAGGTTTTCCTGCTCTTGGCCGGGAGGTGGGGGCCACCAGAGGTGGACCTCTTTGCGTCAAAGGGAAACGCGAAAGCCCCCTGGTTTGTCTCTCTAAACAGGGGAGAGGGAGAGTTGGGAGTGGACGCACTAACCCAAAGTTGGGAATTCAGAATGTGTTATGCATTCCCACCACCGGTTCTGTTGCCCGCTGTTCTAAGGAAGTTTCAGGTAGAAAACACTTCCCTGATTCTAGTGGCACCACATTGGCCCAAGAGAGCATGGTTCTCAGTTCTCAAACAGTTGGCTGTAGAACCCCCCTTTTTTCTACCGCCTCGAGAGGATCTCCTCTCACAGGGTCCAGTCCTTTGCCCTCAGGTTCACAAATGGAGGCTAGCGGCTTGGCTACTGAGGAGGGCATACTAAAAGCTAAGGGCTTTTCAGAAAAGCTAGTTGCCACCCTCTTTAATAGTAGGAAAAAGGAGACTCGCCAGATCTATAGAAGGGTCTGGCTCCGCTTTAACAAGTGGTGTGTGGACTGTTCCTGTTCGGTCCATAATTCCACTGCCATCCTAGAATTCCTTCAATGTGGGGCAGATAAGGGACTTTCTATAGCTACCCTTAAAAGTCAGATTTCAGCACTAAGTGCTTATTTAGAGAATCCTCTGGCCTCCAACCCCTGGGTAGTCAGGTTTTTCAGAGCCCTATCCAGACTGAGACCAGCTCAGGGCCCACCATTTCCCAGTTGGGACCTATCTTTGGTTTTACAGACCCTTACGGGCGCCCCCTTCGAACCCTTAGAGGAGTGTCTACTAAGGGACCTAACTTTAATAACAGCGTTTTTGGTTGCAGTGACCACTGCTAGGAGGGTCAGCGAGTCAGACCCCCTTTTTGTATTATTTTTCCCGGATCGGGTTGTTTTAAAGACCGATCCGGCATTTTTGCCCAAGGTGACTTCAAAATTCCACAGGTATCAGAAAGTAATTTTGCCTTCTTTTTGTCCAAACCCCTCAGGTGAAGGGGAGTTGAAATTTCACACCTTAGATGTCAGGAGATGCATCCTGCACTACTTGGAACAGACAAGAGTCTTTAGAAGGTCAGACTTATTGTTTATTTTATTTTCTGGGGCCAGAAAGTGTTACAAGGTGTCTCGACGCACTATTGCCAGATTGCTCAGAACAGCCATAGGACAGGCATATTCCTTAGCGGGTAAGCAGATCCCTACAGGAATATAGGCACACTCCACCAGAGCTCTGGCAGCCTCTCAGGCAGAAAAGGCTGGAGCAACGGCAGAACAAATATTCAAGGCAGCAACTTGGTCCAGCTGCGCTACCTTTGTTAAGCATTACAGAGTGGATCTGGTGTCGGCAGGTGAGCAAGCCTTTGGGCGAAAGGTTTTGCAAGCTGTAGTCCCGCCCTAGTTGGTAAGTGCTCGTCTATCCTCTCATTGTGGCTGTCCTGAAAGACGAATAGGGAAAATTAGAGTTACGCTTACCGGTAACGTCTTTTCCAGTAGTCTTTCAGGACAGCCCTAGTACCCACCCTAAAAATTGGGGGGTCTTACTAAAGACCGGAACGCAGCATGATAAAGATAATAGTATGCTATTAATGTGTTCTTGTGTCTCCCCAGCTGTCCGGAGGTGATCTCAAAAAAACTGAAGGCCGGCAGGGGAAGTGAGAATTTATGTATGCTGGCGCAGTGTTTCCTGTGGAAAGGGAGGAGCCTATGTCTCTGATTGTGGCTGTCCTGAAAGACTACTGGAAAAGACGTTACCGGTAAGCGTAACTCTAATTTTTGGCCAAAAAAAAATCTGCGATTTTTAAAAAGAAAACTTGATTCACGATTCGAATCAAGTTTTTTTTTTTTCCAGATGGACACCGCGCCGGCAGGAGTTTTTAGGCGAGGCCGCGGCTTCGGCCTAGTCCGCCGCGATCCTGGGAAAAGGCCGTGGACTAGGCCGAAGCCCCGACCTCGCCTAAAAAATTCTGCCTGCAGCTCGCCGCTATCCTAGGAAGAGGCCGCGGCTTCGGCCTAGTCCCTGGCCTCGCGGCCTTTTCCCAGGATCGCGGCGAGCTGCGGGCAGGATTTTTTAGGCGAGGCCGCGGCTTTGGCCTAGTCCGCCGAGCGCGCCGGTCCAATGGAAAAAAAAAAGAAAAAAAAATTGATTCGGTCAAAATCTGAATCGATTTGCCCTTGCAACTCGATTCAGATTTGAAATCGATTTTTTTCCCAGCCCTAACTCCCATTATGGTGAGGTTCTTCTCCCACCCTTGCTGGAGGCTATATCGGAGGCAGCTGAGACAGGTAGTCTACCTGATAGTATGCAGGAGGCCAGTGGCGTAACTAGAACCTTCAGGGCCCCCGATGCAAGAAACCATGAAGGGCCCCCCTGACCCCCCGGACAGGGCTTTTTTCTCCGAGCCCGCTGGCGGAACAACAGGACCCGGTCGCAAGTGGGTGGCTGCATAAAAAGGAACTGATTTCTCCATTTACCCCTGCTTCTCCTCTTCTCCCTCTCCCTCCTGCAGGCATTCAGCGGCTGCAGGATGAAAATGGAGAGATTGGTTCCTCTATGCCAGTGTTTCGCAATATTTTTACAGCCAGGGCACCCTTGAAGTATACCCCTAGGTGAATGGGGCTGCACTGCAACCACCCTGCAACTGTGTGTATTACATGCAGTTGCAGCATAGTGATGATGCATTTAAGGGGTTAAAACAGGCGGTCAGGAGGCAACATATTGCCTCTTTACCGGCTGTCAAATGCCTCTGAAAAGCGATGTGAACATGGATCGCTTTTCAGTGGAACAGCATTTTTTTGCTGGTACTATATGAACAAGCAAAAAAAAATTAAAAATTGATTCTGATTGTACACATATAGGGGGTCATGTGCACACACATACACTGTATATATACATACACACACACACACATACATATAAATGCACATATGCACACACATATAAACCAATGGCGGCTGGTGCTCAAAATTTTTTGGGGGGGCGCAAGCAAACTGAAAAATTCTTAAAAAAAAAAATTGCAGCCACTGTGCCCATCAAACGCAGCCACTGTGCCCATCAAACGCAGCCACTGTGCCATCAAACGCAGCCACTGTGCCATCAAACGCAGCCACTGTGACCCCGCCCATGCGCAGTCTGCATGGCACTTACCCTGTCTCAGTGGGGCAGCGGGTGACAGCGACGAGCGGTGTCCTCCATGTGTCTCCTCCCATCCTCTCCTCCTGATAGGCGTCCAATAGCGGCGCCTGTCTTTTCAGCCAATAAGGTGACAGGTAACAGACCCGAGCACCTGATTGGTGGAGAGGCGGTTCAGTGTTAGAAAAGTGAATATTCATTCGCTTTTCTATCACACCTGGGTGGACTGCGAGCGCCCAGCATGGTGCTTGCAGTTCACCTATTTTGAAGCCTATTAGTGCTTAAAAAACACCCCCCGTTGCTGTAATTAAGGCGCCTGGCGTCCGAAAAGGGGCTGGGCGCCTGAATAGGGGGTGGTAGCGGCGGCCATGGATAGATTCTCTATTGGTGATAGAGGGAGTGGCTGGAGAGAGGGGGGGTGCCCGTGCGCCCTTATGGACGCACCGCCACTGATATAAACACATACATGCACACATACATACATACATACATACATATGCACATGAGCGCGCACACATGCACATGAGCACCCACACATGCATACATACACCAGGGTTGCCATCTGTACGGGATTGACCCGGGCAGTTCGGGTTTTGAGACTTATGCCTGGGTTTGCCTCCATTTGAATCCCGGACGTATAGCATACCGACAGTCACTGAAAACTGTTCTAGGGATGGAGCCAGTGCCGATCCATGGAGGTCTTCTTTCAGCTGAACTACACAGCACTTGTTTTTACTCTGCTCCCCCAGCCGCCACAATGATTGCAGTAAAGTCCGTGTCCTGACAACCGAAAAGCCGCTCCAGCTCCGCCCCCTAACTCCGGCTGAACCTGAACGTCTTGCTTGCAGCGGCTTCTCTCTGCACACACAATTATCCCTGCATCTACAACAGAGGAGGAGAAGCAGCGGGCGGGGTATACACACTCCAGCCTCGTGCCCGCAGCATCTCCCGAAGCCCGCACCGGTAGCCTGACTCGCTTAAAGCGGTTGTAAAGCCTAATATACTTTGTATACAAATATCATATTTGTAATGACAAAGTATTTTTGAAGTGATCTATCTATATTGTTGTAATAAAAAAATTGTACTTACCTTATATTTCGTGACATTTCTACAGTCTTCTTGTATGACTAACTCAGCGCCATCTCCGTTGTGGTCTTCCTGGTTTGAATTGAATTTCATTTCCGCCCACAGTTTCTTCTGTCCTCTGTAATCCCGCGCGTGTGCTTTAGGATGACTATATCCAAGCCTCGTTTTCGTTTCATGTAAAGGAAGATATTTCATTCACAGTTTACACTGGTGTTCTGGCGAGAACTGTCCCACCAATCAGATAGTGTGGGGACAGTTTTCGACC